>CM046030.1:35066459-35666459 GCA_025215565.1 Flaveria ramosissima
CGTGGCGCCAGCGAAGAGGAAGTGGCGCCACGAGGACAGTGACTCAGACGTGGAGCACATTGCTATACCAGAGTCAGACTCTGATGATGATGATAGTGGCGATGCCGGGGATGACATGCCTGCCCCATCTAGAGGCACAGATACAGAGACTATTCCCCCGGGGTCAGCCACTGCCGGAGAGGTCGCAGAGATGGCCGGCTTCCATCAGGAGTTTGTCGCTGGTGACATCGAGGAGGAAGAGTCAGACGAGGAGCCCCTCACCAGGACTGTGGGAAGCAAAGTCGTTCCCACAGACCACGGGCTAAAGGTGGTCGGTGAGCACCCAAGGGACTCCTCGGCGAGAGATACTGACCCCAACTATGTTCCGGGGTCAGGGAGCAGAGTTGCAGGGGGAGCATCCACTTCCTCCGGGACCAGGAGGAAGCGGATGGCTCAACCACATGGGCTGAAGAAGAAGAAGCGTCGGTTGACCTTCGTGACTACCACTTCAGCCACCACCACCACCACTACTGAGATTCCACCCATCACCACAGCCACCACAGCCACTACTACTACTACCACACCCACCACTTTACCCACCACCACTATATCTATCCCATCCATCACTAGACCATTCACCCCCACTTCACCACCATCAGCCCACCGACCCATATTCACCACAGCCACTGCCACCACCACCACATATCAGGCTGGACCATCAGCCCAGCCCTCACAGGTACATGGATTCACTCTACCTCACATTGGGGTAGAGGAGCAGCTCTCAGCGCTTAACCGAATGGTTATGCGTCTGCTGGCTGCTGACGAGGAGAAGGCGGCCCAGATCCGCAGACTGACCGACTTGGCTGCTGCCCAATCTCAGAAATTGGCAGAGCAAGCTCGGGTCATAGACCAGCAGAGAGTTGAGGTGGCCCAACTCCAAGATACTCAGGCTCAGTCCGCCAAACGTATTGAGGAGTTGGAGTCGACCAATAAGACGATCATGCTGAGGCTGAAGGGGTCGAAGGATGAGCCCCTGAAGCTAAAGGAGGGTGACGGGGACGACGGAGATGATGATGATGAAGATGAGGATGATGATGAGGGAGATGATGATGATGAGGAGACAGAAGAGGAGAAGACAGAAGGACATGACGATGATGACGAGGCAGACGGAGGGGATGCGGCTGCATCGGCCTCTGCCTCAGGTCAGGAGCGCAGATCCAAACGTCGACAAGACCAGTCATCCACTACTTCTGCTCCTCCGAGCGACACACCACAGATTCAGGATCAAAGTACTGATTAGATGTTTTATTTGTTTATTTACTTTGTACTTGAATCATGTAATGAAAAACAAATGTATTAAATGTTTATATATATTAAGTTAAGTTTATGTATGTCTGTTTGATTAATTACTAATGATTTATGTGTTGAATGTTTATATCAAACAGATCCAAACTTTCAGAGGGATGAGTTTGACTTCACTCCCCTTCAAATGGTCAAGACTCAGTTAACTATGATTCTTGACCTACAAGGGATAGTGAGACGGTCTGTGAGTTATACCCCTGAAGAAGGGGAGATAATTCACGACCTGTCCGATGAGCAAATAGCTGAAATGTTCAAACTCAATCCCGATGAAATCGTGAAGGATGCTCCAACAGTGGACTCAACCAGTGATGAGGAACTGAACGACATAGATGAGGTTGAGATTGAAGACATCACTGCTGAAGAGTATCCTCAGTACGCTGACGCCGAGGGAAATGTGGTCCCCAATTTGGGTGAATCCCTAGTCAGTGATACTTTTGAGGTACTCAACAAGATGGAGCAAGAAGCAGAAAAGACTGCAGAAACAGCCCAAGCCTCCAATGCAGATGTTGATATTCGTAAGGCTGAATGGGCTGCCTGTTTTGAGGAAGTTAGAGCCCAGCGGGCTGCACCAAAGAGAGATGCCTACACAAAGCTCTACAAAGTCAAGAAACACCATAAGGTGTCGGGCAGGATTATCTCTTGGGCATATTTTGAAGACCTTAACGCGTATGCTGTTAAGAGGGAGCAGGGCATAGAGTACTTCAGGTTCCCACATGATCTGAAGACTCTACCTGGTTTTGAGCTCAACCAGCTGGCTAAACTTAAGCTGCTGTATGCTGACCCGAGGAAGATGTCAGGCTGGTTTGAGGCTGCCCTGAGGAAAGAGTACCACACCAGGTGGGTCAACTTCAAACCTCAACAACCTACGAGGTATATCAGACGGTATGAAGTTGATCCCAGGACTGGAAAGCCAAAGATAGTGCTGAAGTGGAGTCCTCCGCGCACTATGTCAAGAATCCCTCTAAGGGAAATGCCACAGGACTTCACTCCCCACTTTAAATGGTGGTACTACGATTGGAGAACAGCTGAAGCGGTCATAGTTCTGAACAGAGAGGGCCAAATGGATACTATCAGGGTATTCGACCCAATGTGGCTAACCAACTTATCTGCTAATGATGTTTACACATTATATAAGTGGCCACTGTTCTATGACACGCAAGATATTGTACAAGCCCTCCAATTCCAAAACGTCATAAGACTCTGCTTTGCTTTTGAGATACACGCAGGAGTCACTAAAGAGGAGAAGTACAAGAGATATAAGGAGGTTATGCAGAAGACAAGAGAATAGATAGATCTAGGTCCAAGGGGGAGTTTGTTGATACATGTATGTCCCTAGATCAGGATTTGTAATGTAATGAACTTGTCTGTCTGTTTTAGATGTAATTGTAATTGATTAATGAAATGATATGAATTGGTTGTTACTTGTAATGTTTAATATTTCATTAATGAGTTGTGATTGAATTAATTGGGTTTATGAATGTTTGAATAAGTGTACATTAAGTTATATTAAATAGAACATTCAAACTTAACTTATTGAAGTTCTCATGCGGATGGCCCATGCGAATGGACCACACGCATGAATAACTTCATACGATTGACTCAATCGCACGACTGAACCAGGAGACTGGATCAGTCGTATGATTGACACATAAGATTGACTCAATCGCACGACTGAACACTCAGTCGTGCGGATGAATCAACCGCATGGTTCAATCGCACGACTGAACCATACTTATGGCCCAGTCGCACGATTGACCAATACTAACCTATAAATAGACCCAATTCGTGGGAAAACGGAAGCATTCATCCCATTACGACTCCAGACGTACCCTAGCCGTCCAGAAGCCTCCCAAATCGTTCTCCAAGTTCATAGAACACATCAGATCGGTTCTTGATCGATTTCTGACGTTGAAATCAATTCTTGATTGATTCATCGTGTGTTCTCACTGATTGGATCGCCAATCAAATAGGATTCCGCACTATTTGAGTTGGTTTAACACGCAATCACTCGGTATTTCGTTCAAATACCAGGTCCTAACATCCAAGAAAACTCCCAATGCTGCTGCTGGCCGTGAGGTTTTGAGAGAGAGAGAGGAGTTTTCTTTTGAGTCTTTTGCATGTATTGAGATGATAAAACTTGAGTGTAAGACTAGTTATGTAATGTGGTGTTCAAGAAACAAAAGAACCAATGGGATCAGGGGGGGGGGGGCGGCCGAATTTTTCAAATTTAAAGGGTTTCCCCCTTTAAACTTTAACACACATATTAGATAAACTAGTCTTTCAATTTGTTGTACAATTAACCTTTTAATCGTGTGACTTATACACTCATTTTTATTATTTGATGTTATCTAACTAATTTAAATAACATTCCAAATAATATTATTGAACAAAATATCCAAATAAGTTGTTCCATCTCATATGCAACTTATTTAGAAAACCCATTTTCTAAATCGGTGTAAATATTTAATTGCATGATCATATCATCAATTAAATATTAATTTGTGTTTTCCAAGCTTGTTATTTGGGTATAACCCGACTTGGATCATAACGTACTAACCACATCAATATTCTAAGTGTCTTCGGCACATAGAATCCTACATCGTGTTCCAATTACATTCACCTATTCTGGAAGTCCAACGAATAATGGGGTATACGTCGAACTTATTTGACAAAAGAACCTCAGGGTGAATATGCTTTGCTCATCTTCAAATCTGTGCAAGAAGCTGTTCCAGACTCTTTTTTTTTTATTCTGGAACAAATGCGGATGAGTCAATGCGGATGGCTCATTCGTGCGATTGAACATACGACAGGTCCAGTCGCATGATTGAACATACGACTGGTCCAGTCGCACGACTGGTCCATTAGCATGGTCCAGTCGCACGAATGGTCCATTAGCATGGTCCAGTCGTACGAATGGTCCATTCGCATGGCCCAGTCGCATGAGCGCATCTGCACACAGATTTTGAGATCTGCAGCCGCCAGGGCTGCCCAAAACCCTAATCTGACGAATTTTTACATGGACCGAAAGAAGATAGGCATCATCAGATTCACAAGGGTGATAGGAACGTGGTTTCGAGTTCGATTTTAACATAAAACCAACACACGTTACCAAATCTGAGCAAATCACGAAGAACACGAAGTGGGTTTAACGTCAAGATCTGAAATTTGATCCAGAAATCAAGAGCTCGGGTTGCTAGAATGATTGTTAGATCAATCTAGCAGTAACCGACTCTGATACCAATTGTGAAGCCACTGGATCGGTAAACATCCGAGCATGTTCTTGAAGGAAGGATAAACAACAGGAAAAACCAAGAGACAATCAATAACACGAACTATAATATAATGGTTTCATTGATAAAACCTAACGATTACAAGCTCGTTACAACATAAGAATCAAGACTCTTGGCAAGGGGAGATCGAGCATGATCTCCCCTCTCATCCGGCAGCCCTAGGCCCCGGGCAGACTCCCTCCCCAAACCCTTAATCTCTCTACACATTGAAACTGGTATATATAGGCCTCGGCCCATATTAGATGCGACTGGGCCCATTCGTGCGATTGGACCATGCGTATGGTTCAATCGTACGACTGGACCATGCGTATGGTTCAGTCGTACGACTGGACCATACTTATGGTTCAGACTTACGAATGACCCAATCGCATCTCTCAGTCGCACGACTGGCCTATTAGTAAGGCTCAGTCGCACGACTGAGTCTCATTTGCATATGCTCCTGCGAATGACCCAGTTTCATGTGTTTACAACATATTAGGTGTATTACATTAAGTCTAGACTATTCGACAAGCGACGGACACACTATATATGACTAAATATGCTCAAACAATCATTAATCACAAATTTAGGGGGAGTAGTTAATACGTATGAAATCATGAAATTTGAATTATCTAAAAATTAAATTAAGGAATTGGGACTTGAGCACTAACTTGGATACAAGATATATGAGGTTTTTCAAGTCAAATCATGTCTTGCACTTTTGCCATGTAGACAAAGTCAACAAGGTCCAAAAGAAACAAATGGTTCTAACATGTTGATAGAAACATACAAATCAATAAGTCTCAAACTTAACAATTCAACAGAAGCTACAGTGCAAAATTTGGACTTTAGTAAAAGCTATAGTGCAAAATTTGGACTTCAGCAGAATCTACAATGCATTATTCTTATTAGTAGATGCTATAGTGCGAAACTTAACATAAGAAAAATATGACCATCTGTAGATAGGTAACCTACGGATGTGCTGATATTTTAAAGTATAATAAATTTCCATGGATTGGTAACCTATGTAAAATCAAATTATTCTTCATCAAAATTCAGTTCTTTTAAAGTTAGGCATCCGTAGATGACCTACGAAAGAACTAGAATCCGCAGAATCAATAAAATTCAACGGAAGGGTAATAAAGAAAGATGGTCCCACATCATTTAATACATGAAATTAATTAGTCTGAGGAGTATAAATGATGTTTTTGACTTTTCATTTTCATTCACTTTTTCAGAACACATTTTCAGATCTAGAAAATCGTTCACAAAAGTTAACACCTCTTTCCGCCAACATTCAAATTACCCTCTTCAAAACATCAAACCATACACTAAACTTGATCTGAGTTTCAATTCTCGATCATTGTTTACAAGGTAAATCATATCATAAACATCAAAAATCAACATTTGATTCTTATGTATCAGTAAAAACTGTTCATATTCTCATGTCTGAAATATCGATTTTGACCTAATTTCTCTCATTCTTATATACAGATGGCAAATAGATTCGCTAGAGAGCACAGTCTGTGCTTTTTTAAATGCCGATCACCCTATGTCTGAAGGGTGTCAAGACATCATCCGCTACTTAAGAATATCTAGGCTGTTCTATGCCCTGTCGGCGGAGCCTGTAATCTACCAACAACATATTGTTGACTACTGGAATTCTGCTCAGATATAAGAAGAAGGAGTGAATGAAGTCATATATGTAGACAATAAGAATAGTCGTTTGAGAATTGATAAGCATATTGTTAGAAGAGTTCTTGAGCTATGAGAACAAGAGGCAGGTAACCCAGATGTGTTTCAAAATGAATACATTGAGAAGATTTTCTATTTGATGGGTTAGATGGTGATTTTGACAAGGGAAAATTCAAGAAAGGAAGATTGTGCAAGCCTTACCGATTTCTATGTCACACTTACCTAAAGTGTATCTTAAACAGGAAATCTGGATTAGATAGGTTTTCAAGGCACATCTCTTTAGGGATCATTGGGATATTTGAGGGAAGGACCTTAAATTACTCTAAGTACATATTTGGATGTCTATGTGATCAGATAAGAGTCCAAAAGAAAGATAAAATGTACATGTTCCCAAGGTTCATCCAACTAATCATCAATGCAGAGCTGCCTTCAATTGAAAGAGAAGGTGATGTGCTTGTACAAGCTCACCTAGAAGATCTGTTGGAGCATATATTGTCATATATAGTGTGTCCGTCCCTTGTTGAATAGTCTAGGCTTCATGTAATACACCTGATATGTTGTAAACACATGAAACTGGGTCATTCGCAGGGGCATATGCGAATGAGACTCAGTCGTGCGACTGAGCCTTGCTAATGGGCCAGTCGTGCGACTGAGAGATGCGATTGGCCATTCGTAAGACTGAACCATAAGTATGGTCCAGTCGTACGATTGAACCATACGCATGGTCCAGTCGTACGATTGAACCATACACATGGTCCAGTCGTACGATTGAACCATACACATGGTCCAATCGCATGAATGGGCCCAGTCGCATCCAATATGGGCTGAGGCCTACATATACCAATTTCAATGTGTAGAGAGTCAAGGGTTTGGGGAGGGAGTCTGCCCGGGGCCTAGGGCTGCCGGATGAGAGGGGAGGTCATGCTCGATCTCCCCTTGCCAAGAGTCTTGATTCTTATGTTGTAACGAGCTTGTAATCGTTAGGTTTTATCAATGAAACCATTTTATTATAGATCGTGTTTATTGATTGTCTCTTGCTTTTTGCTGTTATTTATCCTTCCGTCAAGAACATGCTCGGATGTTTACCGATCCAGTGACATCACAAGATCTATAATTAACAAGATAAGTGGCAAATATGAAGGAGAGTAATGCCAATGTTTGCACATGTGGTTGATCCTGATGCTAATATTCCACAATAGTTGGTGTATTGAAGATCAACAGACAGTTCTCCTACTGCTACTGAACAAGCATCCCACTCTCCTTCTGAATCACCCATTCACCATCACCATCCATCTCCACATGTTCAATCACCTGTCAGTGAGAACACACAACCTATTTCTCCCATACACCCACAATCACCCATACATCATCACCCTGCATCACCACAAGTGCAATCCCCTTCCAGTGAACATACTCAGCCCATTTATCCCATTCTTTCACAAGTATCAGTAAACTCTGGTTAGACTAAACTAGTGTCACAAGCCATCACCATTCCACTATCAATCTCTTAATCTCAAACACCTGTCAACTCAAATGACACTAAACCGTTTACACCCACCACTAATTTTCATCTCCATCAGCAACCTCATCAAGAACTAGTATGTCCAGTAGTTGAATCAAACTCAAGCTCTACAAGTATAGTTCCTACTAAAGTGATAAACAAAGAGGAAGATGATAATGCAGAACATGCTAATAATAATGAAGAAGTATGTATGGAAGAGGTTAATGAACTAGATCAAGCAGGTAATGAAGAAGGTGAAGGTGAAGCAAATTATGATGATGTTATAGCTTACCATGAAGATAATCTGAATGATGATGACATCAATGTAAGTAAAAGTTATCTGGTGGCTGAGTATAACAAGTTGACTGTTAAGTCAAACAAAAGGCTAGAAAGAATAAGAGAGTTGAAGGGAATGATGAAAGAAAAAGAGGATTTGTTGAGCAAACAGGAAGCTTCACTAAAAAGATTAAGAGAAGATTCTCAAACTAACAATGAAGTGATTGATGCACTAAATGAGCTGGTTAGAGAGCTTAAAGAGTCTGTCAAGTATGAGAAGGAAGAAAGTAAAAATGTATTGATGGATCTACACAAAGCAAACAATTCTTTGATTGAACAATCCATGATGTTGAAAAAGAAAGATGAAGAAATTGCTGAGCTCAAAATGAAGATTTATGCTCTAGAATCTAATGAGCTATCAACAAAAGCAACAAAATAATTTGTTGATGCTTCAAAGTCAATCATACAATACAACAGGAAAAGAAACTATTTAGGATCATTCAAGAAAGAAGTGATAGAAATTGAAGATTTCCCAAAAAGAGCAAAAATTATTTCTACTGACCACACTCCTTCAATGTATTTATCTACTATGAAGGCTATTTCTCATGAAGATAGTGAGAGTGATGAAGAATGGAATAAACTGGCAACGATTGAATCTCCCAAAGAACAAAAATAATCAAAAGATGATGATCTGCTGACTACTAAAGACATCTTAGAAGAGAAGCCAAAATCACCAATGTTCATGACTTTGATCAACCATGGCTTTACATATGACTTGGTAGAAAAAATGAATATGAATGAGATGAAGGATGTACTTAAAGGATTCAAGCTTGCAAGATTTATGATCCCCAATTGCAACTATGAAACCTTCACAGCATTTCAGTCTTTTCAAAATATAAAGAAAGAGCTAGGTTACTGTGAGACAGTCAAACTTTGCAAATACAATATGACTTTTGGTTGAAAGGTCACAATTACAAGATGCATGAGCTGAAAGGGAGATCAGTGTGAGAGCTTAGAAGGATGATGGAGCATGTAATGAAAGTAGAATTGGAGACAGGGGTGAAATTCAAGACTGAAGCTCCAAATCCTACATATGAACATCAAGCAAAGACTCCTGCTGAACCAGTGACTGTTGAAAGCAAAGATCAATTCAAAGGAAAGGAAAAATAAATCAAAGAACCAAGAGAAGTAATATCAGGAAAGTATGACCACTTGTATAATAGTGAGAGAGATTACAGAACAAAAATCAATAATGGTTGAATTATTTGATCATCTCACAACTCCCAGTTCTGTTAAAGAAAACATGATTATGTCCTGGAAATATGATCCAGATTGGGATTGTGCAGTTATTAAAAGAACTTCTGGAAAGATTCATACTTCCATTTAGCGGAAACAATTTGTCTCTCCCTGATTGTGACATTCAAGATCTCCAAAGCTTAATCATTACTAACTATCCAATTAACCCAAGAGGGAGAGATTTCTCAGTGGCAGTGGGTAAGTTAAAGAACAAGTTCAAAGATGATGTGTTAAGAGAAGCTAGAAGAGATGATTTTAAGCATAACAAAAGAAAACAAGGTCAAAGAAGATCAAAATCCAACTCCTCCTCATTGGGTGGCTCCATCAGTGTAGTTTGGTCTGGTTTGTTCTTGGCCACCATTTGTTCTTGGAGCCTTGCACTCTCTAGCAAAGTGTCCCATTTGGTTACAATTGTAACACTTGACTTTGCATTTGTCCAGCCCAAATTTTCGACTGGTTGCATTGCTAGGAAATTTCTCCCTATCCTGTTGTAGAACTTTTTGGCCTATGAGGGAGAAAATCCATCTGCTAAACTATTTCCATGTACTCCAGATCATCTAGATGAATATAGTCCAGGTCTTCAAAGGTGAAGAGAAAGTTTCCCGTGCTTTCATCAGTAGACATAAAGGCTTGTGTAGAGCTTTTCTCTTGGAATGGGCTTCCTTGGGTGTAGCTCTGCCTTGGTTTCTCCGAGAAGGTAACAAAAGGACCCTTTTGTGAGTTGTCAGGGTAGCAGATGAGATGATGTTGTGGTTCTCTACAATCCCTTTCAACCACATGAAGGGCTGAACTCTGTTGATTGTTGGAGTTACCAGATGGATTTTGCATGTTCATCTCCATCCGGTAGCCACTGTGAATACCATATAACTTAGTAAAAGTAAGAGTCTTAAGGTTCTTAGTTCTTCTGTTAACAACACAATAATATGTCCATTGTCTAGGAAGGGAGGACATGAACTTGCTCACAATGTCTCTGTTTTCAAGATTTACTCCAACATCCATTAAAGTATCTACAATCTCAACATACCTGAAGTCTTATTGAGTCATGGTTTCACCTGTCTTGTATGTGAAGTTCTCAAACTGCTACTTCAAGAGCTCCTTCTTATTCTCTTCTTCTTAAGTGGACCCCTCATATATGAGCTTCGGTGCATTGAATACTTGCTTAGCAGTCTTGCACTTCTTGAAGCCTATGTATGTGTATTTTAGAAAAGCAGTTTGGAGGGCAGTCATGGCTTTCTGATCTATATCAATCTTCTTCCTCTCTTATTCAGAATAGTCAGCTACCTACTTTAGTATCATACCACCTGCAGCAGCAAATGAAGAGGTTTTTAGTATGTGAGGTCCAGAGACAACAAACTCCCACATCCTAGAGTCTTGACACTTGATAAAGCCTTCCATTCTTTGGCACCAAGTATCAAAATCTTTAGGAGAGATCAGTGGACACTTTGTCATGGTATCGGTTTCCATATAAGCCTTTGTGAGAGCTGTCATTTTAAGTGTTTGTTTAAATTGAGGGATTTAAGATGGTAATATCTTACAATCAAGAGCCTAGAACGCTCTGATACCAATTGGAGGACCAGTGAAGGGAGGTCAATACTATCAATCTCACAATAAGGAAAGTGTTAGAACATGTAACAGATCAAATAGGGAACCGGGACAATGTTTATGATACTAAGAACACAAGCAAAACAAGGAGACAAAACTAAGAACAACAATAGATGAATATGGTTTTCAAGGATTAAGTATATTGCTCTCAAATTCTTTTACAAGTGTTACAAAGCATACATAGAAATACAAGGATCTGAGATACTTTATACTACATCCTATAGCCAGCCATACTTTGAAGGCCAACTAAAAACACTAATCTAGACAAGAAGATCAATGTAAAGTCAAAAGGCAGATTGCCTTTTGACTAGTGACTATAACATGTCATAGCTCACATCCTAATATATTATAAAAAGGATAAAAGTACATAAAGTAAAAAGTTACGGACTCAAGACCTCAATGTACAGTTGCAAAAGCATGGACCTTTTCACCAACTTATGCAAGTTGGTGAGTCTTGAGAGTTGCAGCGGAAAGTGGGTCAGCTTTATGCAAAAGTACATCCAAGAAAGCATATTCTCTTGTGTCTTCGGAAGAAATCACCCTTCACTTCATTGGCTTGGAAGACTTCTGAAGCAACTTCTACTTTGTACAAAGTGCATGCATGCAGGAAGCACTTTGGTTGCATCAGCCTCTCAATTAACCTTACAACTTGTCTCTTATTTTGTTGTCCTTTTTCATCTCTTGAGAGTTCGTGGAATTATCACTTGAGGATCTAGTTTGTTGATTTTGGCCTTGTTGCTGATAATTCTTCTACTCGTATCCAGCTTGATTGTATTGGCCCTTTTGTTGATACCCATTTTGGTTGTAACTTTTGTTGGTAGTTTCCTTGATTGTAATTTTGTTGACGGCCTTAATATTGATTGTTTCCTTGGAAGTTGGGGTACAATTGAGTGTTTGGGTTGCCATACTTGATGTTTGGATGATTACGGAGGCCCGGATGATATGTGTTTGAGTTCATATCATATGGTTTTTTTGACTCTCCATGGATTCGATTAACTTCTTCATTTGCACCAAGGTGTGCCTGACATGTTAATGCAATATGGCCAATATCATTACAAAGTTGACATACCTCGTATTCTGGTGACACATTTACAACTCCAGCTTGAACCTTCATAAATGCCGCCATTTATATTTCTAGCACTTCGACTCTGTCATCTGAGGTAGAACTATGGACCGCTTTTACTACCAGGGGTTTAGCTCTTCGGCTCTTTTGAACTTGTTTCTTGGAATTCACAGCCACCCTTTCCAAAATATCACAATCCACATCCTCATGGTTTTGTGCAAATGATTCTCCACTTGTTGCTTGCACGCCTCTAGCATCATCAGCTGATAACCCTTCATAAAAGACTAATATGAGCTCCTATATTTCAATTCCATGGTGTGGGCGCGTTCTCAATAGTTCTTTGAATCTCGTGAATGCCTTGTAGAAAGTTTTTTCCTGATTGTTGTTGGAAAGTTCTAATTGCTTTACGAGTATCGCGTGCCTTTTGTTGAGTATAATATTCTTCTAAAAATTGTTCTTGCATTTGTAGTCAATTGTAAATGCTTGCTGAAGGTAATGCCAAGAACCATTGCTTTGCTTGGTCTTTCAATGTAAATTGGAAGATAACTAATTTAATCTCATCTTGAGAAAAAGCTTGGCCACCATTGATTGTTGCACACACCGCTTCAAATTTTGTTATAGGTAAAAGGGTTCCTCTGTAGCTCTTCCATGACAACTAGGGAGGTATTGTAATGCACGGGGTCTCACCTCGAATTTCCTTCTGTTAGGACCTGGTATTTGAACGAAATACCGAATGATTAACGTGTAAACCAAACCAAATAGTGCGGAATCCTATTTGATTGGCGATCCAATCAGTGAGAACGCACGTAGAATAAATAAAGTATTGAATCAAACGTTAAAAATCGATTAGGAATCGATCTACAGCGTTCTATGAACTTGGAGTATGAACTTGGAGGCTTCTGGACAGCTAGGGTATGTCTGGAATCGAAATAGAATGAATGCTTTTATTTTTCCACGAATTGGGTGGTATTTATAGGTTAGTATTGTTCATTCGGACGACTGAACCATTAGTATGGTTCAGTCGTGCGATTGAACCATGCGGTTGATCCATCCGCACGACTGAGTGTTCAGTCGTGCGACTGAGCCAATCTCATGTTACAATCATACGAGTAATCCAGTCTCCTGGTTCAGTCGTGCGACTGAGTCATTCGTATGAAGTTATTCATGCGTATGGTCCATTCGCATGGGCCATTCGCATGAGAACTTCATTTTGTTAAGTTTGAATTTATTCATTAATATAACATTATGTGTATCAATTCAAACAATCACAAACCTATTTAACCAACTCAATATCAACTCATTAATGAAATATCAAACATTATAAATCACAAACAACCAATATCATTTCATTAACATTCTAAACATTACATCAGCATCAGACAAACAAGATCTATTACATTCATATCATGATCTACGTACATACATGTATCAACAAACTCCCCCTTGGACCTAGATCTCTCTAATGTCTTGTTTTCTACATCACCTCCTCATACTTCTTGTACTTTTCCTCTCTTGTGACTCCTGCGTGAATCTCAAACGCAAAACAGAGTCTTATGACGTTCTGGAACTGGAGGGCTTGTACTATATCCTGCGTGTCATAGAACAGTGGCCACTTGTATAGAGTATAGACATCATTAGCTGACAAGTTGGTGAGCCACATTGGGTCAAATACCCTGATGGTATCCATTTGCCCCTCTTTGTTTAGAACTATGACCACTTCTCCGGTTCTCCAATAATAGTACCACCACTTAAAGTGTGGAGTGAAGTCCTGTGGCATTTCCCTGAGAGGGATTCTTGACATCGTGCGCGGAGTACTCCACTTCAGCACTATCTTTGGCTTTCCGGTAATGGCATCAACTTCAGACCTTCTGATGTACCTTGTAGGCTGTTGGGGTCTGAAGTTAACCCACCTGGTGTGGTACTCTTTCTTTAGGGCAGCCTCAAACCAGCCTGACATTTTTCTTGGGTCAGCATACAACAGCTTCAGTTTGGCCAGCTGGTTGAGCTCAAAACCTGGTAGAGTCTTTAGATCATGTGGAAATCTAAAGTACTCTATGCCCTTCTCCCTCTTAACAGCATAAACGTTTAGATCCTCAAAATATGCCCACGCTATAATCCTGCCCGACACCTTATGATGTTTCTTTACTCTGTAGAGTTTGGTGTAGACGTTCTGTTTAGGAGCAGCGCGTTGGGCTCGAACTTCCTCAAAACAAGCAGCCCATTCAGCCTTTCGGATATCAACATCGTCGTTTGAGGCTTGGGCTGTTCCTTCGGTCTTCTCAGACTCCTGCTCCATCTTATCTAACACCTCAAATGTATCACTGACAAGGGATTCACCCAGATTGGGGACCACATTTCCCTCGTTGTCAGCATACTGAGGATAGTGCTCTGCAGTGACGTCTTCTATCTCAATCTCATCGATATCATTTAGCTCTTCGTCACTGGTAGAGTCACACGTTGGAGCATCCTTTACGATCTCATCGGGATTTAGCTTGAAGATCTCAGCTAGTTGCTCATTTGAAAGATCGTGAATTATTTCCCCCTCTTCAGGGGTATAACTCACAGATCTCCTGACGATCCCTTGCAGATCAAGAATCATAGTTAATTGAGTCTTGACCTGCTGAAGGGGAGCAACATCAAATTCATCCCTTTGATAGTTTGGATTTTTGTCTTGGATCGCTGGATCATCGCTTGGTGGGGCAGAGGATGAAGCTTGTTGGTCTTGATTTTTCTTTGACCTCCTCTCTTGACCTTGAGCTGAGGCAGATGCAGCTGCATCTCCTCCATCATCATCATCATCCTCATGCCTATCCTCGGTCCTTTCTTCCTCAACCTCTTCATCATCATCAGTCTCTTCATCATCATCCTCATCATCATCCTCATCCTCATCATCACCATCATCACCATCTCCCTCTTTAATCTTCAGAGGCTCATCTTTGGATCCCTTAAGCTTGAGCATGATGGTCTTCTTAGCTTCCTCCAACTCCTCAATCTTTTTAGCTGATGTGACTCTGTGTTCTTGGAGGTGGGCGATCTCATGGCTCTGAGCAGCCATTTGCTGGGCCTGCTCCTCGATCAGCCGAGCCTGCTGAGAGATCTGGTGTGACTGCGCAGCTGTGAGATCTGCAAGCTGACGGATCTACGCAGTCTTCTCTTCATCAGCAGCTAACAGTCGCATAACCATCCGGTTCAGCGCTGAAAGCTGTTCCTCTACCCAAATCGGAGGTAGAGGTGATCCGTATATATGTGAGGGATGTGATGAGGGTCCTGCTTGGTGGCTAGTGGTGGTGGTGGTGGCTGTGGTGAAGATGGGGTTTGGTCTAGATGATAGTGGAGGTGATGTAGGTGTGAATGATATGGTGGTGGTTGGCATATGTATAGTGGTGGGAGGTGTGGTGGTTGTAGTGGTAGCTGTGGTGGCTGTGGTGGTGGATGGTGTGGCTGTAGAAGTGGTGGTGGTAGCTGTGGTGGTTGTGGTGGTGATGAAGGTAAGTCTTCTCTTCTTCTTCTTCATCCCGTGGGGCTGAGCCATCCTTTTCTTCCTCGATCCAGTCGAGGAGGATGCTCCCCAAAAAACATGGCTAGATGGCTCAGGAGCATAGTTAGGATCTGCAGCAGTCTCTCCCGAATCCCTGGGGCGTTCACCAACCGCCCGGAGTCCATGCTTTATGGGAACGACTTTGCTGCCCACAGTCCTTGTCAATGGCTCCTCATTAGACTCTTCTTCCTCCTCACCAGGTATAAAGTCCTGGTGGAACCCAGCCGACTCAGCTATGTCGCCTGTGGGGGCAGATACTGGAGGTATAATGTCTGTAGCTGTGCCCCTCGGTGGAATAAGCAGGTCATCTCCAGCATCCCCACTGTCATCATCATCTGAATCATGTGTGGGTAGAGTAATCTGCTCAACATCAGAATCACTGTCGTCGTGGCGCCACTTCCTCCTAGCTGGCACCACATAGTCCTCCCGGGCCAGATGCCCAAACAATCTCCTGACAGGGGGGTTTCACCTGCTTCCCCCTGTATACCTTCATCCTGCCAAAGGAGGTATCATCCATCACCTCAAGCACAACAGCATCATCCTTCTCCTTTGGCAGGGAGGGGAGCTTCTGGTCTATGATCATCTGCATGAATCGGGGATACATATAGAAGCCCTCCTTCCCTTTCCCCTCAATGTTCTCCACCAAGTAGGTGAAGATCATTTTGGAGAAGCTGAACGGGTGGTTCAGCACCAACGCAACATAGGCGTTCTGGATCTGGTCGGATAACTCATCAAAACCTCCATTCCTGGAAGCTATGCACTTTAGCAGCACGTGCGCAAGATAATTGAACTGGGGAGAGAGGTTTCTCTTGTTGAGCACCCCAGCATTGATGTCCCCAGAGTACTTGGCTCGAAGAAAGCATCCTCTGAAAGTGATGGGGTGTAGTCTAGTTGGACAGTCAGCATCGTCCCCCAACTGTAACACGATCCTAAGATCCTCCTCTGTGATAGCTATAGCCTCTCCAAAGATGGTACTTCTGATGCAGTGAGGCTCAGAGGATCGATCAACTGTCGCACCTTCCCAGAAGGCCTGCTGAATGGAACGATAAGGAGTACAGGGAGCAGATATGGCGTGTGCAATCCTCGATCTCCTTAGGAAGGAGATAATGCCATAGAAATCTACAACATTTCTGGATGTCAGATCCAGATGAGCACAAATATTGTGCTTCGTACTCATAGTCCATCGACTCGCCATCTGTTACACAAACAAAGTAATCATTAGTACCTATTGGCTAAGAATGTCATGAAACACTTGGACTTAAAGAAAATTCTTTCTGTCATGCGAATGAGGTTGTGCGACTGAGATCAGTCGTGCGACTGAGCAGTGCGACTGGGATTCAGTCGTGCGTGTGAACCCATGCGTACGACTGAGTGTGCGACTGAATTCATGCGTATGTAACCTCATGCGGTTACACCAGTCGTGCGACTAAACTCATACGCCTGGTTCAGTCGTGCGATTAAGCTATTCACACCCTTCAGTCGTGCGACTGAAGTTCATCAACCTGTCCATTCGCATGTTGTACTGACTGTTCAATTCAAATTCAATTTTTCACCGATTTTGAGTTTTAGACTTAGTGTTCTGGTTCATTAGACTCGCAATCCATTCGTTTAACACCTAACAACTTTAATTTCATTTGTTTGAGTCGTTTAATTAGGTTATTTTGTCACATAAGTCTAGGTTTTCTAACGGGTCTGATTGTCCAGATTTGGTGTCAAATTGAGTGTTATTGTAGTGTTTTTGCACCGCAAATTACATGTAGAGTCAATGCAAATGGTCAGTATGTGAGAATCGAGGGTTTTTTAGAAATCAAACGAAATTTGGGCAGAGTCACTTTAGTCGTGCGATTTAGGGTTAATTTGAGAGTGATGAGTCTCTGCGACCGACTCTCCCTCTATTTATACTAACCCTAAGTTCAATCGTGCGACTGGGCTCATACGCACCTTTCAGTTGTGCGAGTGGGCCTCAGTCGCACGATTGGTTCAGTCGCCCCCCTTTAGTCGTCCGACTGGCGCTCAGTCGTGCGACTAACTCATTCGTTCGCTCTTAAGCATCCGACTGGGCCAATCGTATGGGCCATTCGGTTGAATGGTCCATACTCATGGTCCATTCGTACGAATGGCTCCCATTCGTATGATAAGTCTATACAAATGGTCCATTCGTGCGAATGGGTCATACTTATTAAATTTTCTGCCATTTTGACCAATTAACATTTAAACCCCTTTTTAACTGTTAAATTAACATTATGAGCATTTGACCATCTCAGACATGATCATTTTAACTTGTAAACTTTTGATCACCTCAGACATGATCATTTTAAACAACTTGTCACCTCAAACGTGACTCATTTATCCTTTGAAAACACATGTGGTCATCTCAGACATGACCCTTTTGGTGAATTAATCCCATACTGAATTTCATGATGTAGTCCGACAAACAAACAAACTGAAATGACTTAATAACTAGAAAATCAAACTAAAGTACAAAAATTAAACTTGTTTTTGACTTTTTGTGAGAGATAAATCCTAAGATAGATATCTACAGGATTCGGTTCCGGAATAGGCAGCTTCTATTTAGTTTGACCATACCTGGACCAATTCAATTTTGGAATCATACAGGCAAGTCAAATCATTTGGAACTTGTTATCAAAACCTGTTGATGCTCAATTCTTGGTTTTCATCTGGAGTCGTTAGCAAATTTAGGAAATCATACTGGTACTATTAGATTCCCACATTAATTTGAACTTTCAAGAATTCAGCCACAATGATTGTCAGTATATTTGTCCTCTTAAATCCATACACAGACTTTTGACACACATTGGTGATAGTTTAAGGTTTAATTATTTCAACCAACATTTTTGGATCCCACACTTATATGGTAATCAACATTCCTCAGAGACTATTGAGCGGTCTAAAAGGTATTTTTACAAGAAGAGACTATTCATAGAGCTTTCAAAGAGAAGCCAAGCCTCAGGTCAGTGCCATCGCACAGCAGAGAGGCGGCAAACAACAGTGAATTCTAGAATATCTAGGTTATGCTTATCTTCAGGTCAGTGCCATCGCACAGCAGAGAGGCACACAACCTATCTTCTTGTTAGAGCAGCTTAATTTTCTTTTGCACAGAATGCACCAACAACATAAGTCATTAGCTTGATCGTATTTGTCTTTCATTTTTTTTGTGCTTTGCTCTATTTATGGTCATCCTCACACATTTGTGGAGTTTACATGCTCATTACCCCTTATTGGAATATTGTTGATTGTGTTAACCAGTGACAAGATGGGAGCCCACAGTCAGTTGAACAACTTAGTTTGAACTTGAGATCACCAGTCAGGTCTAATCATCTATTGTGTTGAATCTACCGACATATCATATGTGGTCTAGCAACCTCTAGGTCTACTTTCGTTGTGTTACCTTAGTAGTTACCAGTTTTTCTATCATCTTTCCTTTTATATTGCTCAGACTACACAAACTTATACTTTGAATTTTGCATCTTTTCTAAATTAAATTTTAAAGTCCCTCTTGATTTGTTCCTGTGTACTATCATTTTCCAAAGTGTCTGAATCGGTATCACATATACGATTTAACTTCTATCAGCTAGCCTCTCCTTCTCCCTCGTTTTTTGTTTTTTTTTTTTTTTTTTAATGTTACTGGCTGACCAATTCTCCCCCTAAAATTCTAAAATCATAACAGATTTAATTATTTTAGGATTTTAATAGACAGCTAAATAACATGAGTTTAAGTTAAACAGAAAATAAAATAAATAAAGAAAATGAAAAAGAAAAATTAAGTACACTGCATCGGACTACACATGATCTTCATTAGAAATAACATCACTTTTCTTTTTAACAACGTTGACCTCCAACAGATATAGAAAACATGGTTTGTCAAAAGCTTTTGTATAGAGGTCAGCGCGTTGAAAATCAATATTAATCTTTACCACATCAATTAAGTTCTTTTCAAAACAGTCTCTTATAAATTGGTATTTAATAACGATGTGTTTGGTCTTTGGATGTTGGACTGGATTTTTAGTTACTGCAATTGCAGCAGAGTTATCAACAAAGATAGGAGTAGAAGAGAAATTTAAACCGTAACCCCGCATTTGCTGTTGAATCCAGATGATTTGTGAACAGCAACTTGCAGCAGCAATGTATTTGGCTTCACAGGTTGACAATGCAACCGAGGTCTGCTTCTTACACTGCCAGGTAACTAATCTCCTCCCAAAGAATTGACACCCTGCTGATGTAGACTTGTAGTTCATCTTGCAGCCCTCGTAATCCGAGTCACTATACGCCGTGAGCTCAAAGTCATTATCATGAGGATACCACAACCCAAGTGTGGGTGTACCCTTCAGATAACGGAATATCCTCTTGACCCGATCAGATGGTTAACCTTAGGCTTAGCCTGATATCTAGAACATAGACATGTAGCATACATGATATCAGGTCTTGAGGCAGTGAGGTACATGAGGGATCCAATCATTCCTCGGTACATTGTGGCATCTACCAGATCTCCATTTTCATCAGGTGCTATATCATGATTTGTAGCAAGTGGAGTCCCAGCTGCAGAAGCATTCTCCATGTCAAACCGACTGAGAATGTCTCCCACATACTTGGTCTGATGTAGAAAGATCCCTTTTGTGGTCTGATCCACCTGTAACCCGAGGAAGAATTTCACCTCCCCCATAGCACTCATCTCAAATTGTTTCTTCATAACTGCTTCAAACTCTTTGCATAATTCTTCGTTCTTTGAACCGAAGATTATGTCATCGACATAGATCTGTATTAGTAGTAGGTCTCCATCTTTTTCTTTGAAAATAGTGTGCAGTCAATGACTCCCCTGCGAAAGCCGTGTTTCACAAGATGAGTTGAGAGTTTCTCATACCAGGCCCTTGGAGCTTGATGAAGCCCGTATAAGGCCTTGTCGAGTTTGTAAACTCTGTCCCGATGATAAGGATCTTCAAATCCCTCGGGTTGACTAACATAAACTGTCTCTTGAATTTCCCCATGAAGGAATGCACTCTTCACATCCAATTGATAGACTTTAATCTACATATACGATGCATAGGCAAGGAAGATACGGATGGCTCCCATCCTTGCCACGGGTGCAAACACTTCATTGTAATCAATCCCCTCGACTTGGCAAAATCCCTGAACCACCAGTCGAGCCTTGTTCCTGATAATGACACCTTGGTCATCCTTCTTGCATTTCAAGACCCATTTGGTGCCAATGACCTTAGCACCTTTAGGTCTATCTACCAGAGTCCATACACCCAACTTCTTGAACTGAAGAAGTTCTTCTTGCATGGCACTCACCCACGCCTCAACGTTTAGTGCGTCACTGAACATATTTTGGCTCAAACTGCGAGACAAAACACCGATAGGCACCATCATGAATGTATCCCTTTTCCATAACAGACGCATAATCAGCTGAGTACAGCTGATTTCTGGTTTGTACTCCTGATCTGACATCCCCAATGACCTTGTCTAAGGGATGATAGACATTTAGACGTGATCCTGGAGTAGTAGGAACAGCTACCTCAGAGCCAAGATTATGAACATTTGGTTCTGCATCTGAGGTAGATGGAGTTTGAGGTTCCGAAGTCGAAGGGGCATCACTGTTAGATGCTTGTGGACTTGCAGGAATTGGAACATGTTCCTCCTGACTGTTCTGGTCATCTTCTTCAGCTTCATCTTCTGAGGAGGAGTCACTGTCGTCGACTACTCCCCCTGAGTGATTAGATGATTCTCACTATGAGCTCGATGATGTTGAATCAAGAGATGGTGTATTCAAGATATCATACATCATTCGTGTAGCTAACTCGTCATCAGAAGGAGAGATCGGGATGTTGAAGGACTTGAAGAATCCATCATAGTCGAAAAAGTAGGCGGGTCCTTTGCCAGTAGGTGGTGTGGTATATCTCTGAACATCAACATTACACCACACATCTACTAAACCCGTTGAGTTGTTGTAAACTCTCTTGTTCGGTATGTTGTATCCTAAGAAGATCCCTTCATCAGCCTTCTCGCTGAATTTACCTTCTTAAGTCTTCTTCAGAAGGGTGCACGGCGCGCCAAATGGTTCGAGATACTCCAGATTAGGTTTACGTCGTTGTAGTAGCTCGTAACATGTCTTTCCGTGGTGCTTGACTATCAGAACTCGATTCAATGTATAACACGCATTCGCCACTGCCTCATTCCAGAATTGGATAGGCAGTTTCGAGTCTGCCAGCATTGTCTGTGCTGTCTCTATCAAGCTTCTATTCTTTCTCTCAGCAACACCATTCATCTGAGGCGTGTAAGCATAAGTGAATTGATGTACAATTCCCTTTTCCTTGCAGTATGCCTCCATCCACTGATTCTTGAATTCAGTCCCGTTGTCTGAGCGTACCTGTCTCACCTTCAGCTTGTAGGGAGATTCCAGTGTGGTTACTAACTCCTTGAATGACTCAAATGTTTCTGATTTGGACTTCAGAAACATTACCCAAGAGAATCTTGAGTAGTCATCAGTAACCACAAAACAATACAAGTCACCTGCAACGCTCTTTGTACTGACTGGACCAAACAGATCCATGTGAAGAAGTTCAAGAGGAAGTTTGATAGAATGAACTTTCTTTTCCTTATGAGACTTCTTCATCTGTTTGCCTTTCTTGCAAGCTACACAAAAATCCGGAAGTTGGAAATTTTTTACGTTTACTCCTCTCACGAGATCCTTCTGGATCAAGTGATTCATCCTCCATTGATTAATGTGTCCCATTCTCCGATGCCAGGAGATGGAGTCTTTCTCAGTAGTTTTTGATAGAAAGCACTAAACTTCAAGATCCGTTGTAGAAGCCGTTGAGAGATCCAAAACATAAAGGTCTTTATATCTCGAAGCTGTCATCAGAACTTGGTCCTCCGGAATCATGTAGTCTTTCTTTAGGACGTAACACTTCTTGTTGTCGAATATGACTTTAAATCCTTTGTCACATATTTGGGAAACAGAAAGTAAGTTGTTTTGAAGTTGTTGAACGTAGTTCACCTTATCAAACTTAACTTTCTGATTTCCAACCTCTCCCTGAGCTGTGATATAGCCTCCTTTGTTACCGGCAAACGAAACATGCCCTCCTTTTATGTGTTTGACGTTTGATAAAAGAGCCCTGTTTCCTGTCATGTGCCTCGATGCTCCGCTGTCTACAATCCACGTGTTGGTTTCAGCACTGTAGCGATCACCATGCACATACAATGTAAAACATTAGTTTAGGTTAGGAACCCAAGCCTTTACTGGCTTGGGTTTCCCAGAGGCATCACACATCATGAATTCAACCCATTGACCCTTAGAGGGTGAGGGTAGCTCAGATGCTTTCTTGTCATCATTATCAGACACGCAGGATGACTTTTCTTTCCATAAGCCAGACTTGTGTAAGGCCTGTTTGTGATAAACAGTCGACTTGCTAATGGGTTGAACTTTTGGTTCACTAGTTCTTCTAGGTGGAGTTAAAGAACTCCTCTTAGAAGACCTAGGTTTTGAATCCTGAAGTTCAATCTTCTTCCTAGGTGTCTGATAGTAAGGACAAAAGGAATCAATGTGTCCACACTCTCCATAGTTGTGATTAAACTTTTAGCAGGATCTGCTATCAACTTTATGATTAAACTTTCGTTGTGGAGATGTGTGTGACACCCTAGTAATATCACTTAGTTTGGGTTTTGACTCTGGTTCTTTTGATGTTTTCTCTTGTTTAACAAAATTAATTGTTTTAACATTTTTAAAATCTTTTTCTTTTTGGTTAACTGGTTTTTGACATGAAACTTGTGAAAGATTAACATTAGCAGTCTTTTTAGGTTCAGATTTGACTTTGTTTGACCCTGACTTTATATTAACCTTTTCAAATTATTTTTCCAGATTAACACAAGGCATTTTACCCTTTGCCTTTGAAGTGGCCTCCTTTTGTTTTGTTCCAGATTCAATTGAAGAACATGAGGAATCTGGATCACTAACAAGAGGAGTAGACACCGCATGATCCTTGATGGGATTGTTATTTATTGGTCTACTCTTAGTGTTCATCAAGGTCTCAGGTGGTGGTGGAACCACTTTATAACCCAAACCCTCCCCGTTGTTACGTTCTCTCACTAAGTGTTGGACAATATGTGATGAACTTGTCCAACTGTGCAGTTTTTGCTTTAAAGAGTTGACTTCTACTTCTAAAACTGCCTTTTGCTTCTTAGTGTCTTCTAGGGAGTTAAGATAGTACCTAATGTCATTAGCTTGGTTAAATGCTACTACTTCAGTTTCCCTAAGTTGTTTAGTCAAAAGGTCTATCTTTTCTTTGTAACTATGCTCATTTTGTTTTAAAACTCTATTAGCCTCAGTGCACAGTTGCAAATCCTTTACTAAGTTATCATTATGATCTAATAACCTAGCAAATTTGTGATTTATGCTTTCTCTAAATGTATTACAATCAGAACAAGCATGATTTTTAAACAGTTGGTCAGTGGTACTTACCTGAGAAGATTCTAAAGAATTAGCCATCAACGCAGCATCAGATGTCTCTGGTTCTGGTGATTCTGTCTTTGCTGTGGACGTCCCTTCTTCAGGCTTGTAGCTGACCTCGGTTGCAGTTGTCTCTTCACTATTTGACATCGCTATCTCAACTGCAATATCTCCTTCACTCGCGGAATCATCATCTAAGTCTTCCACGTTTACAATATTGGATTCCCCTGGAGAGACAAACCGAAAGCTCCAGTCCTGTCCTTCATCATCATGGGCAATCAAGGCTTTTGGATCCTTGCTTGATGAAGTAGAACTGCTAGCTTGCTTGTCTTGACGAGTGAAGGACGAGATTGGATTCCCGTTCCCAGTCTTCTTTGGCTTCACACATTCTCTTTTGAAGTGCCCCTTTTCTCCACAGTTAAAGCAGGTCACTTTGCTCTTGTCAAAGCCAAATGTAGTGTCCTTAGTAGCAACCAAGTTCTGTCCGGTCTTTTTCACAAACTTCTTCGCCCTCCGGACAGCACTTGCTAAGGCCCACATAATGTCCATCCTCTCTAGCTCCATTTCATCTACCTGCTCGTAGTCCTCATCTGCCAGATGGCAGTTTCCAGTTTTCCCAGCAACAAGTCCATCATAGGAATGAACCACTGCTGCCAAGAGATCCATGTGCTCTCGAGCTATTCAATAGTCACGTTTCCGAGGTTCTCGGTCTTCAGTCTAGTAGCGTTTGCTTAATGTAATGGGTAGTAGAAGTCCCTGACGTTTCTGATCCTGAAGGAGAGACATGTGAGGGACCAGAAGAGCTAGACACAAAGGCGGTCTGAAGAGGTGCTCCAGACGTCTTAGCTTGGGGAGTGGCATTGTACAAAGCTGGATTCTGAGTGTATGAAGACTTCTGAGCTCGGTACTTCATCCTAAGTGCTTCTTCTCGCAGCTTTAGAATGAAGTCATTGATATCCAACTTTGCCAACATCTCATTCATTCTCAGATTTGACACAAAAGACGCCCATTTTTCTGGCAATCCGTCTGCAAAATTTGACACTTTTTCTTCCATGGTAGTAGCAACACCATGTGTATGCAGTTCGCTCATCAAATGGTAGAATCTGTCAATGACATCGTCTAAACTCCCATTTCCCATCGATGAGAAGTTGTCAAATTCTTTCTTTAACTCCTTAGCTTTAATTGCCTTCAGCGAAACATTCCCGTCATATCTCTTCTCCAGCTCATCCCACAATTTCTTGGCTTGCTTATTCTCCGAGTACTGGTGGAAAATATCCTTAGGAATAGACTGTGTTATTAATGCATAGACTCTCTTTTCTGCATTATACTTAACTTTCTGAGCATCAGTCATTCCTCCTAAAGTAAGCTTTACCCCATCAGCTCCCACCGGCATACTGTAACCTATCTCAATAGCTTCCCACAAATTTGGATCCACTCCATTGAGGTAGATCTCAAAATGTTGTTTCCAGTGGGGAAACTCATCTAACGTTAAGAGCTTTGGGGGTTTATTATAATTCCCCACCTCACTCTCAAGTAACAGTAAGTTCTGAATCCTTGAGTCCTTCCCGGCTGTAAACGCTGACATCTGATCTTCCATCTCGATTAACTTTAAGTCTTCTAAAAAACAATCTGTCAACTGGTGCGACTGAAGTGATGCAACTGGGCTATCCGTGCGAATGAACTACGTGACTGGTTCAATCGTGCGGCTGAACTGAGCGATTGGTCCAGTCGTGCGAATGAAACTGATGCGTATGAACACTGCGAACGAATGGTTCAGTCGTACGAATGAAGATGCGACTCAGTCCAATCGTGCGTCTGGAGTATGCGAATGAAGTCCAGTCGTGCGATTGGTCCAATCGTGCGACTGAAGCTGCTGTTTTGCGAAAATTTCTAGGTTAAACGTGTTTTGGCCGTAAAAATTCGAATTTTCGCCAACCCTAATCGCCTAATGCCGTAGAAACCGAAACTTGATGAGCAGGGGACGTCCAAGACAACTTTTGACACAAAAAGATTGCGTTTTTAGTGCAAAAACACAAACTTTGTATCAAACTTGATTGAATCACACGTAATCAAGAGCCAAAGCTCTGATACCACTTGTTAGGACATGGTATTTGAACGAAATACCGAATGATTAACGTGTAAACAAAACCAAATAGTGCGGAATCCTATTTGATTGGCGATCCAATCAGTGAGAACGCACGTAGAATCTATAAAGTATTGAATCAAACGTTAAGAATCGATTAGGAATCGTTCTACAGCGTTCTATGAACTTGGAGTATGAACTTGGAGGCTTCTGGACGGCTAGGGTACGTCTGGAATCAAAATAGAATGAATGCTTTTATTTTTCCACGAATTGGGTGGTATTTATAGGTTAGTATTGTTCATTCGGACGACTGAACCATTAGTATGGTTCAGTCGTGCGATTGAACCATGCGGTTGATCCATCCGCACGACTGAGTGTTCAGTCGTGCGACTGAGCCAATCTCATGTTACAATCATACGAGTGATCCAGTCTCCTGGTTCAGTCGTGCGACTGAGTCATTCGTATGAAGTTACTCATGCGTATGGTCCATTCGCATGGGCCATTCGCATGAGAACTTCATTTTGTTAAGTTTGAATTTATTCATTAATATAACATTATGTGTATCAATTCAAACAATCACAAACCTATTTAACCAACTCAATATCAACTCATTAATGAAATATTAAACATTATAAAACACAAACAACCAATATCATTTCATGAACATTCCAAACATTACATCAGCATCAGACAAACAAGATCTATTACATTCATATCATGATCTAGGTACATACATGTATCAACACCTTCCTCTTGCAAAAGGTTGTACAATTAGAGACGCATTCATAGCATAGCAGGACGGAAGTGATGCCTTGAATAGGAAATTATTGGTAACCTTGATTACAAGGAACACCATTCAAGGGTGGAATGCCTCCATAATTATAAATTGGTGGTGGTGGTCCATTCCCTACTCGTTGACCAATGTTTCTGTATGGAGGTGGCTGACGACCTCCATAGCCTAGATCTCATGCTACTCTGGGTATATCATATCCTCTTTCAGCATAAATTCCATCCTCCTTATTCAATCTCTCATCCAAATTAACTACTTTATCACCTTGGTACTCATCATAGTAAGATTCTTCATTCTCAATAGAATGTTCAACCCGATCGGCTGGATTACGCTGTTTTGGTTGAGCATGGTTAGGGTGGTTTAGGCCTGCTGGTTGGTTAGGCTCAGGATTAAATGGATGAATATTTTAAAATTATGGTGGTGCTTGTTGATGTAGAGGGGGTAGTGGTGGTGGCGGTTGTTCACCTTGGTTGTTTCCGGGGTTAAGATTTTCTATCATTCGTGGTGGATGGCTTTCAGGTTTCTTAGACAATCTTTGGAGAATATGATGTGCTCTTGTAGATCTTATTTCTTTTTTAGGATGAGTATTACCCCTTTTATATGGAGTAATTACCATTTTTTCTCTTAAATTTGCTCGGTTTTTCCTTGTTGTTTTTTCACTTCCGGGTCGAATATCAAAGGTGATTTTCTTCCAGAGTATCTTGTATGCATAACCTATCTCTGCACCGAACGAGTAAATCGAGAGTAGTACTGAACAAAAAAAAATAAATTAGCCTAAACTAAACAAAAGGTTAACACTTTGCGCATGTATTACCCGACAACGATGCCATTTTAATCGTTTTGTCATGGTTGGATCAAAAACAAGTTAATATTAAAGAGTTAACTAACTAGTATGGGTAAGTAAAGTCGTCTTCAAACGGAATGGTGGATAGTGCAATGATTTATACCTAGGAACTTAAACACAAAACGAAAATAATAAAAAACAAATATTTTTGGGTTATTATTTAACCAAATGGGTTTTGAAACTTATGAGAATAAAATCTTATGAAAAAAAATCACTTTCAAGATTCAAGTTCAAAGATCCACACTTGGTTTCATAAGAAACAAACTTTTAAGACTCGCTCGTTCACACAATTACCAACTCATTTATGCAAAGAACTCACATACATGACAAATAGCTTAAAATGCAAGGAAACCAAATGCGAATGAAAGCACACAAATACTTAAACATAACCAAGTCTTTTAACTTTAAATAAACGTACAATTATATTCTTGTGTCTAAGAGAACATAACCCAAAACATCAATTCAAACCAAACCTAGTGCTTCACTTACAAGAACTCTCATCCCAGAAGTGATTATTTATTACAAACATGATAAGCCGCTCATTTGCATGATTGGATCTTTAATGCTTGATTGGATGTTGTTAAAGCTTGATTTGGGTGAAACCGTGGTGAAAAGAACTCCCAAAAATGCCTTGAATACCTATAAAATTTGTAGGGGAGAAGTTCCTTTCAAAACCTTAATAATTGGAGTTAAATAGGATTTAAAATTTGAAATAATCATCCAAATATTGCTTTAGATCGTAACATACGGCCTATAGACCGTAGGTTATGGCCTACCTTCAACCAGACGGCCAAACCTTCTTGTCTTACGGGGTTCACAGACGGACTCAACACATGGTCGTAAGTTACGGCCTCATGCCGTAGCTTACGGCCTCCCTGATTTTTTTCATGATTTTCTTCGTTTTCAACACCATTCAAGCCTAGTTTTGCTATGCTTTGTATCCTTCTCAAATAATGTTCATTAAGGTTCATTTAACCTATATTTCAAACACGTAATAAAGTGATTAAATTGGATATCATAATTAGGTTAAAAACAATGTTTTAAACATTTAAATCTCAAACCTATCCCCAACACATCAATCTATATAAAAAAAGATAGCAGAAAATACATCTCAAGTTCACACAGAGTGATTATAATTTCTTTTTGCCATTTATCTAGTGAATCGGGATCAATAACTTTTGACTGAATTATGTTGAAAAACAAACAAAGTTTTATGATTGTATCCACTTGTTGTAATAGGAATCATATGTGTCATCAAGACATAACAATCATGAGTATATACCAAGAAATTTAGACTCTTGCATCGACACCAACCTTTTAAAGTTAGAAGAATAACTAGATAGAACTTTAATATCATCTAAACTTTTATAGAACATTGTTTTTTCAACTTTTGACATAGTGTAGCATGCAGGTGGAAGATAAAAACCCTTTGGGGTCACAACATGACCAAGATCTTTACTTATTCTCATTTATTCCAAGTATTACAAATATTAATCCCATCTTTAGTTTTTCCAGGACTGTTTAGCAACAAGCCTAGCAAGCTATCACATACATTTTTCTCGACATGCATGACATCTTGACAATGTCTAACTTGTAAATACTTTCAGTAAGGTAAATCCGAAGTTATTGACAAATTCCCAAATGACTTTTTTTTCAATTGCTTTCCCAATACAGTTTTTATATTTTTAACTCAATAAAATGCATCAAGTCATTTTCTTATCGTTTGGTGCTTGGTAATCTATGAAACTCCTCTTTCTTTTACAATAACTAGGACTAGGCCGGGGAAATATTTGATGTCCTATGTATATAGTTTTTTTACAATTACTTAACCACATAGAACTTGTCTTGTTTTCATAAATTGGAAAAGCTAGCTTACCTTTCGTAGTGTCTCCTGACAAATTACAATATGCTGAAAAATCACGTATGGTCCAAAAAATCATGCCACGCGACTGAATATATTCTTCTTGTAAGCATCATATACGTCAAAACCTATATTCAATAGACCTTTAAGATCATCAATTAAAGGAGACAAATAAACATCAATATCATCACTAGATTATTTTGAACCCTGAATCAACAATGACATCATTATATATTTTCGTTTCATGCATGACCACGATGGAAGATTGTAGACACGTAGAAGAACAAACCACGTATTACGATGACTACTCATATTTCCAAAAGGGTTTATTCCATCTGAACTAAGTCCAAACCGTATGTTTTTTTCCTCCTTACTAAATACTTGATACATATTATTAGTTTATCCATTGAGATGAATATGCCACATGTCTTAATTTTTCATCTTTTATACAATCAACTGAATGCCAACATAATAATTTTTCTTCTTTCTCTTTTGAAAATAATTGTTTAGTCTTGGTATAATAGAAAATACCACAATAATTTAATTGGTGGTCCACTTTTTGTCACATCATCGTCAACTTCATTCGACTCGATTTTACGCTTATACCTCGACGTGCCACTGTTAAAACATTTATGATTGGTTTTAACCTTTTCTATACAACATAATCATTTGGACATGCATGTATCCTTCTAACTTTTAATCCCATCGGACACAACAATCTTTTTGCTTGGTATAACAAAACTAGCAAGGCATTACATCCTAGAAGTATGTCATGTAAAACCACTAATAGATCTGTGAAACTTTTATCACTCCATCCATAGTTTAACTTTAGGTTACAAATTTAAGACATCACTTAGTTTCAAAACTTTCTCACAACCGACATATAATTGAACCATTTATCAATTAAAATAAATAAATAAACTAGCAAGGCATTACATCCTAGAAGTATGTCATGTAAAACCAGTAATAGATCTGTGGAACTTTTATTAGTCCATCCATAATTGAACCGTTTGTCAATTAAAATAAACAAATAAATCCATAGTTTAACTCCCCAAGTATGCAGTAAACTGCAAACTGGAAAAAGTAAGTAGAAATAACTAACAATTTTTTTTTGTAAATGTCATCTCATTAACTATAAACACATTATAATGAGATAGAATATTCAAAAAGTAGTTCCAAACGGGGACAATTCAAATTTTAACTCTATTAAAAAATTTCGAACATGTATAAATATTCTAAAGGGTTGACTTGTATAAATATACACATAAATATATAATATTCATATTTTCATAAAATAAGGCATTTATATATAAAAATCATGAGTTATTAGTGAAAAACTGTAGAACTGGTTTAATATACATCAAAAATACTCTTCATATATGAAGATCATATATAGGTTGGACTCACCTTAGATTAGAATGTTTATTTTTACTTGTAATAGGTCTTATGTTAATTTCCTTTTGTATGTAATTAGCTTTATGTAGTTTTGCAGTCCAGCGAAACTGCTCACAGTCAGCTATTTAGTTCGCTCGGCGAAACTGTTGTTTCTGCTGGGCGAAACTACAGTTTTGGCATAACAGTTTCGCTGACAGCGAAACTGTCTGCGAAACAAAGACTGCTATATATAGTTATGATCATTTTCATTGTGGTTAAGCTTGCAAAAACCCTAATCGTTTATTCCTGTTGCAAGTGTGTATTGTAAGCAGTAATTTCACAGAAATATCATTATGCTTTGGTATTATTGATTATGTTGATCTTCATTGCTTTATTTTGATTCATTTGTGGTTGCTCTCTATCTTCATCATCTTTGTTTCTCATTGTTTGTATTTGATATTGAACAATCCAACATCTCATCTATACTGCAAATCGATCAAATGGACCAACAATATGGTATTAGAGCCTTAGTGCTCATGATTTGTTGAGTTTTTGGTTGTTTTTGTTCAATATCAAGTTTTCATCAATTTCAGTTCAAATTAGTGTGTATTTGTGTAACGCCCCGAATAATGTCTAAGCGAGTCAAATAATAATAATGTGCTTAGATAAGATCATTTAATGGAAATAAGATGGATATGGGTTATAGACCGAGCTAACTCTTCGCGATATATATTTGGCGAGTTTAAGGTCCCGGGAACGCCCGGTATATATAAACGGATCAGCTTGAGCAGCTCTCATTTGCAACTCAACACTCTAGTTCTAGAGAGAGTAGAGAGAGAAAGTAGAGAGAATTGAAGATTTAAGGATCGGTTGATCTCGGGATTGAAGATCGGTGTTCGTAGGCATCGAAACAACAAGAAAACACCAAGAATCCAGGTAAGAAACATCATTTAATCGTTGCTTTTGATGTAAACCCGGGTTCTAGGGCTTGGTTTTTTAAAAGTGGCAAAGATTCGCCCGAAACTAACGTTTTTGTGTAAGAAAACATGTAAGAAGCTTAGATAAAGCTTATTGGGTGATAAACCAAGGTTTTGGGTGTAAAAGATCGAAGTTTTGGGTAAAAAATGGGGTGGTTCGTAATTTTCAGCCCGTTCTGCGAAACTGGGTGTTCATCCAGCGAAATTAGGTATTCATCCAGCGAAACTGTGGATCTTCCTGCGAAACTATAGTTTCGCAGGTAGTTTCGCAGACATGGTTTTGCAACGAAAGTTGGGCGAAACTAGCAGCAAAACTGGCAGCGAAGATGCCAGCGAAACTGCCAGCGAAGATGCTAGCGAAACTAGTAACGAAACTGCTAGCGAAACTAGCAGCAAAATTGTTGAACTAGCAGCGAAACTAGCAGCGAAATTAGGCAGAAATTAACTCCTTTGAGTGTTAACTTATATGCAGGTTGTGTAGTGCAACCCTTGCTTTGAAAGCTTGATTGAGAAGCTACTCATCGAGTCCAGGTGAGTTCTAGATCCCATATTTAAAGGTTTTTGAACTAGTTTGGGGCTGGAAATGCATCCAAAATCAGCACGGCTCCGGCCAGGGGCGTTGCCCCTTGGACCCCACTAGGGGCTGCTGCCCCTACGACCCCGCTATCAGGGGCTGCCGCCCCCAAACCCCCGCTGCCCCGCGCAGGGTCGGTTATATTTTATGATGACTTATGCTTGTTGTGCATATGTTTATGTATGTGAGTGTTTATGCATGATGTTTATGATGATGATCTATGATTGATGCGTGTGCATGATGATGATGTGTTATTGATGATGATTATGTAAGTTATGTATGATATGTTCCTTACTACGTATTATGATGTGACTTTACGTGGTGTGATTATGATAATGAACGTAAAGTATTATTTTAACAAAGTGAAAGATTTAAGATGATGAAAAGTGAATCTTAATGAATGTTACCCTCCGTCCCTTTTGATGATGAAAAGTCTTGCAAGCACTATGATAGACTTCACTTACGTGAGTCTGATGTATGATGATGGATCCGTATTCATGAGCGGGCTATGTGCCTTGCAGTGTGGATCAACTGTCGGGGTAGCTACCATGAAGATGTGTACCAACAGGGATCGACATTTGTTGTCGATCAACCTGTAGCTCCTGCTTTGTGCAATCTCGTTGATGATGAAGTGAAAGATGAAAAATGAATGAAAGTTCACAAACGATGATCAAAGATAATAATGTTATTATCTATGTGTACGTATGATGCTTGATCGCATAAGAATGTAAAGAAAGGTTTTAAATGCAAATAAAAGTATTTTATTTATATAAAACTAGAATTCACTCAGCAACGCTGACTTTTATGTATTTTCCAGTTGGCAGGTGATGCTTGCTGAGTATGGCACGGGCAGCTACTTGGATTGTTTTGGATGACATCCATTTTGTATAACGATTGTGTTTTTGCATTGTAATGCCAACAATGCTGTTTTGTAATTGTTAACATTGTTTTATTATTATGCAAAAATGATTATATACATATGAAATGGTTTAAGTAAATTCTGCTGCAACGTTTTACTAATGTTAAAACTTTATGTATGCTTTTATGCGATGATTGACCAGCTGTGAGCGTCCCAGGAACGGGGCCTTACAAGTTGGTATTAGAGCCAAAGTTTAAGTGAAACGGGTAAATTTTCATAAGAAACCTAAATTTAAAATGAAAATGGGACAAAAGGGAAGGGATGCCAGTCCGAGTAGCTGCGTGCCATCAGGTATTTTCTTTAATGTTAATCGGCATTACGTGCGCATGTTATGTGGTTTATGTGCCTTTAGTAGATTTAGATACTGATGTAGTCAGGATAAGAAATGCTTGGGGTATGAAGAGTAAAGTAAGTGGCTAATCATAACTGGCCACTGTACTTAGGGACTTACTATACTTGACATAAACTGAGCTATTTCCTTGAATGACCGCGTTAAAGTTTGAATCTTATAGTGTGTTAGAGGATGGCCGGTGGTAGATCTTTGAAGGTTTCGTCTGGTGAAGGTTGTGGTGGATGTGGTGCTTGACCACGTGTCACGAGAAGCATGGCTAGGGCTGCTGAAATGGCACTAAAAGAGCCCGAGATCCATCACCCGGAAGGCGGTGATGATTGTGCTAATCTGAGGACCACATTGAAAGAGGCTGTTGTCGAGGGAGTTCAACAGGTCATGCAGAAGATTCTGCCGTTTATGGTGACTAAGGTAATTAGGGCGGTAAAGGAGACGACCGTGATTGAAGTGAACAAGAAGGGTAGCAATGACAAGAATTGCAACGGAAAGCGGGTTGAACGTGGGGGTTACACTCCAAACAAAAAGGTTTCCAGGACGGATGACCGGCGTGTAGCTTCGTCCGGTGCAGAGACGAGGAAGTGTGGTAAGTGTGCTAAAGGGCATACTGGAGAGTGTAGGTGGGGATCAAACCTTTTCTTCAAATGTGGGAGGCCCGGTCATCTGGCAAAGAATTGTGGGGTGAAGAGGTTGTTATAATTGTGGAGGAAAGGGTCATATAAGCAGAGACTGTAAGAAGCCGAGGGACGAGAGTTTTTGGGCAAAGAGGACGACTGGAACTGGAAGGCAGGAGGCGAGCGCAGAGCCTTCACGATGACCAGGGAAGAGGCTAGGACGGACCTTGATGTCATGTCAGGTACGTATCTAGTTACCAAACTCTTGCTTTTGTGTTGTTCGACAGTTTTATTTCTGCTGTCTTTTGTGCTAAGTTTCCCATTAGGAGTAGAAGTGTTGATGAACCCTTTAATTTAGAAACTGCCATAGGTAAGTCTACCAGGATTCTGAGATGATAGAAGGTTGTGACATTGAATTAGAAGGTCAAAAGTTTCCTATTAGACCGTCCGTGATGATCTTAGGCGGTTTCGATGTAGTCCTAGGAATGGTTGGGTGGCAGACTACGAGGCGAACATTATGAGTCGCAAGAAGGTGATTAGACTGTCAGCGCCTGAGGGGAGTTCGATGACAGTTTACCGTGATCGAGTTACGACTATCCCGAGGTGATTTCGATGGCGGTGGCGGGAAAGTGCATGAGGCATGGATGTAGTGCCTACTTGGCCTACGTGAAGGATGTGGATATGCCAACACCATAACTGTTTGATGTATCGGTTGTGTGTGGCTTCCCAGAGGTATTCCCATAAGACTTACCAGGAGTGCCATTGAACCGTGGAATCGAGCTCTAGATTGACTTGATACCGGGTGCCCAACCTATTGCTAAGGCGCCGTATCGGTCGGCTCCGACTAAGATGAAGGAATTGATGGAGCAACTATAGGAGTTGCTTGATAAGGGGTTCATTAGACCGAGTATCTCTCCTTGGGGTGCTCCTGTCTTATTTGTGAAGAAGAAGGACGACAGTATGAGGATATGTATCGACTACCGTGAGATGAAAAGTGATTGTGTTTATTGATGATATCCTGATTTATTCGAAGAGCGAGGAAAAGTTATAGCCTACGCATCCCGACAGTTGAAAGTTCATGAGGTTAACTATCCTACTCATGACTTGGAGCTTGCAGATGTGGTCTTTGTGTTAAGGATTTAGAGGCACTACTTATATGGGACGAAGTGTACCATATTCACTGACCACAAGAGCTTGAAGTACTTCTTCGAGTATAAAGATTTGAACATGATGTGGAGGAGATGGTTGGAGCTCTTAAGGGATTATGATTGCGAGATCCATTACCATCCGGGCAAGGCCAATGTGGTGGCAGTTGCCCTTAGCCGAAAAGAGAGACCCGAACTGATTCGGTTGAAGGCTTACCAGTTAATTATGACCTCTGATATGATGAAGCAGGTCAAGGAGTTTCAAGATGAGGCGTTGTAAGAAGATCATCTTATCTCTGAAAGAATGAGAGGCCTAGTCACGGAATTGGGTGAAAACACACTCGGTGTTAGAACCCAATTCAGACGAATGTGGATTCCTCATTTTGGGGATATGCATGGAAAGATTATGGATGAAGCTCATAAGACCCGATACGCCATTCATCCTGGTGCCACAAAGATGTATCAAGACATGAAGAAAGATTATTGGTGGTCGGGTATGAAGCGTGACGTAGTGGAGTACGTGATTAAGTGCCTTACTTGCTTGCAAGCGGAGGCGGAGCATCAGAAGCCATACTGGAAGATCCAACCTCTGGATATACCCGAGTGGAAGTGGGAGCATATCACCATGAACTTTATTACGAAGCTACCGCGCCCCATGCGAGGATACGATGCTATATGGGTGATAGGTGGTCATCTGACGAAGAGTGCTCACTTCCTACCAATCTGCGATACGTATTCATCCGAGAGGTTGGCGGATATATTCATCAAGGAGTGTGTGACTCGTCATGGTGTGCTGGTGTCTATTGTGTCTGATCGTGACACCTGGTTTACATCTATGTTTTGGAAGAGGTTCCACGATGCTATGGGGACGAGGTTACATACCAGCACGGTTTATCATCCCCAGACCGATGGTCAGTCAGAAAGGACCATTCAGACGCTAGAAGATATGCTTCGGGCATGTGTTATTGATTTTGGAGGAAGTTGGGATAACCATGTACTGTTAGCCGAGTTCTCATATAACTATAGCTACCATGTCAGCATTGGCACGCCTCCTTATGAGATGCTATACGGTAGGAGATGTAGAACGCCCGCTTGTTGGGGTGACATTGGCCATAAATAGTTAGGGAGCGTCGAGGTGGTCGAGGCTACGACTGAGAAGCTAGAAAGGATCAAAGCCTTTATGAAGGTAGCTAAAGATAGGCAAATGTCGTACGCCGATAAATGACGTAGACCGATTGAGTTCCAGGTGGGTGACAGAGTTATGTTGAAAGTCTCACCTTGGAAGGGAATCATTCGGTTTAGGAAGCATGGCAAGTTGAGCCCAAGATACATAGGGTCTTTCTGAATTATTGCTCGAGTAGGAGAGGTGGCCTATAGGTTGGAATTGCCCAGTGAGTTAAGTGGAATTCATCCGACATTCCAAATATCTCACTTATGAAAGTGCTTAGCCGAGGAGGATATGGTGGTGCCACTGGAGGATATTGAAGTGGATAAACGGCTCAATTATGTGGAGCAACCAGTGGCTATCATCGATCGCAAAGGGAAGAGGCTAAGGAATAAGGTGGTTCCCTTGGTACGTGTGTAGTGGAAGCACCGGAAGGGATCAAAGTCCACTTGGGAATTTGAGGAAGAGATGAGGCAGCATTACCCTCAACTATTCAACGACTAGCAGGTTTCGAGGACAAAACCTAAATAAGGGGGGTGGACTTGTAACGCCCCGAATAATGTCTAAGCGAGTCAAATAATAATAATGGGCTTAGACGAGATCATTTAATGGAAATAAGATGGATATGGGTTATAGACCGAGTTAACTCTTCTGGATATATGTTTGGTGAGTTTAAGGTCCCGTGAACGCCCGGTATATATAAACAGACCAGCTTGAGCAGCTCTCATTTGAAACTCAACACTCTAGTTCTAGAGAGAGAGTAGAGAGAGAAAGTAGAGAGAATTGAAGATATAAGGCTCGGTTGATCTCGGGATTGAAGATCGGTGTTCGTGGGCATCGAAACAACAAGAAAACACCAAGAATCAAGGTAAGAAACATCATTTAATCGTTGCTTTTGATGTAAACCCGGGTTCTAGAGTTTGGGTTTTTAAAAGTGGCAAGGATTCGCCCAAAACTCACGTTTTTGTGTAAGAAAACATGTAAGAAGCTTAGATAAAGCTTATTGGGTGATAAACCAAGGTTTTGGGTGTAAAAGATTGAAGTTTTGGGTCAAAAATGGGTGGTTCGTAATTTTCAGCCCGTTCTGCGATACTGGGTGTTCATCCAGTGAAATTAGGTATTCATCCAGCGAAACTGTGGATCTTCCTGCGAAACTATAGTTTCGCAGGTAGTTCGCAGACATGGTTTTCCAACGAAAGTTGGGCGAAACTGGCAGCGAAGATGCCAGCGAAACTGCCATCGAAGATGCCAGCGAAACTAGCAGCGAAACTGCTGGCGAAACTAGCAGCGAAATTGCTGATCTGGCACCAAAACTAGCAGCGAAATTAGGCAGAAATTAACTCCTTTGAGTGTTAACTTATCTGCAGGCTGTGTAGTGCGACCCTTGCTTTGAAAGCTTGATTGAGAAGCTACTCATCGAGTCCAGGTGAGTTCTAGATCCCCTATTTAAAGGTTATTGAACTAGTTTGGGGCTGGAAATGCATCCAAAATATACACTATAAATGACCAAGATTTCAAGAGGTTTTAACAGGAATATTGATTTTTCTATAAGGAAACGTGCTATATAAAAGTGCTAAAATAAAACTTTTTCACGCTGACCTGGCAGCACGGCCCCAGCCAGGGGCGTTGCCATGAAGATGTGTGCCGACAGGGATCGACATTTGTTGTCGATCAACCTTGAGCTCTTGCTTTGTGCAATCTCGTTGATGATGAAGTGAAAGATGAAAAATGAATGAAAGTTAACAAACGATGTTCAAAGATAATAATGTTATTATCTATGTCTACGTATGATGCTTGATCGCATAAGAATGTAAAGAAAGGTTTTAAATGGAAGTAAAAGTTTTTTATTTTATAAAACTAGAATTCACTCAGCAACGCTAATTTTTATGTATTTTCCAGGTGGCAGGTGATGCTTGCTGAGGATGGCACGGGCAGCTACTTGGCTTGTTTTGGATGGCATCCATTTTGTATAACGATTGTGTTTTTGCATTGTAATGCGAACAAATGATGTTTTGTAATTGTTAACATTGTTTTATTATTATGCAAAAATGATTATATATATATGAAATGGTTTAAGTAAATTCAGCTGCAACGTTTTACTAATGTTAAAATTTTATGTATGCTTTTGTGCGATGATTGACCAGCTGTGAGCGTCCCGGGAACGGGGCCTTATAATTTAACATAGAATTTGATTGAGTTTTGCTGGTTATTGGCTGGGGAAGCTATGTTAATCATCAGATCTCAAATCCATTGAGTTTCTGATGATTTCAGATTGATTTCGTGTTGAAAAAGGGTTCAAGCTTCGTCCAGCGAAATTAGTTGTTCATTCAGCGAAACTAGAGATTCTTTCTGCGAAACTATTGGTGTGATCACTATTTAGATTATTTCTTGTAGTTTTGCGAAACTAGTCTCTTTGAACGAAAGTCATCAGTGCTTGTGAGGGTTTAACAAGCGAAATTGCCGCAGAAAGTAATTTGGAACAAAAGTTCAAGCTTATTTCATGCAAATTTATCGGCGAAACTAAGCTATTTGTGACATTTGGCTAGCGAAATTGCTTCCGAAATTGTTAGCGAAATTACATCAACTCAGCGAAACTAGTTTTCTCAGTGAAATTGTCTGCGAATTTACCTTTCTTCAGCGAAACTACTTAATTTTCAGCGAAATTGTTTCTTCTCTTGCCGAAATTACATCATTCCTAGCGAAACTACCATCTCAAAGTTAACCTCACTCAATCTTGCCGATCTTGAAAGTGTTGCTCCCAATAGGCCACCGAGACTCATTAACGGATATAATTTCGAGGATTGGAAGAGATGGCTCAAAGCCTTTTTCTTCTACACTGACCACAATCAATGGGAATCTATCATTGCTGGTCCTCACATACCAACTGTCACTGTTGGTGATGTTGTATCTCAAAACAAGGACTCCTCTACATTCACTGAGAAGGATCTGAAGCTCATTGATCATGACCAGAAAGCTTTTGGAGCATTTACTCTCTGTCTTGCACCTGAAATCTACAACTGATTCGCTGCACATAAAAATGCTAAGTCCTTCTTCGGTGCTTTATGTGAAAACTATAATGGCAATGATGAGTTGGTGAAGGATAAGAGCATTCAAGCGAGAGGAATTCAACTCTTTTGTGGGATACAAGAACGAGAGTCTCACAGATCTCACAAATCGTTTTCTGACTGTCTCAAGTACATTAAAGAAATACGATGAAAAACTTTCCAACAGTGAGCAAGTAAACAGATTGCTAGACTCTCTCCCACCTCAGTGGAGCCTTCAGGTGAGAATGCTTAAGCAGGAAAGAGGTTTCACTGATTACAAGCTGATGAACATCATCAATAAACTTAAATCCTTTGAATTGGACATGAAGATGAGGGAATTCAACCAGACCATGATGCCTACATATGGTTTCACTCAAAATGCTACATTACTGTCTTCCGCTACTAGCTCTCATATGCAGACATCTAATCAAGGAGGAGTGAATACCGGTCATTATTCAGGAGGTAGTGGTAGTGTTGGGAGAGATCAGTGTACTTCAAAAGCAAGTGTTGAAGCTTCAGTTCCATCCGAGACAATGGCTCTTTTTGGTATGTTTGTTCAGAGCTATGAAGCCTTAGTGGCAGGGGAGTTGAAAGGCAAGGGGATGACGATGGAGGATATGTATCAGGTGGACCCTGATGATCTTGAAGAGACTGATATTCAATGGCAAATGGCAATGTTGACTCTGAGAGCTCGAAGATTCATGGAACGCACTGGAAGAAAGAACTTCAGAGGTCAAAGCTCTAACTCCAAACTGGGTTTTGATAAATCTAAGCTAAGGTGTTTTAACTGCAAACAATTAGGACATTTCAAACGTGAATGTCCATTGCCAATTGTCACTAACCCGAGTAACTCTGGAGTTCCACGACTGGCATCTAGTGGGAGTAAAGAGTATATGAGTCACAAGAAACAGACAGCTTTGATTTCTAATTTTGATTGGAGTGCTGAGGTTGAAGAGACGAGAGATGAGATTAATCAAGCACTGGTGGCTGAAATTGTTAAAGGAAAGAGGAAGGTAAACTGTGAGGATGAATTTGACCCATTCAAGGAACTTAAAATTGAAGCTGAGATAGTTGTGAAAGAAAAAGGAAAGGAGGATGAGAGGGTGAAAGAAGGTAAATCTGAAAAACTGAGGAAGGAAGGAAGTCCATCCGCTGAGCAAGGAAAAGAAAAAGATGATGCTGCTATCACTTTTGAGGAAAGCAAGTCAAGTACTCCAGTGTGCCAATGTGAGAAGGCCTTACCATGAGAAAAGGTGATGATGGGGCTTCTGTATGAGGTAATTCATGATATGTGTTCTTCTGCATGTAAAATCAGATTATTTGGGGTTTATATAGCTAATCGTCTATTAATTGATAATGAGAAAGATTTAAAAAGAATTAATGAGGAACTTAAAATAAATGAATCTAAATATTTTGTTAAACTAAACGAGGCTTTGAAGGAGAATGATCACTTAAAATGAATTGTTTTGGAAAGAAATGTTGAGATTAACACTTTGACCGAAAGGGTTGCTCTTGCTGAATTCGAGACAAGCAAACTTCAGTCAAAGCTAGATAAATGGACGATATCGGGAATGAAACATGATGATCTTTGTAAATCTCAACAGGGGGCTAGGATTAAAACAGGATCGGATCAATTAGATTTGAATTTTGCAGCGGAATATAACACAATAAGATCGAATTCAAGTAAGAAAGTAATGAATATGCAAACACTCAATCACAATTATAGAGAGAGAATATTTCTGTTAAAGGAATGTTTTCATTCACGCGTAATGCTTCGGTTAGAATACAGCTAGGTCAACATCCCTTATATAGAGGAATGTGACGTCTGCTGATGTCCCTTGATAGTGACATCTAACAGAATTTTACAAACAACTGAAATAATGCAAACTACTGAAATGTTCTCAACAACTGATCACATCTCAGAGAATGCTAAATACAAATACATAAAACTACTGACTTAAAACTACTGAAAGAATAAACTACTGAAAGGTAAAATTACAAGTACTGAAAAGTAAAACGATCACAACTATTGAAGTTAACAACTTCAGCTGTTGTGACAACTACTGATCACGCTGGTCTTTAGTCTTTGTCTTCAGTACTTCACTTTCAGACTTTGTCTTCAGTTTTTTACTTTCAGACTTTGTCTTCAGACCTTTGTAATCAGCTGATGTCTTCAGCTGTTGTGATCTTCTTCAGCAGTTGTAATGTCTTTGGGACTTAGAGGTTTTTTTGATCAGGCTCATTGGTTCTTTTGGTCCAACAAACTCCCCCTGAACCAATGCAGCCAAAACCTCTAACTTTATTGATGATCCCACTTATTCTTTGGCAGAAATACTCTCTTGATCAGCTTCAGAGGTAAACAAATAAGTATAGGCCGGGAAAAGGTTTCTAATCTTTTGATTGGCTAAGTATGGAAGGGAACTCTGTCTTGGGGAAACTGGACACAGAGTCTTGTCCCAACCATGAAACCTATTTCCCATTGATGAGTCTATAAGACTCCCTTGCATAGGCCTCAATGAGAACAACTTGTTCCTCCTTAGTGAGTTCTTTAGCTTCTCCCTCAAAGAAGAATTCAGGCCCATAGTATTCAGACAAAAACCTTATTGTCTTCCCATTCTTCAACTCAATAGTTGTTATCTCTCTGTAAGCAAATTCATCTGGATGAGAGCCTTCAAGCAGCAACTGGAGTTCACACTTTTGAAGATGTTCAAGTCTTTTGTATAACAACCCCTTCTTGATCATTTTGTTCTCAAGAATAGACATAGGGGTTGATTTGGAGGTGTGTGCTCTCTTGAATTCTTCAATAATTTCCCAGGGTGAGACTACCATGGCCAACATAATTGCAGCATTCAAAGTCTTTCTTACTTGGCCATGATATCTACTTGGTAAGTTTTTCTTGTGTATTCTGGAACTTACCCTGGGGTTTGGCCAAATCCTCACTCTTTCTCTTTGATGTTGAAAGGTATGTCTAAGAGTGTACAGCCTCTGAGCTTGTTTCTTCATTGCTTGAATGGATGAGGACTGAGGGAAGTCCTTGTCAACCATTTTAAGAAATTGCTCATCATGCTGCTTCTGCTATTCTTCTTCTTCAATCTTGACTTTAACCATTTGCCTCTGAGTTTCAGGAGTTATAGTTTGTGATTGACTCCTAGGCTTAAGTTTCTTCCTTTCAAGAATAGCAGATATTGGCAGATTATCCTCTTCATCCTCTTCTTCTTCTTCTTCTTCCATCCTCAGCAGCCTTCTTTTTCTTTTAGGTGCATCACTGGTGGTAGATTGAATGGGTTTCTTAGGTAAAGGGGTTGGTTTACAGGGTTGTGAGGTTGATTGTTTTGAGGATTGTGAGGGTAATTGTTTTGGAGGTTGAGAGGTTGGTTGTTTTGAGGGTTTTGAGATTGGTTGTTTTGGTTGTGAGGTTGGCTTTGAAGGTTGTTTTGGTAAAGGAGATTTTAAGGGCTGCTCTATCATTTTGTTGGTGAGGGTGGCTTTGGATAGCTTAGCCATGTCAGATCTCTTCCCAGCACCAGCTTCATCCAGAGCTTCAATGATTAAGCCTTTGTTGAAGCTTTCAGATGAGCATATTTTGGTGGTTATCTCCAAAATGCTATCTCTGGACCATGACTTGATCTCAATGATAGGTTTTCCTAAGTGTTTGGATAGGAATCTGATCATAGCCTCCAATCTCTCCCTTTCTTCTTCATTGCAGCTAGCCTATCGATTCTCAATCTCCTGAATCTCAAGTCTTCTGATCTCTGAATCAAGTTTGGCAGTATCAAATCCTTGTCTGAAGAGCTGATCAATGATCCTGTCCGTGGATCTGCTATGTTGCTCATCAGCTTCTTTGATCATCTCATCCAATCTCTTCTCATCCTCAGTTTGTTCACCAACACTCTTCTTTTTTTGTAGGTAATGATCTCTTTGCCTTTATTTTCCTCCTTAGCTTCTTCCTCTTCAACTCTTTTCCTTTTATCATCTTTCACTGACTTAGACTCCCCCTTTTTGGTTGCATTGGGTTCAGGGGTTTGAATGTCAAAAAGTTGCTTTGACACAGCATCAGCCACAAGGGTTTTAAGATCTGAGGAGATCCTCTCATCAATGGTTTGATGGACAATAGTAGTGATGATGGGAGTGATGAGAGGTAAGGAGGATTTGAAAGCAGCAGCCATTTGCTCAGAGGGGTTCTCTCCCTGAGAAATGGTGCCTGAAACAGAGGTTGGTGGCTTAGTTGATTTGAGTGGCTCAGTGTTTGGTAAAGCTTCAACAGAAGCTGCCATCTGTGGGTTAATTGGGGCAGATGGACTTGATTCCTGAGACATGTTGGTAAGCAGTTCTTTTAATCTGCAAACCTCAGTCTCAAGAATGGTGTTTTGGGCTAAGACTTCAAAGAAAAAGCCCAGGTCATCATCAGTATAAGCTGAATCAGCTGACCTCCTGAGTGAATCAGGATGAACATGTGCTGAGTGTAAATCAGTAATCACATGTGCCCCTTTGTCTTGGAACTGGGGACTTCCTGCCTCAGGAGCAAGTCCTTCATTGGCAGTTTCCTCTTGTGAGGTCCTAGAGATGATACCTGCTTCATCCTGTTCATGTGTTGAAACAGGGGAAGAGGTAGCCTCACCAGATGTTCTAGTCTCCACATCTACACTAGGAGATTGAACTTTAGAATCCCTATGCTGTGGGTTGTCAACTACATTTTGGTCCTCTCCCTCAGCTGTTGAGGTTTCCTAGTGTTAACAGGTTTCTGGGGAGGGGTAGAGGAATGTAGTTGAGTCAGCACTTGTGCAATAACTGCAGTTGGGCTTGTAGGGGTGGTATCAGTGGGAGATGGAGGTGAAAAGTTTTGCACCTGGGGAGAGTGGTGCTCTTCAATGGCAATCTTCTCAAGTGAGATAGATTCCAGTAATGTGGTTTCCCCAATGTTGGTTGCATCAGGATCCTGTTGAGAGGATACCTGAGCGGTTTCAGCTGGTGGAGTCATTGAAACTACAAGGGGATTAAGGCTTGTAGTTTCGTCCTGTGTTTGTGCTACAGGGGCATCATCAGGGGACTCAACTCCCTGAGTAGCCTTTTTGGTTTTCTTTGGTTTTGGTTTGGAGGGGACTTTAGATTTGGAGATGGAGGCTGTGGGTTCCTTCTGCTTGGGTTTGAGTAGTTTGGCAGCCTCTTTGAGTTGTGGGTTTGAGTTGTGCCTGGAGTATACCTCTGGCAAAACCACCAGAGCAGGGACTCCAATGCCAACAAGGCCATCAGATTTGAATTGATTTAAAATTATAGCCATAAGAAACCTTGGATATAATATCCATCTATTTGCCACAGGTTTCATTGCCAAATCTTCCAATTCCAAAAAGATAATATCAGAAAAATTTAGATTTTGATGTTCAAGGATAGAGTATAATACCTGTTGCCATCTGGAGGACATTTGATCCCATGAGGATGTTTTGGGAGCAAGACAGACATTGATCATGTGGAATATGAGTCGCTCGGCATCATGGAAGTGCTTCTTTAGAATGGTAGTAGCACTTAGGTCATCTTCATAACCATGATTAGCAAAAGATAGATCAATGGTGCCTTTAGGGTATTTGGTGGGATAGGTGGCATCATTCAAGTCTAGGGTTTGACGAATGATCTCAGGAGTGATGACCACCCGTTTCTGGTTGACAAACAACTGGAGAGTGATGGTGTCATCATTCTCAGCAGTATGAACAGTAACGTTTGTCCAGAATTGGCACAGGGTATCGGGGTAGATGGTGCGATTTAAGAGAAAGGTTGTGCGGTATTGGGAATCAACCATCAAGTCAATAGCAGCATCAAACTTGTTCCAGAAGGGTGATTTGGTAAGGTGAGCAACACAGTTGTGTCGAGGTTTGATTTGCATGGTCGCCATTAATGGAAGATGAACGTTTGGAAAGTGGGTTATGAAAAGTTTGAAGTTAGGGTTAGGTATATATAGGTTATGAAACGGCCGAGAGAAAACAACTGAAAGTGTTGGTGTTAGTCATCAGGTGTTAGAAAACAACTGAAGACATGGTTTTAACTTTCAGATGTTGTAAACAACTGAAGACTTGGTGTTGGTCATCAGTAGTTGTAAAACTACTGAAGACTTGGTTTTGGCTTCAGTTGTTTGGAAATGAAACAGTAGTTGTCGTCAATTCACAAAGTTCAGCAGTTTCAATGATCTTAACACTTACTCATCAGATCATCTGATTTTCAGATGTTTCATTGGTCATCAGTACTTATTTATTATAAAAGACATCAGTAGTTTGAACTACATCAGTACTTTCTAACAAATGAAGTACTTCAGAACTTTTAAGTAATTTAGTCTTCAGTAGTTGTAAAGCTACTGAAGATAAGATGACTTATCAGCACTTATTTTTGACAAAAGTATACTAATGCTCATCAGTATTTATTGACTAAGAGTATCAGTAGTTGTCAAATTATTCTAGTTGCAGCATACCAATCCTTAGTACAAGATTATGAAAAGTTGCACTATCCAAAGGCTTAGTAAACATATCTGCAAGCTCATCAGCACTAGGCACAAACTTTGGATCAATCAGACCTTTTTCATAGCAATCTCTGATGAAATGATGTCTGATCTCAATATGTTTGGTCCTAGAATGCTGGACAGGATTCTTAACAATACAAAGAGCTGAAGCACTATCCATTAATAATGGAGTCTTAGTCTCTGTAATGCCATAATCCAATAACTGATTTTGAAGCCAGAGTACCTGAGATGTACAGCTTGCAGCTGCAATATACTCTGCTTTAGCTGTGGATGTAGCAACTGAAGTTTGTTTCTTACTCTGCCAAGAAACCAAACAGTTGCCTAGAAATTAGCATCCACCAGAAGTTGATTTTCTGGTTAACTTACACCCTGCATAGTCACTATCAGAGAAAGCAACCAATTTAGAAGATTGCCCAGTGGAATACCAAAGTCCTAGAGATTGAGTTCCTTGCAAATATCTAAAGATCCTCTTGACTGCAATCATATATGAATCCTTAGGAGCAGCCTGAAATCTAGCACAGACACAAGTTGCAAACATAATATCTGGTCTAGAAGCTGTTAGGTACATCAAGGAACCAATCATACATCTGTAAAGAGTTTCATCAACTGCTTTACCTTTTTGATCAGCATCCAGTTGTGTGTTGCTGCATATGGGAGTAGAACAGGGTTTACAGTTTTGTAAATCAAACTTGGTTAACAAATCTTTTGTGTATTTTGACTGATGAATGAAAGTTCCATCAGTCAGTTGTTTGATTTGCAAACCCAAAAAGAATTGTAATTCTCTCATGACACTCATTTCAAACTTTGTTGCATCAATGTAGTAAATGCATCACAACTGTGAATCAGATGATGCAAAAATAATGTCATCAACATAAATTTGAACAAGGAGCTTATGCATGCCTGCTTTCTTTATGAACAAAGTTTTATCTATGGAGCCTCTAGTGAAATTATTTTGAAGAAGAAAGTTAGATAATGTTCATACCAGGCTCTGGGTGCTTGTTTCAACCCATAAAGAGCCTTATCAAGCTTATACACCCAATCAGGGTGTTTATGATCTTCAAAACCTGGTGGTTGACACACATAAACTTCTTCTTTTATTTTACCATACAAAAATGCACTTTTGACATCCATTTGAAAAACTTTAAGGTTATGAAAAGCAGCATAAGCTAAAAACAATCTAATTGCCTCCAGTCTGGCTACAGGGGCAAAGGTTTCATCATAATCAATACCTTCTTCTTGTGAAAACCCCTGTACAACCAGTCTGGCCTTGTTCTTGACAATTTGGCCTTTTTCATCAGTTTTATTCCTAAACACCCATTTAGTGCCTATTGCACACTTACCTTGGGGTAGAGGAACCAGTTCCCACACTTGCTGTTTTTGAAATTGAAGAAGCTCAAGCTGCATGGCTTCAACCCATCCATTGTCCCTTAAGGCCACATGATAATTCTTTGGCTCTTGCTGACTGATGAAGAGAGCATAGAGACAGAAATTGGACAATTGACTTCTTGTTGAAACACCAGCATTAGATCTGGGACATGGGATGATTCTTCAATTCTTGATATGCAATAATATCTGTGCAAGTGTTTGTAGGAGATTCAGCAGCAACAGATGTTGATTCAGACTCTTGAAACCTAGACTGAGATGGCAGTTCAAATGAAGTAGAGGATTCAGAGATTTCATCAGCATGTTGTGGATGGAGCTGCTGAGGCTACAGGAACATCAAGTGTAGTAGAAACAGGCAGATGATCACTACAACTTGCATTTGTATCATCAGATGGAGAGGATGGAACTTCAGAAACAACAACAGGTGGAGGCTGATATGGAACATATTGCAGTATGTCCAAGTCAAACATCTCAACAGGGTTTTGAGGAATCTTGTCTTTTGGAGATTCATTAAACTTGACATGCAGTGTTTCTTCTACAATCTTTGTTCTGCGATTGAAAACTCTGTATGCCTTGCAAGTAGATGAATACCCAACAAAATACCCTGCATCCACCTTAGATTCAAACTTCTGAAGTATATTCTTTGTGTTAAGAATATAACATGGACACCTAAATGCTCTAAAGAATGAAATCAAAGGGGCCAAATGATGTAAGAGCTCATAAGGAGTCTTCATCAACCTCTGATTCACTAATACTCTATTCTGAACGTAGCAAGCTGTGTTGACAGCTTCAGCCCAAAAGGTTAGTGGCAAACCAGAGTCAGCCAACATTGTCCTTGCGGCTTCAATAAGGGTCCTGTTCTTTCTCTCCACCACTCCATTTTGCTCAGGAGTTCTTTGAATACTATATTGTCTTTTGATTCCCTTAGACAAATAGAATTCATCAAGAGTGTGATTCCTAAACTCTGTCCCATTATCACTTCTCACACATTTGACTGGAAGGGAATGTTGCTTTTCCACATGTAACACAAAATAGATGATACTTTGAGCAGCCTCATCCTTGGAATGCAAGAAGAAAGTCCATACATATCTGGAATAATCATCCACAATTACCAGACAGTACTTTTTCTTTGCCATGCTCATTACTCTCACAGGACCAAAGAGATCCATATGCAGTAATTGCAAGCAGGCAGTGAACTTAGGTTCTTCTATAGGAGGGAATGAAGCTTTGTGTTGCTTTCCTTTTAAGCAAGCTGGACACTTATCATCACACTTGAACTCCTTCAATGGCAAACCTCTCACTAAACCATGATGAATGAGCTGATTCATGTTCTTAAGATTCACATGACCAAGCCTTCTATGGCATAGTTCAGATTCTTGAGGAGAGGCTTTGGAGAACAGACATAGATGGCCTTTTAGATCAATTTTCTTTGATATATCTAAAGCATATACTCTTCCAATCCTGTTGGCCTTCAGAGAGTATACTCATCCAATATCTTGTTAATTTTGTGCAAAACTTTGGAAGACAGAATCCTACAGTTTTGACTTGTGAAAAGTGCAACATGCCCTTTATCACACATTTGACTGACACTCAAAAGATTGTATTTGAGGTTCTCCACATGGTTAACATCATCAAATCTTCTCCCCATTTGAGACAAAACCCTTCCCAATGATGTAACCCTTGGCATCATTTCCAAAAGAAACAAATCCCTTCTTCCTTTGGGAATAGTCATGAAGAAGAGAGCTGCTCCCTGTCATATGCATGGATCCTCCACTGTCCACATACCAGATGCTTCTTTGGCATGTTGAAGAACCCTGCATTTATCACAAACATTAGTTAGCCTTTGAGACCCAAACTTTTTTGGTTTTGGGTCTGTTTTCATCAACAGATGTTAAACTAACAGATTGTGCATGAATAACAGCCTTTGAAGATGGAGATGGTGCTGAAAAGGATTCCTTGGATTTTGGCTTAGGTGTCCTTTTCAGTGGTTTAATCACAGAAACATCTAATTGGTTAACTCTCCCCAATAGATGTTGAACCATCATCACAATTTGTGTTTGATTGGTTGTCAGAGTTTTCAACTCAGTTGACACATCAGTACTTGTAGATGATTTGTTCTTGTGATTCACTACATCCTTCTTTTGAAAAGACACAGACTTAGTAATATTCCCTGAGGAATAATTTCAGCTGTTGTTTGACAAACCCCTTCCTTCTTTGTGACTTTTTGAGAAAGCTTAGGTTTATCAGAATGAGATGATTGTGGTACAAACTTGGTTTGAAATTCATTTTTCATTTTATGCATTTCCTTCTTAATAATTTTCTCTTTATTGAATTTTAAACCCTTGTTATACCAGCATTCATCAGTAAGATGATTAAACAAATCACATATTTCACATGGCTTTCTTTTCATCTTTTCTTGATCAACTGCTGAAGTTGATGAAACTACTGAAGCTTTGTTCTTCAGTACTTTCTTCCTTTCAGTACTTTTGGGAAGTACTGAAGGATTTTCAACAACTGAAGATTTCTTCTTCAGAAGTTTTCTATCAGTACTTTTGAGAATCTTGATAGATTTTTCAGCAGTTGTCAAGGAATGCTTGTTTTCCTCTGATTTGAAATGCTCTTCAGGTGTTGTGTTTTGCCCTTCAGTACTTTGAGTACTTTGTGGAACAACACCTGAATTTCTCAGCCTCTTCTTGATCAAGTGTTTCGAAGCAGTGGGACCATCACTAATTTGATTAACTGAGGTACTCATACTATCTTCATCCTCAAATTTTGAATTATCATTTGAGGATGAAACACCTGATGATGTGGTTTGGGAATGACAGTCAACCTCATATTTTACTTCTAACTTGGGAGTAAAATCTGTGGGAGGTATGGTATGATTATACCCAATCCCAAACTTCACATGGAAGTAGTTTGCTTAGTGAGAAGCATTTCAAATCCCTTGCATGATGTTACCCAACGTTCACAATCAACTTGGGTAGCTGCAAGTGTTTCTTTGAGATTCTTGTGATTTTATAGAATGACCTCTACCTTTGCTTTTTCATCAGTAATTTGACATTTAAGTTTATAAATCTCCTCATCCTTCTCTTAAAACAGACTCAAACTCAGCTTTTCTTTTGGAAATTGCTTTTTCTAGGTCAAGGTTTTGATTAATTAAAGCTACATTTGCTTCCCTAATAGAAACAAAAGCAGCTATGCATGATTCAGAACATAACTTGGCCTTAGCCTCAGAAGATACCTGTGGTACCTGTGATGATGAAGGATTTTCATCAGTGGATTCCAGGGCCATTAAAGCAAGATTTCCAAAAGGGTTTTCACCACCATGTTGACCAGCACCAGCAAATTGCTTAGAATAACCAGAGACATCATCTGGTAGGCTGCTCCAGTCAACAACCTCAGGGGTGAAAAAGCTCTGATGAGATTGAGATTGAGATTGCTGATTTGTTTGAGATGGCTGAGGATCAGGTAGAGCACGTGGTTGTTGAGCCATGGGTACAGAAACTTGACCAGACTGAGGCATGTAAAAATATGGATAAGGATATGGCATTGGGCTTTGAGGGACAAAGTATGCAGGAGATGATTGATGTTGTGAATGATGATCAGAACTGGTAGAATGTTGCCCTTTGGATTGTGATCTATTGCTTGGAAAAGTCACAAAGGGTGCAGATGAGTTAGATCCAGATGATCTACACTCTCTAGCAAAATATCCAAGTCTATGGCACTTGTGACATCTCAACTTACTCCTGTCAAAACCAACCTTGGTTTTGCCAGAGAGACCAGGGAATTTTCTACGTGTTTTTTTATAAAACTTTTGAGATCTGATATTAATCAATGCCATTTGGCTCAAAATATCCATCTCTTCCAGATCATCATCAGCAATTCTTTTCAAATCATCCATCATAAAACACAAATTATCAACATTAAAACCTGAGTTTCCCTCAACTCCAACAAATACATGATTTCCACTGTTTGAAGAGAAATCAATATGCTCATCATATGAACTTTCAGATGAAGCATATTCAGACTCATGACCAACCAGAGCAGTGTTACCTGGTACAAAGTCATCAGTGAGCTTTCCAGATGAAGATAGTTTCCTTTTCTGTTCTATCTCTCTCTCAAATGTTAAGAGTTTCCCATGAAGTTGGGTGAGAGATAGAGTATCCAGATTTGCACTAGAGCGTAGGACAATGGTGTAAGTGTCCCATCTCTCAGGAAGGGATCTGAGGAATCTGTTATTCATCTGGCTGTTTGTGTATTCATGTTGAACCATTTTAAGCTCAGAGATCAAACATGAAAACCTCTCAAACTGTTGAGTCAGTGTCTCACCCTTCCTATGAGAGAATGTCTCATATTGCTGGGCAAGGATTTCTCTATTGTTTGCTAAGACCTCATCAGTTCCTCCAAATTGTTCCTTCAGAGCAACCCAGAGATCATAAGCAGTTTCATGATGCATAAGCCCAGAATAGATTTCATTAGGCAGTGCCATGGCCAGAATTCCATGGGCTTTAGCATCAATCTCAAACAACTTTAAATCCTCATCAGAATATTGTTCCTTCTTTTTATGAACCATCTCATTGGTTTCAGGATTACTCACCATAGGCTTGTATGGTCCATGAACCACAGACTTCCAACAACCTGAACTGTTAACAGACAGGTGATGGTTCAACATGAATACACCTAACAAGCATTGGAGGCTTAGTTGAGGAGCCAATATTATGAACCACCTCATTGGTTTCAGGATTACTCACCATAGGCGTTGCCATATGTTATACTCACTCCTAACAAGCATTGGAGGCTTAGTTGAGGAGCCAATATTATGAGGATCATTGATTGAAGTAGTCATTTTCACTAATTCAATCGAATTCAATGAGATTAAAATCAGTCTAGTTTGAAAATTCAACAACACAATTAGAATCTCAATTAATTAACCGGAAGCAACAGAAAATCAATCTCTATAATCAATTCTTGCAAAAATGCTAATTCGATCAACCTTCGCTATCAAAAGAGCAGTTTCAATGATCAATTGTTAGATCGATCAATGATTAACCTGCTCTAATACCATTTGATAGGATCGGATCAATTAGATTTGAATTTTGCAGCGGAATATAACACAATAAGATCGAATTCAAGCAAGAAAGTAATGAATATGCAAACACTCAATCAAATTATAGAGAGAGAATATTTCTGTTAAAGGAATGTTTTCATTCACGCGTAATGCTTCGGTTAGAATACAGCTAGGTCAACATCCCTTATATAGAGGAATGTGACGTCTGCTGATGTCACTTGATAGTGACATCTAACAGAATTTTACAAACAACTGAAATAATGCAAACTACTGAAATGTTCTCAACAACTGATCACATCTCAGAGAATGCTAAATACAAATACATAAAACTACTGACTTAAAACTACTGAAACAATAAACTACTGAAAGGTAAAATTACAAGTACTGAAAAGTAAAACCATCACAACTACTGAAGTTAACAACTTCAGCTGTTGTGACAACTACTGATCACTCTGGTCTTCAGTCTTTGTCTTCAGTACTTCACTTTCAGACTTTGTCTTCAGTTCTTTACTTTCAGACTTTGTCTTCAGACCTTTGTAATCAGCTGATGTCTTTAGCTGTTGTGATCTTCTTCAGCAGTTGTAATGTCTGTGGGACTTAGAGGTTTTTCTGATCAGGCTCATTGGTTCTTTTGGTCCAACAATAACAAGAGAACACGTATTGTTCAAGAGTCGTTCTATGTTGATTGGCAGGAATCTAATTCCTCCGATGTTCGATCTGAACCAGCATGGTTCTTTGACTCCGATATGGTGATTAATTCCTTTAATCTTCCTGTCTTTGACAATGATGCGTCTATCTCCAATGTTCAAACAAATATCATTCCTCCAACTCCATTACTTGTCATTCCTCAAGACCATTTCACGTCATCTGCAAAAGATGTCACGTCAGTTGATATTACATCATCTTCTTCATCATTTGATCTTCCACCTCCACCTGTTTCTGAATCCCATCCTGCATCACCAACATCTAGTTCATCACAGCAAGTACCATCCCTTTCACCTTCATCTACCCATCCACAATCTATCAGCCCACCTTCTCCAAACATCCTACATATACCCACTGATTTCAAAACCGTGAAAGATCATCCCCATGATAACATCATTGGATCCATCATCGATGGAGTACGGACGCGGAGTCAATCTGGTTTGATTAACATTTGTCTCTTCTCTTGTTTTATATCCCAAATCGTTCCGAAAAACGTTCATGCAGCTCTCTTGGACCCTTGTTGGGTAGAATCAATGCAATTAGAGCTATAACAATTCAGAAAGCTCAAAGTGTGGACTCTGGTTGATCTTCCACAAAACAAATGCCCAATTGGCACGAAATGGGTTTTTAAGAACAAACCCGATGACCGTGGCATTGTGGTGCGGAACAAATCAAGATTGGTGGTGCAAGGATTTGCTCAAGAAGAAGGGATTGACTATACTGAAGTTTTTGCTCCTGTCGCCCGTCTTGAAGCCATAAGAATTTTTCTAGCTCATGCCGCTCATAAACCATTCAAAGTCTATCAGATGGACGTCAAATGTGCCTTCCTGTATGGAATACGTGTGTCAACCCCCTAGTTTTGAGGATCCTAATTTTCCTGACAAAGTTTATAAACTTGACAAGTCTCTTTATGGTCTTCATCAGGCCCCTCGAATATGGTATGAGACTCTAACACAGTATCTCTTAAGCAATGAATTCTCTCGTGGCACCATCAATATGACTTTATTCAAGAAGGAAGTGGATGGTGAGATGCTAATCGTGCAAGTCTATGTTGATGATATTATCTTTGGCTCCACCAATCCAAAATTATGTCGGGATTTTGAGGAGGTAATGCGTGGTCGTTTTGAAATGAGCATGATGGGGGAGATGTGCTTTTTCCTTGGGCTTCAAGTCAAACAAAAGCCAGAAGGAGTTCTCATTCATCAAGAAAAATACATTAAAGGGATGCTGAAGAAATTCAAAATCGTTGATGCTTCCCCTGAAATGACTCCATTTACTGCTCAAACTTGTCTCACTCCTGACGAGAACGGGAAACTTGTTGATCCTCATCTCTACAGATCTATGATCGGTTACCTTATGTATCTGACAACAAGTCGTCCCGACGTTACTTTTGCTGTCGGATATTGTGCTCGATACCAATCTGCTCTCAAAGAGTCTCATGAAAAAGCAGTAAAATGAATCTTTTGTTATCTTCTAGGCTCTTCTTGTTTGGGTATTTGGTATCCTTATGGTAGGAATTTTGATTTGCATGCATATTCTGATAGTGATTCTAATGGTTGCAGGTTAAATAGAAAATCAGTGAGTGGAGGATGTCAATACCTAGGCAAATGTCTGGTCTCATGGCAAAGTAAGAAACAGACCACTGTTTCCCTCTCTACAGGGGAAGTAAAATACATTGCTGCCTCTAGTTGTTGTTCACAAGTTCTTTGGATACAACACCAGATGATTGACTATGGAATCAATTTTCTCCATACACCGTTGTTCTGTGACAACGAAGCCGCCATCGCGATCGCCAAGAATTCTATTCATCATTCCCGAACCAAGCACATTGAGACACGGATTCATGCAATTCGTGATACTCAAGAAAAGAGTTTCATTGATATTATTCCTATTGACACCAAAAACCAAAAAGCAGATCTTTTCACAAAAACATTTGATAAGCCTCGTTTTTATGAATTGATCTCTACGTTAGGTCTAATATCTTTTTAAAAACTCTTTTTCTTAAATCATAATATATATATATATATATATATATATATATATAATAATAATAAATTTGCACATCTTTTTTAGGTGTAGAAATTTAGGGGGAGAGTAAGTAATTAAAATATATATATATATATATATATATATATATATATATATATATATATATATATATATATATATAATTATCTTTTTATAAAAATAAGTTTTGTGAACTTGAGTCGAGATGACGAGAAATGATTGTATATCTTTTGGATATGCTTGTTTGTGCATGACTGGCGTTTAAAATGAGAAATGATAGTAACTGATACTGCTCTCTGATTTACATCTTATTTTTAATTGCAAATTATAGAAAAAAGAAACAGATTCTTTAATGATAGGTTTGGTAGACTCAGGCTGAAGAATAAAGTAGACAGCAGGATAATGATTTAAATTAAAACATATGCTTAAGGATGTCTAGATTTACGCAATTATTTTGGCCTGCACGAAAACTGAGTCCCGACAAAAATTGGATTAAGAATTGATCTTTCAACCATCATGATACAAATCATATAAGCCATATATTTGAGCCATGATTGGTGTATTTATATGTCTTGTGTTTGTGATAATCTCCTCTGCTGTACGATAGTACTGACCTGGAGCTCTCATCGGCACATGATTAAATGGTCATCTCCTTTGTTATACGTGAGTATAGACCTGGAGCTCTCACCATTTTGGTCTAAGTAATGTCAAATCATCTAAATGATGAATTCCTCACAGAATGCAATATTCTGTTGGTTATCACTTACACACTAATGCACAAGCCTTGTTCTATAAAGATCGTAACAAAATTCAAGAAATCCTGAGGTTGGGTGAGGGTTTTTGCCAAATGATTGTGGGGTCCTAACATTCTGAAGCATTTAATCAAACCTTAACGAATCATCTTCTGCTTGTTGAAAAAGAGAGGGCATGGGTTTAAGTGGACAAACATATCAGCAATCGTTATTGACATGTTTGAGAATTTCAAGTTCATTCAAAGTCCGTGATTAGAAACAGTTATTAGTGTGATCTCATTGCTTGTCGATGATTAAATTCATCTTTGTGCTAAAGTATATCCTGAGGATGTGATCTCATGATTGATTCAGTTCTTAGGTTTAATAAAATATAAAATAATAATTACAATAATTTTTCTAAGATTTTAAAGTTCAGCGAAATTATACTTTCGCAAACAATTTCGCTGGGCGAAATTGCAGTTTCGCTCCGGTCTCTCATTTTGTGCCAAAGTCATTTCGAACAGAGCTTTGCCAAGGGAAATTAGATCGTCGCCTAGCGAAATTGTAGTTTCGCGAATGACAGGATCAAAGATCACAAGTTTGAAGTATAAGAGTGTAATGCAGCGGAATGAAGAGACGAATTAGTCAAATTATAGCAAGAGAGTGTTATTTGTAACAAGTGCGAGAGAATATTTTCTGTGATTTGGAATGTTTCAATAATGCTCAATATTATTGCTCAATCATTCACACTTACAATAAGGTTGGCACTCCTTATATAGAGTGCAATCACTGCTGTAATCACGGGGTGGTGATTACTAGCAGATCTAGTACAAAAATAACTACTTCTTAACAAACTACTGAAATGTTCACAACTACTGAGAACATGTCAGAGTGTTAAGTATAAAACATGAAACATCTGAAAAAGAAAACTACTGATGCTACAACGACTGAAGAACAAACTCTTCAGTCGTTTTACAAAACTACTGAAAATAGAAAATATAAAACTACTGAAAGCAAACCGTCACAACTACTGAAGAAGTCCTCTTCAGCTGTTGTGACAACATCTGATACTTTGTCTTCAGCACTTGTCTTCAGACTTTGTCTTCAGCACTTGTGTCTTCAGACTTTGTCTTCAGCACTTGTGTCTTCAGACTTTGTCTTCAGCACTTGTGTCTTCAGACTTTGTCTTCAGCACTTGTGTCTTCAGACTTTGTCTTCAGTTGTTGTCTTCAGCTGTTGTGGACTTCAGTAGTTGTTGTGACGTCTGTGGGACTTAAAGGTTTTTCTGATCTGGCTCATTGGTTCTTTTGGTCCAACAGCGAAGCAAAACTCTAGTTTCCCTGCCTATGAAACTATTTGCTATTTAACTAATTTTGCGAAATTTCTTCCTCATTTTCGCACAATCGAATGTTTAGTCTCTCTAGGGTTGTTCTGTGAACTCCAAAGGCGATTTTGACTTTTTCATGATTTTGTTATCGATTGACCGTTGTTTATTATTCGCAAGTGAGTTTCGAACTCAGGACCTGTAAGGATTCCTATAAGTCTGATGCAAAAACATCCAAAGTCTCTCTGCAAGCAATGCACTAAAGAACTGAAGTAGAATTGCTTCGGAAGTGTTACACCATGCACTAGAAACATTCTAAGTGTAAATCTTCCAAAGCCAAGATGAATATCTTCCGAAGCCAAAATTGAAGTCTTCCGAAGCTTCAGAGACAAAGTCTTTCGAAGCCAAATAGTGAAGACAGATTTCTTCCGAAGACTTTTAGAGATATGCCTTTATCCGATGTACTTTACCATAAAGTTGGACTACCTTTCCGCTGCAACTCTGTAAAGTCACCAACTTACATGAGTTGGTGAAAGGTCCATGCTTTTGATAACTATACATTGAGGTCTTGAGTCCATGCTTTCTACTTTATGTACTTTTATCCTTTTTGTAATATATTAGGATGTGAGCTATGGCATGTCATAGTCACAAGTCAAAAGGCAGATATGTCTTTTGATTCTACAATTGATTTTGTTTGTGTCTAGTCAATTGTATCTAGCTGGCTTTCAAAGTATAGCCGGCTGTAGGTTGTAGTATAAGTATTCCATGTTCTAGTATCTTTCTTTATGCTTTATAACACTTGTAATAGAACTTGAGAAAGCAATATACTGCATCCTTGAAACCCAATCTCTTGTGTTCTCTTGTTCTGTCTCTTACTTGTTACTTGTGTTCTTAGTATCATTATTGTGGTTAATCCAGTTTACTGTTTGATTAAGTTTGGTTAATCTCCTCTTTGTGTTGTTGTGTTGTAAGTGACCACCCTTCACCGGTCCTACAATTGGTATCAGAGCTTTCCAGGCTCTTGATATAAGATCTCACCATCTTAAGATCCCTCACACACGCAAATACTAAACTTTCAAATAGCATCCATTTCAAAGACTGATATGGAAACTGGAACCATGAACAAGTCCCCACTGATCACTCTTGATGACTTTGATACCTGGTGTATGAGAATGGAAGGTTTCATCATGTCTCTAGACTCAAGAATATGGGAGTCTGTTGAAAATGGACCTTTCATACCCAGCACTCCTTCTGCTACTGGTGCTGGTATGATCCCTAAAGATGTGGCTAACTACTCTGATGAAGATAGAAAGAGAGTAGAGATTGATGGAAAAGCCATGACTGCTCTTCAAACTGCCCTTCCAAACTCTGTGTACAGAGGTTTCAAGAAGTGCAAAACAGCTAAACAGCTGTGGGATGCACTAAAACTGATGTATGAAGGCTCCTCTGAAGCCAAGGAGAACAAGAAGGATCTCCTGAAGCAGCAGTTTGAAAACTTCACCTTCAAAACAGGTGAAACCATGACTTAGCAATACTTCAGGTATGTTGAGATAGTGGATACCCTTGGGGATGGAGGAGTTCCTCTTGAAAATAGAGACATTGTAAGGAAGTTCATGTCCTCACTTCCTAGGCAATGGACACACTATTGTGTGGTGATCAAGAGGACTGAAAACTCTTACTCTGACAGAGTTATATGGGATTCTCAGTTGCTACCAGATGGAGATGAACATGCAAGGTTCATCTAGGAACTCCAACAATCAATTGGTTTCAGCCTTGCATGTGGTTGAAAGGGATAGCATAGAACCCCAACATCATCTCATATGCTACCCTGACAACTCACCAAAGGGTCCTTTCATCACCTTCTAAGAGACACCCAGGGAGAACTACACTCAAGGAAGCCCATTCCAAGAGACAAGCTCTTCTCAAGCCTTTGTGTCTTCTGATGAAAGTTCTGGCAACCCTCTTTTCACTTTTGAGGACCTGGATTGTATCCATCCAGATGATCTGGAATATATGGAAATAGTCCAGCAGATGGCTCTTCTCACTCATAGAGCCAAGAAGTTCTACAAGAGAATTGGAAGGAGGTTTCCAAGCAATGCAACTAGTGGAAAGTTTGGCTTGGATAAAAGCAAAGTCAAGTGATACAACTGTAACTTGATGGGCCACTTTGCTAGAGAGTGTAAGGCACCTAACACAAATGGTGGCCAAGAACAAACCAGACCAAACTACACTGACAAAGCCCCTCAGAATGAGAAGCCAAAGCAACAAGCTGCTGTTGCTGTTGAAGAAGGAGGCTTTGACTGGAGCTTTCAGGTGGAAGATGCTTCTCCAAACCAAGCACTAATGGCAGATCATGATGAAGCCAAGGTATTGGAACATCTCTGTACTCCTGAATGCATTGCTAAAGTTAACAGATACAGGTCCTATAACTTGGAAATGAGATATGATCTTGAGTCCTTAAACATTTTAAAATCTGATTTTAGAAAGTTTGAAAATGATTATAAACTAAAGATAGAGGACTTAGAGAAAACCATTTCAGTTCTAAAACATGCATACAGATTTTAGGACTCAAATCCAAGATCTCATAACCAAGCTAACTGAGTGCCAGGCTGAGCTTGTGATCAGCAAAGCCAGGGCAGAAAAGAGTGTTCTTGAAGAAGAGACCTTCAAGAACATGATATCCTCATCCTTGCACAACAAGGTGTGTTATCAAAATAGACAGGGACTGGGATCCAATGAGATAGCTCCTCCACACACAATCTTGTCTGTAAGATCTCCTAGGTGTGGAACTTGTGAAGATGAGCTTCCTCTCATAGATCCTATAAGTGAAGAGGATGAAGAAGAGATAGTGAAGAATTCCTCTTAGAAGAGTGAGGAGGAGGATTCTAAGAATGGCCACTATCCTTCTGAGGAGAAGAAGATTACTGTGATGACCAAGTCAATGAGAAAGAACTTGATCAGGAAGAGCAAAAGAAAAGCAAGGAAGGCTCAAGAGATCAAGGCTACTTTTGACTAAGCAGAAACAAGTTTTTATCTCTCCAGGGTTTGAAGTAGTAAAGACTAAAGACATCAACCAAAAATCTTCAGCTAAAAGTTCTGGTTCTTGTTCAAATCATCTCAGTACCAAGAAGAAGACTGATCTGCTGTGTACCACTACTGCACAACCTGGACCATCAAACTCCAAGAACAGTTCCCAGCCCATAAGAACTGTCTCAGCATCTGCAAAGATGAAGGTGGAGAAGGGATGTGACGAAAGACAGTCTTGCTCTCATAAGGAGACTCTTGTGAAGAAGAAAATGTTGTGTGTCATGTGTGAAAGTATCTCTCACATTGCTAAGGATTGTCCATACAATCCTAAAAGTACTGTCTATGTGACCAAGACAAAGACTTCAAAGAGTTTCAAGAAGATTCAAGCTTCGGAAGGAAAGTCTGTTTCCTTCGGAAGCTCCAAATCTAAGAAGAAGGCAAATGGAAAATTACCTTTGAAAGAGAAGTTGGTCTCAGAAGAAAGGAATTCTTCTGATGCACTGAAGTCTGCTGTAGTGACTGTAGAATCTTCCGAAGATTCAGTCATCAAAACTTCCGAAGTCCCAAAAGCTTCCGAAGTTTTGAAGGTCAAGTCCAAGACTCCAAAGGTGGTGTGGAAGTCTAAGAAAGACCAAGTGATTGAAGTTTCTCCATCAACAACAGCTCAAGATCCTTCTAGCACAACCATAGGATCTATTACTGTTGCATTACCTTCTATTATACTTAGTGAGCCCAAGACAAGTAAGGCTTGGGTTTCCAAATGTAACTAATTATTTTCTTTGTGCAGGAATAACTCAAGACAAACAAGAATGTCTGGATCATTAATAGTGGCTGTTCCAGGCACATGACAGGCAATAAGTCACTACTTCATAACTTTGAGAGGATTGATGGAGGACCAGTTGCTTTTGGAGGAGATGAAGGTGGTTACATTTCTGGAAGGAGCAAGGTCACAAATGGTAAGCTCAGCATTGAAAAGGTAAACTTTGTCAAGGAGCTTGGGTACAATCTTCTAAGTGTATCCCAATTTTGTGATCAAAGTCATAACATGCTCTTTACTGAGCATGAGTGCATTGTTCTCAAGCCTGGAGTGGTCATTCCTCATGAGCACATCCTGCTTAGAGCCCCCAGGAAAGGGAACATGTACAAGATGGACTTGCAAGAAACATCTCCCTCCGGAGAAGTTTCATGCTTTCTGTCTAAAGCCAATAGTGATGAGTCTTTCCTATGGCATAAAAGAATGTGCCATGTAAACTTTAAGAACATGAATAAACTAATTAAACATGATTTGGTAACTGGAATGCCAAAGAAAGAGTTTACAAGTGACGATCATTGTGTTGCATGCCTGAAAGGGAAGCAACATAAGGTATCTCACAAACTCCATCACTACTCCCCTACACTTATTACATATGGATCTCTTTGGCCCCACTAGTGTAATGAGTCTAGGAAGGACCTCTTATTGTTTGGTGATCACAGATGATTTTACAAGATTCATTTGGGTTTTGTTTCTTAGAACTAAGGATGAGACCCCTGAGATTTTGAAGAATTTCATCTTAAAAATTGAGAATCAAAGTGATCACAAGGTCAAAATCATAAGATGTGATCAAGGAACTGAATTCAAGAATCAAATCCTTGATGCATTTTGTGATGAAAAAGGTATTACAAGACAATATAGTGCTCCCAGGACTCCTCAGCGAAATGGTGTTGCTGAGAGGAGAAAAAGGACACTAATTGAAGCTGCAAGAACTATGTTGTCTGACTCTAAACTGCCTATAACCTTCTGGGCAGAGGCAGTAAATACTGCTTGCTATGTGCAAAAACAGAGTTTTAGTAGTTAAGACACATGGTAAGACTCCTTATGAACTTTGGCACAAGAGAAAACCTTTCATTGGTTTTCTCAGGTCATTTGGATGTCCTTGCACCATCTTGAATACCAAAGATCAAATTGCCAAGTTTTCTGAGAAATCAGATGATAGACACTTCATTGGATACTCTTCCCAAGCTAAGGCTTATAGAGTATACAATCTCAAAACTAGAATTGTTGAGGAGTCAGCCAATGTGACTTTCAATGAACACACACCCTGTGTGGCTGGTTCTGGTCCTGATTGGCTATTTGATCTTGATTTAGTTACCAACTGTTTTAACAAATCTTATGAGAATGTTTCAGGATCTGCAGAAAAGTTAAATACAGGTGATCCTGATCCAAGATTTGAGCTGAGAAGACCTTCAACTCATACATCTTCAGTTCCAGTTGGAACTACTTCAGCAAATGAGCTTTCTATCAGCACTACAATGACAAATTTAGCTGATACATCTGGGGTGCCTTCAAATTCCAGCTCAGAGGCTCTACAACCAAATAAAGATACTTCAATTGTGGAAGACAACAATGGTGATGGTGAAAGTGATCAGGAATTCCTTGATGCTAATAACCACACCATAGATGACAACATTAATGATGTCACACACTCATTGGATCAAGTTAATCTTGATAAGTGTGGTGCTATGGAGGGTGAATTATCTATGCCAGATCTAAATTTCTCAAATTAGGATTCACAAGTCTCACCCCACCACAAACATCATTGGAGATGTTGTCACAGTGGTAAGAACAAGAGGACAAACCCATGAAGCAAATGTTTGTCTTCGCTCTTGTTTATTATCCCAGATAGAGCCAAAGAAAGTTGATGAGGCTCTAAAGGATGGAAGTTGGGTTGAAGCTATGCAACAAGAGTTGCTCCAATTCAAAAGGCAAAAAGTTTGGAACCTTTGTCGTCTTCCTCATGGGAAGACTACCATTGGAACCAAATGGGTGTTTAGGAATAAGAAGGATGATAAAGGCATTATCATCAAGAACAAGGCAAGACTAGTTGTTCAAGGATACACACAACAAGAAGGGATTGACTACACTGATGTCTTTGCTCCTGTAGCAAGATTAGAATCTGTTAGGATGTTCCTGGAATTTGCTGCATCCAAGAACTTCAAGGTCTTTCAACTTGATGTGAAGTGTGCTTTTCTGTATGGAGTGATTGATGAAGAGGTGTATGTCAAACAGCCACCTGGTTTTGTAGATCCTGATCATCCTGATTATGTCTGCAAGCTTGACAAAGCTCTTTATGGGCTGCATCAGGCACCCAGGAAGTGGTATGAGACATTGTGTGAGTATCTTTGTAAACATGGATAAAGGAGATGTACTATAGATGGAACTCTCTTCATCAAAGGATAGGGAAATGCCTTTTTGCTAGTTTAAGTGTATGTAGATGACATCATCTATGGTTCAACTAATCCAAAGCTCTGCAAAGACTTTGAGAAGCTGATGAAACAGATAATATTCTTAAATTGGGACAGATGAAGCCCGACATCTTTAAAATCATGAAGAAGCCAACTGTAGGCTTCTCAGGGTTAGAAAAAGCCCTTGTTCCCAAAATATTAGAGGTCATTGCTCAAGGTGACAACCTAGCAACACAAGCTAGTGTTGAACCCACACCTTCTACCTCTCTACCACTAAAAAGGCCTCAAGTAAACCTCACCTACCAAAGAAAATCCAAACAAACCCCTACTCAAGCTATTGAGTCTGTGCAGGTCCCCATATACTCACCTTTACAGGAGGAAGTGGACACTAGAGCTCCCACTTCCCCTGAGAGCAAACCACTCCCATCTCTTCAACTATCAGGCTGAGGTTCCTCATGCTCACCCTGATGAGCTCACAAAGCCCAACTGCCTTAAGCCTGTAGGGGTTCCAACATGTTTATCAAAGCTTCATACAACATGGTTTATATGAAAACGCAGCGGAATAATATTTTGAAACATGTTAATAATATATATGTTAAACCCATTTAACAAGGAACCCCAACCCATGGATCTTTATACACAATACATACAAATGAAAGAACACTAGATAGTCAAGAAACTACAACCTTTGTTAGCTTCCTTCAAACCCGAAATGAAAGCTGTGGAATGTGACTTTGTGGCTGAGTTTTCAAGCTAGAAAACCTCAAGGAGTGATACCCCAAGCTTGAACAAACAACACCCTTTGCTAGGCTTTGAACACCAAGTGTAGTTCTCTCTTTCTTGTTCAATTTTCAGCCTTGAAACTAAGTTTTCAAGCTGAAAATTCTGCTGAAAATCGTGAGCCAAGAGGGAGAGAGAGAGAGGATTCTTTGTGTGTTATGTTTTGGTTGAGTGTGTAAATGAAGAATGAATCAAGAGCTCCATATGCATGTGCTTGGAACCAACAAAAGGGAGGTTCCCAAGACACAAGGGGGCGGCCGAAAATGGGCACCCCTTGGTCTCTCTCCCATTCAAATTTTAATTAAAATTCCATTCACACATTCACCTATTTGTAAAATTAAACCAATTTAATTTTATAACACATACAACTAGTCTTTTGTTATTGTTTAACTAATTTAAACAATGCACAAGAAATCCCTCATGAACAAATTACATTATATATAATGATGTTCATCTACAAAAGTAATATTTAGAAAATCCAATTTTCTAAATTGGTGTAACTTATTATTTGTTATGATCTTATCAACAAATAATTTATCTTTCGGTGTTTGTTAGGCTTGTTATTGGGTATGACCCGACTTGGATCATATCACACTAGCCACATCAATTTTATATGTATCTTGGGCAGATCAAATCTTTCAATCTCCCACTTGCACAAGATTCATAGAAGATTGATGCAAGCAGCAAATAACGCCTAGCAACGGTTTGCTACCCCTAATGTATATGATTAAGTGCCATTCAATAACATCATCCTTTTCAAGTACCTTACTTGAATATGTTTTTAGGTGAATTAATCATCTATCCTTTTGATACAGATGTCATGTTAAATCCAAGAGACACAGAATAGTCATTCTCTGATGATTTAACTTTAACAGGCCTTAGACATCTAACTCTCAACGAATAAGAGGAACAAATTCCATCTTGATTACATACGTCTCTCACAATCACCTCATGTCATACCTGAACTCAGCCTTATGTACTGCCTTTTCAGAACAGCAAAGGACTAAGTCAAAGTACAATACTTGGTGAATATCGAGACCCAATATGTATCTCAGGTCTGAGGATACAATGATATTCGCCTTTACTCAAAATTTCTTATGACTAATCAGAAGATTCCATGCAGAAATAATTGAGTGCGGGTCAGTCCAATATCTATATCCCATAGATATCAATGAACCTTGGTAACAACCTCTTGCTCTATATTCATATCTTATGAACATCAACCAATCCAAGTTCATTATAGTCTTACATTCATAGTTGTTCCCACAAGTATGATCGACTACGGACGTTTAGAATAACTTATTTATTCACGGATTTAAACATGCTAAAAGAAGAACAAATGAAAATAATAACCATATAAATAAGTCAAATAACATAAGTTCCAATATCCAAATACAAAATACGACATCAAACCCAGTCACTTGAATATCTAAGTCCCATGGCACAAACATGACCCTCATGCTTTGCCTTTTCAAGGAGTTTTGTGAGTGGATCCGCAATGTTTTTATCAGTGTGGACTTTGCGAATACATATCTTTCCCTTTTCAACTTCATCCCTTATGTAGTTGAATCTCCGTTCAATGTGCCGAGTCTTTTGATGAGCACGAGGTTCCTTGATTTGAGCAATCGCACCTTCGTTGTCACAAAAGATCTCTAGGGGATCCTGAATGGAAGGGACTACCCCTAGATCGGCTATGAATTTCTTCAGCCATGCAGCTTCCTGTGCTGCCATTGAAGCGGCGACGTATTCTGACTCTGTAGTGGACAACGCTACGACTTCTTGCTTTGAGCTTTTCCAAGAAATAGCTCCGCCATTTAGAATAAAGATGTACCCTGATTGAGATCGTGAATCATCTCGATCGGTTTGGAAACTCGCATCCGTGTAACCTTTTACAACGAGTTCCTCTTCACCAGACCCGTAGATCAAGAACATGTCCTTAGTCCTCCTTAGGTACTTCAGAATGTTCTTGACAGCCATCCAATGACTATCACCAGGATTTTGCTGGTATCTACTTGTCATGCTTAAAGCGCATGACACGTCCGGTCTAGTGCATATCATTGCATACATGATGGATCCTATAGCAGATGCATATGGGATTGCCTTCATTCTATTTTGCTCCTCCTTGGAGCTTGGACATTGAGTTGTACTCAATATTGTCCCTCTTTGAATAGGTACAGTACCTTTCTTAGAGTTTTCCATCTTGAACCTTTTCAAGATTTTGTCAATGTATGCACTTTGATTCAAACCAATTAGCCGTCTTGATCTATCCCTATAGATCTTTATTCCCAGAATATAGGCGGCTTCACCAAGATCCTTGATGGAAAAACAACTTCCAAGCCAGGTTTTTACACCTTCCATGGTTGGAATGTCATTTCCAAATAGTAGTATGTCATCAACATACAATACTAGGAAGGTTATTGTGCTCCCACTAGCCTTTTTATACACACAAGCCTCATCAGCGTTTTTGATGAAGCCAAATTTCTTTACTTCATCATCAAAACGGTGATTCCAGCTTCTCGATGCTTGTTTCAATCCATAGATTGATTTCTTTAACTTGCATACTTTGTTAGGATGTTTTGGATCAACAAAACCTTCAGGCTGAACCATATAGACATCTTCCTCAAGATATCCATTTAGGAAAGCGGTTTTGACATCCATTTGCCAAATCTCATAATCATAATGAGCTGCTATGGCAAACAATATCCTTATAGACTTAAGCATTGCAACAGGTGAGAAGGTTTCATCATAATCAACCCCTTGAGTTTGAGTGAAACCCTTTGCTACAAGTCTAGCTTTGTAAGTATCCAAGTTTCCATGCATATCGGTTTTCTTCTTGAAAACCCACTTACTTCCAACTACTTTGGAATTAAGAGGTGGCTCAACAAGTTCCCAAACTTGATTGTCATACATGGATTGCATCTCAACGTTCATGGCCTCAAGCCATTTGTCACAATCCAAATTGGACACTGCATCATGATATGTGGCTGGTTCATCTGAATCCACCACATAGCATCCATCCATGAAAAATCCATATCTTTCAGGTGGATTACTAGTTCTACCACTTCTGCGAACGTTTTGTGTGTATTGATCAACCCCTTGATCATCCTCAACGTCCTCACGTTGAGTGCTAGTTTCAACCAAACGTGCATCGGGCTGTGTTTCTTGATCCTCCTCAAGATCCACTGTTCTACTGCTAATTCCTTCCATAAGGAACTTAGTTTCTAAGAACTCACCCTTTCTGGCAACAAATACCTTTTGTTCCAGTGGATCATAGAAATAATATCCCATAGAATCTCTAGGATATCCAACAAAGATACACTTGGTGGATCGGACATCTAATTTGTTTGGGGTGGGAGTCTTAACATAAGCCTCACAACCCCAGACCCTTAAGTATGATAAGGATGGAACTCTTCCATGCCATATCTCAAAAGGTGTCTTTTCCACCTTTTTGGTTGGGGCCATATTCAGAATACGTGCCGCGGAGAGCAAAGCGAATCCCCAAAATGATAGAGGTAATGTGCTTCTAGCCATCATCGATCGAACCATATCCAATAAGGTTCGATTCCTCCTCTCAGACACACCATTATGTTGTGGTGTTCCAGGTGGAGTGAGTTGTGAGACAATCCCACAACTCCTAAGATGATCTTGAAAAACATCACTTAGGTATTCGCCACCTCTATCGGTGCGGAGAATTTTAATTGACCTGTTGAGTTGATTTTCTACTTCATTCTTGAAGATTTTGAACATTTCAAAAGCTTCATCTTTGTGCCTTAATAAGTACACATACCCATAGCGACTATAATCGTCGGTAAAGGTAATGAAGTATCTCTCACCATTCCTAGTCATTGGCTTAAAAGGACCACATACATCCGAATGTATGATACCTAATAAATCTTTTGCCCTTTCGTTAGTTCCACTAAAGGGTGCCTTAGTCATTTTACCTTGTAAACAAGATTCACATACATCAAATGAATCACATTCATTTGTTTTTAAAAGACCATTCTTTTGAAGTATTTGTATACGTTTCTTGTTTATATGACCAAGACGACAATGCCAAAGGTAGGTATCACTCAAATCCAATTTAAGTTTTTTGGTGGTTGCTTGGTATATTGAGCTATCATATGTTGCGTTTTCATGAACCAATTCATAAATACCATTACAAGGTATAGCTTTAAAATAAAATACATGATTTAAAGAAACATGAATATCATTGTCAACAAACTTGAAATCATAATCATATTGTCTTAAACGGGAAACAGAAATTATGTTCCTAGTCAAACTAGGAGCATATAATACATTACTTAAAATAACTTCCAAACCATTTGGAAGTTTCAAAATGTAGTCTCCTTGGGCTTCCACATGAACCTTTGCACCATTGCCCATGAAGAGACTTATTTCCCCTTTCTCATAATGCTCATTTCTTTTGAACCCCTGCAACAAATTGCAAATGTGAGTTCCACATCCGGTATCTAATACCCATGTGTTAGAAGAAATAACATTTAATTCTATATGTATCATGTATATTATACCTGAGGTTTGCCCCGCATCCCTCTTTTCTCTCAACTCTTTGAGATAGACTGGACAATTTCTCATCCAATGCCCTATCTCACCACATTTGAAGCATGGGTCATTTACAGCAACCTTTTGCTTCTTCTCCTTGGGCCTCGGAGGTTCCGCCCTAACAACCATCTTCCCCTTTCCTCCAACGTGCCCCTTTCCTTTGGCAACATTTGCCTTTGGAGGGGGTAGAGACCTCTTCCTTCTCCCACCTTCATTAATGGTGAGAACGGGTAAAACCCTTTTACCCATTCCCGCCTCAGCTGATTTGAGCATCGAATGAAGTTCATTTATGCTCTTGTCCCATCCGTTCATGTTGTAATTCATGACGAATGCCTCAAACCTTTTAGTTAGGCCATTTAGGATCAAATCCGTGGCCAACTCCTTTGAGACGGGACAGTTCAGCCTTTGAAGGCGGTCGATGTGGCTTTTCATCTTAAGAACATAAGATGAAACTGATTGGGATTCCTCCATCCGACATGCATGAAGCGCTCGAACCGTTTCGAAGCGCTCCACTCTAGCTTGTTGCTGGAACGTTTCCCGCAGCTGAGTGATCATGTCATAGGCTCCATGGAGCTCATACTCCTTTTGGAGTTCGGGTGTCATACTTGCTAACATTAAGCAAGAGACTTGGATGGAGTCTTCCGTATATCTAACCCAATCATTATAGGCCTCCACATCCTCCTCGTTAGGTTCATCGGGGATGGGATCATCAAGAATGTAGGCCCGCTTTTCTTGCTTGAGAACAATTCTCAAGTTGCGGTACCAATCCATGAAGTTGTTAGGTGTTAGACGATCCCTTTGAAGGATCGCCCTAAGAGATTGGTTGTTTTGGTTTGGTACATCGTTATTAGCGTTGGTGTGATCGGCCATCTACAAGATTTTACAAAGTTCCATTTTAGTAATCGTTGATATAATTATACATTTCATTTATTAATACCCTTTACGTCTCATAGACTATTAATAAAAAAATATTTTTAGAATCCAACGTTATATTTAAATATTGGTTAGGTGACCTTTATCCCATTATTTAAATAAACAAGGTAGTCATAAATGACAATTGCAACCCATTGCAACTTCTAATGGTATGGGATCATTTAAACATCTTATGTTTATAACGGCATGTTTACCCCATCAACACCTTTTATAAAATACATTTTAGGTGATCCATTCAATATATTTTATAAATCAAGTCGTCCTACTTACACACACGTGTGAGTTTACCACATAAGTGGTTAGGTGACCTTTATCCCACAAACATGGCACTATCACCTCAAGTTACAAGTTCCCTCAAAGTGGTTAGGTGACCTTTATCCCACTAAGAGTTTGCAAGTAACCTAAGTGTTGTGTAAAAGGATGGTGTTTAACTTGTTTTTCAAAAGGGATTTATAATTTCACAATTCATGTTTTAGAAAAATCCATGTACTATATGATTGTATGCATTCAACCATATGGTACCTATTTGGTTCTTATAAATAAAACCCATTTTATTTTGCAAACCATTAACTCCTTTTATAGACCCATTCTATTTTGCTTTAATGATTTGAGAACCAATTTCTTGTATTAGCTTGTTCTAGGTGATGTTTGTTAATGACATCCAAATATCCAAAACAAAACAACATCATAAGCATTCAACCAAGCATAATCAAACAATCCATATATGCATAACAAAGCATACTAAGTTGAGCACACTTGTTTAGCCAAAACAAGTGTGTCAAAAGGTCTTGTCCTAAGGGTTAAGAACATGACACATGGTTGACAAAAGGAACTCCCACTTGAATCCACATCTTCAAGCATCCTCTTTGTCCATCTTTTCTTCAAGTCTTGATCTTGAGCATCCTTACAAAATATGTATCCTAATACATTTTTCTAGTAAAGATAAACTCCTAATCTATTTATTACAAACCATATGAATGAATAGATTACAAAACAAGACTTGAAACAAAATTAAAATATTACATGCCCAAATGAATATAACATGACAACCAATCATTCAATCCAAATGGTCTAGGCTTTGTTATGCATAATCAACAACAACATGATCAAACATACACAAGAAGATCGATTTTGGCAGCCCCTTTTGCCCATGTTTTTGGCCAACATAAACCAAGAACAAGTGGGTTAAGAACATATAAATAAACATCTAATAATCTAGAGTTTTAAAGATCCTTATATGCATAAAGAAGCATCTTTAAAACACCAAAGGGGTTCAAAATCCAGCCCCTAACTCACGGATTTTTGGTGTCAATCACCACAAAACCGTGAACTAGGGAGGAAATAAATGTATGCATATGTATAAGTGGCTCTTGATGCCATTGTAGGGGTTCCAACATGTTTATCAAAGCTTCATACAACATGGTTTATATGAAAAACGCAGCGGAGTAATATTTTGAAACATGTTAATAATATATATGTTAAACCCATTTAACAAGGAACCCCAACCCATGGATCTTTATACACAATACATACAAATGAAAGAACACTAGATAGTCAAGAAACTACAACCTTTGTTAGCTTCCTTCAAACCCGAAATGAAAGCTGTGGAATGTGACTTTGTGGCTGAGTTTTCAAGCTAGAAAACCTCAAGGAGTGATACCCCAAGCTTGAACAAACAACACCCTTTTGCTAGGCTTTGAACACCAAGTGTAGTTCTCTCTTTCTTGTTCAATTTTCAGCCTTGAAACTAAGTTTTCAAGCTGAAAATTCTGCTGAAAAATCGTGAGCCAAGAGGGAGAGAGAGAGAGGATTCTTTGTGTGTTATGTTTTGGTTGAGTGTGTAAATGAAGAATGAATCAAGAGCTCCATATGCATGTGCTTGGAACCAACAAAAGGGAGGTTCCCAAGACACAAGGGGGCGGCCGAAAATAGGCACCCCTTGGTCTCTCTCCCATTCAAATTTTAATTAAAATTCCATTCACACATTCACCTATTTGTAAAATTAAACCAATTTAATTTTATAACACATACAACTAGTCTTTTGTTATTGTTTAACTAATTTAAACAATGCACAAGAAATCCCTCATGAACAAATTACATTATATATATAATGATGTTCATCTACAAAAGTAATTATTTAGAAAATCCAATTTTCAAAATTGGTGTAACTTATTATTTGTTATGATCTTATCAACAAATAATTTATCTTTCGGTGTTTGTTAGGCTTGTTATTGGGTATGACCCGACTTGGATCATATCACACTAGCCACATCAATTTTATATGTATCTTGGGCAGATCAAATCTTTCAAAGCCTTCACTCTGAGTCTCAACACTCAAGTGAACAACCTTCAGGGACAGTTACCATCCCCAGCCTTTAGATATAAATCAACCCATTCCCAACCTTTCCTTCTATACTGATGAAGACTTAGGTTTTAGTGAGTACTATGAGTCTCTCTTCTCTTCCCCTACTCAAAGAGAAATGAGTACTCCTGAGTCTCCTCAGTCTAGCCCATATCAGTCACCTATAACTGAGGTGGATACTTTTGCACCTGTTCAGGATATCCATATGGAAGAGGCTCTCACTTTTGCAAGTGATTACATTATTAAGACCTCAACCATGGCAACTCAGCCCATTGACATCTCAACTGAGAATGTCAATGAGCAGAGGAAATCCAGCAGCCAAGAACCTGAAGTTGGTGGTGAGAGAGAGGACTTTGATCCAATCATCTCATCCCCCAATGATTCTTCTGATAAAGAAGAGGGGAATCTGAGGCTAAAGGTGCAAAAACTATCAAAAACATGCTTCTATTTAGTCTCTAAGGTTAGTCACCTTGAATCTCAGGTGACTACCTTACACAACAGGGTCAATGATCAGCAACTTGAGATTTCATATCTTAAGGAAAAACTAGCTGGGAGACCTTTAAGAAGAGCTCAACCAAGAACACAAGAACCTCTGTATGTGATTGATCTATCCTCCAGCTCACCTATGCAAGTGGGTGATGCTACCAAAAAGGGGGAGAAAGTCATTGCAGCCACAGAACCTGGGAGTTCTTCACAGAGAATGGACATTGAGGACTCACCATCCTCACTTGCAATTGTGCATTCTCAGTAACTTCCTCAAGTTCACATTAATGTGGACTCTATAGACTCTATCATCAGGAGTCTCTTTGAGGAAGGTATACCAAGGGCTATGTCATCCTTACCTCAAGGAACTTCAAACTACATCATTGGGTGGAGGTATGACGCTGATAGAAGAGCCCTTATTCTTCACAGAGTTCAAGGGCAACAAGAAGTATTTGATTTTCAAACTTTGAACTTCTATGAAGGTTTGGATCTAGTCAACATGCCACTTGTCAAGCCAAGCAACTCAAGACAAGCTGACAGATTGGCTCAAAGAATCCAAGACAGGATCACTGCAGAGTTTAGCTTAAGAAGGAGACTTAGGCAATCAGGTAATGTCATCGGTCAACTGGATGTTGAGGCAGACCCTAAGATTAGTTTCATAGGGGAAACCTTGACTGAAGGCCCACTGGCAGAACCTGAGACCCCTGTCTCATCATCATCAATTGCTGCAGAGATTCACATTCCTTCTGAGAGACCTGCTGGTGAAGGTGCTTCTCAACCTCTCTCTGGCCAGAGCATGGATGCTACACCAAGCAATGAAGGCCAAACCTCTATCCACCCTGAGTCACAAAGGTCTGTGGGTGACAAAGGGAAAAGGATTTTAACTCTTGAGGAAATTGAGGAGGAGGAGGAGAGAGAGAGAGAGGAAGAGGAAGCTAAGGGGAAAAAGTTCCTCTGGGTCTTCAGGTTTTATGCAAGCTGCAATCAGGGCTGCCCCTAGACCAAATACTCAAGATGATGAGTTGCTGGCAGTCAGAATTACTTACCTGCAGACCAGGAACTATGACATTGATGAAATTATTTCTCTCCCCTTAGAACAACTAAATGAACTGGCTGACATGGAAGTGTTAAGAGAGATGAAAGAAAAAGAGGATGCAATGTTACTTCTCCAATTCAAAGAGGAGAAGAGACAGAAAAGACTCTACAAGCATGCTCCTACTCTCTCCCTAGTTCAAGAAAGTCCTGTACAAGAAGATGTGGTTCAACAAGAACCTCAGGTAGACAAAGAAGAAGATAGAATCAAAATGATCAACTACCTGAGTGCCACAGGCTTCTATCAGGCAGATGCACTTCTTCCCTTGTCCTATGACTATGTTGAGTTTGAGTACTTAAAACAACTTGAGCTTGAGTTAGTCAAAGACAGAAAGACAACTAAGAAGAAGCTAAGGGAAGAAGCTGCAAAGTCAAGAGCCTGCATCCAAAAGAGTATGAAGAAGTCTGCTGACAGACAAAGGATGATGAGCTTCTTGAAGTTGTATGGATTCTCCGGAAGGAGACTTGGCCCTATGTCTCTATCCACAATGGATGAGCATATAATGGTAATCAAGCAGAAGATCAAGAGTGGAGAACTGATTGACTTACACTCTCTTCCAAGTCAAGTCCTACCTGAAGTGGAGGTTAAGGTTGAACAACCTGAGACAACACAACCCGGACCTCCTCCTGAGCCTCAGCAAGCTTCATCTTCTGATCCACAGCAGGGTCAACCTCCCTCTCCTTCTGAATGTGAGAGAGAGGAAGTCCCAACTGAGAGAGACAACAGAGATCAATCTGGTACTGCAAGCCAGTCTTCTCAGTTAAAACCTTCAAAGAGGAAGAAGAGGATGGCTTCTAAACCAAAGTCTAAGAAGAAGAAGCCTAAATTATCTACCTCTACACCTCAGGCTGAGTCAGATCAACCTGAGGAAGTGCATGAAGAGGCAGCCCAATCAACTCAAATACAAGTGGCTCCTCTTGCAGCTGAGACACCCATCTTATCCTAAACCTTCTCTACTAATCCAGAAAGCTGGCATGTAATCAGAGATCAAGGTGTTGAGAATGTCTATACATGGCAAGACATAATCTACTTACCTCTGCATGATCTCTTTGAGATGAGAAGAAACTATGAAAGTCTGAATGATCCTGACCATCTAATGAAGAAGGGTATGATCATTATTGTGCTGAAGACTACTAACATCTGAAGATCTTCTAAAATTTTTGGTAGCATCAGCCTAGGGGGAGTTTGTAAGGATTCCTATAAGTCTGATGCAAACCAAAACATCCAAAGTCTCTCTGCAAGCAATGCACTAAAGAACTGAAGTAGAATTGCTTCGGAAGTTTTACACCATGCACTAGAAATATTCTAAGTGTAAAATCTTCTGAAGCCAAGACTAATATCTTCCGAAGCCAAAAGTGAAGTCTTCCGAAGCTTCAGAGACAAAGTCTTCCGAAGCCAAATAGTGAAGACAGATTTCTTCCGAAGACCTTTAGAGATATGCCTTTATCCGATGTACTTTACCATAAAGTTGGACCACCTTTCCGCTGCAACTCTGTAAAGTCACCAACTTACATGAGTTGGTGAAAGGTCCATGCTTTTGGTAACGGTACATTGAGGTCTTGAGTCCATGCTTTCTACTTTATGTACTTTTATCCTTTTTGTAATATATTAGGATGTGAGCTATGGCATGTCATAGTCACAAGTCAAAAGGCATATATGCCTTTTGATTCTACAATTGATTTTGTTTGTGTCGAGTCAATTGTATCCAGATGGCTTTCAAAGTATAGCCGACTGTAGGTTGTTAGGTATAAGTATTCCATGTTCTAGTATCTTTCTTTATGCTTTGTAACTGTCACACCCCAACCTTGATGGCGGAAACGTCGAGGAGTGAGAGTTAAGATCGTTCACAGCCACATAACGCTATTATTAAATCCATATATTATAATCATAAGTTTCCAATGTAACATTACAAGCAATAGTCTCAGACATGAAAGTAACATAACATAAGGTGTAAAATTATTCAAGGAAGTCCATTTATTTAAATAGGTCCAATCCTAGATGTGTATAAGCTTCAAAAGTGCATCAAACTTGGGCGTTTCCTGAAACATGTTAAAAATAAAAGGTCAATAATAATGTTGGTGAGATTTCCATAGTTTTCAATACATAAGTATATAAAAGATGGCAATTCATGTTATAAGTTAGAGAGCAAAGTAACTAGGGATGTAAGACAGAATGCACAATCAAACCTTGACAAAGTTTTACAAGTCTCAAACGTTTACAAGCATATACGATTAGCTAAGTGTACTTGGATCAACCAAGCAGGCTTGTCAGGCCCATAGATCTATGACGTCGCCAGGCTAGCAATAGTTAATGATTGTACATATATTCGACATTACATGGTAGCTACAATGATCAACTAACCATAACATACAAGCGATTTGCCATAAGTTTACAAGATTCAAACGTTTACAAGTGCAATGGTTAATAAGAAACATGTTTCACCCCAAAGTGTGAAAATATGAAAAAGGGGTATGGAAATACTCACTTGATCAATAAGTATTTATTGGATGATTAATAAGAAATAATAATAAGCATCGATTCAACGTAGCCCTTCACAATGTACCTAAAATATATATATTTATAAGATTTTTAAGTTTAATTATATTAAGTTTAACGGATTAACGGGGACTAGGGTTCTAAGTGGAATTTAGGGATTGTCAAATAACTATGTTTAACAAAATGGAACCAATTTTAGTTATTAATATTAAAGAAAGTTATTATATTTTATATAAAAATATAACACCTATAATAATTTTGTATATATATATATATATATGGGTTAAATAAAGTCTAATAAACACATTTTAAACGATAATTTAAAAGCAACGTTCGGAATAATCATATTTGTGGAACAAGGTATTAGTTAAAGTATAGTTTTTATAAAACAAATTTATTATTATTATTATTTTTAAAATATATGACAAAGGTATAAAAGTATTTCTTTTAAGGAATTAATTTTCAGAAAATAATTAGAAACATTTTAAAATTATCAGCTTTTATAAAATGACTTTTTATAATTTTTAAAAATATTTAAAATTATTGTTGAAGGCTAAAAGCCTCAAAAAGAAAAAATGTGAGGTTGCCCGGGGTCGAACCCGGGACCTCCAGAATCACATGGGAGCATTTTACCATTAGGCTGGGTCGCCTAAGCCTGACAAAACCCGATTCCCATATCTTTTAAAACAAATCAAGTAAAAACCCCCAAATCCTAAGAACCCTAGAATCGGATTAATCCAAATTGAAGTTCCAATCATTTAGATACATGCTCGAAACCATAGGGCTTTTGTTCCCTATGATAAAACGATCATAACCATGTATTTAACTTACTTGTTTAGAATTGAATTGAAGATTTTAGCCTCGGTTTGACTCCGGTTAGCCTTGCGATGAACAGCAAGGTTGATTTCGAATCTACGATGGATCTTTCAAAGAATTGGATGTACAGTGAGGTTAAAAGGACCAAAAGGACTGATTACCCTCTGTTATATAGCCAAGATTAGATGTGGTTGATCGTAAACAGTTGCGGTTCGAATACGAATGAAAATGGTTTCAATTCGAGGTTTAATTCTTCGTTTCATTCGGAATTGGAAAGATTGATGGATTAGAAACGTTGAGACGAACGTTAGCACTCGTTTCATTAGATTATTATTAAGTTTGAATGTTCGAACGGTTAGGATATTAAGGCCAACGGTTACCGAGCTCATTCGACACCCATTGTCGAATTTAAGCTCAATTTAAAGTGCAATTATGGTTCGAAACGTAATCTTGTATTCATTTGAAACGATTTGGGTAACGAATCGGGTGTTTTTCGTGGTTTTGGGACTTCGTCGGAGCGATTGCCGGCGGTGGCCGGAGCCGGTCACCAGTTTTACGGGGTGAGAGAAAGAGTGGGGGATTTGGGTTTTGGATTTTGACACATTTAGTCCTTGTGGTTTTATGGTTAACATTTTATGTTTAAAACATTCTTTTAAAGTTTCAAAATTGACAATAAAGCCCCTAACTTCTTTTAAACCCTTTTTAAGTTTAATATATTCTACAAGTTGTTATTATTGATAATAATATTATTATTTTTCTTAGTTATTATTAGTGTTATTATTATTATTATTATTATTATTATTATTATTATTATTATTATTATTATTATTATTATTATTATTATTATTATTATTATTATTATTATTATTATTATTATTATTATTATTATTATTAATTTTATTATGATTATTATTATTATTATTATTATTATTATTGTTATTATTATCATTATTATTATTATTAGTCATATTATTATTAATATTTTTATTATTATTATAACTAATATTATCATTATAAACTTTTACTATTATTTTTAGGATTATTATTATTATATAATTTACTATCTTTTCTTGTTAATGTTATTATTATTAAAATCTTTATTATGATTGTTACTTATTCATTAACATTATCAACCTTCAAATTAAGTAAATTAAAGCAATATGCATAAGAACCCCATAAGTTTCATATTAGGCAAACATGGTCCTTAAACAAATTTAACAAAGTTAACTTTAATTTAACCTAAAAATACAAGATGTTACAGTCTCCCTAACTTAAAAGAATTTTGTCCCGAAATTAAGAACGAACTAAACGAATAAATGTGGGTATCTCTCCTTCATATGGTCCTCACGCTCCCAAGTGAACTCAGCTCCACGTTTGTTTTCCCAACGAACTTTGACGATCGGCGTGGTAGTTGTTCGGGTCTTCTTCAGGGTTCGATCCATAATCTCTACAGGCTTCGCAACGAAATGCAATGACTCGTCTATTTGTATTTCCTCTAATGGAATATGCAAATTTTCATCAGCCAGACATTTCCTCAAGTTTGAGACATGGAAGACAGGATGAACTCCGCTAAGTTCAGAAGGTCGCTCCAGTTTGTAAGCCACCTTCCCAATTCTTTTCAGAATCTTGAAGGGTCCTACAAAACGTGGGGCTAACTTACCCTTCTTCCCAAAACGTACAACACCCTTCCATGGAGAGACCTTAAGAAGAACCATGTCGTCGACTTGAAACTCCAACGGTTTGCGTCTTTTATCGGCATAACTCTTTTGGAGACTTCTAGCCACCTCAAGGTTATTTCGAATTTTGGAAACTTTGTCAGTCGTTTCTTGAATAAGTTCCGGACCAGTGATAAGATTTTCCCCAATGTCAGTCCAACAGATCGGAGAACGACATTTACGACCATACAAAGCCTCGAATGGTGCCATCTTGATACTTGAGTGATAACTATTGTTATACAAAAATTCCGCGAGCGGCAAATGCGTATCCCAATCACCACCAAAGTCAAGGACCCAAAGACGCAGCAGATCCTCGAGGGTTTGGATTGTTCGTTCGGTTTGACCATCGGTTTGAGGATGGTAAGCCGTACTTAAATCCAATTGAGTACCCAAGAGTTCTTGCATCGAAGACCAAAAGTGCGAAGTGAAACGAGCATCTCGATCGGAAATAATGTGTAAGGGCACGCCATGACGACTCACAATTTCGTCAATGTAGATTCGAGCTAGCCTTGAAACCTTGTACGTATCTCGTATGGGTATGAAATGTGCTGTCTTGGTCAAACGGTCAACGATGACCCAAATACTATCATGACCACGAGGTGTACGAGGTAACTTGGTTATGAAATCCATGGATATATGTTCCCATTTCCACATAGGGATTTCAGGTTGCTAAAGTAAACCACTTGGTCGTTGATGCTCGGCTTTGACCCTTGCACACGTGAGACACTTGGAAACATAAGACGCGATATCTTTCTTCATTCCAGGCCACCAATATTGACCACGCAGGTCCATGTACATCTTATCAGCGCCAGGATGAATGGAATATCGGGTTTGATGAGCTTCGTTCATAATGAAGTGCCAAAGGTTGTCACGATTCGGGATCCAAAGTCGATTCAAGAAGTACCACATGCCATTCGGTTTTGTCTCCAGTTGTGACCGGACGTTAGACATCAAATCTTCATCTTTCCCTTCGTCGATTAGTGCCGCTTGTTGAGCCTTGCGAATGCATAACTCGAGGTCACTATCGATCCTTATGTTTTGGAGCATGATAGTAGCCTCGTTGACATCCACATGAATCTCGGTATCAAATTCTCCTAGCGTATCAAACCATTGTCTTCGATCTCGAATTTCTTGAAGCGAGACAGTCTTGTTGTGAACCTTGCGACTTAGCGCGTCGGCTACAACATTCGCCTTTCCAGGGTGATAGCGAATGTCACAGTCGTAGTCGCGAATCAACTCAATCCAACGTCTTTGTCTCATGTTGAGATCCTTTTGATTGAACACGTGTTAGAGACTCTTTTGATCGGTGTAGACTATGCATTGCGTCCCATACAGATAATGTCGCCAAATCTTCAATGCAAAAACCACAGCACCAAGTTCAAGATCATAAGTCGTGTAGTTCACTTCATGAACCTTCAATTGTGTTGGACCAAAAGAACCAATGAGCCGGATCAGAAAAACCTTTAAGTCCCACAGACGTCACAACAACTACTGAAGTCCACAACAGCTGAAGACAACAACTGATTACAAATTCTGAAGACACAAGTGCTGAAGACCAAGTCTGAAGACACAAGTGCTGAAGACAAAGTCTGAAGACACAAGTGCTGAAGACAAAGTCTGAAGACAAGTGCTGAAGACAAAGTCTAAAGACAAGTGCTGAAGACAAAGTATCAGGTGTTGTCACAACAGCTGAAGAGGACTTCTTCAGTAGTTGTGACGGTTTGCTTTCAGTAGTTTTATATTTTCTATTTTCAGTAGTTTTGTAAAACGACTGAAGAGTTTGTTCTTCAGTCGTTGTAGTATCAGTAGTTTCTTTTCAGTTGTTTCATGTTTTATACTTAGCACTCTGACATGTTCTCAGTAGTTGTGAACATTTCAGTAGTTTATTAAGAATTAGTTATTTTTGTACTAGATCTGCTAGTAATCACCATCCCGTGATTACAGCAGTGATTGCACTCTATATAAGGAGTGCCAACCTTATTGTAACTGTGAATGATTTAGCAATAATATTGGGCATTATTGAAACATTCCAAAACACGGAAAAATATTCTCTCGCATTTGTTTACAAGTAACAAACTCTTGCTATAATTTGACTAATTCTTCTCTTCATTCCGCTGCATTACACTCTAATACTTCAAACTTGTGATCGCTGATCCTATCAAATGGTATCAGAGCAGGTTAATCATTGATCGATCTAATAATTGATCATTGAAACTGCTCTTCAAGATCCAAGTTTGAGTGAATTAGTATCCTTTGCAAGAAACTGTTATAGAGATTGAATTTTCTGTGCTTTTAATCATTCATCCTGAGACTTATTCTCGGTTTTCATTGAGTTTGTTGTGGTGTGTCTAAATTTTTGCTTGAATAAAATTGTTTTTTTTTTGTTTCAAAATGACTACTCCTTCCAATGATCCTCACAATACTGGTTCCTCAACCAAGCCTCCAATGCTGGTTAGGAATGAGTATAACATATGGAAACGTCGTATGCTCCATCACCTGTCTGTTAACAGTTCAGGTTGTTGGACATCAGTGGTACATGGTCCACATAAGCCTATGGTGAATAACCCGGAAACCAATCAAATGGTTCCGAAGAGGAAGGATCAATACTCAGATGAGGATAAGAAATTATTTGAGATAGATGCAAAAGCTCATGGAATTCTAGCCATGGCACTACCCAATGAAATCTACTCTGGGTTGATGCATTATGAATCTGCCCATGACCTCTGGAATGCCTTGAAAGAGCAATTTGGAGGAACAGATGAGGTCTTGGCAAATAACAGAGAGATCCTTGCCCAACAATATGAGACATTCTCTCATAGGAAGGGTGAGACACTGACTCAACAGTTTGAGCGGTTCTCTTGTTTGATCTCTGAATTGAAAATGGTCAAACATGAGTATACAAATGTTCAGATGAATAACAGATTTCTCAGATCACTGCCTGAGAGATGGGATACATATACCATTGTCCTACGCTCCAGTGCAAATTTGGACAAACTATCTCTCACCCAACTTCATGGGAAATTGCTCACATTTGAGAGAGAGATAGAACAAAAGAGAAAACTGTCTTCATCTGGTAAGCTCACTGAGGACTTTGTACCAGGCAATACTACTCTGGTTAGTCATGAGTCAGAATATGCTTCATCTGAATGTCAGTATGATGAGCATATTGATTTCTCTTCAAATATTTCTGATTCAGCATTTGTGAGTGTTGATAGTCAATTTTCTGGGTGTAATAATGACAATCTATGTTTCATCATGGATGATCTCAAGGGGATTGCTGATGATGACTTAGAAGAGATGGATATTTTGAGCCAAATGGCCTTGATAAATATCAGATCTCAGAAGTTCTACAAAAGAACTGGAAGAAAGTTCCCAGGACTCTCTGGCAAAACCAAAGTTGGTTTTGACAAGAGTAAGTTGAGGTGTCACCGATGCCAAAGGCTTGGACACTTTGCTAGAGAATGTAGATCATCTGGATCTAATTCCTCAGCACCTTTTGTGACTTTTCCTAGCAATAGTCAACAAAACAAAGGGCAACATCCTGTCAATTCTAGTCATCAGTCTCAACTACAATCTCCTGCATATTTTGTTCCTCAGGGTCAAATGCCTTACCCTTACCCGTGTTATTACATGCCACAAACCAGTCAAGTTCAAGCTCCTATGGTACCACAACCTCATGCACTTCCAGAACCTTAACCATCTCATCAACCCCCTCAACCTCAACAACATAGCTTCTTCACCCCAGAAGTTGTTGATTGGAGCAGCTTGCCAGATGACATGTCTGGTCATGAACAACTGTTCACAAGTGCTGATCAACATGGTGGTGATAGTCCTTTTGGAAATCTGGCACTGATGGCTCTGGAATCAACTGAGGGTTCCTGCTCAACTGCATCATCTTCACAGGTAACTCAGGTATCTTCAGAGGCCAAAGCCAAGTTATGTTCTGAATCTTGCATTGCTGCCTTTGTCTCTATTAGAGAGGCAAATGTAGCATTAATAAATGAAAAACTTGAGTTTGAGAAAACAATTTCCAAAAGACAAGCTGAGTATGAGTCTGCTCTTAATAGTAAAAATGATGAGATTTATAAGCTTAAATGCCAATTAAATGATGAAAAGGCTAAGCTAGAGGTTATTCTGGAAGACCAGAAAAGTCTTAAAGAAACCCTTGCAGTCACCCAAGTAGAGTGTGATCGATGGGTGAAATCATGCAAAGGTTTTGAGATGCTTCTTAGTAAGCAATCAGCTTCCAATGTGAAGTTTGGCATTGGTTATAATCACACTGCTCCTCCTACAGATTTTACTCCAAGAGTAGAGGTGAAATCTGATGGAGAAAGCAATAACCAATCCACTCATCATGTGATTCACTTTCTGATAAAGCATCATCAAAAGTTGAAGTCAGCAATAAGCCCTCTCAGAACCTATCAGCTAATGTTGATAGTTCATTGCTGATACTCACATGATCAAAGAGTTGGTCAACTCAGGAGTTATATCTGAAAGTCCTGAAAGGACTGGGGAGCAAGATTTAACTCCTGAAGTTCAAGCTCCAACTACTGACAGCACTGAAAAGAAGAAAACTGTCAGTAGAAAGAGTTTGAAGACTACTAAAGAGGAAGTCAAGAAAGCAAATAGTGCTTCCAAAGTACTGAAGAGCAAGTCTTCAGTAGTTTCATCCTCTTTAGTTGATGATCAACATAAGATGAAAAAGAAACCATGTGAAGTATGTGGTTTGTTTAATCATCTCACTGATGATTGTTGGTACAAAAGAGGATCCAAACTCAAACATAAAGATGAAATTAAAGAGAAAATGGTTAAAATGAAAAATGAGTTTAAAGCCACATTTGTACCAGCAACATCAAATCCTGTAATCCTTAAGTCCAAAAAGAAATCCAAAAAGGAAGGGGTTAAACAGGTAACAGCTGAGGTTGCTCAAAAGAAGAAGGTGCAACATAAGAACTTATCAAACTCCAGTGCTAATGTGTCTGAAGAGCTGAAAGCTTTATCACAAAATCAGACACAGCTGGTTATGATGGTTTAACATTATTGGGAAGAGTCAACCAATTAGATGTTCCTATGTTGAATCCACAGAAAAGGAGGTCCAAGCCAAAGGATTCCTCTTTTCCACCATCTTCTTCCTCTCAAGCTGTTATTTCTAGCAAACTTGTTAGTCCACCATCTGTTGATGTGAATAGGCCCAAAACCAAAAAGGTTTGGGTCTCAAAATCTAACTAATTTGCTTTGTTCTGCAGGGTTCTTCAACATGCCACAGAGGCATCTGGTATGTAGACAGTGGAGGATCCATGCATATGACGGGAAACAGATCACTTCTTCATGACTACTCTCAAGGAAGGAAGGGATTTGTATCTTTTGGCAATGATGCAAAGGGTTACATCATCGGCAAAGGCTTTGTTTCCAATGGGGAAATAAAGTTTGATGATGTTAACCATGTGGAAAATCTCAAGTACAACCTCTTGAGTGTCAGTCAAATGTGTGACAAAGGCCATGTTGCTCTTTTCACAAGTCAGAACTGCCGGATTCTGTCATCCAAAGTTCTGAGTTTGATTGACAAGGTGTTGGATAAACACACTCTCCTTAAGGCCAACAGGACAGGAAGAGTGTATGCCTTAGATCTTTCTAAGAAAATAGATCTCAAAGGCCATCCTTGCCTATTTTCCAAGGCTTCCCCTCAAGAATCTACACTATGGCATAGAAGGCTGGGTCATGTTAATCTCAAAAACATAAATCAGCTGATTAACCATGGTTTAGTAAGGGGATTGCCTATGAAGGAGTTCAAATGTGAAGATGACTGCACTGCTTGTCTAAAAGGAAAACAGCACAAAGTTTCATTTCCTTCCATAGAAGAACCTAAGTCCACAGCCTGCTTACAGCTTCTTCACATGGATCTCTTTGGTCCTGTGAGAGTGATGAGTATGGCTAAGAAGAAATACTGTCTAGTAATTGTGGATGATTACTCCAGATTTGTATGGACTTTCTTTTTGCATTCAAAGGATGAAGCACCTCAGAAGATTATCAACTTTGTGTTGTATGTTGAGAAGCAGTATTCCCTCTCAGTCAAGTGTGTTAGAAGTGATAATGGAACTGAATTTAGAAACAATACACTTGATGAGTTCTACCTCTCAAAGGGAATCAAGAGGCATTTTAGCATTCCAAGAACTCCTGAACAAAATGGAGTAGTGGAGAGAAAGAACAGGACCCTTATTGAAGCTGCAAGGTCCATGTTGGCTGACTCTGGATTGCCAATGACTTTTTGGGCTGAAGCTATCAATACTGCTTGTTATGTACAAAATAGAGCTCTAGTGAATAAGAGGTTGATGAAAACTCCATATGAAGTTCTTCATCATTTGGCCCCTCTAATTTCATTCTTTAGAGCTTTTGGATGTCCTTGTTTCATTCTCAACACAAGGGATCAACTCCAGAAATTTGATTCTAAGGTGGATGCAGGATATTTTGTTGGTTATTCATCAACTTGCAAAGCATACAGAGTCTTCAACTGTAGAACAAAGATGGTTGAAGAGACTCTACATGTTAAGTTTAATGAATCTCCAAAGGACAAGATTCCACAAAATCCTGTGGAGATATTTGATTTGGACATACTCAATATGCTCCTCATCAAACTCCTGCTGTTGCTCATGTCAACAGTTCTCCACCTGGTGGTACTGCTGGTGCTGATGATGATGATAGTAGTACTCACCTCTTCAGATTTACTGATCAACTGCCTGATTCAGCTAGACCTGATGTTCCTGCAGCTCCAGCAGCACAATCCACAACAAATGCTGATGAGATTTCTACAACTTCAACTTCCTTTGAACTACCATCAACTGATTGGTTTCAAGGAAATTCTTCACCATCACCATCTGTTGCTGCTGAGCCTGCTACAAACACTGCACTGATCTCATTGTGTATCAAGATCTGAAGAATCACCCTATGTCTCAAATCATTGGTGATATCACTGCTGGAGTATCAACAAGAAGTCAATTGTCAAATTTCTGCTTCTATGCTCTCTTCATTAGTCAGCAAGAGCCAAAGAATTATCACATTGCATTAAAAGACAATGGATGGGTTGATGCCATGCAGCTTGAGCTTCTTCAGTTCAAGAAACAACAAGTGTGGGAACTTGTTCCTCTACCTCCAGGTAAGTGTGCAATAGGCACTAAATGGGTGTTTAGGAATAAGACTGATGAAAATGGGCTTATTGTTAAGAACAAGGCCAGACTGGTGGTTCAGGGGTTTGCACAAGAAGAAGGTATTGATTATGATGAAACCTTTGCTCCTGTAGCCAGACTGGAAGCAATTCGATTGTTTTTAGCTTATGCTGCTTATCAAAATCTTAAAGTTTTTCAAATGGATGTCAAAAGTGCTTTTCTGTATGGAAAAATTAAAGAAGAGGTTTATGTATGTCAACCACCAGGTTTTGAGGACAACAAACATCCTAATTGGGTGTATAAGCTTGATAAGGCTCTTTATGGGTTGAAACAAGCTCCTAGGGCCTGGTATGAGACATTATCAAACTTTCTTCTTGAAAATAATTTTACTAGAGGCACCATAGATAAAACTTTGTTCATTAAGAAAGCAGGGCAGCATAATCTACTTGTTCAAATTTATGTAGATGATATTATTTTTGCATCCTCTGATCCACAGTTGTGTGATGACTTTACAAAGCTGATGCAACAAAAGTTTGAAATGAGTGCAATGGGGGAATTACAATTCTTTCTGGGTTTGCAAATCAAACAAAAGGCTGATGGAATTTTCATTCATCAGTCCAAATATACAAAAAATCTTTTGGAAAAATTTGATTTACAAAATTGTAAACCCTGTTCTACTCCCATGTGCAACACCACACAACTGGATACAGATCAGAAAGGTAAAGTGGTTGATGAAACACTTTACAGATGTATGATTGGGTCCTTGATGTACCTAACAGCTTCTAGACCAGATATTATGTTTGCTACATGTGTTTGTGCTAGATTTCAGGCTGCACCTAAGGAGTCTCATTTGATTGCAGTCAAGAGGATCTTTAGATATTTGCAAGGCACTCCATCTCTAGGTTTATGGTATTCTACTAGACATTCTGGTAAATTAGTTGCTTTTTCTGACAGTGACTATGCAGGGTGTAAGTTGACCAGGAAATCAACTTCTGGTGGATGCCAATTCCTAGGCAACTGTTTGATTTCTTGGCAGAGTAAGAAACAAACCTCAGTTGCTACATCAACTGCTGAAGCCGAGTACATTGCTGCTGCAAGTTGTACATCTCAGGTATTATGGCTTCAAAACCAATTATTGGATTATGGCATAACTGAGACTAAGACTCCATTGTTAATGGACAGTTCTTCAGCTCTTTGTATTGTCAAGAATCCTGTCCAGCACTCTAGGACTAAACATATTGAAATCAGACATCACTTTATTAGAGATTGTTTTGAAAAAGGTCTGATTGATCCAAAATTTGTTCCTAGTGCTGATGAGCTTGCAGACATTTTTACTAAGCCTTTGGATAGTTCAACTTTCCACAACCTGGTGTTAAGGCTTGGTATGCTGCAGCTAGAATAAGTGACAACTACCGATAATCTCAGTAATAAATACTGATGATCATTGGTAACCATGTCATATATAAGTACTTCATTTGTTAAAACAGCTGATGTAGTTATAACAGCTGATGAAATCACAACAGCTGATGTAACTACAACTGCTGATGTCAGAAATGCAGATAAGTACTGATGACCAATGAAACATTTAAATGTGGAGGTCAGACTGAAACAGCTGAAAAGCTAAGAATTGACGACAACAGCTGATGAGTAATTTCTCTTCAGTTGTTTTTACAACTGCTGTTTCTAAACAACTGAAGCCACAGCTATGTCTTCAGTAGTTTACAACTACTGAAGACTACCACTAAGTCTTCAGCTGTTTACATCAACTGATGACAAAACCACTGTCTTCAGTAGTTACATAACTACTGATGACAAACACCATGTCCTCAGTTGTTTCACCACCTGAAGTCGGAATTGTCCTCAGTAGTTTTATAACTACTGAAGACTAAATCAAAGACTTCAGCTGTTTCAATGTCTGACGGTTAAAACCAAGTCTTCAGTTGTTTTATAACAACTGATGATCACACCAATACGGTCAGTCATTTCAACCTCTAAAAGTTAATGCCACGTCATCACCAGTTTCACCAAATGATGACTCACCAAAACCTTCAGTCGGTTCATAACCCTACCCTATAAATCCCTTATCTCACCAGAGTTTTTCTCACCTTTACTCTCAAACCTAACGTTCAAAAACTCTGTACCCTCTCTTCATCCATGGCGACCATGCAACTAAAACCTCGACACAACTGTGTCGCTCACCTTACTAAATCACCATTCTGGACCAAGTTTCACAACGCCATTGATTTAATGGTCCAGTCACCTTACCAAACAGCCTTTCTGATAAACCCCACCATATATGCCGAATCCCTTAGCCAATTCTGGACAAACGTCACTCTTGTCTCTGAGGAGAATGACACAGAGTCACTTCATTCGTTTGTCCATAGCCAAAAGGTGGTCATCAATCCAGAGATTCTTCGCCAAACCCTCAATCTGGATGATGCCACTTTCCCGACTAGCTATCCAAAGGGCACCACTGATCTATCCTTTGCCCACCATGGATACGAAGGCAATCTGAGTGCCTCTACCATATTGAAGAAACATTTCCAGGATGCTGAACGGCTTATCTTTCATATGGTAAATGTCTGCCTGGCTCCAAAGACTTCATCATGGGATCAAATGTCCACAAGGTGGCAACAGGTATTGTACTCTATCCTTGAGCAACAACCTTTAAATTTTTCTGAAATATTATTCTTAGAGCTCAAGGATATGGCCCAAAAACAACTTTCTAACCGTTGGATACTATATCCTCGGTTTATAATGGCCATAATTGAAAACCAGCTTCAAGCTGAGGGACTTGTTGGCCTGGGAGTCCCTGCTATGGCTGTATTGCCTGAAGTATACTCCCGGCACAACTCTGACCAATCACTCAAAATGGCTGCCAAGCTGCGCAAACCCACGCAGCTGGAACCCACAGCCACCACCACAAAATCCAAAGTCCCCACCAAACCAAAAACAAAACGAACCAAAACAGCTATTCAGGAAGATGAGTCCCCTGAAGATGCTCCTGTACCACCAAGACAGGATATACTTACTGGTGTTAACCCCCCAGTAGTATCAGAGACTCACCCAGCCACAGCCGCTCAGGATTCCTCTCAAAAGGAACCTGAAGCAACCAAAGAAGGGGTACCCACAAATCTGGAATCTTCCTCATTTGAGGAGATTGCCATTGAAACTCACCATTCTCCCCAGGTGCATAATACCCTATCTCCCAATGAAAATGCCCCCCAAAGTCCAACACTTATAATTGCAAATGTGCTGACTCAGCTGCATGCCTCTCCTCCTCCCCGACAACCACCTAAAGGGAAAACCACAGATATTGAGGTAGAGGATCAACATGCTTCTGACAACCCACAGCACAGGGGTTTAAATGTTCAGTCTCCTAGTGTAGATACGGAGACAAGAATATCTGGTGAGGCTGCCACCTCTTCTGCATCAGCACATGATCAGACTGAGGCTGGTAACATGGCTAAGACCTCATCAGAGGCAACAGCTGATGAAGGACATCGTCCTGAGGCTGGAAGTCCCCAGTTCCAAGAAAAAGGGGCACATGCTACATCTGGTCTACACCCAGAGCATGTACATCTTGCTACTAGCAAGAGGTCAGGTGATTCAGCATCTGCTGATGATGACCTGGGCTTCTTTTATGATGTTCTAGCCCAGAACACAATTCTTGAGGAAGAAGTCAGTAGACTACAAAGACTACTTGACCAATTCTCTCAAGAAGCAAGTCCATCTGATACCACCATACACCCACAGATGGCACCTTCACCTGAAGGTCTCCTAAACACTCAGCCACTAAAAACATTCAATCCACCAGCCTCTACTTCTGGCATTGTTTCTCAGGGACAGAACCCCTCTGAGCAAACAGCTGCTATCTTCCATAAATCCCTACCTCTCATCACCCCAATGATCACCGACATTGTGATCAAAACCTTGGATGACAAACTTCCCTCAATCATACAGCCACTGGTGGAGGAGATTGTGAGCACAAGGCTTTCTACTACTCAAACCCTTGCAACCAATGCAACCAAAAAGGGGGAGAGTCAGTCAGTGAAAGACAAAGGGAAGCGCATATTGATAGAGAGAGAACAGGAGGAAGAAGAGGTTGTTGAGAAAGAGACTGAGAAGGAGGAAGAGTATGTGAAGGGAACTGACACTGATCAAGTGAGTGAAAGTCACAAAGACTTTCACATCACATATAAGAAGAGGAAGATGAAAGAAAAGAAAAAGAACTCAACTTGATGAGATGGTCAAAATGGCGGATGCTACACATAGTAAATCTATGGACTCCATTATTGACCAACTATACAGACAAGGGTTCGATACTGCACAGCTTGACTCAGAGATTAGAAGACTTGAAGTTGAAGAAATTAACTCAAGATGGGCAAGCTATGATGTGCTAGAAAGAGAAAGACTGGAGATCATGATCAGATTTATTGCTAAGTATCTTGGAAGATCATTGATAGAGATTAAGTCATGGACCAGGGACAGTATCTTGGCTATAACCACCAAGATCTGTACGTCTGAAGCATATACAAAGGGATTAGTGATTGAAGCATTAAATGAAGCAGGTGCTGGAAAAAGAAACGAACTAGCAAAATACTCCAAAGCCTCACTCATTACAAGAATGCTAAACAACCTGCAAAACCTACCACTTCAAAATCACCACTACCACAACCCATTAAACCAACTCCTTTACCCTCAAAACCAACAGCCGATGATGCATCCAAGAAGAAGAAAAGGATGTTGAGGAAGAAGAAGAAGAAGAAGAAGAAGAAGAGGATGATGAGGAAGAAGATAGGCTGCCTCTTTCTGCAGTCCTAACTTTGCCTAAAGCCAAATCTATGCCCATCACTCCCACCTCACAGATGGAAACTGTGAGAGTAAAGATCGAAGAAGAGCAACTGCAAAGGCTTCATGATGAGGAGATGCTAAAGAGTATAGATAAAACTTATGCTGCCTCTTCATCAATAATAAGTATGAAGAAAGAAGCTCTGAGACTGTACACCCTTGCCAACACATTTCAATATCAAAAGGAAAAGGTGAGGATGTGGCCTGATCCTAGGGTGGCTCACAGAATTGTGAAGAAGGACATTCCTGCACGATACAAGGGCCAGATAAAAAGGATCGTAGATGAAGAGATCACAGTGGTCCTTGTAGTATCACCCTGGGAGATTGTAGAAGACTTCAAGAAGGCTTATGAGACTAAACAGCCTCCCCAAAAGATGTTAGAAAACAGAGTAATCAAGAAGGGGTTAGTCTACAAGAAGCTTGAGAACTTCAAACAAAATGAGCTCAGTCTGTTACTTGAAGGTAATCACCCAGATGAGTTTGCCTACAGACAGATCACAACAGTTGAGCTCAAAAATGGCAAACAGGCCAAATACATCTCAGAGCTGTATGGGCGTGAAGGATTGTTCGATGGTGAACCAGAGAATCTTACTATGGAAGAACAAATCATGTTTCTCAGAGCATACACCAGAGAATCCTACAGGCTTATACATGGGAAGTGAGTTTCATGGATGGGGGAACAGCTCAGTGTCCAATTCCCCAATACAGAGCTCCCATCCATACTTTGCCAACCAAATCATCAGAGACTTACTTCCAGGCCGGTGCTTATATGGGTCATCTTCTCAACTGATCAAGAAGGAAAAAGACCATCCATTTTGCCAACAATAAGTGGGACCTCAATAAAGTTAAAGGTTTTGGCTGCATTGGTTCAGGGGGAGTTTGTTGGACCAAAAGAACCAATGAGCCGGATCAGAAAAACCTTTAAGTCCCACAGACGTCACAACAACTACTGAAGTCCACAACAGCTGAAGACAACAACTGATTACAAAGTCTGAAGACACAAGTGCTGAAGACCAAGTCTGAAGACACAAGTGCTGAAGACAAAGTCTGAAGACACAAGTGCTGAAGACAAAGTCTGAAGACAAGTGCTGAAGACAAAGTCTGAAGACAAGTGCTGAAGACAAAGTATCAGGCGTTGTCACAACAGCTGAAGAGGACTTCTTCAGTAGTTGTGACGGTTTGCTTTCAGTAGTTTTATATTTTCTATTTTCAGTAGTTTTGTAAAACGACTGAAGAGTTTGTTCTTCAGTCGTTGTAGTATCAGTAGTTTCTTTTCAGTTGTTTCATGTTTTATACTTAGCACTCTGACATGTTCTCAGTAGTTGTGAACATTTCAGTAGTTTATTAAGAATTAGTTATTTTTGTACTAGATCTGCTAGTAATCACCATCCCGTGATTACAGCAGTGATTGCACTCTATATAAGGAGTGCCAACCTTATTGTAACTGTGAATGATTTAGCAATAATATTGGGCATTATTGAAACATTCCAAAACACAGAAAAATATTCTCTCGCCTTTGTTTACAAGTAACAAACTCTTGCTATAATTTGACTAATTCTTCTCTTCATTCCGCTGCATTACACTCTAATACTTCAAACTTGTGATCGCTGATCCTATCAAATTGCCTCGACGCGTATGCTATAACTTTGCCTCGTTGCATGAGTACGCAACCAAGACCTTGATTGGAAGCATCGCAATACACAGTGAAGTCATCATTTCCATCGGGAAGTGTGAGAATAGGAGCGTTGCACAACTTGCGTTTTAATGTCTCGAAAGCCTCTTCTTGCTCGGGTCCCCATTCAAAGAGTCGATTCTTTTGGGTTAGCGCCGTTAATGGTTTAGCAATCTTCGAAAAATTCGCTATGAATCTACGGTAATATCCCGCTAAACCCAGAAAAGAACGAACCTCAGTTGGGGTTGTGGGAACACACCAATTCTTCACGGCTTCAATTTTAGTAGGATCAACGTGAATTCCTTGGCAATTCACCACATGCCCTAAGAATTGAACTTCTTCCAACCAAAATTCACACTTGGAAAACTTAGCGTACAATTGCTCCTTCTTCAAAAGTTCAAGGACTTGTCCCAAGTGCGTCTCGTGATCGATTTTCGTCTTGCAATAAATAAGAATGTCATCAATGAACACGATCACGAACTTATCCAAATACGGTTTACATACTCGATTCATGAGATCCATGAACACGGCAGGTGCATTGCTCAAGCCAAAAGGCATGACCATGAACTCGTAGTGTCCATATCGAGTACGAAAAGCGGTCTTTGGTGGACACGTAGTTGATGATACCCAGAACGTAAATCGATCTTTGAGAATTGAGTTGCTCCTTGAAGTTGGTCGAAGAGATCATCGATTCGAGGAAGAGGGTATCGGTTTTTGATAGTAAGCTTGTTGAGTTCCCGGTAGTCAATGCACATACGAAATGAACCATCCTTCTTCTTCACAAACAGTACAGGTGCACCCCACGGCGATGAGCTAGGACGAATGAAACCCTTATCGGTCAACTCTTGCAGTTGACTAGCTAGTTCTTGCATTTCAGACGGTGCAAGACGATAAGGTGATTTAGCCATAGGGTTTGCGCCAGGGATTAAGTCAATCTTGAACTCAACTTCTCGCACGGGAGGTAACCCGTTAAGATCCTCGGGAAAAACCTCGGGAAAGTCCCGCACAACAGGAATGCCTTTCAACTCCTTACCCTTGGCTTTCGTATTAACTACATATGCCATGAAAGCCATGTAGTTTTTACTTAAGCACTTACGGGCCTTGATGCAAGACATGAGTTTGAGTCTTTGGGATGATTTCTCCCCAAAGACCTTCAAAGTATCACCAGTCGGTAAAGGAATTCGGATACACTTCTCGAAGCATAGAATTTCCGCACGATGCTTGGCTAAACAATCCATACCAATGATAACATCAATGCTTCCCAATTGCATAGGAATAAGGTCAAAGAAGAACTCGTGTTCATTAAGGCTTAAGGTGCAGTCACGTATTACGACGCCAACGACAATAGATTTTCCATCGGCGACTTCGATCGTAAAAGACCTTTCTAAGTTGACGCGCGGTTTAGAAAGTAAAGGCTCAAATTCCAGGGACACGAAACTCCTATCGGAACCCGAATCAAACAATACAGATGCATAATGATTATTTACAAGATACATACCTGTTTGGTAACAACCTGTAACACCCCTAAAAGTCGAAACGAGTCATTAAGGATAATGGGCTTAATTATTGGGTATTTTAATAAGGTAAAGAAATGGTCTTGGGCTAAAATTAGGCTTATTGGGTAGTGGCCTATGGGATTAAAGGCCCATAATCAGCCCTTAAGCACCCAAAACCAGCTTCATCTTCCTAATTACAACCCTAGCCACCAAAATTCGTAGAGAGAGAAAGTAGAGAGAGAAAGTGAAGAAAACTCAAGATTTGAAGCTTCCAAGGTGAAGAGATTGAAGATCTAGGTGTTGGAGCATCAAGATCTAAGAAAGAAGCAACAAATCCAGGTAAGAATCGACCTCTAAACCCTTCTGTAGATCAAACCCGGATTCTAGGGTTTTGGGTTTTGAAAAGTTGCAAAGAATCGCATAAAGGTCACATTTTTACGTATGAAAGCATGTATAAAGCTTAGATTTAGCCTCATGGATGATAAACTAAGAGATTGGACGTAAAAAGTTATGATTTTGGGTTAAAAACGGTCTGGTTCGTAATTTTTATGCGATCTACGAAACTGTATATTCATCCAGCGAATTTGCATATTCAATCAGCGAAACTGTGGATCTTCCTGCGAAATTATAGTTTCGCAGGTAGTTTCACAGACATGTTTTTCCAACGAAAGTTAGGCGAAACTGGCAGCAAAACTGGCAGCGTAGATGCCAGCGAAACTGCCAGCGAATGTGCTAGCGAAACTAGCAGCGAAACTGCTGGTGAAACTAGTAGCGAAAGTGTTGGCGAATCTAGCTGCGAAATTGCTGATCTTGCAGCGAAATTAGCAGCGAATTTAGGCAAAACAATTACCCCTTAGAGTGTTAACTTGTCTGCAGGTTGTGTAGTGGGATCCTAGCCTAGAAAGCTTAGTCTAGAGGTTATTCGTGGTATCCAAGTGAGTTCTAGATCCCCTATTTATAAGTTTTCCATGTTTTGGGGCTATTATGCATACTAAATTTACATTTTTAAATGACCAAGATTTTAAGGGGTTTTAACAGGAAGAACGATTTTTCTATAAGTAAATGTGCTATATAAATGTTTAAATATAAGAACGATTTTTCTATAAGAACGATTTAACAGGTCAGCCCGGCCCCAGCCAGGGGCGTTGCCCCTTGGACCCCACTAGGGGCTGCTGCCCCTAGGACCCCGCTGTCAGGGGCTGCCGCCCCCGAACCCCCGCTGTCCCGCGGCGGGTCGGTTATGTTTTGTGAAAATTAGTTCTTGGCATGTTATGTACTTAATAAGTTAAGTATTATATATATATATATATTAAAGAGAAAGATGATATTAATGAAAAGCGAAACCTAATGAATGTTACCCCCGGGCCCGTTTGATGATGAAAAGTCTTGCAAGCACTATGATAGACTTCACTTATGTGAGTCTGATGTATGATGATGGATCTGTATTCATGAGCGGGCTATGTGCCTTGCAGTGTGGATCAACTGTCGGGGGTTAGCTACCGTATTCATGTGTACCGACAGGGATTGACATTTGTTGTCGATCAACATGGAGCTCTTGCTTTGTGCAATCTCATTTATGATGAAAGTGAAAGATAATGAAAGAATGAAATATAATGAACATGCTTATTATGATGCAAGTTATGTTATGTACTATGTTGTATGCATGGTCATTATATGAAGGATAAAGTTTATATTTTCTTATATTATTTAAAACTAGGACTCACTCAGCGAAGCTGACTTTTATGCATAATAGTTGGCAGGTAAACGCTGATGCTGAGGATGGCACACGGAGCTACATGGGGAACTATGGATGGCATTATTGTTATGAAATCTTTATTGTAATTTAAGAACAAGTAACATGTTTTGTTTGAAATTAAAGGACAAATGTATGAGTACAATATGGTTTCTACGTTTTAAATGAATGTCTAATTATTTCTGCTGCAATGTTTTATTATTAAACTGATTTTATGCTATGATTAACCAACTGTGAGGCTTCCCGTGAACGGGGTCTTACAAGTTGGTATCAGAGCTAGGTTTAAGAGAATTGGGTAAACTATTTTCAAAATCTAAACTTAAACTGAAAATGGGACCGAATAAAGGATGCCAATCCAAGTGGCTACGTGCCATCAGGTAAAAGTTTCAAGTAAACCGGAATTATGTGCGTGTGCTATTTGTTTTATGTGCTTGTAGATTTGAATACTGATATGTGTTAGGATAGTGATTGCTTGGGACAGGAGGGTAAGGTAAGTGGTTAATCACACTTGGCCACTGTAATTAAGGACTTACCATACTTATAATGATCTGAGCAATTATCTTGAATAACCACTTTGGTGTTTGAATCTTATAGGAATTAGTTATGGCTGGTAGAAAATCTGGAAAGACAACCCGAGGAGGTGCTCGTGGCGGGCGTACTACTGAGCCACGTGTCACCCGGAGCAAAGCTAAGGCTCCCGAGACTGTTCATGAGGAGTCAGACCTCTATAGTCACCCGGAGGGGGAGGGATCAGCCACCCTCAAACCCACTGTGAAGAAGGCTATCGCTGACGAAGTCTACAATGTCATGCAAAATGTCTTACCCTCGGTAGTGACCGAGGTGATCAAAGCAGTCAAGGATGGAGAGAAAGCTGAGAAGAAGGGGAAGGAAAGTGAGAAGAATTCAGGAAAGTCCACTGGGAGGACTGAGGAGTCTGAAGAGGAGCCATCAAACCCTAAGGTGGTAGTCCATGATGAGGATGAGGAGTGATGAGGAGTCCTAGAGAGAGACTAGTAGAGGGTGCAACTATGGGGCATTTCAAAGGTGCAAGCCCCCAACCTTTGATGGTAACGGCACTGCTACTGCCGCTCATCGTTGGGTCAGAGAGATGGAAGCGTACTGGAAATTAGTGAGTGAGAGAGGATCAAAAAGTAAGTTTGCCACTCATTCCTTCGTTGACTCAGCGTTATGCTGGTGGGACAATATTGTCCAGGCTGAGGGGAAGCGATCGATAGCCAAGATGAAGTGGTCGGAGTTGAAGGAGTTAGTGCTGGAGGAGTATTGTCCCCATCGGGAATTAGACAAGATTGAAAAGGAGTTCTTGTATTTAAAGGCTGGGAACATGACTCATCAAGAGTATACCTCCAAGTTCAATGAACTTGCAAGACTTGTGCCAGACATGGTGACACCTACGTCTAGGAAGATCAAAAGATACATATAGGGTTTGCCTGTGGACATCAGGAGGCACATGATTGCAGCCAGACCGGGTACGTTTAGGTCTGTGGTGGATTTAGCTGGGAGGTTGTATGATGAGAGAGACCCAGTGCCTGTACAGAAGAAGGTGGAGAAATGGAATGGGAACAAGAATGGAAATGGGAAGAGGTTCGGAGGTGATAACTTCTGGAGTGGAGAGAAGAGGATTAGAGTCGAGGATTAGTCTGGGAGACAGGGAAATACTGGTGAAGGGGGTGCTTGTAGAAATGTGGAAAAGGTCATTCAGGGGAGTGCAGAATTGGGACGGGAAAATGTTTCAAATGTGGAGGCGAGGGCCACTATGCTAGGGATTGCAAGGTGGGGAGGTGTTACCAGTGTGTGGCGAGATGGGTCATATGGGAAAAGACTGTAAGAAAGGAAAACCAGAAGGATCAGGAACAGTTAAAGCTGGAGATAAGGGAAGGGGTGACGGTTCAAAGGCGAAGGCGAGGGCATTCAATATAACTCGCGAGGAGGCCAGGGCAGACCCAGAAGTAGTTTCAGGTATGTTTCTGGTAGACCATGAATATGCTTCTGTGCTCTTTGATTCTGGTTCTAGTAGGAGTTTGTGTCTGCTGCCTTTTGTCGTTTGTTGCATGATAAGAGTAGAAAGTTAGATGAGCCTTTCTATGTAGAAAAAGCCATTGGTAAGTCCACTAAGGTACCTAAGGTGGTTGAGGATTGCTTGATTGAGTTAGAAGATTGTAAGTTCCCTGCTAGGTTGCATGTTATGGCCTTAGGAGGTTTCGATGTGGTGTTAGGCATGGATTGGTTAGCTACCTATGAAGCCAATATAGTATGTAGTAAGAAGATAATTCGTCTAACAGCGCCCGATGGTAGTTCTGTTACGGTTCGTGGAGATAAGGTGTGCTGTGTACCGAAGGTCGTGTCGATGATCACAGCTGAAAAGTACTTGAGACGTGGGTGCAGCGCTTACTTGGCCTATGTAAAAGATGTGGATGCGCCAGAGCCACAATTATCAGACGTGCCAGTAGTGTGCGAGTTTCTAGACGTCTTTCCTGAAGACCTGACCGGTGTGCCGCCTGACCGCGAAATCGAATTCCAAATTGATTTGCTACCGGGAGCACAACCTGTCGCTAAAGCACCGTATCGATTAGCTCCTTCGGAGATGGTAGAACTGGCGGACCAGTTGCAAGATTTATTGGATAAAGGCTTCATCCGACCGAGTATCTCTCCATGGGGTGCTCCGGTTTTGTTCGTCAAGAAGAAAGATGGTAGCATGCGGATGTGCATTGACTATCGCGAGCTCAATAAGCTGACCGTAAAGAATCGGTATCCGTTACCAAGGATCGACGACCTGTTCGATCAACTTCAGGGTGCCAGCTGGTTTTCAAGGATAGACCTGCGGTCTGGTTACCACCAACTGAAGATGAAAGAACAAGACATTCCTAAGACAGTGTTCCGTATGCGTTATGGACATTACGAATTCCTCGTCATGTCCTTTGGTTTAACCAACGCGCCAGCTGCTTTCATGGACCTCATGAATAGGGTATGTCGACCAATGTTGGATAAATCGGTGATAGTATTCATCGACGACATCTTGATTTATTCAAAAAGTAAAGAGGAACATGCCGATCATATTCGAGAAGTATTGGAGACGCTCAGAAGTGAGAAGCTATATGCTAAGTTCTCTAAATGCGCATTTTGGCTACGAGAAGTTCAATTTCTGGGTCATGTGGTTAATCCCGAGATCAGGGTGGACCCTGCGAAGGTTGAAGCAGTGATGCAATGGGAACCTCCAAAGACGCCATCCGAGATTCGCATTTTCTTAGGCCTGCCAGGCTACTATAGGAGGTTTATCCAGGATTTCTCCAAGATAGCTTCTCCTTTGACAAAGTTGACCCGAAAGGACGTGAAGTATGAATGGGGTACTGATTAGGAGAACGCCTTCCTAGAACTGAAGATGAGGTTAACTCAAGCCCCTGTCTTGACGTTACCTGAAGGGAACGAGGATTTGGTGGTCTACTCGGATGCCTCGTATGCAGGATTGGGTTGTGTGTTAATGCAACGAGGGAAGTGATAGCCTATGCTTCTAGACAATTAAAGGTTCACGAGGCAAATTATCCCACCCATGATTTGGAGTTGGCCGTAGTGGTGTTTGCATTGAAGATTTGGAGGCATTACCTGTATGGGGTGAAGTGCACCATCTTCACTGATCATAAAAGTCTGAAGTATTTCTTCGAACAAAAGGAACTCAACATGAGGCAGAGGAGGTGGTTGGAACTGATCAAGGATTATGACTGCGAAATTCATTATCATCCAGGCAAAGCCAATGTGGTTGCTGACGCCCTTAGCCGAAAAGGACGACCCGAACCAATTCGGGTGAGGGCCTACCAGATAATCATGACGCCTGATGTTATGAAACAAGTGAGGGAGTTCCAGGATGAGGCATTAAGAGAGGGTAGAGTCAACTCTAAAAGGATGAAAGGACAAGTTTTAGACTTAAGGGAAAACACCCTGGTGTTAGAACCCGATCTGGGAGAATGTGGATCCCTCTCTATGGGGATCTAAGGGAGAAAATCATGGATGAGGCTCATAAAACTCGATATTCCATACACCTCGGTGCCACAAAAATGTATCAGGATCTGAAGAAAGATTACTGGTGGCCGGGAATGAAGCGAGACGTGGCTAAGTACGTGAGCAAGTGCCTGACTTGTCTGCAAGTGAAGGCAGAGCACCAAAAGCCATATGGGAAGATCCAGCCTTTGGATATCCCTGAATGGAAATGGGAACACATCACAATGGACTTCATCACGAAGCTACCTCGCACGGCGAGGGGAAGCGACGCAATCTGGGTGATTGTTGACCGTCTAACAAAGAGCGCCCATTTCCTACCAATTCGTGAGACGTATTCCTCTGAGAGGTTGGTAGAGCTATTTATCAAGGAAATCGTGGCTCGTCACGGCGTGCCAGTGTCAATCGTTTCGGATACACGCGGTTTACATCCAAGTTCTGGAAGAGGTTTCATGACTCAATGGGGACTAGACTGCATATTAGTACGGCTTACCATCCCCAGACAGATGGTCAGTCGGAAAGGACGATCCATGTTGATGCATGTATGTCCCTAGATCATGATTTGTAATGTAATAGATCTTGTCTGTCTGACTATGATGTAACATGACTTGATTAATGAAATGATATGGATTGTTTGTGATTTGTAATGTCTAATATTTCATTAATGAGTAGTTATTGAGTTGATTAATTGGGTTTATGATTGTTTGAATGGTTACACATAATGTTATATTAATTAAAACATTCAAACTTAACTAAATGAAGTTCTCATGCGAATGGCCCATGCGAATGGACCATACGCATGAATAACTTCATACGATTGACTCAGTCGCACGACTGAACCAGGAGACTGGATCAGTCGTATGATTGACACATAAGATTGGCTCAGTCGCACGACTGAACACTCAGTCGTGCGGATGAATCAACCGCATGGTTCAATCGCACGACTGAACCATACTTATGGTCCAGTCGCCTGAATGAACAATACTAACCTATAAATAGACCAAATTCATGGAAAAACGTTAGCATTCATACCATTACGACTCCAGACGTACCCTAGCCGTCCAGAAGCCTCCCAAATCGTTCTCCAAGTTCACAGAACACATTAGATCGATTCCCAATCGACTTCTAACGTTAGATTCAATTCTTGATTGATTCTTCGTGTGTTCTCACTGATTGGATCGCCAATCAAATAGGATTCCGCACTATTTGATCTAGTTTACACGCTAATCACTAGGTATTTCGTTCAAATACCAGGTCCTAACAAGTGGTATCAGAGCTTTGGCTCTTGATTACGTGTTGATTCAATCAAGATTGCATAAAAGTTTGTGTTTTTGCATTAAAAACGCAATCTTTGGTGTCAAAAGTGATCTTGGACGTTCCCTGCTCATCAAAGTTTGGTTTCTACGGACTTAGGCGATTAGACATTGCGAAATTTCGAATTTTTACGGCTGAAACACATCAAACCTAGAAAATTTCGCAAAACAGCAGCTTCAGTCGCACGAGTGACCCATTCGCACGACTGGACTCCATTCGCATTGCCCATTCGCACGATTGGACCTAGTCGCACCTTCATTCGGCCGACTGAACCGTTTGTTCGCATAGCTCATACGCACCAGATTCATTCGCACGACTGAACCAATCGCCCAGTTCAGCCGCACGAGTGAACCAGTCGCAGAGTTCATACGCACGACTAGACCATTCGCATCCTTCAGTCACATCTGTGAAAGTTTGTTTGATTAGACTTAAAAGTTATTTGCCATGGAAGATCAGATGTCAGCCTTTACTGCTAGGAAGGACTCTAGGATACAGAACCTGTTGTTGCTTGAGAGTGAGGTGGGTAATCATAATAAACCACCAAAGCTCTTGACTTTAGATGAGTTTCCCCACTAGAAACAACGCTTTGAGATCTACCTCAATGGAGTGGATCCTAATCTGTGGGAAGCCATCGAGATTGGATATAGTACACCGGTGGGAGCTGATGGAGTTAAGCTAACGTTAGGAGGGATGACGGACGCGCAGAAAGTTAAGTACAATGCAGAGAAAAGAGTTTATGCATTGATTACACAGTCTATCCCCAAAGATATATTCCACCAGTACTCAGAGAATAAGCAGTCCAAGAAACTGTGGGATGAGCTAGAGAAGAGGTATGATGGGAATGCTTCGTTGAAGGCAATCAAGGCCAAGGAGTTAAAGAAGGAATTCGATAACTTCTCATCGATTGGTAACGAATGTTTAGACGACGTCATCGATAGATTCTACCATTTGATGAGCGAACTGCATACACATGGGGTGGAAACGACCATGGAAGAGAAAGTGAGTAACTTTGCAGACGGATTGCCTGATAAGTGGGCTTCATTCGTGTCTAACCTGAGACAGAATGGAATGCTTGCAAAGCTGGATATTAATGACTTCATTCTTAAGTTGCGAGAAGAAGCACTTAGGATGAAGTACAGAGCTCAGAAGTCTTCGTACACTCAAAATCCAGCTTTGTACAACGCCACGCCGCAAGCTAAGACATCTGGAGCACCTCTCCAGACTGCATTTGTGTCTAGCTCGTCGGGTCCTTCACATGCTTCTCCTTCAGGATCAGACACGTCAGGGTCTTCTTGTACCCACTATATTGGATCTGAAGCAAGTGCTACTAAACTGAGACCGAGAACCTCGGTAATGTGACTGTGGAAGTAGCTCGAGAGCATATGGATCTTTTGGCTGAAGTGGTTCACTCATATGATGAACTTGTTGCCGGGAAGATTGGAAACTGCCATCTGGCAGACGAGGACTACGAGCAGGTGGACGAAATGGAGCTTGAGAGAATGGACATAATGTGGGCCTTAGCTAGTGCTGTCCGGAGGGCGAAGAAGTTTGTTAAAAAGACCGGACAGAACTTGGTAGCTACTAAGGATACCACATTTGGTTTTGACAAGAGCAAAGTGACCTGCTTCAACTGTGGAGAGAAGGGGCACTTCAAGAGAGAATGTGTCAAGCCAAAGAAGACGGGTAACGGGAACCCATTCTCGTCCTTTACTCGCCAAGACAAGCAAGCTTCCAGTTCTACTTCATCAAGCAAGGATCCAAAAGCCTTGACTGCTCATGATGATGAAGGACAGGATTGGAGCATTAGGTTTGTTTCACCAGGGGAATCAAACATTGCAAATGTAGAAGATATTGATGATGATTCTGCGAGTGAAGGTGATCTAGCAGTTGAGATAGCGATGTCACACAGTGAAGAAGCAACTGCAGCCGAGGTCAGTTACAAGCCTAAAGAGGAGACTTCCTCGTCAGAGACAGAAAAGACAGAATCACCAGAACCAGAGACATCTGATGCTGCGTTGATGGCTAACTCTTCTGAACCAACTCAGGTAAGTACTACTGACCAAATGTTTGATAATCATGCTTGTTCTGCTTGTGATACTTTTAGGAATAGCATAGATGAAAAATTTGCTAGGTTATTAGATCATAATGATAACTTAGTAAAAGACTTGCAACTGTGCACTGAGGCTAATAGAGTATTAAAACAAAATGAGCATAGTTATAAAGAAAAGATAGACCTATTGACTAAACAGCTTAGGGAAACCGAAGTAGTTGCCTTCAACCAAGCTAATGACATTAGGTACTATCTAAACTCCCTAGAAGATACTAAGAAGCAAAAGGCAGTTCTAGAAGTAGAAGTAAACTCATTAAAACAGAAACTGCATAGTTGGACTAGTTCTTCACACATAGTTCAACACTTAGTGAGAGAAAGGAATAACGGGGAGGGATTGGGTTACAAAGTGGTTCCACCACCACCTGAGACCTTGATGAACACTAAGACTAGACCAGTAAATAATAACCCCATCAAGGATCACGTGGTGTCTACTCCTCTTGTTAGTGATCCAGATACCTCATGTTCATCTATTGAATCTGGAAACAAGCAAAAGGAGGCCACTTCAAAGGCAAAGGGTAAATTGCCTTGTGTTAATCTGGAAAAGGAATTTGAAAAAGTTAACTTAAAGTCAGGGTCAAACAGAGTCAAATCAGAACCTAAAAAGACTTCTAATGTTAATTTTTCACATGCTTCAAGTCAAAAACCAGTTAACCAAAAAGAGAAAGATGTTAAACAGGTTAAAACAGTTAACTTTGTTAAACCAGAGAAAACATCAAAAGAACCAGAGTCAAAACCTAAAGTGATTGATGTTACTAGAGTGTCACACACTTCTCCACAGAGAAAGTTTCATCATAAAGTTGATAGCAGGTCGTGCTACAACTGTGGAGAATGTGGACACATTGCTTCCTATTGTCCTTTCTATCAGACACCTAGGAAGAAGATTGAACTTCAGGACTCTAAGCCTAGGTCTTCTAAGAGGAGCTCTCTGACTCCACCTAGAAGAACTAGTGAACCTAAAGTTCAACCTGTAAGCCAGTCGACTGTTTATCATAAACAGGCTTTGCACAAGTCTGGCTTATGGAAAGAGAAGTCATCCTGCGTGTCTGATACTGATGACAAGAAGGAACCTGAGCTACCCTCACCCTCTAAGGGTCAATGGGTGGAGTTTATGATGTGTGATGCCTCTGGGAAACCCAAGCCAGTAAAGGCTTGGGTTCCTAACCTAAACTAATTCTTTACTTTGTATGTGCAGGGTGTTCGATACAGTGCTGAGACTAACACGTGGATTGTAGACAGCGGAGCATCCAGGCACATGACAGGAAATAGGGCCCTTTTATCAAACGTCAAGCAAATAAAAGGAGGGCATGTTTCCTTTGCTGGAAACAAGGGAGGCTATATCACAGCTCAGGGAGAAGTGGGAAATCAGAAAGTTAAGTTTGATAAGGTGAACTACGTTCAACAACTTCAAAATAATTTGCTTTCTGTTTCCCAAATCTGTGATAAAGGATTTAAGGTCATCTTCGACAACAAGAAGTGTTACGTGCTGAAGAAAGACTATGTGATCCCAGAGGACCAAGTTCTGATGACTGCTTCAAGATATAAAGACCTTTATGTCTTGGATCTGTCAACAACTGCTACAACGGATCATGAGGTTCAGTGCTTTCTATCTAAAGCTACTGAGAAGGATCCATCTCCTGGCATAGGAGAATGGGACACATTAGTCAAAGGAAGATGAATCATTTGATTCAGAAGGATTTGGTGAGAGGAGTGAATGTCAAGAACTTCCATCTTCCTGACTTTTGTGTAGCTTGCAAGAAAGGCAAACAGACGAAGAAGTATCATAAGGAAAAGAAAGTTCATTCAATAGAACTTCCTCTTGAACTTCTTCACATGGATCTGTTTGATCCAGTCAGTACAAAGAGCATTGCAGGCGACTTGTACTGTTTTGTGGTCACTGATGACTACTCAAGGTTCACTTGGGTAATGTTTCTGAAATCCAATCAGAAACATTTGAGTCATTCAAGGAGCTAGTAACCACACTGGAATCTCTCTACAAGCTGAAGGTTAGACAAGTACGCTCAGACAACGGGACAGAATTCAAGAACCAGTGGATGGAGGCATACTGCAAGGAAAAGGGAATTGTGCATCAATTCACTTCTGCCTACACGCCTCAGATGAATGGCGTTGCTGAGAGAAAGAACAGAAGCTTGATAGAGACAGCACGGACTATGCTGGCAGACTCGAAACTGCCTATCCAATTCTGGAATGAGGCAGTGGCGAATGCATGTTATACACTGAATAGAGTCCTGATAGTCAAGCGCCACGGAAAGACATGTTACGAGCTACTACAAAGACGCAAACCGAATTTGAGTATCTTGAACCTTTTGGCGCGCCGTGCACACTTCTGAAAAGACACAAGTAGAAGGAAAATTCAGCGAGAAGGCGGATGAAGGAATCTTTCTAGGATACAACATACCGAACAAGCGAGTTTACAACAACTCAACGGGTCTTGTAGAAGTGTGGTGTAATGTTGACGTTCAGAGATATACCACACCACCTACTGGCAAAGGACCCGCCTACTTCTTCGACTATGATGGATTCTTCAAGTCCTTCAACATACCTCTCTCTCCCTCGGATGATGAGTTAGCTACTAGGATGATGTATGATATCCTGAATACACCGTCTAGCTCACAGGGAGAATCATCTACTCAGTCAGGGGGAGTAGTCGATGACAGTGACTCCTCCTCTGAAGATGAAGCTGAAGCAGATGACCAGAACAGTCAGGAGGAACAGGTTCCAGTTCCTGAAAGTCCACAAGCATCTACCAGTGATGCACCTTCGACTTCGGAACCTCAAACTCCATCTACCTCAGATGCAGAACCAAATGTTCATAATCTTGGTCTCTGAGGTAGCTGTTCCTACTACTCCAGGATCACGACTAAACGTCTATCATCCCCTTGACAATGTCATTGGGGATGTCAGATCAGGAGTACAAACCCGAATCAGCTATACTCAGCTGATTACGCCTCGGTTATGGAGAAGGGTTACATTCATGATGGTGCTTATCGATGTTTTTTCTCGCAGTTTGAGCCAAAATATGTCAGTGATGCACTAAATGATGAGGCGTGGGTGACTGCCATGCAAGAAGAACTTCTTCAGTTCAAGAAGTTAGGAGTATGGACTCTGGTTGATAGACCTAAAGGTGCTAAAGTCATTGGCACCAAATGGGTCCTGAAATGCAAGAAGGATGACCAAGGGGTCATTATCAGGAACAAAGCTCGATTGGTGGTTCAGGGTTTTCGCCAAGTCGAGGGGATTGACTACAATGAGGTGTTTGCACCCGTGGCAAGGATGGAAGCCATTCGTATCTTCCTTGCCTAAGCATCGTACATGAAGATTAAAGTCTACCAATTAGATGTGAAGAGTGCATTCCTTCATGGGGAAATCAGAGAAACAGTCTATGTCAGTCAACCCGAGGGATTTGAAGATCCTTATCATCGGGATAGAGTTTACAAGCTCGACAAGGCTTTATACGGGCTTCATCAAGCTCGAAGAGCTTGGTATGAGAAACTCTCGACTCATCTTGTGAAACACGGCTTTCGCAAGAGTCATTGACTGCACGCTGTTTATTAAAGAAAAAGATGTCGATCTACTGCTCGTACAGATCTATGTTGATGACATAATCTTCCGTTCAAAGAACGAAGAGTTATGCAAAGAGTTTGAAGCAGTTATGAAGAAAGAGTTTGAGATGAGTGCTATGGGGGAGATGAAGTTCTTTCTTGGGTTACAGGTGGATCAAACACCAAATGGGATCTTTCTACATCAGACCAAGTATGTAGGAGACATTCTCAGTCGCTTTGACATGGAGAATGCTTCTGCTGCTGGGACTCCACTTGCTACGAATCACGATATAGCACCTGATGAAAATGGAGATCTTGTAGATGCCACGATGTACCGAGGAATGATTGGATCCCTCATGTATCTCACTGTCTCAAGACTTGATATCATGTATGCTACATGTTTATGTTCTAGATATCATGCTAAACCGAAGGTCAACCATCTGATTGGGGTCAAGAGGATTTTTCGTTATCTGAAGGGTACACCCACACTTGGATTGTGGTATCCTCATGATGATGACTTTGAGCTTACCGCGTATAGTGACTCGGATTACGGGGGCTGCAAGATGAACTACAAGTCTACATCAGCAGGGTGTCAATTCTTTGGGAGAAGATTAGTTACCTGGCAGTGTAAGAAGCAGACATCGGTTGCATTGTCAACCTGTGAAGCTGAGTATGTTGCTGCTGCAAGTTGCTGTTCACAAATCATCTGGATTCAACAGCAAATGCGGGACTACGGTTTAAAGTTCTCTTCTACTCCTATTTTTGTTGATAACTCTGCTGCAATTGCAGTAACTAAAAATCCGGTCCAACATCCTAAGACTAAACATATCGGTATTAAATACCATTTCACAAGAGACTGTTTTGAAAAGAACTTAATTGATGTGGTAAAAATTAATACTGATTTTCAACGCGCTGACCTCTACACTAAAGCCTTTGATAAACCACGTTTTCAATATTTGATAGAGGTCAACGGCGTTAAAAAGAAAAGTGAGGTTATTCCTGATGATGATCATGTGTAGTCCGATGTAGTTTAGTTAAAGTTTTTCCTTTTATTTTATTTCATTTTATCTTAACTGTTTATTTTAGTCTGTTTAATTTAAACTCATGTTATTTTGTTGTTTATTAAAATCCTAAAATAATTAAACCAGTAATGATTTTAGTATTTTAGGGGGAGAATATGTCAGCAAGTTAACATTAAAAAAAAACGAGGGAGAAGGAGTGGATAGCTGATATAAGGTAGATCGTATCTGTGATACCGATTCAAACCTTTGGAAAATGATAGTACACAGGAACAAATCAAGAGGGACTTTAAAAATTTAAGTTTAGAAAAGATGCAAAAATTCAAAGTATAAGTCTGTGTAGTCTAGGCAATATAAAAGGGAAGATGATAGAAAACTGGTAACTCCTAAGGTAACACAAAGAAAGTAGACCTAGAGGTTGCTAGACCACAAATGATATGTCGGTAGATTCAACACAATAGATGATTAGACCTGACTGGTGATCTCAAGATCAAATTAAGTTGTTCAACTGACTGTGGGCTTCCATCTTATCACTGGTTAACACAATCAACTATATTCCAATAAGGGGTAATGAGCATGTAAACGCCACAAATGTGTGCGGATGACCATATCTAGAGCAAAGCAAGAAAAAAAATGAAAGACAAATGCTATAAAGCTAATGACTTATGTTGTTGGTGCATTTTGTGCAAAATAAAATAAGCTGCTCTAACAAGGAGATAGGTTGTGTGCCTCTCTGCTGTGCGATGGCACTGACCTGAGGATAAGCATAACCTAGATATTCTAGAATTATTGTTGTTTGCCGCCTCTCTGCTGTGCGATGGCACTGACCTGAGGACTGGCTTCTCTTTGAAAGCTCTAAGAATAGTCTCTTCTTGTAATAATACCCGTAGACCGCTCAAAAGCTCCTGAGGAATGTTGATTACCATATAAGTGTGGGATCCACAAATGTCAGTTGAAATAATTAAACCTAAATCAATCACCAGTCTGTGTCAAAAGTCTGTGTATGGATTTAAGTGGACAAATATATTGACAATCATTGTGGCTACAATTCTTGAACATTCAAATCAATGTGAAAAACCAAGAGTTCCAGTATGATTCCCTAAATTTGCTAATGACTCTGGATGAACACCAAGAATTGAGCATCAAAAGATTTTGATAATCAGTCCCAAATGATTTGACTTGCCTGTATGATTCCAAAATTGAATTGGTCCAGGTGTGGTCAATCCAAGTTGAAGATGTCTATTCCAGAACCAAATCCCGTAGATGACCATCTTAGGATTTATTTCTCACAAAAAGCCAAAAACAAGTCTTGTTTTTAGTATTTAGTTTAAATTTTCTAAATTAGTTAGTCGTTTTAGTGTGTTAGTTTGTCGGACTACATCAGGATAATCAGTAAGGAATCAACTCACTAAAAGGGTCATGTCTGAGATGACCACATGTGTTTTAAAAGTTTAAAACAGTCACGTCTGAGGTGACAAAGTGTTTAAAAAAGGTCACGTCTGAGGTGACTAAATTGTTTAAAAGGATCACGTCTGAGGTGATCATAAAGTTTTCAAGTTAAAATGATCATGTCTGAGATGATCAAAAGCTCATAACGTTAATTTCAAAAATTAAAAGGGGTTTAAATGTAAATTGGTAAAATGGCAGAAAATTAACTAAGTGTGACCCATTCGCACGATTGGACCATGAGAATGGACCAACCATGCGAATGACTCCCATTCGCACGAATGGACATGAGATTGAGCCTTTCACACGAGTGGCTTATCAGAATGGCCCATTCGACCGATTGGAAGGGGGCGAATGAGTCAGTCGACCGACTGATACTCATTCAGTCAACTGAACAGGCGAATGAAAGGCACGACTGAGTCAGTCGACCGACTGAACCTCAGTCGGTCAACCGCATGCGACTGACTGGGCCAATCGCACGATTGAGCCTTAGTCGCCCGAATGAACTGAGCGACTGAGGCCAGTCGGCCGATTGAACTCAGCTTCAGTATTTAAAGGGCACATTCGATAGCATCTCATTCATCACACCCCAATCGCTCTCAAATCGCACACCCTACCGTTACTCTGCCAAAATTGCATTAGACTCTGTTTTCTTCTCGATCTTGATTCACTGACTCTCGTTCTTGATTATACAGGTAGTTTGAAGTTCCATCTTCTCAAAACCTGAAGGATTTAAACACTAATTTGAGAATTCGACTGTAAAACAAGAACCGAGACATAAATGACCTAATAACCTACCAAAACTATGCAAAACGTTAAAATTAAGTTTAATAGGTTGTTAGTAACGAGAATGCGAGTCTATTGAACCGGTTATCTATGTTAAAACACCTGTTTTGTTAAAGATTCGAACGGTTGGCGACTGAACTATAGGACAGGCGACTGGTCGCCCGGATGAACTCCAATCGCACGATTGAAACTTGCGATTGGGTAAATCGCCCGAATGAACCATGCGATTGAGCTCAGTCGGCCGACTGAACCATTCGCAGACTCAGTCAGCAGACTGAACCCAATCGCATGTCACATTGACCAGAATGAGCTCAGTCGCATGATTCATTCGCACGAATGAATCAGAATGAATTTCAACATTACACTTAGAACAGAATTTTCATGTAGTATGTACTAATGGTTCTATGTCATGTGTTTTTCAGGAAAATGGCTGAGAGATGGTCCATAAATCCAAAGCACAACATCTGTGCTCTTTGGATCACACTACCAGGAACGGGGCCGAGTTCACCGATATTATAGCCTTCCTCAGACGGTCCCGGATCCATAAGGCTATCTCTACTCCTTGCACGCCCTACAGATCACTACATCAGGCATTCTGGGAGAATGCCTCTGTGGATCGCTCTCGTGAGCCCTACAGCATTAGGAGCTCTATACTGGGTCATGATATCGAGATCACTGCTGCTGACATCCAGAGGGTCCTAGAGTTTGGAGATGATACTGATCATCCTACCAGACTACATCCACTGACCGTGAGAGGATGCTTTCTGAGGATCAAGTACGCTGGGGACATAAACTCAGGTGTGCTCAACAAGAGCAACCTGTGTCCCCAGTACAAGTACTTAGCCCACGTGATCCTTAAGTGCGTTGCTTCGAGGAGGGGTAGGTTCGACGACCTCTCAGACCAGATCCGAAATGCCTACGTGGCACTTGTGCTGAACCACCCATTCAGCTTTTCTAGCATGATATTCTCCTATCTGGTGGAGAACTTGGAGGCAAAGGGAAAGGAGGGGTTTTGTATGTACCCCAGGTTCTTACAGCTCATCTTCAACGAGAAGCTGCCACATCTGCCCAAAGAGAGTCATGATGCAGTGGCACTAGAGATCATGGATGATACGACTCTGGGTCGGATGAGGGTTTATAGGGGGAAGCAGGTGAAGCCCCAAGTTAAGAGATTGATTGGCCACCTGGCCAACGAGAGGTATGTGGCACCAGGCAGACGCAAATGGCGTCATGAGGACAGTGACTCTGATGATGAGAGGCTGCTACTTCCAGAGATTGACTCGGATGATGATGATAGTGGAGACGCTGGGGACGATATGCCTGCTCCACCGAGAGGCACTGTGTCTGATGTTATACCCCCAGTGTCTGCCCCAGCTGGAGATGTTGCTGAGACAGCCGGATTTCATCAAGAGTTTGTTCTTGGTGCTGAGGGGGAGGAGTCTGATGAGGAGCCCCTCACGCGAACTGTGGGAAGCAAGGTTGTTCCACAGAACACGGGCTACGGGTGGTTGGTGAACACCCAAGAGACTCCAGAGAGACTGAGACTGACCCGAGTTATGCTCCGGGTTCAGTAGGCAGAGTTGTAGGGGGAGCATCCACCTCCACAGGGACAAGGAGGAAGAGGATGGCTCAGCCCCATGGTCTGAAGAAGAAGAAGCGTCGGTTGACCTTCGTTACTACTGTAGCCTCTACATCCACCACCCCAGCCACCACTACCACCTCCACAGCTATACCATCCACCATCACAGCTACCACAGCCACCACATCCACCACAGCTACCACAGCCACCACCATACCTACCACCACTGTACATATCCCATCCACCACCATACCATTTACACCCACATCACCTCCACCACTTTACCGACCCATCTTCACTACAGCCACCACCACCACCACCTCACACCATGCAGGACCGTCAGCCCAGTCCCCACACACTTATGGATCACCTCTACCTCCAATCGGGGTAGAGGAACAGCTGTCAGCGCTAAACCAGATGGTGATGCGCTTACTAGCTGCCGATGAGGAGAAAGCTGCACAGATCCGACAGCTTACCGACCTGACTGCTGCCCAATCTCACCAGATGGCAGAACAGGCTTGTGTTATAGAGCAGCAGGCTCAGTTGATGGATGCACAGCGTGTAGAGATGTCCCAACTCCAGGAGCAGCATGTCCAATCAGCTAAAAGGATAGAGGAGTTGGAGACCACCAACAAGACCATCATGCTGCGGCTAAAAGGATCAAAGGATGAGCCCTTAAAGATCAAGGAAGGGGATGGAGATGATGGAGATGATGGTGATGATGATGATGAAGATGATGATAAAGATGAAGAGGATGACTCAGAGGATGAGGAGGAAACAGACGCTGAGAGGACAGAGGGAAGGACGACGATGATGAAGCAGAAGGAGGGGATGGCTGCATCGGCCTCTGCTTCAGGTCAAGAGAGGAGGTCGAAGAACAGACAGGACCAGTCAGCTACCACCTATGCTCCTCCGAGTGATGAGACTTTGATTCAAGATAAAAGTAGACTAGATGTTCTATGTACTTATTTACTTTTGTGTTTGAATTCTGTATTGAAAAACAATGTATTGAATGTTTATATATTAAGTTAATGTATTTCTGTTTGATTACTATAATGATGTATGTGTTGAATGTTTAAATCAAACAGATCCAATTATCAAATGAGATTGAGTTGTTGCTCCTCTTCAACAGGTCAAGACTCAACTAACCATGATTCTTGATCTGCAAGGGATCGTAAGAAGGTCGTGAGTTATACCCCTGAAAAAGGGAAATAATTCATGACCTATCTAACGAGCAACTCGCAGAGATATTCAAGCTCAATCCGGATGAAATAGTTAAAGATGCTCCAACATGTGAGCGACTAGTGATGAAGAGCTCAACGATGTTGATGAAGTCGAGGTCGAAGATATCACTGCAGAGGAGTACCCTCAGTATGCTGACAATGAGGGTAATATGGTCCCCAATCTGGGTGAGTCCCTCGTCAGTGATACTTTTAAGGTGCTGAACAAGATGGAGCAGGAAACTGAGAAGGCAGAAGGAACAGCCCAAGCCTCAAATGATGATGTTGACATTCGAAAGGCTGAGTGGGCTGCATGTTTTGAAGAAGTTAGAGCCCAACGTGCTGCACCGAAGAAAGATGCCTACACCAAGCTCTACAGAGTCAAGAAACCCCACAAGGTGTCTGGCAGGATTATAGCATGGGCTTATTTTGATGATCTTAATGCTTATGCAGTTAAGAGAGAATAGGGCATAGAGTACTTCAGATTCCCACATGATCTGAAGACTCTACCAGGTTTTGAGCTCAACCAGCTGGCTAAGCTAAAGCTTTTGTATGCTGACCCGAGGACGATGTCAGGCTGGTTCGAGACTGCCCTTAAGAAGGAGTACCACACCAGATGGGTTAACTTCAGACCCAACAGCCTACTAGGTATATCAGAAGGTCTGAGGTTGATGCCATTACTAGCAAGCCCAAGATAGTGTTGAAGTGGAGTCCTCCGCGCACAATGTCGAGAATCCCACTCAGGGAAATGCCACAGGACTTCACTCCACACTTTAAGTGGTGGTACTATGATTGGAGAACAGCTGAAGCGGTCATAGTCCTAAGAAAAGAGGGACAAATGGATACGATCAGGGTATTCGACCCGATGTGGCTTACTAACTTGTCGGCTAATGATGTCTATACGCTATACAAGTGGCCACTGTTCTATGACACGCAAGATATTGTACAAGCCCTCCAGTTCCAAAACGTTATACGACTCTGCTTTGCGTTTGAAATTCACACGGGAGTCACAAAAGAGGAGAATTACAAGAAATACAAGGAGGTTATACAGAAGACAAGAGATTAGAGAAATCTAGGTCCAAGGGGGAGTTTGTTGGTGCATGTATGTCCCTAGATCATGATTTGTAATGTAATAGATCTTGTCTGTCTGACTATGATGTAATATGACTTGATTAATGAAATGATATGGATTGTTTGTGATTTGTAATGTCTAATATTTCAATAATGAGTAGTTATTGAGTTGATTAATTGGGTTTATGATTGTTTGAATGGTTACACATAATGTTATATTAATTTAAACATTCAAACTTAACTAAATGAAGTTCTCATGCGAATGGCCCATGCGAATGGACCATACGCATGAATAACTTCATACGATTGACTCAGTCGCACGACTGAACCAGGAGACTGGATCAGTCGTATGATTGACACATAAGATTGGCTCAGTCGCACGACTGAACACTCAGTCGTGCGGATGAATCAACCGCATGGTTCAATCGCACGACTGAACCATACTTATGGTCCAGTCGCCCGAATGAACAATACTAACCTATAAATAGACCAAATTTGTGGAAAAACGTAAGCATTCATACCATTACGACTCCAGACGTACCCTAGCCGTCCAGAAGCCTCCCAAATCGTTCTCCAAGTTCACAGAACACATTAGATCGATTCCCAATCGACTTCTAACGTTAGATTCAATTCTTGATTGATTCTTCGTGTGTTCTCACTGATTGGATCGCCAATCAAATAGGATTCCGCACTATTTGATCTGGTTTACACGCTAATCACTAGGTATTTCGTTCAAATACCAGGTCCTAACAATCCAGTTTAGAAGACATGCTACGAGCCTGTGTAATCGACTTTGGAGGAAGTTGGGATGAGCACTTACCGTTGGCGGAATTCTCATATAATAATAGTTACCATGCCAGCATTGGTATGCCACCCTACGAAATGTTGTACGGTAGGAAGTGCAGAACGCCTGTGTGTTGGGGTGACATCGGGCAGAAGGAATTGGGGAGTCTTGAAGTGATTGAGGTCACAACTGAGAAGTTAGATAAGATTAAGGCGTTCATGAAAGCTGCAAAGGACCGCCAGAAGTCTTATGCTGATAAGAGGCGTAGGCCGATAGAATTTGAGATTGGTGACAAGGTTATGCTCAAGGTATCGCCCTGGAAAGGGATCATCAGGTTTCGTAAAAGGGGAAAGTTGAGCCCAAGATTTATAGGGCCATTCCGTATTATCGCAAGGGTAGGAGAAGTGGCCTACAGATTAGAACTACCTGATGAGTTGAGTGGAATTCACCCTACGTTCCACGTATCTCATCTCAGGAAATGTCTGGCAGATAATGATGCATTTGTACCATTAGAAGATATTGAAGTCGATGAACGGCTAAATTATGTAGAGCAGCCGGTGGCCATCCTTGATTGGAAAGAGAAGCACTTACGGAATAAAGTGGTTCCACTAGTACGGGTACAGTGGAGACACAGAAAAGGGTCAGAATCTACGTGGGAGACTGAGAAGGAGATGAGGAAATTTTACCCTCAATTGTTTGATGACTGACAGGTTTCGAGGACGAAACCTAAATAAGTGGGGGAGACTTGTAACACCCCTAAAAGTTGAAACGAGTCATTAAGGATAATGGGCTTAATTATTGGGTATTTTAATAATGTAAAGAAATGGTCTTGGGCTAAAATTAGGCTTACTGGGTAGTGGCCTATGGGATTAAAGGCCCATAATCAGCCCTTAAGCACCCAAAACCAGCTTCATCTTCCTCATTACAACCCTAGCCACCAAAATTCGTAGAGAGAGAAAGTAGAGAGAGAAATTGAAGAAAACTCAAGATTTGAAGCTTCCAAGGTGAAGAGATTGAAGATCTTGGTGTTGGAGCATCAAGATCTAAGAAAGAAGCAACAAATCCAGGTAAGAATCAACCTCTAAACCCTTCTATAGATCAAACCCGGATTCTAGGGTTTTGGGTTTTGAAAAGTTGCAAAGAATCGCATAAAGGTCACATTTTTACGTATGAAAACATGTATAAAGCTTAGATTTAGCCTCATGGATGATAAACTAAGAGATTGGACGTAAAAAGTTATGATTTTGGGTTAAAAACGGACTGGTTCGTAATTTTTATGCGATCTGCGAAACTGTATATTCATCCAGCGAATTTGCATATTCAATCAGCGAAACTGTGGATCTTCCTGCGAAATTATAGTTTGGCAGGTAGTTTCGCAGACATGTTTTTCCAACGAAAGTTGGGCGAAACTGGCAGCAAAACTGGCAGCAAAACTGGCAGCGAAGATGCCAGCGAAACTGCCAGCGAATGTGCTAGCTAAACTAGCAGCGAAACTGCTGGTGAAACTAGCAGCGAAAGTGTTGGCAAATCTAGCTGCGAAATTGCTGATCTTGCAACGAAATTAGCAGCGAATTTAGGCAGAAAATTAACCCCTTAGAGTGTTAACTTGTCTGCAGGTTGTGTAGTGGGATCCTAGCCTAGAAAGCTTAGTCTAGAGGTTATTCGTGGTATCCAAGTGAGTTCTAGATCCCCTATTTATAAGTTTTCCATGTTTTGGGGCTATTATGCATACTAAATTTACGTTTTTAAATGACCAAGATTTTAAGGGGTTTTAACAGGAAGAACGATTTTTCTATAAGTAAATGTGCTATATAAATGTTTACTAGGGGCTGTTGCCCCTAGGACCCCGCTGTCAGGGGCTGCCGCCCCCGAACCCCCGCTGTCCCGCGGCGGGTCGGTTATGTTTTGTGAAAATTAGTTCTTGGCATGTTATGTACTTAATAAGTTCAGTATTATATATATATTAAAGAGAAAGATGATATTAATGAAAAGCGAAACCTAATGAATGTTACCCCCGGGCCTGTTTGATGATGAAAAGTCTTGCAAGCACTATGATAGACTTCACTTATGTGAGTCTGATGTATGATGATGGATCTGTATTCATGAGCGAGCTATGTGCCTTGCAGTGTGGATCAACTGTCGGGGGTTAGCTACCGTATTCATGTGTACCGACAGGGATTGACATTTGTTGTCGATCAATATGGAGCTCTTGCTTTGTGCAATCTCATTTATGATGAAAGTGAAAGATAATGAAAGAATGAAAGATAATGAACATGCTTATTATGATGCAAGTTATATTATGTACTATGTTGTATGCATGGTCATTATATGAAGGATAAAGTTTATATTTTCTTATATTATTTAAAACTAGGACTCACTCAGTGAAGCTGACTTTTATGCATAATAGTTGGCAGGTAAACGCTGATGCTGAGGATGGCACACAGAGCTACTTGGGGAGCTATGGATGGCATTATTGTTTATGAAATCTCTATTGTAATTTAAGAACAAGTAACATGTTTTGTTTGAAATTAAAGGACAAATGTATGAGTACAATATGGTTTCTACGTTTTAAATGAATGTCTAATTATTTCCGCTGCAATGTTTTATTATTAAACTGATTTTATGTTATGATTAACCAACTGTGAGGCTTCCCGGGAACGGGGTCTTACACAACCTATTATTGGTATGATGAACATAGATAGGATTTTTTTTTACAAGAAAAGAAAGGACTAAAAGAAATTCAACGACGTACCATTCACCACGTCGTTGTTGGCTTGTGCTTGATTGGCGTTGATGTTGAAAGCCCTTCCACGAGCCGATGGCACAGTTCCCGCATTGTGAGGACATTGCGGACGGATATGGCCAGGCTCGCCACAGTTATAGCAGGTTCGGTTGGTAAGCATGCAGTGTTGTTTGGCGCACGAAGACAAGTAGCCACCAAATGACCATACTTCCCACACAACGAGCAGACTCGGCATGGAATGTTGCTCGCATGGTGGTACTTGCACGTGTTACACATGGGATATGGACCAACATAAGCTCTAGCCACAGGGGCTTGATTTGCAACCACTATTTGTTTTTGAGGAGCATTGGGTGCAGTCACAGCGTAGTTGCGCGTCGGGATGAACTTACGCTTTTTGTTTTGAGAAGATGACTCAGCCTTTACCTCCTTTGTTGCCTCGGGTGTCACCTTCGTAGTAGACTTGGAACCCTTTGCCGACATGGTGCCAGCTCTTATATGATTCTCGGTGAGCTGTGCAGTGATGGTAATTGCTTCCTCCAAAGTTGTGGGCCTACTACCCACCACAGGTGGCACCCCCTTGATAAATTTCTCAATGTTACGGGGCACGGTGTCCACCATGTGTGGTAGGAGCATACTCAACTCATGATGTCGGGTGGAATAAGCCAAGTGATTCCCACCATCTTCTTTGAGGTTCCAGAATTCCTCCTCTAGCTTTTGTAACTCGCTTCTTGGACAAAACTTTTGAATCATAATCTCCTTAAATTCCTCCCAGGGCAATGCCAAAGCAACCTCAGTTCCACGGTTTCTCTTTTCACTATTCCACCATGTTAGTGCCCGTTGTTGAAGAACACTTGTGGCATAGCGAACCTTGAACTCGTTGGGGCACTCGCTAACAATGAACGTATTCTCCATACTTTCAAACCACTCGAGAAGTCCAGTGGCTCCTTCTTTTCCACTAAAGCTAGTGGGTTTGCACGAGTTGAAGTGTTTGAAAGTGCAAGTACGATTGTTCCCTTGTTGATTGTTCCCGTTTTGGTTATTGCTATTGTCTCCATTAGCACCGCTATTGTTCCCATTGGTGTTGTTGTTGCTATTAGCCATTAGTGTGCTATTAAGTTCGGCAACCATAGTCGGGAGAACGGTAGCCATTTGTCGGGCAATCATGGCAGCTAGTTTACGGTCGGAACTTCCACGCTTTCCATGGTGACGAGACATGCTGAACATACAAAAATGAGTTAGTTACAGGAGCAAGGATATCAAAGGATAGTAGTTTAAACAAGGGTAAGCTAAGGGTTATAAGGTACACGGAATGATTCCATTTGGTAACGCATTACCATTTGGAAACGTTGACACGTCAAGGTGAATTGACCCATTTACCTTAGAAACTTGTGTATATTGACCATAGTTTATCACTCATCCCAGAAATCCCCAGGTAAGCATAACTAGTCCCGTAGGATTTATGCGATATGCTTGCCTTAGCCCGAGGGCCTTTTGCCAGGAAAACCAGGATACAGGTGTCTATGTGTCACACAATATTTCTTAGGTTCATAGAATCAAAACCTTGATGAGATTTATATAGATTAGACATAACGTCTAAAGATCCAAGTCATAACATAAGCATAAGATTCCACGTGTCGATGACAATAAGGTTAAGAGATTTCATGTTCGGGGAGAGTCAAAGAGTCAAAGTTAAGTTTAGGGAGACAAGTAACAATGTTTAGGCAATCCTATGCTAAGGCATCAAATTGCACATAAAGGCATAGCATTATGTAGCATGCAAGGTATATAATTTACAAGATAGAAATATAATTCTATAAGGTTCATGCATACTATAGTCTAGGCCACCATTTCTAATAACCTAGATCCCTATAGTTATGGGCTCTGATACCAATCTGTCACACTCCAACCTTGACGACGGAAACGTTGAGGAGTGAGAGTTAAGATCGTTCACAGCCACATAACGCTATTATTAAATCCATATATTATAATCATAAGTTTCCAATGTAACATTACAAGCAATAGTCTCAAACATGAAAGTAACATAACATAAGATGTAAAATTATTCAAGAAAGTCCATTTATTTAACTAGGTCCAATCCTAGATGTGTATAAGCTTCAAAAGTGCATCAAACTTGGGCGTTTCCTGAAACATGTTAAAAATAAAAGGTCAACAATAATGTTGGTGAGATTTCCATAGTTTTCAATACATAAGTATATAAAAGATGGCAATTCGTGTTATAAGTTAGAGAGCAAAGTAACTAGGGATGTAAGACAGAATGCACAATCAAACCTTGAAAAAGTTTTACAAGTCTCAAACGTTTACAAGCATATACGATTAGCTAAGTGTACTTGGATCAACCAAGCAGGCTTGTCAGGCCCATAGATCTATGAAGTCGCCAGGCTAGCAATAGTTAATGATTGTACATATATTCGACATTACATGGTAGCTATAACGATCAACTAACCATAACATACAAGCGATTTGCCATAAGTTTACAAGATTCAAACGTTTACAAGTACAATGGTTAATAAGAAACATGTTTCATCCCAAAGTGTGAAAATATAAAAAAGGGGTATGGAAATACTCACTTGATCAATAAGTATTTATTGGATGATTAATAAGAAATAATAATAAGCGTCGATTCAACGTAGCCCTTCACAATGTACCTAAAATATATATATTTATAAGATTTTTAAGTTTAATTATATTAAGTTTAACGGATTAACGGGGACTAGGGTTCTAAGTGGAATTTAGGGATTGTCAAATAACTATGTTTAACAAAATGGAACCAATTTTAGTTATTAATATTAAAGAAAGTTATTATATTTTATATAAAGTTTTATATAAAAATATAACACCTATAATAATTTTGTATATATATATATGGGTTAAATAAAGTCTAATAAACACATTTTAAACGATAATTTAAAAGCAACGTTCGGAATAATCATATTTGTGGAACAAGGTATTAGTTAAAGTATAGTTTTTATAAAACAAATTTATTATTATTATTTTTTTTTAAATATATGAAAAAGGTATAAAAGTATTTCTTTTAAGGAATTAATTTTCAGAAAATAATTAGAAACATTTTAAAATTATCAGCTTTTATAAAATGACTTTTTATAATTTTTAAAAATATTTAAAATTATTGTTGAAGGCTAAAAGCCTCAAAAAGAAAAAATGTGAGGTTGCCCGGGGTCGAACCCGGGACCTCCAGAATCACATGGGAGCATTTTACCATTAGGCTGGGTCGCCTAAGCCTGACAAAACCCGATTCCCATATCTTTTAAAACAAATCAAGTAAAAACCCCCAAATCCTAAGAACCCTAGAATCGGATTAATCCAAATTGAAGTTCCAATCAATTAGATACATGCTCGAAACCATAGGGCTTTTGCTCCCTATGATAAAACGATCATAACCATGTATTTAACTTACTTGTTTAGAATTGAATTGAAGATTTTAGCCTCGGTTTGACTCCGGTTAGCCTTGCGATGAACAGCGAGGTTGATTTCGAATCTACGGTGGATCTTTCAAGGAATTGGATGTACAGTGAGGTTAAAAGGACCAAAAGGACTGATTACCCTCTGTTATATAGCCAAGATTAGATGTGGTTGATCCTAAACAGTTGCGGTTCGAATACGAATGAAAATGGTTTCAATTCGAGGTTTAATTCTTCGTTTCATTCGGAATTGGAAAGATTGATGGATTAGAAACGTTGAGACGAACGTTAGCACTCGTTTAATTAGATTATTATTAAGTTTGAATGTTCGAACGGTTAGGAGATTAAGGCCAACGGTTACCGAGCTCATTCGACACCCATTGTCGAATTTAAGCTCAATTTAAAGTGCAATTATGGTTGGAAACGTAATCTTGTATTCATTTGAAACGATTTGGGTAACGAATCGGGTGTTTTTCGTGGTTTTGGGACTTCGTCGGAGCGATTGCCGGCGGTGGCGGAGCCGGTCATCGGTTTTACGGGGTGAGAGAAAGAGTGGGGGATTTGGGTTTTGGATTTTGACACATTTAGTCCCTGTGGTTTTATGGTTAACAATTTATGTTTAAAACATTCTTTTAAAGTTTCAAAATTGACAATAAAGCCCCCTAACTTCTTTTAAACCCTTTTTAAGTTTAATATATTCTACAAGTTGTTATTATTGATAATAATATTATTATTTTTCTTAGTTATTATTTGTGTTATTATTATTAAAATTTATTATTATTATTATTATTATTATTATTATTATTATTATTATTATTATTATTATTAATTTTATTATGAGTATGATTATTATTATTATTATTATTATTATTATTATTATTATTATTATTATTATTATTATTATTATTAGTCATATTATTATTAATATTTTTATTATTATTATTACTAATATTATCATTAAAAACTTTTACTATTATTTTTAGGATTATTATTAAATTTACTATCTTTTCTTGTTAATGTTATTATTATTAAAATCTTTATTATGATTGTTACTTATTCATTAACATTATCAACCTTTAAATTAAGTAAATTAAAGACAAATTAAAGCAATATGCATAAGAACCCCATAAGTTTCATATTAGGCAAACATGATCCTTAATCAAATTTAACAAAATTAACTTTAATTTAACCTAAAAATACAAGATGTTACAGTAACACTTGTAATAGAACTTGAGAAAGCAACATACTGCATCCTTGAAGCCCAATCTCTTGTGTTCTCTTGTTCTGTCTCTTACTTGTTACTTGTGTTCTTAGTATCATTATTGTGGTTAATCCAGTTTAATGTTTGATTAAGTTTGGTTAATCTTCTCTTTGTGTTGTTGTGTTGTAAGTGACCACCCTTCACCGGTCCTGCAGGACCATCTCTTTATCTCGTTAAATCTACATCATTGTGAGGCTATTCGATCGAGACTCTTCGGTACCTTCGCTGTTCTTCCAGGGAAATTACCGATAGTCCAGCGAAACTGAACGAAAGTTCTTGAGTTCTCAGCAAAACTGTGAGGTTATGCTGTCCGAGCGAACTTAACAGTTTCGCTGACTAATTTTCAGCTTCGCTGTGCCGAAACTTGTCGAATCTACCTCACTGTCTTGGCGAAACTAATGTGCTCTTGCTGGCGAAACTATACTTTCGCCTGCTGAAACTAAATATCATCCTGCGAAACTATAGTTTCGGCCAGCAAATTTAATTTAATTATTGTTTATCCTTTATTCTTTTCTTATTTTTTTTATTTTAGTACTTAATACTTTATTCTAATGTACTTCATTTGTATTTCAGGTTTAAATGGCAAATCTAAAATTTGATGAGAGAAACAACATCACAGCCATTTTGGATGATACACATCCTAAAGCAGTAGGATTTAGAGACTATATTCGCTGGCTGCAAAGATCCGCTATTGCTTATGCTATCTCCCATTCTCCTACCATCTTTGATCTACACATCAGAGACTTTTGGAGATCAGCTGAGTGTGATACGAGAGGGAACACTCAAAGGATCACTGCTAAAGTTTTGGAGAATGATGTGTTTATTATAGCTAATATAGTTTCAAGGATCCTAAGATTAGAAGAAGATTCAGGAGAGGAAGTTGCTATGTCAGATGGAGAGGTGTTTGCAGCTTTTAGAAGTATGGGATATGAGGGGCCAGCGTTTGGCACCCGAAAAGAGATCAAGATGTCCTTTCTCTCAAAGGAATGGAGATTCATCGCCGACGTCTTTATTATGTGTTAGATCACTGTAAAGGTGGATCAGATGGGCTGAACATAGACTGGGCTAAAGCTATGGTGCTATACTGTAGAGGTGAAAAGGCAAACATTGCGAGGTTGATATTTGCATGTATGGCAGAGAATGTAATGGCACTGAAGAAGGACAAGTGGCTTCTGTATCCTAGATTTCTTCCGATGATCTTTGATGATCTAAGGTTGGTGCAGATGAACCCACGTATTTTTGCACACTGTTGTGCCATCCGACATGATTTTAGCGGGAAGATCACCCATCTGTGGGAAAACATGTACCCACCTGAAAGATGGAACTATATTAGGAGGGTGGACGAGTCAGAGAATAAGAGAGCTGAAGAAACTAGAGCACAACAGACTGATGCTGCTAAGAAAAGAAAGAGATATGCAAAAGAAAAGGATTATGATTTCGAAGATGAAGTGAATAAAAGGGATGAGGAGATAAGGGTTGAGAAAGAGAGAAGGTCAAAAAAGAAAGCTGATATAGGAGAGTCTAAAAGGAGAACCAAACAATGACATCAAGCATTTACTGAAACTCCAAGAAGAGAAGAAAGAGGAAGTTTAGACTACCTTAACAGCTCTCTGGCTAATGAATTGAGCATGATAAAGACCAAACTCATTAATCAAGAGATGCGGGAAAGTCAAAAGGATGAGATGATAGATGGAATGAAGAAGATGCTGGTAGATCAAAGCTTGCTGATAAAGAAGCTGTTTGAGGAAATTAATCAATTGAAAACTGCTACCGGCCTGCCCAATCAACTAACTCAATCTGAGTTAGATGATTTAACTGATACTTCTAAATTCTTGAACGAGGGTACCTCTTCCAGGGCAGGAGAGGGCACATCTGGTGCAGCAATTGCTGGTATGGAAGGTTCTTGAATGAGGAATGAAGATGAGGATAAGGGAAATAAGGAAGAGAGTATAGAAGCTGGGTTTGTCAGTATGAAGTTTGATTTTGAGAAGGATTTGGTGGGTGAAGAGGTGATAGTAAAGAAAAATGCTGAAAAGGATGCTGAAAAAGGCAAAGGGCTAATTGATGAAGAGGAAGATGATGAGCAGCTGGTTGACTATGATTCTGAACCAGAGTTTTATGAGGTTGATGAAAGGCCATTGGTATATGTAGCCAAAAAGGGAGAAGTAGATGGAGATGTTTTCGTAATGGATAAAGAAGAATGGTTCGTTAGAGAAAAAGAGCCTGAAGAACTGACTCCCCTATTCCAAAACTTGGAAGGGTTGAGCAAGAAGGAGGCTGATAAGAGAATATTTAGCTGGTGTTACAACTCCAATCTCAAGATGTTCATGATCAAAAGGAGAGGGGGTGGTATTTCTTATATGAAAAAGAGGAAGGCATTCACGACCTTGCCAAAATGGGATTTGAGGAGGCTAGCAGCATTGCCGTTACTGAATGCCAATCTTAGTGAACGAGCCTCACTTTTGGAGAAAGAGATAAAGAATGGTTTAAATGACAACTTTGAGTCTTTTGGATACATGAAAACAGAGAGAAGACGATCAAAGAAAGATGTTGATACATATATGTACCTAGATCAGGATATGAATGTAATAGGTCTTGTTTGTCTTACATTGATGTAATGTTTGGAATGTTAATGAAATGATATTGGTTGTTTGTGATTTATAATGTCTAATATTTCATTAATGAGTTGATTGAATTGGTTAAATAGGTTTGTGATTGTTTGAATTGATACACATAATGTTATATTAATTAATACATTCAAACTTAACAAAATGAAGTTCTCATGCGAATGGCCCATACGAATGGACCATACGCATGAATAACTTCATGCGAATGACTCAGTCGCATGACTGAACCAGGAGACTGGATCAGTCGTATGATTGTAACATGAGATTGGCTCAGTCGCACGACTGAACACTCAGTCGTGCGGATGGATCAACCGCATGGTTCAATCGCACGACTGAACCATACTAATGGTTCAGTCGCCCGAATGAACAATACTAACCTATAAATACCACCCAATTCTTTGAAAAACTTAAGCATTCATTCTATTTCGATTCCAGACGGACCCTAGCCGTCCAGAAGCCTCTAAGTTCATACTCCAAGTTCATAGAACGCTGTAGATCGATTCCTAATCGATTCTTAACGTTTGATTCAATACTTTATTGATTCTACATGCGTTCTCACTGATTGGATCGCCAATCAAATAGGATTCCGCACTATTTGATTTGGTTTACACGTTAATCAGTTGGTATTTCGTTCAAATACTAGGTCCTAACAAAAGACAAAGATTGGGAGACTGGAAAAGGAAGAATTATCCTAAGGGTAAAACCACCAAAGACTGTGAATAGAGTCAGGTTGGCAGATCCTCTTCGCCAACAGCTATAGAATTTTGAGAAGTGGTTTTACGAAAATAACACGGGGGAGGCGGTGATAAGAGTGAAGAACGGTAGAGAATTCAAAGTCTTTGACCCTATGGAGCTTTTCAGTTTTTGTGATGAAGATTTGATGGTTTTGTGTGAGAATCATATCAACGCAGGGGCAGGGGAAGAGACAAGGAAAGAAGCCAGTCTGTTTATGACTGTGGAAAATAAGATTAGAGGTGTTAGAGCAGAAGTCAAGAGGCTTGCAGAGAAAGTGAGGGCCCAAGATGATCTAAACATGGACATATAGGATCTAGGCAGACAGTTTGGGCAAGCTAGTGCTCATCCCGAAGGGGCTAATGAAGCAGGAAGAGACCAAGGTGAATCATTTGCTGAAGTCCCTAATGAGGTTGTTGTAGGAGCTGTAAAAGATAGATCACAGGCAGCGGAGGAAACTGGAGCTGACGAGATAAATCAAGACGAGTGAAGGCGGTGAGTTCCAACCTAGGGGGAGTATTGAAGATCATATATAGGTTGGACTCACCTTAGATTAAAATGTTTATTTTTACTTGTAATAGGTCTTATGTTAGTTTCCTTTTGTATATAATTAGCTTTATGTAGTTTTGCAGTCCATTGAAACTGTGAGATAAACCCTAAACCCTAAACCCTAAACTATAGTTTCGCTCACAGTCAGCCGTTTAGTTCGCTCGGCAAAACTGTTGTTTCTGCCAGGCGAAACTACAGTTTCGGCAGAACATTTTCGCTGACATCGAAACTGTCTGCGAAACTAAGATTGCTATATATAGCTATGATCATTTTCATTGTGGTTAAGTTTGCAAAAACCCTAATCGTTTATTCCTGTTGCAAGTGTGTATTGTAAGCAGTAATTTCACAGAAATATCATTGTGCTTTGGTATTATTGATTATGTTGATCTTCATTGCTTTATTTTGAATCATTTGTGGTTGCTCTCTATCTTCATCATCTTTGTTTCTCATTGTTTGTATTTGATATTGAAAATCCAACATCTCATTTGTACTGCAAATCGATCAAATGGACCAACAATATATATATATATAGGGCCAGGATCTTTTTTGGACTTCTAAATATCGTGAGAACTACGAGAACTCATCCTAATCATTGATTATTATTTATTTAATTTATTTTTTAATTAATACAACAAAAATAGTATGGTCTTTTAATATATGTATTTAATATGAGTCTTTAATGCTATATAGTTACTTTAGGAAGTTACACAATAAACTTCCATTAATTGGATGAGATTTTTAATTGTTTTTTTCTTTTAGTGCCCAATTTACTTCCGTAACTTTTCATTGATTTTGGATGGTTCTTTGGCATTTTTCATAGTATATTCATAAAAAGTGTTAAAGATACTTTGATAATCGTTTTATATATTTGAGTTAATTTTGCATGCAATTTTGTTACATAAGCAAATATAACCATTTATCTTTTTTACCTATACATATATGAAAATAAATGGTTTGTTAATTTTACATATATATTTTTCGTTACCTATTCTACGTACACAAATGTAATAATCTATTTTCTCACAAATTCAATGATCATTTGGTTAAATTTAGGGTATGACTTTATGTTTTGATTCAAGTGTTTATGTTAATTATCTTGAATTTTAGTTTATGATTTGGTTTTAAGTTTGTGTTGAAGACTTACATGTATGTGAATAGTTGATTCATACATGTGTAGAACCTGTATGTATATGAAAAAAACAATGAGATAAAGTTTTACATATATATAAATGGGTGGTAAGTTTGAAAACTAAATGACTATATGAAGAATTTTTTTCATATATGTAAATACCAGATCAATTTAAAAAATACATTATTGATTTGAAAATTTATGTATATGTAAAATATTAACATTTGAGTAGACCATTAGTCTAAAGATTTAAATATATGTAAATCAACGAGTATCGTGAAAAATGAAAAAGATAATCGAATTCCGTATGCAAAAATTAAACAAATACCAAATGATGACACATCACATATACTAATTTACTCAATTTTAAAGAAATTTTTTTTTTCCAATGTAAATGATGAATTTTTAGAAATAAGAGAAGAGAGAGGAGAGAGAATAAAATTAATTAATTAGTAACTAACTAGTGTGAGAAAATAATATAACAGATTACTAATATACATTTTTCTTTAAATTAACCAATTAAATAAAACAATAATTTACATTTTAGTGAACATGTTTAATCATAACCATTGATCAAAACAATCAATGGTTAATATTCATTCTATGAGTTTTCATTAATAGTGAAGTCTTAAAAAAAACCTAACCCTATATATATACATACAGAGATATAGAGAGAGATATAGAGAGATATAGAGAGAGAGAGAGAGAGAGAGAGATAGAGAGAGAGAGATAGAGATAGAGAGAGATAGACAGAGAGAGAGAGAGAGACAGATAGAGAGAGAGATAGATAGAGATAGAGAGAGAGAGATATATATAGATAGAGATATAGAGAGAGAGAGATAGAGAGATATAGATAGATAGATATATAGATAGAGATATATATATATATATATATATATATATATATATATATATCTATATATATATATATATATATATATATATATATATATATATATATATATATATATATACATATATATATATATATATATATATATATATATATGTATATTTATACATACACATAGTGGGATGGTTCCGGTACAAACATTATGTTACCTAAAAACCATGAAAAAAATTCTGGTATGTTGATTAAATAAAATCAAAGCTAAGATAGTCATCAATATTCAATTAGTTCAATAATTAATGAGAATAAGGGCAAATTAATAATTAATGCTAGTTAAAGAAAACAAATATAATATCTATAAAAATAATAAATCTTCAATGTGTAGTTACGTAGTGCTAGTTTACATAATGTTATTTTGCACAGTACTTTCCAGTGTGCTAGTTACGTAGTGCTATTTTTAATAATCTACTATTATAAGAGTAATGTGAGATTTCGCCTATTAGATATAATTGGGTGATATCACAATAAACTTGTAAATAGCATTTTGCAACTACTTATGAAATCACGAAATAATTAATCAAAACGCTAAAATATAGTCATCTTGAACGTTACAAAAAATTAGAAATATCAGTATGTATAATAAAAAAAGATATCACATTTCTTTATTTTATAAAATGATAAATTTCAAGAAAAAGATACCATAAACGATAGGTCTTATTAAAGAAACCTTGTTATAAAATTTATTAAATAAAAGCTAAAAATGGCATACTATCAATTTGTTTGTTAAGAGATACAAAAACGAAAATTCGTAAACCAATTACTATAAATCATTAAAATAAACTACAAACTTTCATAGTGCTACCATGCAAAGAATCTGGATCGATCTGCTATAGTGAAAAATTTTGAACTATATTATTATTTGATGACTTCATTTAACTAGTCAATCACTCAAATGGTTTTGAAAGATAAATTATTAAATAGTATGCGAGATATGATCGAATATAGTTAGAGATATTTTAGGAATTGAATGTAACTGAAAATCAATTAATTAAGATTAGCATAAAATGAGGAGTTTTAAAATAAAAAATATATAAGTATGACTAAATTACCCCTGCAGTTTAGTCATCAAATAATCCACATGTCAAAAAGTAAGTGGTTCTCATGGTTTTTATAAAAGAATGTGTTTGTATTAGATTCTACTCCTATACATATATACATATATATAAGTTATATATAACATATATATTTGTGTGTGTGAGTGTGTGTATATGCTATAACTAAGAATGATATTTAAGTAGAAGAGGATTGAAAAGATTACCTGAATAATGTTGTTGAACTTATTATTTACTTTTTGTAAGTTGAAGAATATAAAACAAAAATGCTAGGAGAGGTCTCTTGAAAAAGTAATTATTTATTTTCTCTAAGGTTGAAGAAAGATAAAATATATTAGGGTTTGAAATTATAGTTGTATATATATAGTTTATCAAGAAATTGTAATCTAAAAAATTAAATATAATTATAACGAAAGGAGCGGTCTTTGGGTATTGTTTGAAAATATGTAATCTGGTATAATGATTATATTTTAATTAATATAATTCAAATTCAAACCGTTTGTAAGATCTCACCATATATCTAACTTAATTATAATATATATCTTAATGTAATTATGATATTATGTTTTTTTATCAATTTTTTAGGGGCAAGGGGCATGCCTAGACACTTTTAACTATTTAGGCTTTAATTACCATATTTAAGGCTGCAAACCAACTGAATGTTCAACGAACAGTTCGTGAACCGTTCGGCGGGAAGTTCGTTTATGTTCGCTCGTTTAGTAAATGAACGAACACGAACAAGAATAATTTGTTAGTTTAGTTAAACGAATGAACATGAACACAAGCAGCGTTCGTTCATTTATGTTCGTGAACGTTCGATAATGTGTTCGTTTATGTTCGTTAGTGTTCGTTCGTGAACTTCGATAAAGTGTTCGTTTATGTTCGTTAAGGTGTTCGTTTATATTCTTAATTATTGTGTAAGTTATTTTTATGACTATTATATCAAGTATTTTTGATATTTATGTTAACTACTTTTTTTATTAATTTTGTGTAATCTTTATAAAAAAATATAAATTTTATTCTAAAATAAATTTATAATCATTTGTATTCGTTTGTGTTTATGAATTTTTATATGTTTGTCATGTTCACGAACAGTTGTTTGTGTTCGTTTGCTTTTGTTTGTTTTCATTTGCGTTCTGTAAGTGTTCGTGAACAGTTTATGAACATGTTCATTTTCTTAATGAACAAACACGAACACGGAATCTCGTTCGGTAAGTATTCGTGAACAGTTCATGAACAAGTTTATTTCTTAACGAACGAACACGAACAAGGCATTGTTCATGTACGTTCGGTTCGTTTGCAGGCCTAACTGTATGTATATTGTTTTATAAAATGTGTATATTAATAGGAGCGGTCTCTAAAAAAGATTATTTTCAAGTATATATTTTTTAGATTTAGTTATAATGGGAACCACCTTTAAAAATTATTTAAAAGATTATATTTTTAATTAATTAATAATATGAACCGCTTGAAATATATCTACAGCGCTTAGATAAACATATTCATTGGGAGATATTGACAATTTCTAGGTTGCCTGGACCTTTTGGGCGGTTTCACCATTTAAATGCTCTAAAATAGTATTAGAAATGCTTTATAAGTTCTCTTTTATACTAGTGATTTATTTTTAACATTACCTCAAAACTTTAAACCAACATAAACTGTTGTCAGTCTGTATCCTCTTATCCATGTCAAATTGTCATATTTATTGTTTTTATACATGTGAAGCTAATATACATACAAATGTCAATATTGTTATGTGAGTTTTAGTTTTTGACTTTAGCAAAATACTTTATCATATTAGAATTTAACATACTTTAACAAGTAACAACTAAAAGCATACTCAAACTTTATATTTAACTTCCATTTTTAGCTTTGCTGTCTCTTAGCTTTAACTATCACTTTATCAACATTTTGCCACAAATATATGTTAATCCTTTCTTTACCTTTACTTCATCTTTATCTTTATCTTTGAGTTTGTACGAATATAAAGTTCATGTCGAGGAATCATACACAAGGTATAGCTTTTTATCTTTATCTTATTTGTTGATACATGTATGTCCCTAGATTATGATTTGTAATGTAATAGATCTTGTCTGTCTGATTATGATGTAATATGTACTGATTAATGAAATGACATGGATTGTTTGTTATTTGTAATGTTTAATATTTCATTAATGAGTCGTGATTGAATTGATTGGGTTTATGATTGTTTGAATGGTTACACATAATGTTATATTAATTAAAACATTCAAACTTAACTTAATGAAGTTCTCATGCGAATGGCCCATGCGAACGGACCACACACATGAATAACTTCATACGATTGACTCAATCGCATGACTGAACCAGGAGACTGGATCAGTCGTATGATTGACGCATAAGATTGGCTCAGTCGCACGACTGAACACTCAGTCGTGCGGATGAATCAACCGCATGGTTCAATCGCACGACTGAACCATACTTATGGCCCAGTCGCACGATTGAACAATACTAACCTATAAATAGACCCAATTCGTGGAAAAACGTAAGCATTCATACCATTACGATTCCAGACGTACCCTAGCCGTCCAGAGACCTCTCAAATCGTTCTCCAAGTTCACAGAACACATTAGATCGATTCCTAATCGATTTCTAACGTTAGATTCAATTCTAGATTGATTCTTCGTGTGTTCTCACTGATTGGATCACCAATCAAATAGGATTCCGCACTATTTGAGTTGGTTTAACACGCTAATCACTAGGTATTTCGTTCAAATACCAGGTCCTAACAAGTGGTATCAGAGCTTTGGCTCTTGATTACGTGTTGATTCAATCAAATTGCTTAAAAGTTTGTGTTTTTGCACTAAAAAACGCAATCTTTGGTGTCAAAAGTGATCTTGGACGTTCCCTGCTCATCTAAGTTTGGTTTCTACGGACTTAGGCGATTAGGACTTGTGAAATTTCGAATTTTTATGGCTGAAACCCGTCAAACCTAGAAAATTTCGCAAAACAGCAGCTTCAGTCGCACGAGTGACCCATTCGCACGACTGGACTCCATTCACATTGCTCATTCGCACGATTGGACCTAGTCGCACCTTCATTCGGCCGACTGAACCGTTCGTTCGCATAGCTCATACGCACCAGATTCATTCGCACGACTGAACCAATCGCCCAGTTCAGCCGCACGATTGAACCAGTCGCAGAGTTCATACGCACGACTAGACCATTCGCATCCTTCAGTCGCATCAGTGAAAGTTTGTTTGATTAGACTTAAAGTTATTCGCCTTGGAAGATCAGATGTCAGCCTTTACTGCTGGGAAGGACTCAAGGATACAGAACCTGCTGCTGCTTGAGAGTGAGGTGGGTAATTACAATAAACCACCAAAGCTCTTTACTTTAGATGAGTTTCCCCACTGGAAACAACGTTTTGAGATCTACCTCAATGGAGTAGATCCAAATCTGTGGGAAGCCATTGAGATTGGGTATAGTACGCCGGTGGGAGCTGATGGAGTTAAGCTAACGTTAGGTGGGATGACGGACGCACAGAAAGTCAAGTAAAATGCAGAGAAAAGGGTTTATGCATTGATCACTCAGTCTATCCCCAAAGACATATTCCACCAGTATTCAGAGAATAAGCAGTCCAAGAAACTATGGGATGAGCTAGAGAAGAGGTATGATGGAAATGCTTCATTGAAGGCAATCAAGGCAAAGGAATTAAGAAGGAATTCGATAACTTCTCATCGATGGGTAACGAGAGTTTAGACGACGTCATAGATAGATTCTACCACTTGATGAGCGAACTGCATACACATGGAGTGGAAACGACCATGGAAGAGAAAGTGAGTAACTTTGCAGACGGATTGCCTGATAAGTGGGCTTCATTCGTGTCTAACCTGAGACAGAATGGAATGCTTGCAAAGCTGGATATTAATGACTTCATTCTTAAGTTACGAGAAGAAGCACTAAGGATAAAGTACAGAGCTCAGAAGTCTTCGTACACACAAAATCCAGCTTTGTACAACGCCACGCCTCAAGCTAAGACATCTGGAGCTCCTCTCCAGACTGCTTTTGTGTCTAGCTCGTTAGGTCCTTCACATGCTTCTCCTTCTGGATCAGACACATCAGGGTCGTTTTGTACCCACTATATTGGATCAGAAGCAAGTGCTACCAAACTGAAGACCGAGAATATCGGTAATGTGACTGTGGAAGTAGCTCGAGAGCATATGGATCTTTTAGCTGCAGTGGTTCATTCATATGATGGACTTGTTGCTGGGAAGATTGGAAACTGCCATCTAGCAGATGAGGACTACGAGCAGGTGGACGAAATGGAGCTTGAGAGGATGGATATAATGTGGACCTTAGCTAGTGCTGTCCGGAGGGCAAAGAAGTTTGTTAAAAAGACCGGACAGAACTTGGTAGCTACTAAGGATACCACATTTGGCTTTGACAAGAGCAAAGTGAACTGCTTCAATTGTGGAGAGAAGGGGCACTTCAAAAGAGAATGTGTAAAGCCAAAGAAGACGGGTAATGGGAACCCGTTCTCGTCCTTTACTCGCCAAGACAAGCAAGCTTCCAGTTCTACTTCATCAAACAAGGATCCAAAAGCCTTGACTGCTCATGATGATGAAGGACAGGATTGGAGTTTCAGGTTTGTCTCACCAGGGGAATCAAACATTTCCAATGTAGAGGATATTGATGATGATTCTGCGAGTGAAGGTGATCTAGCAGTTGAGATAGCGATGTCACATAGTGAAGAAGCAACTGCAGCCGAGGTCAGTTACAAGCCAAAGGAGGAGACTTCCACGTCAGAGACAGAAAAGACAGAATCACCAGAACCAGAGACATCTGATGCTGCGTTGATGGCTAGCTCTTCTGAACCAACTCAGGTAAGTACTACTGACCAAATGTTTAATAATCATGCTTGTTCTGATTGTGATACTTTTAGGAATAGCATAGATGAAAAATTTGCTAGGTTATTAGATCATAATGTGTAAGGATTCCTTAAGTCTGATGCAACCCAAAACATCCTAAGTGTTTCAGCAACATGCACTAAGTACTGAAGTGAAGAATGCTTCGGAAGTTTTACACAATGCATTAGAAAATACTCTAAGTGTAAAATCTTCCGAAGCCAAGACCAATATCTTCCGAAGCCAAACATGAAGTCTTCCGAAGCTTCAGAGACAAAGTCTTCCGAAGCTTCAACCTATGAAGACAGATTTCTTCCGAAGACTTTTAGTACACATGCTTTATCTGATGTACTGTTCCATAAAGCACCTTTTCCGCTGCATCTCTGTAAAGTCACCAACTTACATGAGTTGGTGAAAAGGGCCTTGCTTTTGGTAACTGTACATTGAGGTCTTGAGTCTGTAACTTTCCACGTTATGTACTTTATCCTTTTTGTAATGTATAAGGATGTGAGCTATGGCATGTCATAGTCACAAGGTCAAAAGGCAGATATGCCTTTTGATCCTACAATTGATTTTGTTAGTGTCTAGTCAATTGTATCCAGCTGGCTTTCAAAGTATAGCCGGCTGTAGGTTGTAGTATAAGTATTTCAAGTTCTTGTATCTTTCTTTATGCTTTGTAACACTTGTAAAAGAACTTGAGAAAGCAATATACTGCCTCCTTGAAACCCATACTCTCTTGTTCTGTCTCTTGCTTTACTTGTGTTCTTTGTATCACTTTGGTTAACCCAGTTCACTGTTTGATTAAAGTTTAGTTAATCTCCTCATTGTGTTGTTGTGTTGTAATTGTGTTTAAGCCCTTAAACGGTCCTGCAATTGGTATCAGAGCTTTCCAGCTCTTGATATAAGATCTAACCATCTTAAGATCCCTCACACACACAAAAACTAAACCTTTCAAATGGCTTCCATCTCAAAGACTGATATGGAGACTGGAACCATGAACAAATCCCCACTGATCACTCTTGATGATTTTGACACCTGGTGCATGAGGATGGAAGGCTTCATCAGGTCTCTTGGTTCAAGAATGTGGGAATCTGTTGAGAATGGACCTTTCATACCTAGCACCCCCTCTGCTACTGGTGCTGGTATGATTCCTAAAGATGTGGCCAACTACTCAGATGAAGATAGAAAAAGAGTAGAGATTGATAGGAAGGCCATGACTGCTCTTCAGACAATTATCCCAAACTCTGTATACAGAGGTTTTAAGAAGTGCAAGACAGCCAAACAGCTGTGGGATGCACTGAAGCTGATGTATGAAGGCTCCTCTGAAGCCAAGGAGAACAAGAAAGATCTTCTGAAGCAGCAGTTTGAGAATTTCACCTTCAAAGCAGGTGAAACCATGACCCAACAATACTTCAGGTATGTTGAGATTGTAGATACCCTAGTGGATGGAGGAGTTCCTCTTGAGAACAGGGATATTGTAAGGAAGTTCATGTCCTCACTTCCTAGGCAATGGACACACTATTGTGTGGTGATCAAGAGGACTAAGAACCTTAAGACTTTTACTCTGACAGAGTTGTATGGGATTCTCAGTGGATACCAGATGGAGATGAACATGCAAGGTTCATCTGGCAACTCTAACAATCAAATGGGTTCAGCCCTTCATGTGGTTGAAAGGGACAGCATATAACCCTAACATCATCTCATATGCTACCCTGACAACTCACAAAAGGGTCCTTTCATTGCCTTCCCGGAGACACCAAGGGAGAACTTTACTCAAGGAAGCCCATTCCAAGAGACAAGTTCTTCTCAAGCCTTTGTGTCTGCTGATGAAAGCTGTGGGAATTATCTTTTCACTCTTGAAGACCTGGACTGTATCCATCCAGATGACCTGGAATACATGGAAATAGTTCAGCAGATGGCTCTTCTAACTCACAGAGCCAAGAAGTTCTACAAGAGGACAGGAAGAAGATTTCCAAGCAATGCTACCAGTGGTAATTTTGGGCTGGATAAAAGCAAAGTAAAGTGTTACAACTGTAACCTTATGGGTCACTTTGCTAGGGAGTGTAAGGCACCTAAAGCAAATGGGGGCCAAACACAACCCAGACCAAACTACACTAACAAAGCCCCTCAGGCTGAGAAGACAAAACAACATGCTGCTGTTGCTGTTGAAGAGGGAGGCTTTGACTGGAGCTTTCAGGTGGAAGATGCTTCTCCAAACCAAGCACTGATGGCTGATCATGATGAAGCCAAGGTATTGGAACATCTCTGCTCTCCTGAATGCATTGCTAAAGTAAATAGATACAGGTCCTACAACTTAGAGATGAGATCTGATCTTGAGTCATTAAACATATTAAAATCTGATTTTAGAAAGTCTGAAAATGATTACAAGTTAAATATAGAGGACTTGGAGAAAACCATTTCAGTACTAAAACATGAATATACAGATTTTAGAACTCAGATCCAAGATCTCATCACTAAGTTGACTGAGTGCCAGGCTGAGCTTGTGATCAGCAAAGCCAAGGCAGAGAAGAGTGTTCTTGAAGAAGAGACCTTCAAGAACATGATATCCTCATCCCTGCACAACAAAGTCTGTTATCAAAATAGACAGGGACTGGGATCAAATGAGATAGCTCCTCCACACACAATCTTGTCTGTAAGATCTCCTAGGTGTGGAACTTGTGAAGATGAGCTTCCTCTCATAGATCCTATAAGTGAGGATGATGAAGAAGTGATAGTGAAGAATTCCTCTGAGAAGAGTGAAGAAGAGGATTATTCCAAGGGCCACTATCCTTCTGAGGAGAAGAAATCAACTGTGATGACCAAGTCCAAGAGAAAGAACTTGATCAGGAAGAGCAAAAGGAAAGCAAAGAAGGCTCAAGAAATCAAGGCTACTTTTGATGCTAAGCAGAAACAAGTGTTTATCTCTGCAGGTTTCAAAGTAGTAAGGACTGAAGACATCAACCAAGACTCCTCAGCTAAGAGTCATGGTTCTTGTTCAAATCATCTCAGTGCAAAGAAGAAGACTGAGCTGCTGTGTACCACTGCTGCACAGCCTGGACCATCAAACTCCAAGAATAGTTCACAGTCCAAAAGAACTGTCTCAGCATCTACCAAGATGAAGGTGGAGAAGGGATGTGACCAAAGCCAGTCTTGCTCTCAAAAGGAGACTTGTTTGAAGAAGAAAATGTTATGTGTTATGTGTGAAAGTACTTCTCACATTGCTAAGGATTGCCCATACAATCCTAAAAGTACCATCCACATGACCAACACAAAGACTTCAAAGAGTCTCAAGAAGTCTCAAGCTTCCGAAGGAATGTCTGTTTCCTTCGGAAGCTCCAAATCAAAGAAGAAGGTAAATGGAAAATTACCTTCGGAAGCAAAGTTGGTCTCGGAAGAAAGGAGTTCTTCCGAAGCACTGAAGTCTGCTGCAGTGACTGTAGATTCTTCCGAAGGTTCAGTCATCAAAACTTGTGAAGTTCCAAAAGCTTCTAAGGTTTTGAAGGTCAAGTCCAAGACTCCAAAGGTGGTGTGGAAGTCTAAGAAAGACCAAATGACTGAAGTTTCTTCATCAAAAACAGCTGAAGATCCCCATAGTACAACCATAGGATCTATTACTGTTGCATTACCTTCTATTACACTTAATGAGCCCAAGACAAGTAAGGCTTGGGTTTCCAAATGTAACTAATCATTTTCTTTGTGTAGAAACGGCTCAAGACAAACAGGAATGTCTGGATAATTGACAGTGGCTGTTCCAGGCACATGACAGGCAATAGGTCTCTACTCCATAATTTTGAGAGAATTGATGGAGGACCAGTTGCTTTTGGAGGAGATGAAGGTGGTTACATTTCTGGAAGGGGCAAGGTCACAAATGGTAAGCTCAGCATTGAGAAGGTAAACTTTGTTAAGGAGCTTGGGTACAATCTTCTGAGTGTATCCCAATTTTGTGATCAGAGTCATAACATGCTCTTTACTGAGCATGAGTGCATTGTTCTCAAGCCTGGAGTGGTCATTCCTCATGAGCATATCCTGCTCAGAGCCCCCAGGAAAGGGAACATGTACAAGATGGATTTGCAAGAAACATCTCCCTCTGGAGAAGTTTCATGCTTTCTATCTAAGGCAAATAGTGATGAGTCTTTCCTATGGCATAAAATAATGTGCCATGTAAACTTTAAGAACATGAATAAATTAATTAAACATGATCTGGTAACTGGAATGCCAAAGAAAGAGTTTACAAGTGATGATCATTGTGTTGCATGCCTGAAAGGGAAGCAACACAAGGTATCTCACAAGCCTAAGGAAAAGAACTCCATCACTACTCCCCTACACTTGTTACATATGGATCTCTTTGGCCCCACCAGTGTAATGAGTTTAGGAAGGACCTCTTACTGTCTGGTGATCACAGATGATTTTACAAGATTCACTTGGGTCTTCTTCCTTAGAACTAAGGATGAAACCCCTGAGATTCTGAAGAATTTCATCTTAAAAATTGAGAATCAATGTGATCACAAGGTCAAAACCATAAGATGTGATCAAGGAACTGAATTCAAGAACCAAATCCTTGATACATTTTGTGATGAAAAAGGTATTACAAGACAATATAGTGCTCCCAGGACTCCTCAGCAAAACGGAGTTGCTGAGAGGAGAAACAGGACACTTATTGAAGCCGCAAGAACTATGTTGTCTGACTCTAAACTGCCTATCACCTTCTGGGCAGAGGCAGTTAATACTGCTTGCTATGTGCAAAACAGAGTTTTAGTAGTTAAGACACATGGTAAGACTCCTTATGAACTTTGGCACAAGAGGAAACCTTTCATTGGTTTTCTCAGGTCATTTGATGTCCCTGCACCATCTTGAATACCAAAGATCAAATTGCCAAGTTTGCTGAGAAATCAGATGATGGACACTTCATTGGATACTCTTCTCAAGCTAAAGCTTATAGAGTATACAATCTCAGAACTAGAATTGTTGAGGAGTCAACCAATGTGACTTTCAATGAGCACACTCCTTGTGTAGCTGGTTCTGGTCCGGATTGGCTGTTTGATTTTGATTTAGTTACCAACTGTTTTAACAAATCTTGTGAGCATGTTTCAGGATCTGTAGAAAATTTAAATACAGGTGATCCTGATCCAAGATTTGAGCTAAGAAGACCTTCAACTCATACATCTTCAGCTCCAGTTGGAACTACTTCAGCAAATGAGGTTTCCATCAGCACAACAATGACAAATTCAGCTGATACATCTGGCATGCCTTCAAATTCCAGCTCAGAGGCCTCTCAACCAGATAAAGACACCTCACTTGTAGAAGACAACAATGGTGATGGTGATAGTGATCAGGAATTTCTTGATGCTAATAACCATACCATAGATGACAACATCAATGATGTCACACACTCATTGGATCAAGTTAATCTTGATAAGTGTGATAATGTGAAGGGTGAATCTTCCAGACCAGATCTAAATTTCTCAAATTTGGATCTTTCTCAGCAACTTGCTGTGATCCCTCAGCTAAGGATCCACAAGTCTCACCCCACCACAAACATCATTGGAGATGTTGTCACAGGGGTAAGAACAAGAGGACAAACCCATGAAGCAAATGTTTGTTTTCACTCTTGTTTCTTATCTCAGATAGAGCCCAAGAAAGTTGATGAAGTTCTAAAGGATGGAAGTTGGGTTGAAGCTATGCAACAAGAACTGCTTCAATTCAAAAGGCAGAAAGTTTGGAACCTTTGTCCTCTTCCTCATGGGAAGACTACCATTGGAACCAAATGGGTTTTTAGGAATAAGAAGGATGATAGAGGAATCATCATCAAGAACAAGGCAAGACTAGTTGTTCAAGGATACACACAAGAAGAAGGGATTGACTACACTGATGTCTTTGCTCCTGTAGCAAGACTAGAAGCTGTTAGGATATTCCTGGCATTTGCTGCATCCAAGAACTTCAAGGTCTACCAACTTGATGTAAAGTGTGCTTTCTTATATGGAGTGATTGATGAGGAGGTTTATGTCAAACAGCCACCTGGTTTTGTAGACCCTGATCATCCTGATTATGTCTGCAAGCTTGACAAAGCTCTTTATGGGCTGCATCAGGCACCCAGGAAGTGGTATGAGACACTATCTGAGTATCTTTGTAAACATGGATACAGGAGAGGTACTATAGATGGAACTCTCTTCATCAAAGGACAGGGAAATGACTTGTTGCTGGTTCAAGTATATGTAGATGAAATCATCTTTGGTTCAACTAATCCAAAGCTCTGCAAAGACTTTGAGAAGCTGATGAAAGACAGATTTGAGATGAGTTCAATGGGAGAACTCAACTTCTTTCTGGGAATTCAAGTGAAGCAGGTTGAAGATGGCATCTTCATAAGTCAGTCAAAGTATGTTCAAGACATACTCAAGAGGTTCAACATGACTGATTGTAAGATTGCTAAGACACCCATAGCCAGAAACCACTCCCTTGGTCCAGATCTTGAGGGGGAGTGTGTAGATGAACACTTATACAGGGCTATGATTGGGTCTCTTATGTATCTTACAGCTAGCAGGCCTGATATCATGTTTGCTACATGTATTTGTGCAAGATATCAAGCCAACCCTAAGATGTCTCACTTAATCACTGTGAAAAGGATTTTAAGATACCTCAAAGGTGCTTCAACACTTGGTCTATGGTATCCAAAGAATCCCAATTTCAATCTGTATGCCTATACGGATAGTGATTATGGTGGTTGCAACATGACTGCAAAGTCTACATCTGGGGGATGTCAATTCCTTGGTGGAAGGGTTGTCTCATGGCAATGCAAGAAACAATCCTGTGTGTCTGCATCAACTGCTGAGGCTGAATACATTGCTGCTGTGCTCAAGTGCTTTGGATTCAAAATCAGATGCTGGACTATGGATTTAACTTCAAAGAGACTCCTATCCACATAGACAACAATAGTGCTATCTCTATCACTGAGAACCCTGTGCAGCACTCAAGGACCAAACACATCAACATCAGGTATCATTTAATAAGAGATAACTATGAAAAAGGATTAATTAAACTAGTCAAAGTTCATACAGATGAACAATATGCTGATCTGTTCACAAAAGCTTTTGATGAACAGAGATTTAAGTATCTGATATCAGCTATTGGGATGATTAACTTGAAGGGTTTTGTAGATGTTAATCAAAGACATATTAACCATTAACATGTAAAACGCAGCGGATTTTCAGTTCAAATAAGAGTTTATGTATCATATACATATGTTAAAGCAAAACCCAAAACAAGGATCTTATTATATGGAATAACACACTATCACAACATACATATCAACCATATATATACTACCTTTAGAAACGTGGAATGGAGGCTAGGAGATGATGTTGAATGTCAAGACTTCAAAGTAGAAATCCTCAAGAGATGATACCCCAAGCTTCCTCCAAACACCCACTTGCTAGGTCTTGCAACACCAACCTCAAAGACACTTTTGAAGATCGATTTTTCAGCCAAACAACACTTGTTTGAAGCTGGAAATTGCTTCTATTTCAGCTCCAAAATCCGAATTTTAGAGAGAGATTAGAGAGAAATTATTTTGCTATGTGTGTGTGAGAGAAGGTGTATCCTTGGAAGAGTGTTGTAATGAATAAATATTGCAAGGACCAAGATGATTCATCAAAGGGCTTGCAAGCCCCAAGGGCGGCCGAAATGGACCTTTGAGGTCCCTCTCATTTTGAATTTTTATCAAAAAAATCACCCTTGCACTCTATTGATTTTATAAGATTAAAACCCTTTTATCTTATAAAATTAATACACTTTTGTTTAATATTATTTAACCAACTTAAATAATAGAAACAAGTAATTTCTCATGAACAATTATCCATATAATGTTGTTCATTATCAAAAGCAATGTTTTAGAAAACCCGGTTTCTATGTTGGTGCTTATATTTATTTGTTTGATCTTATCAACGAATAAATATTTATCGGTGTTTGTTTTGCTTGTTATTGGGTATGACCCGACTTGGATCATATCACACTAGCCACATCAATTTAGTATGTATCTTGGGCAGATCAAATCCTTCAATCTCCCACTTGCACAAGATTCATAGAGAATTGATGCAAGTAGCAAATAACGCCTAGCAACGGTTTGCTACCCCTAATGTATATGACTAAGTGCCATTCAATAACATCATCCCTTTCAAGTACCCTACTTGAATATGATTTAGGTGAATAAATCATTTATCCTTTTGTTACAGATGTCATGTTAAATCCTAGAGACATAGAATTGTCATTCTCCGTTGATTTAACTTTAACAGGCCTTAGACATCTAACTCTCAACGAATAAGAGGAACAAATTCCATCTTGACTACATACGTCTCTCACAATCACCTTATATTATACCCGAACTCAGCCTTATGTACTGCCAATATTTCAGAACAGCAAAGAACTAACTTAAAGTACAATACTTGGTGAATATCAAGACCCAATATGTATCTCAGGTATGAGGATACAATGATATTCGCCTTTACTCAATATCTCTTATGACTAATCACAAAGATTCCATGCAGAAATAATTGAGAGCGGGTCAGTCCAATATCCATATCCCATAGATATCAATGAACCTTGGTAGCAACGTCTTGCTCTATATTCATACTTAGTGAATATCAACCAATCCAAGTTCATTATAGTCTTACATTCATAGTTGTTCCCACAAGTACGATCGACTACGGACGTTTTAGAATAACTTACTTATTCACGGATTTAAACATGTTAAAATAGAAGAACAAATGAAAATTATAACCATATAATTAAGTCAAATTACATAAGTTCCAATATCCAAATACAAAATTTGATCAAGTCCAATTACTAGAATATCGAAGTCCTAAGGCACAAGTATGACTTTCATGCTTTGACCTGTCAAGGAGCTTCGTGAATGGATCCGCAATGTTTTGATCGGTGTGAACTTTGCGAATACATATCTTTCCCTTTTCAACTTCATCCCTAATGTAGTTGAATCTCCGTTCAATGTGCCGGGTCTTTTGATGAGCACGAGGTTCCTTGATTTGAGCAATCGCGCCCTCGTTGTCACAAAAGATCTCTAGGGGGTCTTGAATGGTAGCAACGACCCCTAGATCAGCAATGAACTTCCTAAGCCACGCAGCTTCTTGAGCTGCCAGTGAAGCGGCGATGTATTCAGATTCTGTTGTAGATAATGCCACTACATCTTGCTTTGAGCTCTTCCAAGAGACCGCTCCTCCATTCATAATGAAGACATATCCCGACTGTGATCGAGAATCATCTCGATCAGTTTGGAAACTTGCATCTGTGTAACCCTTTACCACAAGCTCCTCCTCACCAGATCCATATATTAAGAACATGTCCTTAGTGTTCCTAAGGTATTTCAAAATACTTTTAACAGCCATCCAATGACTATTACCAGGATTCTGCTGATATCTGCTTGTCATACTTAGAGCATATGACACGTCCGGCCTAGTACATATCATTGCATACATGATGGATCCTATAGCAGACGCATATGGGACTCCACTCATTCTTTCTTGTTCAACCTTTGAACTAGGGCATTGAGATGAGCTCAATATAGTCCCCTTTTGAATAGGTACCAGACCTTTCTTAGAATTCTCCATCTTGAACCTTTTCAAGATCTTATCAATGTATGCACTTTGGTTTAAACCTATCAGTCGTCTTGATCTATCCCTATAGATCTTTATACCCAAAATATAGGTGGCTTCACCAAGATCTTTAATGGAAAAACAGCTTCCAAGCCAGGCTTTTACACCATCCAAGGTTGGAATGTCGTTTCCAAATAGTAAAATGTCATCAACATATAATACAAGGAAGGTGATAGTGCTCCCACTAGCTTTCTTATATACACAGGCTTCATCAGCGTTTTTGATGAAGCCAAATTTCTTTACTTCATCATCAAAACGGTGATTCCAGCTTCTTGATGCTTGTTTCAATCCATAGATTGACTTCTTTAACTTGCATACCTTTTCAGGATGTTTTGGATCGACAAAACCTTCAGGCTGTTTCATATGGACATCTTCCTCAAGATATCCATTAAGGAAAGCGGTTTTGACGTCCATTTGCCATATCTCATAGTCATAATATGCTGCTATGGCAAATAATATCCTAATAGACTTTAGCATTGCCACAGGTGAAAAGGTTTCATCATAATCAACCCCTTGAGTTTGAGTGAAACCTTTTGCTACAAGTCTAGCTTTATAGGTATCCAAGTTTCCATGCATATCGGTTTTCTTCTTGAAAACCCACTTACTCCCAACTATCTTGGACTTAAGAGGTGGTGTAACCAATTCCCAGACTTGGTTATCATACATGGATTGCATCTCAACGTTCATGGCTTCTTGCCATTTGTCACAATCAGGTTTTGACATTGCATCTTGGTATGTGGTTGGTTCATCTGAATCTACCACATAGCATCCATCCATGAAAAATCCATATCTCTCAGGAGGAACACTAATTCTACCAGATCTGCGAACGTTTTGTGTATTTTGATCATCCATATGATCATTCTCAACATCCTCATGTTGATTGCTAGTATTAACCAATTGTGTATCTTCTTGTGAATCATGGACCTCTTCAAGTTCCACTGTTCTTCCGCTAGTTTCTTCCAAAAGAAACTTAGTTTCCAAGAACTCTGCCTTTCGAGCAATAAACACTTTCTGCTCTGTCGGATCATAGAAATAATATCCAATACAATCTCTAGGATATCCGATGAAGATACACTTCGTGGATCGCCCTTCCAGTTTGTTCTGAGTGTATTGCTTAGGATAAGCTTCACACCCCCAAACTTTCAAATATGATAATGATGGAACCCTTCCATGCCATACTTCGAAAGGTGTCCTTTCCACTTTCTTGGTTGGGGCCATATTTAAAATACGGGCCGCGGAGAGCAACGCGAAACCCCAAAATGACAGAGGTAGTGTACTTCTAGCCATCATAGATCGAACCATATCCAATAGAGTTCGATTCCTCCTCTCAGACACACCATTATGTTGTGGTGTTCCAGGTGGAGTAAGTTGTGAGACAATCCCACAACTTCTAAGATACTCTTGAAATTCACTACTTAGGTATTCACCTCCTCTATCTGTGCGAAGAACCTTGACCGTTTTGTTGAGTTGATTTTCAACTTCATTCTTGAATATTTTGAACATTTCAAAAGATTCATGTTTGTGTCTTAACAAGTACACATACCCATAACGACTATAATCATCGGTAAAGGTAATGAAGTATCTTTCACCATTCCTAGTCATTGGTTTAAAAGGTCCACATACATCCGAATGTATGATCCCTAATAAATCTTTCGCCCTTTCATTAGTCCCACTAAAAGGGGCCTTTGTCATTTTACCTTGTAAGCAAGACTCGCACACATCGAATGAATCATTTTCATTGGTTTTCAAAAGACCATTCTTTTGAAGTTTATGCATACGATTCTTATTTATGTGTCCAAGGCGACAATGCCAAAGATAGGAATCATTCAAATCTAATTTGAGCCTTTTGGTGGTTGCTTGGTACATTGAGCTATCATATGTTGTGTTATCATGAACCAATTCATAAATACCATTACAAGGAATAGCCTTAAAATAAAACACATGATTCAAAGTAACATGAATATCATTGTCAACAAATTTGAAATCATAATCATATTGTCTTAAACGGGAAACAGAAATGATGTTCCTAGTCAAACTAGGAGCATACAAGATATTCTTTAAAATAACTTCCAAACCACTTGGAAGCTTCAAAACATAGTCTCCTTGGGCTTCCACATGAACCTTTGCACCATTGCCCATGAAGAGACTAACTTCCCCTTTTGAATAATGCTTACTTCTTTTGAACCCCTGCAACAAATTGCAAATATGAGTTCCACATCCGGTATCTAATACCCATGTGTTAGAAGAAATTACATTTAGCTCAACATGTATCATAAAGATTGTACCTGAGGTTTGCCCGTCCCTCTTCGACCTCAACGCTTTGAGATAGACCGGACAATTGCGTTTCCAATGGCCTACCTCACCACACTCAAAACAAGGGTCATCTTGAGCAACCTTTTGCTTCTTTTCTTTTGGTTTGGGGGGTTCCATTTTTGCCTTTCCCTTTCCCTTGACGTGCCCCTTCCCTTTGGCAACGCTTGCCTTAGGGTTGGGGAGGTGCCTCTTCCTACTACCTCCTTCATTGATCGTAAGGACCGGCAGAACCTTTCTACCCATGCCCGCCTCGGCCGTTTTTAGCATTGAATGAAGCTCACCAATGCTCTTGTCCCAACCATTCATGTTATAGTTCATAACAAAACTATCAAACTTCTTTGATAGAGAGTTGAGGATCAAATCCGTTGCCAACTCGTTGGACACACGACAGTTAAGCCTTTCGAGGCGATCAATATTGTAGATGCTAATCAAAGACATATTAACCATTAACATGTAAAACGCAGCGGATTTTCAGTTCAAATAAGAGTTTATGTATCATATACATATGTTAAAGCAAAACCCAAAACAAGGATCTTATTATATGGAATAACACACTATCACAACATACATATCAACCATATATATACTACCTTTAGAAACGTGGAATGGAGGCTAGGAGATGATGTTGAATGTCAAGACTTCAAAGTAGAAATCCTCAAGAGATGATACCCCAAGCTTCCTCCAAACACCCACTTGCTAGGTCTTGCAACACCAACCTCAAAGACACTTTTGAAGATCGATTTTTCAGCCAAACAACACTTGTTTGAAGCTGGAAATTGCTTCTATTTCAGCTCCAAAATCCGAATTTTAGAGAGAGATTAGAGAGAAATTATTTTGCTATGTGTGTGTGAGAGAAGGTGTATCCTTGGAAGAGTGTTGTAATGAATAAATATTGCAAGGACCAAGATGATTCATCAAAGGGCTTGCAAGCCCCAAGGGCGGCCGAAATGGACCTTTGAGGTCCCTCTCATTTTGAATTTTTATCAAAAAAATCACCCTTGCACTCTATTGATTTTATAAGATTAAAACCCTTTTATCTTATAAAATTAATACACTTTTGTTTAATATTATTTAACCAACTTAAATAATAGAAACAAGTAATTTCTCATGAACAATTATCCATATAATGTTGTTCATTATCAAAAGCAATGTTTTAGAAAACCCGGTTTCTATGTTGGTGCTTATATTTATTTGTTTGATCTTATCAACGAATAAATATTTATCGGTGTTTGTTTTGCTTGTTATTGGGTATGACCCGACTTGGATCATATCACACTAGCCACATCAATTTAGTATGTATCTTGGGCAGATCAAATCCTTCATAACTTTGAGTAGACTTTTTCTTAAAACTAATTTTAATTATTTCTTCTTAAAATATGTGTGTCCTAAGTTGTCTAGTTCATCACTTTCATAAGCTCATGTTTTCTTTGGATGAAAAATTCTTTTTGAAGACTTTCCTTAGATTCTTGAAAATTTTCTGATACTTCGGAAGATAAAGCTTTATCTTCGGAAAAATAAAAACATTTCTTCAAAATGAATAACTGTCTAAGAGATTTTACCTTCGGAAGAAGTCTAAAACTCATCTTCCGAAGCTTAAAATTCTTATCTCAGACACTTATTCATTTTTAAGGACCTTTTCCTTCCGAAGCAAAATTAACCTTCGGAAGCTTTGTTTATTCCTATACAAAGCATCCAAGGGTTTATTTCTCTTCCGAAGCATAAATCTTCAAGACTCTCAGGAAAATCTTCCGAAGCCATTTTAGCTTCGGAAGCTTTTTCAACCAAAACTTCCGAAGACAAATAACCTTCGGAAGCTTTTCAAATTCCAAGAAAACTACTTTTTGAGCAAAAGTAAACTACCTTTTCCAAGGTGGGACCGACTTTCGGATTTCAAAGTTTATCATCTTTCATTAACTTTGGTTCAAATCCCTTTTCACATAAATACCCAACGTTTCCCCCTCTTTCCCACTATCTTCCTCAATTCTACTATTCCTCTAACCTAATTCTCTACACCGCCTTTGCTTTCTACCTTTCTTCACCCTTAAGCTTCTGAAATGGCCAACCTTAACCGCAGAAACAACCCAGATTTCTCCATGCAACTTCACAGGCAACATAATCAAGTTGCTCTGTTAAGCTCTGAGAAAGATGCAAGTTTCTCAGAGATTTGCCAATTCTTGACTCTGTCAAACTATTTCACCTCCCTGACCATTGATCCTACTCTATATGAGGATCACCTGCTTGAATTCTGGAAGACCTGCCAAGAGGTCATTATGGATGGGGAGAAGGCACTGTCTGCCACAGTGCAAGGGAGGACAATCTTCATCACTCCGGCCATCATTAACCAACATTTACAGTTGGATGATGAAAAAGGTGAGGTGTCCTTCCCAAAAGAAGCTGTTAATCATTCTTTTGAGCAGATGGGCTATGAGGGAGATTTCTCTGTAAAGACCTTCAGGAAAGGGAAGGTCTCATCCCAATGGAAATTCCTGCTCCATGTGGCTATCCACAGCTTATCAAACAAGCATGGTGGATGGGACCAGATTCCTAAGGATCTCTCCTTTATAGTTCATGGAATGGTTCAGGGGGTCAAGTTCAGGTATTCACAATTTGTTTATACTAATTTACTTGCCAACTTAGACTCCTTAGAGTATTACATGTTTCCTAGATATGTTCAACACATTCTCAACTGTGAACTGGGCTCACAGTTGTTAGGACCTGGTATTTGAACGAAATACCTAGTGATTAGCGTGTTAAACCAACTCAAATAGTGCGGAATCCTATTTGATTGGCGATCCAATCAGTGAGAACACACGAAGAATCAATCAAGAATTGAATCCAACGTTAGAAATCGATTAGGAATCGATCTAATGTGTTCTGTGAACTTGGAGAACGATTTGGGAGGTCTCTGGACGGCTAGGGTACGTCTGGAATCGTAATGGGATGAATGCTTTCGTTTTTCCACGAATTGGGTCTATTTATAGGTTAGTATTGTTCAATCGTGCGACTGGGCCATAAGTATGGTTCAGTCGTGCGATTGAACCATGCGGTTGATCCATTCGCACAACTGAGTGTTCAGTCGTGCGATTGAGCCAATCTTATGTGTCAATCATACGACTGATCCAGTCTCCTGGTTCAGTCGTGCGATTGAGTCAATCGTATGAAGTTATTCATGCGTGTGGTCCATTCGCATGGGCCATTCGCATGAGAACTTCATTAAGTTAAGTTTGAATGTTTTAATTAATGTAACATAATGTGCAACCATTCAAACAATCATAAACCCAATCAATTCAATCACGACTCATTAATGAAATATTAAACATCACAAGTAACAAACAATTCATATCATTTCATTAATCAATACACTTACATCATAATCAGACAGACAAGTTCATTACATTACAAATCATGATCTAGGGACATACATGCATCAACAAACTCCCCCTTGGACCTAGATCTATCTAATCTCTTGTCTTCTGCATTACCTCCTTATACTTCTTGTACTTCTCCTCTTTGGTGACTCCTGCGTGAATCTCAAACGCAAAGCAAAGTCGTATAACGTTTTGGAACTGGAGGGCTTGTACAATGTCTTGTGTGTCATAGAACAGTGGCCACTTGTATAATGTATAGACATCATTAGCAGACAAGTTGGTTAGCCACATCGGGTCGAATACCCTGATTGTATCCATTTGGCCCTCTTTATTCAGAACTATGACAGCTTCAGCAGTTCTCCAATCATAGTACCACCATTTGAAGTGTGGAGTGAAGTCCTGTGGCATTTCCCTGAGAGGGATTCTTGACATAGTGCGCGGAGGACTCCACTTCAACACAATCTTGGGCTTGCCAGTAATGGAATCAACCTCAGACCTTCTTATATACCTCGTAGGCTGTTGTGGTCTGAAGTTAACCCATCTGGTGTGGTACTCCTTCTTCAGGGCAGCCTCGAACCAGCCTGACATCTTTCTTGGGTCAGCATACAGCAGCTTTAGCTTAGCCAGCTGGTTGAGCTCAAAACCAGGTAGAGTCTTCAGATCATGTGGAAACCTGAAGTACTCTATGCCCTGTTCCCTCTTAACTGCATACGCGTTAAGGTCATCAAAATAAGCCCATGCAATAATCCTGCCTGACACCTTATGGTGTTTCTTGACTCTGTAGAGCTTGGTGTAGGCATCTTTCTTTGGTGCAGCACGCTGGGCTCTTACTTCTTCAAAACAGGCAGCCCACTCAGCCTTGCGAATGTCTACGTCATCATTTGAGGCTTGGGCTGTTCCTTCAGTCTTTTCGGTTTCCTGCTCCATCTTGTCTAGTACCTCAAACGTATCACTGACTAGGGATTCACCCAGATTGGGGACCACATTTCCCTCGTTGTCAGCGTACTGAGGGTACTCTTCTGCAGTAATATCTTCAACCTCAACTTCATCAACGTCATTTAGTTCTTCATCACTGGTTGAATCAACTGTTGGAGCATCCTTGACAATTTCATCAGGATTGAGTCTGAACATTCTGCCAGTTGCTCGTCAGATAGGTCATGAATTATTTCCCCTTCTTCAGGGGTATAACTCACAGACCTTCTTACAATCCCTTGCAGATCAAGAATCATGGTTAATTGAGTCTTGACCTGTTGAAGGGGAGCAATGTCAAACTCATCCCTTTGAAAGTTTGGATCTGTTTGATTTAAACATTCAACACATAAACCATTAGTAAGTAATCAAACAGAATTATATCAACTTAATATATATAAACATTCAACACACTTGTTTTCATTACATGATTCAAATACAAAATAAATAAATACATAAGACATCTAATCTGTACTTTTGTCTTGAATCATGGGCGTGTCGCTCGGAGGAGCAGAAGTGGTGGATGACTGGTCCTGTCGATGCTTAGATCTTCGTTCTTGACCAGAAGCAGAGGCCGATGCAGCCGCATCCCCTCCTTCTGCTTCGTCATCATCATCTCTACCTTCTGTCCTTTCTTCCTCAGTCTCTTCCTCATCCTCATCATCTTCCTCATCATCATCATCATCTTCATCATCACCATCTCCATCATCCCCATCACCCTCCTTTATCTTCAAGGGCTCATCCTTCGACCCCTTTAACCTCAGCATAATCGTCTTGTTGGTCGTCTCCAACTCCTCTATACGTTTGACTGACTGGGCCTGCTGGTCCTGGAGTTGGGACACCTCGACTCTCTGAGCATCGATTAGCTGGTTCTGCTGGTCTATCACCCGAGCCTGCTCTGCCATCTGCTGAGACTGGGCAGCAGTCAGGTCGGTCAGCTGGCGGATCTGCGCCGCCTTCTCCTCATCTGCAGCGAGCAGGCGCATCACCATACGGTTAAGCGCTGACAGCTGCTCCTCTACCCCGATGTGAGGTAGAGTAGATCCATAAACATGTGGTGGCTGGGCTGAGGGTCCAGCATGATGTGAGGTGGTGGTGGTAGTAGCAGTGGTGAATATGGGTCGGTAGCTGGTGCTGGTGATGTAGGTGTGAATGGTATGGTGGTGGATGGGAAGGATACAGTGGTGGTAGGTAAGGTGGTGGCTGTGGTAGTGGAAGTAGTGGATGTGGTGGCTGTGGTGATGGGTGGTATGTCAGTGGTGGTGGTAGTGGTGGCTGTAGTGGTAACGAAGGTCAGGCGACGCTTCTTCTTCTTCAATCCATGGGGTTGAGCCATCCGCTTCCTCCTAGTCCCGGTGGAAGTGGATGCTCCCCCTGCAGCTCTGCCCACTGAACCCGAACATAGCTCGGGTCAGTCTCTCTCTCTGAGGAGTCCCGAGGGTGTTCACCAACCACCCTAAGCCCGTGTTCTGTGGGAACAACTTTGCTTCCCACAGTCCTAGTGAGGGGCTCCTCATCTGACTCCTCCTCCTCTTGATCACCAGCTACAAACTCCTGATGGAAACCGGCCATCTCAGCAACCTCTCCGGCAGTGGCAGACCCCGGGGGAATAACATCAGAATCAGTGCCTCTATGTGGAGCAGGCATATCATCCCCGGCGTCGCCGCTATCATCATCATCTGAGTCAGTATCTGGTATAGCAATATGCTCGACATCTGAATCACTGTCATCGTGGCGCCACTTTCTCTTGGCTGGCGCCACATAGTCAGCACGGGCCAGATGCCCAAACAACCTCCTGACAGGGGGTTTCACCTGCTTCCCCCTGTATACCTTCATCCGGCCTAGCGTAGTGTCATCCATGACCTCTAGCACTACAGCATCCTCCTTCTCCTTTGGCAGGGAGGGAAGCTTCTGATCAATAATCATCTGTATAAACCTCGGATACATACAGAAGCCTTCCTTCCCTTTCCCCTCAATGTTCTCCACCAGGTAGGTGAAGATCATTTTGGAGAAGCTGAACGGGTGGTTCAGCACCAATGCAGCATAAGCGTTCTGGATCTGATCTGACAACTCATCAAATCCTCCCTTCCTCGACGCTATGCACTTCAGCAGAACATGCGCAAGATACTTGAACTGGGGACAGAGGTTACTCTTGTTGAGTACCCCAGCATTGATGTCCCCAGAGTACTTGGCTCTCATAAAACATCCTCTGACAGTGAGGGGGTGTAGACGAGTAGGACAATCAGCATCATCCCCTAACTGTAGAACAATCCTCAAATCCTCCTCTGATACGGTAATAGCCTCACCAAAGATCGTACTCCTGATGCAATGAGGCTCAGAGGATCTATCAACAGTCGCGCCTTCCCAGAAGGCCTGCTGCACTGATCTATACGGAGTGCATGGTGTAGAGATAGCATGAGCAATCCTGGATCTCAACAGAAATGTAATGATGCCTGAGAAGTCAGCTGCGTTCCTGGATGTCAAATCCAGATGAGCACATATGTTATGCTTGGTGCTCATGTTCCATCGACTCGCCATCTGTAACACATAACAATATAAACATTAGTTCCACTGGCTACAAGTATAATGAAACACTTAAACTTTGAGTAGAATGTCTCTGTCATACGATTGAGGTTGTGCGACTGAAGACAGTCGTGCGACTGAACAGTGCGATTGAGGTTCAGACGTGCGAATGACCTCATGCGTACGACTGAGTGTGCGACTGGACTCATGCGCATGTACTCTTATGCGGTTACACCAGTCGTGCGACTGAGTCTCATTCGCATGGTTCAGTCGTGCGGTTAAGTGAATCGCCCCCTTCAGTCGTGCGACTGAAGTTCATCCGCTTGTCCAATCGTATGACATCCTGTCCGTTAACTTTTTCATCAATTTTGAGTTTTAGACTTCGTGTACTGGTTCATTAGACTCGCAATACTTTCTTATAACTCCTAACACACTTAATTTCCTCTGTTTGAGTAGTTAGATTAGGTTATTAGTCCGTTTTAGTCCTGTTTGCTTTCGGGTCTTAATTTTGCAGATCTAGAATCAATTGGAATGTTATTTTGTTTGCTCTTCACCGCAAATTACCTGTAGAATCGATGGAGATGATCAGTACTCAAGAATCGGGTGTATTAGAAATCAAAAGAAATTTTGGCAGAGTTTGGTTAAGTCGTGCGATTTAGGGTTTCTTTGAGGGTGATGAGTCTCTGCGACCGACTCCTCCTCTATTTATACTAACCCTAGATCCAATCGTGCGACTGAGTTCATACGCACCTTTCAGTCGTGCGAGTGGGACTCAGTCGTGCGATTGGGTCAGTCGCCCTTCTCCAGTCGTCCGACTGGATTTCAGTCGTGCGACTGACTCACTCGTTCGCACTTAAGCCTCCGACTGGGCTAATCGTATGGGCCATTCGGTTTGATGGTCCATACTCATAGTTCATTCGTGCGAATGGATTCCATTCGTATGGTTAGTCCATACGTATGGTCCATTCGTGCGAATGGGTCATACTTAGTTAATTTTCTGCCATTTTGACCAATTTACATTTAAAACCCCTTTTAACTTTATGAAATTAACGTTATGAACCTTTGATCATCTTAGACATGATCATCTTATCTGGAAAACATTTTGATCACCTCAGACGTGACCATTTTTATCTTGAAAACATTTTGATCACCTCAGACGTGATCCTTTTAAAAACACTTTGTCACCTCAGACGTGACTATTTTAACCTTTCAAAGCACATATGGTCATCTCAGACATGACCCTTTTAGTGAGTTGATTCCTTCTGATTTTCCTGATGTAGCCCGACACACGACTAAAATTAAAATTAAAACGACTAACTAATTTAAGAACTTAAACTAATTACATAAACAGACATATTTTTGGCTTTTTGTGAGAGATAAATCCAGAGATTGATATCTACGGGATTTGGTTCGGGAGTAGACAGCTTCAACTTAGATTGATCATATCTGGACCAATTCAATTTTGGAATCATACAGGCAATCAAATCATTTGGGACTAGTTATTAAAACCTTTGATGCTCAAATTCTCGGTGTTCATCCAGAGTCGTTAGCAACTTAAGGAAATCATACTGAAACTCTTAGATTTTCACATTGATTTGAACCTTTGAGAATGTAGCCACAATGATTGTCAGTATGTTTGTCCACTTAAATCCATACACAGACTTTTGACACAGACTGGTGACTTATTTAGGTTTAATTATTTCAACTAACATTTGTGGATCCCACACTTATATGGTAATCAACATTCCTCAGGAGCTTTTGAGCGGTCTACGGGTATTATTACAAGAAGAGACTATTCTTAGAGTTTTCAAAGAGAAGCCTGTCCTCAGGTCAGTGCCATCGCACAGCAGAGAGGCGGCAAACAACAATGAATTCTAGAATATCTAGGTTATGCTTATCCTCAGGTCAGTGCCATCGCACAGCAGAGAGGCACACAACCTATCTCCTTGTTAGAGCAGCTTATTTTATTTTACACAAAATGCACCAACAACATAAGTCATTAGCTTTATTGCATTTGTCTTTCATTTTTTTCTTGCTTTGCTCTAATTATGGTCATCCGCACACATTTGTGGCGTTTAATTGCTCATTACCCCTTATTGGAATATATTTGATTGTGTTAACCAGTGATAAGATGGAAGCCCACAGTCAGTTGAACAACTTAGTTTGATCTTGAGATCACCAATCAGGTCTAATTGTCTATTGTGTTGAATCTACCAACATATCATTTGTGGTCTAGCAGCCTCTAAGTCTACTTTCTTTGTGTCACCTTAGGAGTTGCCAGTTTTCTATCATCTTCCCTTTTTATATTGCTCAGACTACACAGACTTATACTTTGAACTTTTGCATCTTTTCAAAACTTAAAATTTTTAAAGTCCCTCTTGATATGTTCCTGTGTACTATCATTTTCCAAAGGTATTGAATCGGTATCACAGACACAATCTACCTTATTTCAGCTAGTTACTCCTTCTCCCTCATTTTTTTTTATTTTTAATTTTACTTGCTGACATATTCTCCCCCTAAAATACTAAAATCATTTCTGGTTAAATTATTTTAGGATTTTAATAAACAGCAAAGTAACATGAGTTTAAATAAAACAGACGAGAATAAAACAAATAAAATAAAATAAAATAAACTTTAACTAAACTACATCGGACTACACATTATCATCATCAGGAATTACCTCACTTTTCTTTTTAACGCCGTTGACCTCTAGCAAATATTGAAAACGTGGTTTATCAAAGGCTTTAGTATAGAGGTCAGCGCGTTGAAAATCAGTATTAATTTTAACCACATCAATTAAGTTTTTTTCAAAGCAATCTCTTATGAAATGGTATTTAATACCGATGTGTTTGGTCTTAGGATGTTGAACCGGATTTTTAGTTACTGCAATTGCAGCAGAGTTATCAACAAAAATAGGAGTAGATGAGAATTTTAAACCGTAATCCCGCATTTGCTGTTGAATCCAGATGATTTGTGAACAGCAACTTGCAGCAGCAACATATTCGGCTTCACAGGTTGACAATGCAACCGATGTCTGCTTCTTACACTGCCAGGTAACTAATCTTCTCCCAAAGAATTGACACCCCGCTGATGTAGACTTGTAGTTCATCTTGCAGCCCCCGTAATCCGAGTCACTATACGCGGTAAGCTCAAAGTCATCATCATGAGGATACCACAATCCAAGTGTGGGTGTACCCTTCAGATAACGAAAAATCCTCTTGACCCCGATCAGATGGTTGACCTTTGGTTTAGCCTGATATCTAGAACATAGACATGTAGCATACATAATATCAGGTCTTGAGGCAGTGAGATACATGAGGGATCCAATCATTCCTCGGTACATAGTGGCATCTACTAGATCTCCATTCTCATCAGGTGCTATATCATGATTCGTAGCAAGTGGAGTCCCAGCAGCAGAAGCATTCTCCATGTCAAAGCGACTGAGAATGTCTCCTACATACTTGGTCTGATGTAGAAAGATTCCATTAGGTGTTTGATCCACCTGTAACCCGAGAAAGAACTTCATCTCCCCCATAGCACTCATCTCAAACTCTTTCTTCATCACTGCTTCAAACTCTTTGCATAACTCTTCGTTCTTTGACCCGAAGATTATGTCATCAACATATATCTGTACAAGCAGTAGGTCGCCATCCTTTTCTTTAATAAACAGTGTACAGTCAATGACTCCCCTGCGAAAGCCGTGTTTCACAAGATGAGTCGAGAGTTTCTCATACCAAGCTCGAGGAGCTTGATGAAGCCCATATAAAGCTTTGTCGAGCTTGTAAACTCTATCCCGATGATAAGGATCTTCAAATCCCTCGGGTTGACTTACATAGACTGTTTCCCTGATTTCCCCATGAAGGAATGCACTCTTCACATCTAATTGGTAGACTTTAATCTTCATGTACGATGCATAGGCAAGGAAGATACGAATAGCTTCCATCCTTGCCACGGGTGCAAACACCTCATTATAGTCAATCCCCTCGACTTGGCGAAAACCTTGAACCACCAGTCGAGCTTTGTTCCTGATAATGACTCCTTGGTCATCCTTCTTGCATTTTAGTACCCATTTGGTGCCAATGACTTTAGCACCTTTAGGTCTATCAACCAGAGTCCATACACCTAACTTCTTAAACTGCAGAAGTTCTTCTTGCATGGCACTCACCCACGCCTCATCATTTAGTGCCTCACTGACATATTTTGGCTCAACCTGCGAGACAAAACATCGATAAGCACCATCATGAATGTAACCCTTCTCCATAACCGAGGCGTAATCAGCTGAGTATAGCTGATTTCGGGTTTGTACTCCTGATCTGACATCCCCAATAACATTGTCAAGGGGATGATAGACGTTTAGTCGTGATCCTGGAGTAGTAGGAACAGCCACCTCAGAACCGAGATTATGAACATTTTGTTCTGCATCTGAGGTAGTTGGAGTTTGAGGTTCCGAAGTCGAAGGAGCATCACTCGTAGATGCTTGTGGACTTTCAGGAACTGGAACCTGTTCCTCCTGACTGTTCTGGTCATCTGCTTCAGTTTCATCTTCAGAGGAGGAGTCATGTCATCGACTACTCCCCCTGACTGAGTAGATGATTCTCCCTGTGTGCTAGATGGTGTATTCAGAATATCATACATCATCCTAGTAGCTAACTCATCATCCGAGGGAGAGAGAGGAATGTTGAAGGACTTGAAGAATCCATCATAATCGAAGAAGTATGCAGGTCCTTTGCCTGTAGGTGGTGTGGTATATCTCTGAACGTCGACATTACACCACACTTCTACAAGACCCGTTGAGTTATTGTAAACTCGCTTGTTCGGTATGTTGTATCCTAGAAAAATTCCTTCATCTGCCTTCTCGCTGAATTTTCCTTCTTGTGTCTTCTTCAGAAGTGTACACGGCGCGCCAAAAGGTTCAAGATACTCCAAATTTGGTTTGCGTCTTTGTAGTAGCTCATAACATGTCTTTCCGTGGCGCTTGACTATTAGGACTCGATTCAGTGTATAACATGCATTTGCCACTGCCTCATTCCAGAATTGGATAGGCAGTTTCGAGTCAGCCAGCATAGTCCGTGCAGTCTCTATCAAGCTTCTGTTCTTTCTCTCAGCAACACCATTCATCTGAGGCGTGTAGGCAGAAGTGAATTGATGAACAATTCCCTTTTCCTTGCAGTATGCCTCCATCCATTGATTCTTGAATTCTGTCCCGTTGTCTGAGCGTACTTGTCTAACTTTTAGCTTGTAGAGAGATTCCAGTGTGGTTACTAATTCCTTGAATGACTCAAATGTTTCTGATTTGGATTTCAGAAACAGTACAAATCGCCTGCAATGCTCCTTGTACTGACTGGACCAAACAGATCCATGTGAAGAAGTTCAAGAGGAAGTTCTATTGAATGAACTTTCTTTTCCTTATGAGACTTCTTTGTCTGTTTGCCTTTCTTGCAAGCTACACAAAAGTCAGGAAGTTGGAAGTTCTTGACATTTACTCCTCTCACTAAATCCTTCTGAATCAAATGATTCATCTTCCTTTGACTAATGTGTCCCATTCTCCTATGCCAGGAGATTGAGTCCTTCTCAGTAGCTTTAGATAGAAAGCACTGAACCTCATGATCCGTTGTAGCAGCTGTTGACAGATCCAAGACATAAAGGTCTTTATATCTTGAAGCAGTCATCAGAACTTGGTCCTCTGGATCATGTAGTCTTTCTTCAGCACGTAACACTTCTTGTTGTCGAAGATGACTTTAAATCCTTTATCGCAGATTTGGGAAACAGAAAGTAAGTTATTTTGAAGTTGTTGAACGTAGTTCACCTTATCAAACTTAACTTTCTGATTTCCCACTTCTCCCTGAGCTGTGATGTATCCTCCCTTGTTTCCTGCAAAGGAAACATGCCCTCCTTTTATTTGTTTGACGTTTGATAAAAGGGCTCTATTTCCTGTCATGTGCCTGGATGCTCCGCTGTCTATAATCCACGTGTTAGTCTCAGCGCTGTATCGAACACCCTGCACATACAAAGTAAATGTATTAGTTTAGGTTAGGAACCCAAGCCTTTACTGTCTTGGGTTTCCCAGAGGCATCACACATCATAAACTCTACCCATTGACCCTTAGAGGGTGAGGGTAGCTCAGGTTCCTTCTTGTCATCAGTATCAGACACGCAGGATGACTTTTCTTTCCATAAGCCAGATTTGTGCAATGCCTGTTTATGATAAACAGTCGTCTGGCTTACAGGTTGGACTTTAGGTTCACTAGATCTTCTAGGTGGAGTTAGAGAACTCCTCTTAGAAGACCTAGGTCTAGAGTCCTGAAGATCAATCTTCTTCCTAGGTGTCTGATAGAAAGGACAATAGGAAGCAATGTGTCCACATTCTCCACAGTTGTAGCATGACCTGCTATCAACTTTATAAGTAGACTTTCTTTGTGGAGAAGTGCGTGACACTCTAGTAACATCAATCACTTTAGGTTTTGACTCTTGTATGTTTGATGTTTTCTCTGGTTTAACAAAATTAACTGTTTTAACCTGTTTAACATGTTCCACTTTTTGGTTAACTGGTTTTTGACTTGCATGTGAAAAATTAATGTTTGAAGTCCTTTTAGGTTCTGATTTGACTCTGTTTGACCCTGACTTTAAGTTAACTTTTTCAAATTCATTTTCCAGATTAACACAAGGCAATTTACCCTTTGCCTTTGAAGTGGCCTCCTTTTGTTTCTTTCCAGATTCAGTAGATGAACATGATGTGTCTGGATCAGTAACAAGAGGAGTAGTCACCACATGATCCTTGATGGGGTTGTTGTTTACTGGTCTAGACTTAGTGTTCATCAAGGTCTCAGGTGGAGGTGGAACCACTTTGTAGCCTAATCCCTCCCCGTTATTCCTTTCTCTCACTAAGTGTTGAACTATGTGTGAAGAACTAGTCCAACTGTGCAGTTTCTGTTTTAATGAATTAACTTCTACTTCTAGAACTGCCTTTTGCTTCTTAGTGTCCTCTAGGGAGTTTAGATAGTACCTAATGTCATTTGCTTGGTTAAAGGCAACTACTTCGGTTTCCCTAAGCTGTTTAGTCAATAGGTCTATCTTTTCTTTATAACTATGCTCATTTTGTTTTAGAACTCTATTAGCCTCAGTGCACAGTTGTAAGTCTTTTACTAAGTTATCATTGTGATCTAATAACCTAGCAAAATTTTTCATCAATGCTATTTCTAAACATATCACAATCAGAACAAGCATGATTATCAAACATTTGGTCAGTTGTACTTACCTGTGTTGGTTCAGAAGAGTTAGCCATCAACGCAGCATCAGATGTCTCTGGTTCTGGTGATTCTGACTTTTCTGTCTCTGACGTGGAAGTCTCCTCCTTTGGCTTGTAACTGACCTCAGCTGCAGTTGTTTCTTCACTATGTGACATTGCTATCTCAACTGCTAGATCACCTTCACTCGCAGAATCATCATCAATATCCTCAACACTGGCAATGTTAGATTCTCCTGGTGAGACAAACCTAAAACTCCAATCCTGTCCTTCATCATCATGAGCAGTCAAGGCTTTTGGATCCTTGTTTGATGAAGTAGAACTGGAGGCTTGCTTGTCTTGGCGAGTAAAGGACGAGAACGGGTTCCCATTACCCGTCTTCTTTGGCTTGACACATTCTCTCTTGAAGTGCCCCTTCTCTCCACAGTTGAAGCAGGTCACTTTGCTCTTGTCAAAGCCAAATGTGGTATCCTTAGTAGCTATCAAGTTCTGTCCTGTCTTCTTAACAAACTTCTTCGCCCTTCGGACAGCGCTAGCTAAGGCCCACATTATATCCATCCTCTCAAGCTCCATTTCATCCACCTGCTCGTAGTCCTCATCTGCCAGATGGCAGTTTCCAATCTTCCCAGCAACAAGTCCATCATATGAATGAACCACTGCGGCTAGAAGATCCATATGCTCTCGTGCTACTTCTACGGTCACATTACCGAGGTTCTCGGTCTTCAATTTGGTAGCACTTGCTTCTGATCCAATATAGTGGGTACATGATGACCCTGACGTGTCTGATCCAGAAGGAGAAGCATGTGAAGGACCTGACGAGCTAGACACAAATGCAGTCTGGAGAGGTGCTCCAGATGTCTTAGCTTGAGGCGTGGCGTTGTATAAAGCTGGATTTTGTGTATATGAAGACTTCTGAGCTCTATACTTCATCCTTAGTGCTTCTTCTCGCAACTTGAGAATGAAGTCATTTATATCCAGCTTTACAAGCATTCCATTCTGTCTCAGGTTAGACACGAATGAAGCCCACTTATCAGGCAATCCGTCTGCGAAGTTGCTTACTTTCTCTTCCATAGTCGTTTCCACTCCATGTGTATGCAATTCGCTCATCAAGTGGTAGAATCTGTCTATGACTTCGTCTAAACTCTCATTACCAATCGATGAGAAGTTATCGAATTCCTTCTTTAACTCCTTTGCCTTGATTGCCTTCAATGATGCATTCCCATCATATCTCTTCTCTAGCTCATCCCACAGTTTCTTGGACTGTTTGTTCTCTGAATATTGGTGGAATATATTTTTGGGGATAGACTGAGTGATCAATGCATAAACCCTTTTCTCTGCATTGTACTTTACTTTCTGTGCGTCTGTCATCCCACTTAACGTTAATTTAACTCCATCAGCTCCCACCGGTGTACTATATCCGATCTCAATGGCTTCCCACAGATTAGGATCTACCCCATTGAGGTAGATCTCAAAACGTTGTTTCCAGTGGGGAAACTCATCTAAAGTCAAGAGCTTTGGTGGTTTATTGTGATTACCCACCTCACTCTCAAGCAACAGCAGGTTCTGAATCCTCGAGTCCTTCCCAGCAGTAAAGGCTGACATTGATCTTCCATGGCTAATAAACTTAGAATCTAATCAAACAAACTTTCACTGATGCGACTGAAGGATGCGAATGGTCTAATCGTGCGTATGAACTCTGCGATTGGTTCAACCGTGCGACTGAACTGGGCGATTGGTTCAGTCGTGCGAATGAATCTGGTGCGTATGAGTTATGCGAACGAACGGTTCAGTCGGCCGAATGAGGGTGCGACTAGGTCCAATCGTGCGAATGAGCAATGCGAATGGAGTCCAGTCGTGCGAATGGGTCACTCGTGCGACTGAAGCTGCTGTTTTGCGAAATTTTCTAGGTTTGACGGGTTTTAGCCGTAAAAATTCGAAATTTCACAAGTCCTAATCGCCTATGTCCGTAGAAACTAAACTTCAATGAGCAGGGAACGTCCAAGATCACTTTTGATGCCAAAGATTGTGTTTTTCGTGCAAAAACACAAACTTTTATGCAATCTTGATTGAATCAACACGTAATCAAGAGCCAAGGCTCTGATACCACTTGTTAGGACCTGGTATTTGAACGAAATACCTAGTGATTAGCGTGTTAAACCAACTCAAATAGTGCGGAATCCTATTTGATTGGCGATCCAATCAGTGAGAACACACGAAGAATCAATCAAGAATTGAATCCAACGTCAGAAATCGATTAGAAATCGATCTGATGTGTTCTGTGAACTTGGAGAATGATTTGGGAGGCTTCTAGACGGCTAGGGTACGTCTGGAATCGTAATGGGATGAATGCTTACGTTTTTCCACGAATTGGGTCTATTTATAGGTTAGTATTATTCAATCGTGCGACTGGGCCATAAGTATGGTTCAGTCGTGCGATTGAACCATGCGGTTGATCCATCCGCACGACTGAGTGTTCAGTCGTGCGACTGAGTCAATCTTATGTGTCAATCATACGACTGATCCAGTCTCCTGGTTCAGTCGTGCGATTGAGTCAATCGTATGAAGTTATTCATGCGTGTGGTCCATTCGCATGGGCCATTCGCATGAGAACTTCATTAAGTTAAGTTTGAATGTTTTAATTAATGTAACATAATGTGCAACCATTCAAACAATCATAAACCCAATCAATTCAATCACGACTCATTAATGAAATATTAAACATCACAAGTAACAAACAATTCATATCATTTCATTAATCAATACACTTACATCATAATCAGACAGACAAGTTCATTACATTACAAATCATGATCTAGGGACATACATGCATCAACAGCTTGTTCGGTATGTTGTATCCTAGAAAATTCCTTCACCTGCCTTCTCGCTGAATTTGCCTTCTTGTGTCTTCTTCAGAAGTGTACACGGCGCGCCAAAAGGTTCAAGATACTCCAAATTCGGTTTGCGTCTTTGTAGTAGCTCATAACATGTCTTTCCGTGGCGCTTGACTATTAGGACTCGATTCAGTGTATAACATGCATTTGCCACTGCCTCATTCCAGAATTGGATAGGCAGTTTCGAGTCCGCCAGCATAGTCCGTGCAGTCTCTATCAAGCTTCTGTTCTTCCTCTCAGCAACACCATTCATCTGAGGTGTGTAGGCAGAAGTGAATTGATGCACAATTCCTTTTTTCTTGCAGTATGCCTCCATCCATTGATTCTTGAATTATGTCCCGTTGTCTGAGCGTACTTGTCTAACTTTTAGCTTGTAGAGAGATTCCAGTGTGGTTACTAATTTCTTGAATGACTCAAATGTTTCTGATTTGGATTTCAGAAACATTACCCAAGTGAACCTTGAGTAGTCATCAGTGACCACAAAACAGTACAAGTCGCCTGCAATGCTCCTGGTACTGACTGGACCAAACAGATCCATGTGAAGAAGTTCAAGAGGAAGTTCTATTGAATGAACTTTCTTTTCCTTTGAGACTTCTTTGTCTGTTTGCCTTTCTTGCAAGCTACACAAAAGTCAGGAAGTTGGAAGTTCTTGACATTTACTCCTCTCACTATATCCTTCTGAATCAAATGATTCATCTTCCTTTGACTAATGTGTCCCATTCTCCTATGCCAGGAGATTGAATCCTTCTCAGTAGCTTTAGATAGAAAGCACTAAACCTCATGATCAGTTGTAGCAGCCGTTGACAGATCCAAGACATAAAGGTCTTTATATCTTGAAGCAGTCATCAGAACTTGGTCCTCTGGGATCATGTAGTCTTTCTTCAGCACGTAACACTTCTTGTTGTCGAAGATAACTTTAAATCCTTTATCACAGATTTGGGAAACAGAAAGTAAGTTATTCTGAAGTTGTTGAACGTAGTTCACCTTATCTAACTTAACTTTCTGATTTCCCACTTCTCCCTGAGCTGTGATATAGCCTCCCTTGTTTCTTGCAAAGGAAACATGCCCTCCTTTTATTTGTTTGACGTTTGATAAAAGGGCTCTATTTCCTGTCATGTGCCTGGATGCTCCGCTGTCTATAATCCACGTGTTAGTCTCAGCGCTGTATCGAACACCCTGCACATACAAAGTAAATGAATTAGTTTAGGTTAGGAACCCAAGCATTTACTATCTTGGGATTCCCAGAGGCATCACACATCATAAACTCCACCCATTGACCCTTAGAGGGTGAGGGTAGCTCAGGTTCCTTCTTGTCATCAGTATCAGACACGCAGGATGACTTCTCTTTCCATAAGCCAGATTTGTGCAATGCCTGTTTATGATAAACAGTCGTCTGGCTTATAGGTTGGACTTTAGGTTCACTAGATCTTCTAGGTGGAGTCAAAGAACTCCTCTTAGAAGACCTAGGTCTAGAGTCCTGAAGATCAATCTTCTTCCTAGGTGTTTGATAGAAAGGACAATAGGAAGCAATGTGTCCACATTCTCCACAGTTGTAGCATGACCGGCTATCAACTTTATGAGTAGACTTTCTTTGTGGAGAAGTGCGTGGCACTCTAGTAACATCAATCACTTTAGGTTTTGACTCTTGTGCGTTTGATGTTTTCTCTGATTTAACAAAATTAACCGGTTTAACCTGTTTAACATCTTTTTCTTTTTGGTTAACTGGTTTTTGACTTGAAGCATGTGAAAAATTAACATTTGAAGTCTTTTTAGGTTCTGATTTGACTCTGTTTGACCCTACTTTAAGTTACCTTTTTCAAATTCATTTTCCAGATTAACACAAGGCAATTTACCCTTTGCCTTTGAAGTGGCCTCCTTTTGTTTCTATCCAGATTCAGTAGATGAACATGAGGTGTCTGGATCAGTAACAAGAGGAGTAGTCACCACATGATCCTTGATGGGGTTATTATTTATTGGTCTAGACTTAGTGTTCATCAAGGTCTCAGGTGGTGGTGGAACCACTTTGTAGCCTAATCCCTCCCCGTTATTCCTTTCTCTCACTAAGTGTTGAACTATGTGTGAAGAACTAGTCCAACTATGCAGTTTCTGTTTTAATGAATTAACTTCTACTTCAAGAACTGCCTTTTGCTTCTTAGTTTCTTCTAGGGAGTTTAGATAGTACCTAATGTCATTTGCTTGGTTAAAGGCCACTACTTCGGTTTCCCTAAGTTGTTAGTCAATAGGTCTATCTTTTCTTTATAACTATGCTCATTTTGTTTTAATACTCTATTAGCCTCAGTGCACAGTTGTAAATCTTTTACTAAGTTATCATTATGATCTAATAACCTAGAAATTTGTCATCTATGCTATTCCTAAAAGTATCACAATCAGAACAAGCATGATTATTAAACATTTGGTCAGTAGTACTTACCTGAGTTGGTTCAGAAGAGTTAGCCATCAACGCAGCATCAGATGTCTCTGGTTCTGGTGATTCTGACTTTTCTGTCTCTGACGTGGAAGTCTCCTCCTTTGGCTTGTAACTGACCTCAGCTGCAGTTGTTTCTTCACTATGTGACATTGCTATCTCAACTGCTAGATCACCTTCACTCGCAGAATCATCATCAATATCCTCAACACTGGCAATGTTTGATTCTCCTGGTGAGACAAACCTAAAACTCCAATCCTGTCCTTCATCATCATGAGCAGTCAAGGCTTTTGGATCCTTGTTTGATGAAGTAGAACTGGAGGCTTGCTTGTCTTGGCGAGTAAAGGACGAGAACGGGTTCCCATTACCCGTCTTCTTTGGCTTGACACATTCTCTCTTGAAGTGCCCCTTCTCTCCACAGTTGAAGCAGGTCACTTTGCTCTTGTCAAAGCCAAATGTGGTATCCTTAGTAGCTACCAGGTTCTGTCCAGTCTTCTTAACAAACTTCTTCGCCCTTCGGACAACGCTAGCTGAGGCCCACATTATATCCATCCTCTCAAGCTCCATCTCGTCCCCTGCTCGTAGTCCTCATCTGCCAGATGGCAGTTTCCAATCTTCCCGGCAACAAGTCCATCATATGAATGGACCACTGCAGCTAAAAGATCCATATGTTCTCGTGCTACTTCTACAGTCACATTACCGAGGTTCTTGGTCTTCAATTTGGTAGCACTTGCTTCTAATCCAATATAGTGGGTACATGATGACCCTGACGTGTCTGATCCAGAAGGAGAAGCATGTGAAGGACCTGACGAGCTAGACACAAAAGCAGTCTGGAGAGGTGCTCCAGATGTCTTAGCTTGAGGCGTGGCGTTGTATAAAGCTGGATTTTGTGTGTACGAAGACTTCTGAGCTCTATACTTCATCCTTAGTGCTTCTTCTCGCAACTTAAGAATGAAGTCATTAATATCCAGCTTTACAAGCATTTCATTCTGTCTCAGGTTAAACACGAATGAAGCCCACTTATCAGGCAATCCGTCTGCGAAGTTGCTCACTTTCTCTTCCATGGTCGTTTCCACTCCATGTGTATGCAATTCGCTCATCAAGTGGTAGAATCTGTCTATGACTTGTCTAAACTCTCGTTACCAATAGAAGAGAAGTTATCGAATTCCTTCTTTAACTCCTTTGCCTTGATTGCCTTCAATGACGCATTCCCATCATATCTCTTCTCTAGCTCATCCCACAGTTTCTTGGACTGCTTATTCTCTGAATACTGGTGGAATATGTCTTTGGGGATAGACTGAGTGATCAATGCATAAACCCTTTTCTCTGCATTGTATTTTACTTTCTATGCGTCTGTCATCCCACTTAACGTTAGCTTAACTCCATCAGCTCCCACCGGTGTACTATAACCGATCTCAATGGCTTCCCACAGATTAGGATCTACTCCATTGAGGTAGATCTCAAAACGTTGTTTCCAGTGGGGAAACTCATCTAAAGTCAAGAGCTTTGGTGGTTTATTGTGATTACCCACCTCACTCTCAAGCAACAGCAGGTTCTGTATCCTTGAGTCCTTCCCAGCAGTAAAGGCTGACATCTGATCTTCCATGGCTAATAAACTTAGAATCTAATCAAACAAACTTTCACTGATGCGACTGAAGGATGCGAATGATCTAATCGTGCGTATGAACTCTGCGACTGGTTCAATCATGCGGCTGAACTGGGCGATTGGTTCAGTCGTGCGAATGAATCTGGTGCTTATGAGCTATGCGAACGAACGGTTCAGTCGGTCGAAGAGAGTGCGACTAGGTCCAATCGTGCGTATGAGCAATGCGAATGGAGTCCGGTCGTGCGAATGGGTCACTCGTGCGACTGAAGCTGCTGTTTTGCGAAAATTTCTAGGTTTGACGGGTTTCAGCCGTAAAAATTCGAAATTTCACAAGTCCTAATCGCCTAAGTCCGTAGAAACCAAACTTCGATGAGCATGGAACGTCCAAGATCACTTTTGATGCCAAAGATTGCGTTTTTAGTGCAAAAACACAAACTTTTATGCAATCTTGATTGAATTAACACGTAATCAAGAGCCAAAGCTCTGATACCACTTGTTAGGACCTGGTATTTGAACGAAATACCTAGTGATTAGCGTGTTAAACCAACTCAAATAGTGCGGAATCCTATTTGATTGGCGATCCAATCAGTGAGAACACACGAAGAATCAATCAAGAATTGAATCCAATGTTAGAAATCGATTAGGAATCGATCTAATGTGTTCTGTGAACTTCGAGAACGATTTGGGAGGTCTCTGGACGGCTAGGGTACGTCTGGAATCGTAATGGGATGAATGCTTTCGTTTTTCCACGAATTGGGTCTATTTATAGGTTAGTATTGTTCAATCGTGCGACTGGGCCATAAAGTATGGTTCAGTCGTGCGATTGAACCATGCGGTTGATCCATTCGCACAACTGAGTGTTCAGTCGTGCGATTGAGCCAATCTTATGTGTCAATCATACGACTGATCCAGTCTCCTGGTTCAGTCGTGCGATTGAGTCAATCGTATGAAGTTATTCATGCGTTGTGGTCCATTTGCATGGGCCATTCGCATGAGAACTTCATTAAGTTAAGTTTGAATGTTTTAATTAATATAACATAATGTGCAACCATTCAAACAATCATAAACCCAATCAATTCAATCACGACTCATTAATGAAATATTAAACATTACAAGTAACAAACAATTCATGTCATTCATTAATCAATACAATTTACATCATAATCAGACAGACAAGATTCATTACATTACAAATCATGATCTAGGGACATACATGCATCAACAACAGTTGAGGGAAACAAGTAATATTCTTAAATTGGGACAGATGAAGCCCGGCATCTTTAAAATAACGAAGAAGCCAACTGTAGGCTTCTCAGGGGTAGAAACAGCCCTAGTCCCAAAAATGTTAGAGCTCATTGCTCAAGGTGACAACCTAGCAACACAAGCTAGTGTTGAACCCACACCTATTTTATCCTTACCCCTAAAAAGACCAGAAATCACCCTCACCTACCAAAGAAAATCCAAACGAACCCTGCTCAGGCTATTGAGTCTGTGCAGGCCCCCAAATACTCAACCTTACAGGAAGAAGTGGACACTAGAGCTCCCACTTCTCCTGAGGAGCAAACCACTCCCATTACTTCACCTTATCAGGGCTGAGGTTCCTCAAGCTCACCCTGATGAGCTCACTAGCCCAACAGCCTTAAGCCTTCACTCTGAGTCTCAACACTCAAGTGAACAACCTTCAGGGGACAGCTACCATCCCCAGCCTTTGGATCTCAACCAACCAATTTCCAAACCTATCCTTCTATACTGATGAAGACTTAGGATCAGTGAGTACCATGAGTCTCTCTTCTCCTCCCCTACTCAAAGAGAGATGAGTACCTCTGACTCTCCTCAGTCTATCCCACATCAGTCACCTACTACTGAGGTGGACACTTCTGAACCTGTTCAGGATGTCCATATGGAAGAGGCTCTCACTTTTGAAAGTGATTACATCATTAAGACCTCACCATGGAAACTCAGCCCACTGGAATCTCACTGAGGCTGCCAGTGAGCAGAGGAAACCAGCAGCCAGAAACTCAAGCTGGTGGTGAGAGAGAGGACTTTGGTCCGATCATCTCATCCCCCAATGATTCTTCTGATGAAGATGAGGGGAATTTGAGACTAAATGTGCAGAAATTGTCAAAAACATGCACCTATTTAGTCTCTAAGGTTAGTCACTTGGAATCTCAGGTGACTACCTTACAAACAGGGTCAATGATCAGCAACTCCTGATTTCATATCTGAAGGAAAAACTAGCTGGGAGACCTTTAAGGAGAGCTCAACCAGGAACACAAGAACCTGTGGAAGTGATTGACTTATCCTCCAGCTCACCTATGCAAGTGGGTGATGCTACCAAAAAGGGGGAGAAAGTTATTACAACCACAGAACGTGGAAGTTCTTCAAGGAGAATGGACATAGAGGACTCACCATCCTCACTTGCTGTTGTGCATTCTCAGCAACTTCCTCAAGTTCACATTAATGTGGACTCCATAGACTCACTCATCAGGAGTCTCTTTGAGGAAGGTATACCAAGGGCTGTCTCATCTCCACCACAAGGAACTGGCAATTACATCAGAAGGTGGAGGTATGATGATGACAGAAGAGCCCTTATACTTCACAGAGTTCAAGCCAACAAGAAGTTTTTCAATTCCAAAGCCTGAGCTTCTATGAAAGACTGGATTTAATCAACATGCCACTTGTCAATCCAAGCAATTCAAGACAAGCTGACAGGCTGGCTCAAAGAATCCAAGACAGGATCCTTGCAGAGTTTACTCTAAGAAGGAGACTTAGGCAATCAGGCAATGTCATCGGTCAACTGATGTTGAGGTGGACCCTAATATTTGTTTCATAGGGAAACCTTGACTGAAGGCCCAGTGGCAGAACCTGAGACCCTTGTCTCATCATCAACAACTGCTGCAGATGTCCAAAACTCCATCTGAGACACCTGCTGGTGAAGATGTTTCTCAGCCTCTCTCTGGCCAGAGCAGGAGCTACACCAAGCAATGAAGGCCAAGCCTCAATCCACCCTGAGTCACAAAGGTCTGTTGGTGACAAAGGGAAAAGGATAATGACTCCTGAGGAAATTGAGGAGGAAGAGAGAGAGAGGAAAAGGAACTAAGGGGAGAAAGTTCTACTGGGTCATCTAGCTTCATGCAGCTGTAATCAGGGCTGCTCCCAGACCAAATACTCAAGATGATGAGTTAAGGGCAGTCAGGATTACCTACTTACAAGACTAGGAACTATGACATTGATGAAATCATCTCCCTCCCCTTAGAAGAGTTAAATGAATTGGCTGACATGGAAGTGTCAAGAGAGATGAAGGAGAAAGAGGATGCAAGGTTACTTCTCCAATTCAAAGAGGAGAAGAGACAGAAAGACTTTACAAGCATGCTCCCACTCTCTCACCAGTTCAAGAAAGTCCTGCACAGGAAGATGTGGCTCCACAAGAACCTCAGGTAGATAAAGAAGAAGATAGGATCAAGATGATCAACTACCTGAGTGCCACAGGCTTCTATCAGGCAGATGCACTTCTTCCCCTGTCCTATGACTTCATTGAGTTCGAGTACCTAAAGCAACTTGAGCTTGAGCTAGTCAAAGAAAGAAAAACAACCAAAAGGAAGCTAAGGAAGAAGCTGCAAAGTCAAGAGCCATCATTCAAAAGAATGCAAAGAAGTCTGCTGACAGACCAAGAATGATGAGCTTTTTGAAGCTATATGGATTCTTCGGAAGGAGACTTGGCCCCATGTCTCTATCTACTATGGATGAGCATATCAGGGTGATCAAGCAGAAGATTAAAAGTGGAGAACTTATGACTTGCACTCTCTTCCAAGTCAAGTCCCACCTGAAGTGGAGGTCAAGTTTGAACAACCAGAGACACCTCAACCAGCACCTCCAGCTGAGCCTCAGCAAGCTTCATCTTCTGATCCTAGGCAGGGTCAAACTCCCTCTCCTTCTGTGAACCTGTGAGGGAGGAACACCCAACTGAGAAAGACACTGATGATCAACATGGTGCTGCAGACCAGTCTTCTCAGTTAAAGAGATCCAAGAGGAAGAAGAGGATGGCTTCTAAACCAAAGACTAAAAAGAAGAAGCCAAAGTCATCTACCTCTGCACCTCAGGCTGAATCAGATCAACCTGAGGAAGTGCATGATGAGGCAGCCCAATCAACTCCTATTCAAGTGGCTCCTCTAACTACTGAGACACCCATTTGTCCTGGACTTACTCTACCAATCCATAAAGATGGAATGTTATCAGAGATCAAGGTGTTGAGAATGTCTACTCATGGCAAGACATAATCAACTTACCTCTGCATGATCTCTTTGAGATGAGAAGATACTATGAGAGTCTTGATGATCCTGACCATCTAATGAAGAAAGAAAGGAATGGTCCTGATTGTACTGAAGACTACCAACATTTGAAGATCTTCTAAGTGTTTTGGTAGCATCAGCCTAGGGGGAGTTTGTAAGGATTCCTTAAGTCTGATGCAACCCAAAACATCCTAAGTGTTTCAGCAACATGCACTAAGTACTGAAGTGAAGATGCTTCGGAAGTTTTACACAATGCATTTAAAAAATACTCTAAGTGTAAAATCTTCCGAAGCCAAGACCAATATCTTCCGAAGCCAAACATGAAGTCTTCCGAAGCTTCAGAGACAAAGTCTTCCGAAGCTTCAACCTATGAAGACAGATTTCTTCCGAAGACTTTTAGTCACATGCTTTATCTGATGTACTGTTCCATAACCTTTTCCACTGCATCTCTGTAAAGTCACAAACTTACATGAGTTGGTGAAAAGGGCCTTGCTTTTGGTAACTGTACATTGAGGTCTTGAGTCTGTAACTTTCCACTTTATGTACTTTATCCTTTTTGTAATGTATAAGGATGTGAGCTATGGCATGTCATAGTCACAAGGTCAAAAGGCAGATATGCCTTTTGATCCTACAATTGATTTTGTTAGTGTCTAGTCAATTGTATCCAGCTGGCTTTCAAAGTATAGCCGGCTGTAGGTTGTAGTATAAGTATTTCAAGTTCTTGTATCTTTCTTTATGCTTTGTAACACTTGTAAAAGAACTTGAGAAAGCAATATACTGCCTCCTTGAAACCCATACTCTCTTGTTCTGTCTCTTGCTTACTTGTGTTCTTTGTATCAGTTTGGTTAACCCAGTTCACTGTTTGATTAAAGTTTAGTTAATCTCCTCATTGTGTTGTTGTGTTGTAATTGTGTTTAAGCCCTTAAACGGTCCTGCATAATGATAACTTAGTAAAAGACTTGCAACTGTGCACTGAGGCAAATAGAGTATTAAAACAAAATAAGCATAGTTATAAAGAAAAGATAGACCTATTGACTAAACAGCTTAGGGAAACCGAAGAGTAGTTGCCTTTAACCAAGCAAATGACATGAGGTACTATCTAAAACCTAGAAGACACTAAGAAGCAAAAGGCAGTTCTTGAAGTAGAAGTAAATTCATTAAAACAGAAACTGCATAGTTGGACTAGTTCTTCACACATAGTTCAACACTTAGTGAGAGAAAGGAATAACGGGGAGGGATTAGGTTACAAAGTGGTTCCACCACCACCTGAGACCTTGATGAACACTAAGACTAGACCAGTAAATAATAACCCCATCAAGGATCACGTGGTGTCTACTCCTCTTGTTAGTGATCCAGACACCTCATGTTCATCTACTGAATCTGGACACAAAACAAAAGGAGGCCACTTCAAAGGCAAAGGTTAAATTGCCTTGTGTTAATCTGGAAAGAATTTGAAAAAGTAACTAAAAGTCAGGGTCAAACAGAATCATATTAGAACCTAAAAGGACTTCAAATGTTAATTTTTCACATGCTACAAGTCAAAAACCAGTTAACCAAAAAGAGAAAGAGAAAGATGTTAAACAGGTTAAAACAGTTAATTTATTAAACCAGGGAAAACATCAAACGCACAAGAGTCAAAACCTAAAGTGATTGATGTTACTAGAGTGTCACGCACTTCTCCACAAAGAAAGTCTACTCATAAAGTTGATAGCCGGTCATGCTACAACTGTGGAGAATGTGGACACATTGCTTCCTATTGTCCTTTCTATCAGACACCTAGGAAGAAGATTGACCTTTAGGACTCTAAGCCTAGGTCTTCTAAGAGGAGCTCTCTGACTCCACCTAGAAGAGATAGTGAACCTAGAGTCCAACCTGTAAGCCAGACGACTGTTTATCATAAACAGGCCTTGCACAAATCTGGCTTATGGAAAGAGAAGTCATCCTGTATGTCTGATACTGATGACAAGAAGGAACCTGAGCTACCCTTACCCTCTAAGGGTCAATGGGTGGAGTTTATGATGTGTGATGCCTCTGGGAAACCCAAGCCAGTAAAGGCTTGGGTTCCTAACCTAAACTAATTCATTTACTTTGTATGTGCAGGGTGTTCGATATAGTGGCTGAAACTAACACGTGGATTGTAGACAGCGGAGGCATCCAGGCACATGACAGGAAATAGAGCCCTTTTATCAAACGTCAAGCAAATAAAAGGAGGGCATGTTTCCTTTGCTGGAAACAAGGGAGGCTATTCACAGCTCAGGGAGAAGTGGGAAATCAGAAAGTTAAGTTGATAAGGTGGACTACGTTCAACAACTTCAAAATAACTTACTTTCTGTTTCCCAAATCTGTGATAAAGGATTTAAGGTCATCTTCGACAACAAGAAGTGTTACGTGCTGAAGAAAGACTACGTGATCCCAGAGGACCAAGTTCTGATGACTGCTTCAAGATATAAAGACCTTTATGTCTTGGATCTGTCAACAGCTGCTACAACGGATCATGAGGTTCAGTGCTTTCTATCTAAAGCTACTGAGAAGGATTCCATCTCCTGGCATAGGAGAATGGGACACATTAGTCAAAGGAAGATGAATCATTTGATTCAGAAGGATTGGTGTTGAGAGGAGTTAATGTCAAGAACTTCCAACTTCCTGACTTTTGTGTAGCTTGCAAGAAAGGCAAACAGACGAAGAAGTCTCATAAGGAAAAGAAAGTTCATTCAATAGAACTTCCTCTTGAACTTCTTCACATGGATCTGTTTGGTCCAGTCAGTACAAAGAGCATTGCAGGCGACTGTACTGTTTTGTGGTCACTGATGATTACTCAAGATTCACTTGGGTAATGTTTCTGAAATCCAAATCAGAAACATTTGAGTCATTCAAGGAGTTAGTAACCACACTGGAATCTCTCTACAAGCTAAAAGTTAGACAAGTACGCTCAGACAACGGGACAGAATTCAAGAATCAATGGATGGAGGCATACTGCAAGGAAAAGGGAATTGTGCATCAATTCACTTCTGCCTAAACGCCTCAGATGAATGGTGTTGCTGAGAGGAAGAACAGAAGCTTGATAGAGACAGCACGGACTATGTTGGCGGACTCGAAACTGCCTATCCAATTCTGGAATGAGGCAGTGGCGAATGCATGTGTTATACACTGAATCGAGTCCTAATAGTCAAGCGCCACGGAAAGACATGTTACGAGCTACTACAAAGACGCAAACCGAATTTGGAGTATCTTGAACCTTTTGGCGCGCCGTGCACACTTTGAAGAAGACACAAGAAGGCAAATTTAGCGAGAAGGCGGATGAAGGAATCTTTCTAGGATACAACATACCGAACAAGCGAGTTTACAACAACTCAATGGGTCTTGTAGAAGTGTGGTGTAATGTCGACATTCAGAGATATACCACACCACCTACAGGCAAAGGACCCGCATACTTCTTCGATTATGATGGATTCTTCAAGTCCTTCAACATCCCTCTCTCTCCCTCGGATGATGAGTTAGCTACTAGGATGATGTATGATATCCTGAATACACCATCTAGCATACAGGGAGAATCATCTACTCAGTCAGGGGGAGTAGTCAATGACAGTGACTCCTCCTCTGAAGATGAAGCTGAAGCAGATGACCCAGAACAGTCAGGAGGAACAGGTTCCAGTTCCTGAAAGTCCACAAGCATCTACCAGTGATGCACCTTCGACTTCGGAACCTCAAACTCCAACTACCTCAGATGCAGAACCAAATGTTCATAATCTTGGTTCTGAGGTGGCTGTTCCTACTACTCCAGGATCACGACTAAACGTCTATCATCCCATTGACAATGTTATTGGGGATGTCAGATCAGGAGTACAAACCCGAAATCAGCTATACTCAGCTGATTACGCCTCGGTTATGGAGAAGGGTTTACATTCATGATGGTGCTTATCGATGTTTGTCTCGCAGGTTGAGCCAAAAGATGTCAGTGAGGCACTAAATGATGAGGCGTGGGTGAGTGCCATGCAAGAAGAACTTCTGCAGTTCAAGAAGTTAGGGTATGGACTCTGGTGATAGACCTAAAGGTGCTAAAGTCATTGGCACCAAATTGGTACTAAAATGCAAGAAGGATGACCAAGGGGTCATTATCAGGAACAAAGCTCGATGGTGGTTCAAGGTTTTCGCCAAGTCGAGGGGATTGACTACAAGGTGGTGTTTGCACCGTGGCAAGGATGGAACCAATTCGTATCTTCCTTGCCTATGCATCATACATGAAGATTAAAGTCTACCAATAGATGTGAAGAGTGCATTCCTTCATGGGGAAATCAGGGAAAAAGTCTATGTAAGTCAACCCAAGGGATTGAAGATCCTTATCATCGGGATTAGAGGTAACAAGCTCGACAAGGCTTTAACGGGCTTCATCAAGCTCCTCGAGCTTGGTATGAGAAACTCTCGACTCATCTTGTGAAACACGGATTTCGCAGGGGAGTCATGACTACACGCGTTTATTAAGAAAAGGATGGCGGACCTACTGCTTGTACAGATCTATGTTGATGACATAATCTTCGGTTCAAAGAACGAAAGAATTTATGCAAAGAGTTTGAAGCAGGGATGATGAAGAAAGAGTTTGAGATGAGGTGGCTAGGGGGAGATTGAAGTTCTTTCTCGGGTTACAGGTGGATCAGACACCAATGGGATCTTTCTACATCAGACCAAGTATGTAGGAGACATTCTCAGTCGCTTTGACATGGAGAATGCTTCTGCTGCTGGGACTCCATTGCTACGAATCACGATATTAAAGTGCTGATGAGAATGGAGATCTTGAGATGCACGATGTACCGAGGAATGATTGGACCCTTAGTATCTCACTGCCTCAAGACCTGATATTATGTATGCTACATGTTTATGTTCTAGATATCAGGCTAAACCTAAGGTCAACCATCTGATCAGGGTCAAGAGGATTTTTCGTTATCTGAAGGGTACACCCACACTTGGATTGTGGTATTTCATGATGATGACTTTGAGCTTACCGCGTATAGTGACTCGGATTACGGGGGCTGCAAGATGAACTACAAGTCTACATCAACAGGGTGTCAATTCTTTGGGAGAAGAATAGTTACCTGGCAGTGTAAGAAGCAGACATCGGTTGCATTGTCAACCTGTGAAGCCGAATATGTTGCTGCTGCAAGTTGCTGTTCACAAATCATCTGGATTCAACAGCAAATGCGGGATTACGGTTTAAAATTCTCGTCTACTCCTATTTTTGTTGATAACTCTGCTGCAATTGCAGTAACTAAAAAACCGGTTCAACATCCTAAGACCAAACACATCGGTATTAAATACCATTTCATAAGAGATTGTTTTGAAAAGAACTTAATTGATGTGGTTAAAATTAATACTGATTTTCAACACGCTGACCTCTATACTAAAGCCTTTGATAAACCACGTTTTCAATATTTGCTAGAGGTCAACGGCGTCAAAAAGAAAAGTGAGGTAATTCCTGATGATAATAATGTGTAGTCCGATGTAGTTTAGTTAAAGTTTTTCATTTTAGTTTATTTGATTTGTTTATTTTCGTCTGTTAAATTTAAACTCATGTTATTTTGCTGTTTATTAAAATCCTAAAATAATTAAACCAGTAATGATTTTAGTATTTTAGGGGGAGAATATGTCAGCAAGTTAATATTAAAAAAAAAAAACGAGGGAGAAGGAGTGAATAGCTGATATAAGGTAGATCGTATCTGTGATACCGATTCAAAACCTTTGGAAAATGATAGTACACAGGAACAAATCAAGAGGGATTTTAAAATTTTAAGCTTTTAAAAGATGCAAAAATTTAAAGTACAAGTCTGTGTAGTCTAGGCAATACAAAAGGGAAGATGATAGAAAACTGGTAACTCCTAAGGTAACACAAAGAAAGTAGACCTAGAGGTTGCTAGACCACAAATGATATGTCGGTAGATTCAACACAATAGATGATTAGACCTGACTGGTGAACTCAAGATCAAACTAAGTTGTTCAACTGACTGTGGGCTTCCATCTTATCACTGGTTAACACAATCAACAATATTCCAATAAGGGGAAATGAGCATTTAAACGCCACAAATGTGTGCGGATGACCATAATTAGAGCAAAGCAAAGAAAAAACTGAAAGACAAATGCTATAAAGCTAATGACTTATGTTGTTGGTGCATTTTGTGCAAAATAAAATAAGCTGCTCTAACAAGGAGATAGGTTGTGTGCCTCTCTGCTGTGCGATGGCACTGACCTGAGGATAAGCATAACCTAGATATTCTAGAATTCATTGTGGTTTGCCGCCTCTCTGCTGTGCGATAGCACTGACCTGAGGACTGGCTTCTCTTTGAAAGCTCTAAGAATAGTCTCTTCTTGTAATAATACCCGTAGACCGCTCAAAGGCTCCTGAGGAATGTTGATTACCATATAAGTGTGGGATCCAAAAATGTTAGTTGAAATAAATAAACCTAAATCAGTCACCAGTCTGTGTCAAAAATCTGTGTATGGATTTAAGTGGACAAACATATTGACAATCATTGTGGCTGCAATTCTCAAAAGTTCAAATCAATGTGACAATCTAAGAGTTCCAGTATGATTTCCTTAAGTTGCTAACGACTCTGGATGAACACCGAGAATTGAGCATCAAAAGATTTTGATAACAAGTCCCAAATGATTTGACTTGCCTGTATGATTCCAAAATTGAATTGGTCCAGGTGTGGTCAATCCAAGTTGAAGCTGTCTATTCCGGAACCAAATCCCGTAGATGTCTATCTTAGGATTTATCTCTCACAAAAAGCCAAAAACAAGTTCTGTTTTAGTTTTTAGTTTAAATTTTCTAAGTTATTTAGTTGTTTTAGTTTGTTAGTATATCGGACTACATCAGGAAAATCAGTAAGGAATCAACTCACTAAAAGGGTCATGTCTGAGATGACCACATGTGCTTTGAAAGTTTTATAACAGTCACGTCTGAAGTGACAAAGTGTTTAAAAGGGTCACGTCTGAGGTGACTAAATTGTTTAAAAGGGTCACGTCTGAGGTGACTAAATTGTTTAAAAGGATCACGTCTGAGGTGATCAAAAGATTTTCAAGTTAAAATGATCATGTCTGAGATGATCAATAGATCATAACGTTAATTTCAAAAGTTAAAGGGGTTTTAAATGTAAATGGGTAAAAATGGCAGAAAATTAACTAAGTGTGACCCATTCGCACGAATGGACCATACGTATGGACTAACCATACGAATGGAAGCCATGCGCACGAATGGACCATGAGTATGGACCATCAAACCGAATGGCCCATACGATTGGCCCAGTCGGAGGCTTAAGTGCGAACGAGTGAGTTAGTCGCACGACTGAAATCCAGTCGGACGACTGGAGAAGGGCGACTGACCCAATCGCATGACTGAGTCCCACTCGCACGACTGAAAGGTGCGTATGAACTCAGTCGCACGATTGAAACTAGGGTTAGTATAAATAGAGGGGGAGTCGGTCGCAGAGACTCATCACCCTCAAAGAAACCCTAAATCGCACGACTTAACTACACTCTGCCAAAATTTCATTTGATTCCTAAACACCCGTTTCTTGAGTACTGATCATTTCTATCGACTTTACAGGTAATTTGCGGTGAAGAGAAAACAATATAACGGTTCAATTGATTCTAGATCTGCAAAATTAAGACCCGAAAGCAAACCAGACTTAAACGGCCTAATAACCTAATCTAACTACTCAAACAGATGAAATTAAGTGTGTTAGGGGTTATAAGAAAGTATTGCGAGTCAAATGAAACAGATAACGATGTCTAAAACACAAAATTGGTGAAGAAGTAAATTTGAATTGAACAGACAGTATATCATGCGATTGGACAGGCTGATGAACTTCAGTCGCACGACTGAAGAGTGCGATTTACCTAACCGCACGACTGAACCATGCGTATGAAGCTCAGTCGCACGACTGGTGTAACCGCATAGGAGTACATGCGCATGAGTCCAGTCGCACACTCAGTCATACGCATGAGATCATTCGCACGTCTGAACTTCAATCGCACTGTTCAGTCGCACGACTGATCTCAGTCGCACAACCTCAATCGCATGACAGAAACATTCTATTCAAGTTTAAGTGTTTCATGATGTTCTTAGCCAAAGGTACTAATGTTTATATTGTTATGTGTTACAGATGGTGAGTCGATGGACCATGAGCACGAAGCATAACATATGTGCTCATCTGGATTTGACATCCAGGAACGCGGCTGACTTCTCAGGCATCATCACTTTTCTGCTGAGATCTAGGATAGCTCATGCTATCTCTACACCGTGTACCCTTATAGATCAGTGCAGCAGGCCTTCTGGGAAGGCGTGACCGTTGATAGATCCTCTGAGCCTCATTGCATCAGGAGTACGATCTTTGGTGAGGCTATTAACATCTCAGCGGAGGATCTGAGGATTGTTCTACAGTTAGGGGATGATGCTGATTGTCCTACTCGTCTACACCCCCTCACGGTCAAAGGATGTTTTCTGAGAGCCAAGTACTCTGGGGACATCAATGCTGGGGTACTCAACAAGAGTAACCTCTGTCCCCAGTTCAAGTATCTTGCGCATGTTCTACTGAAGTGCATAGCGTCGAGGAAGGGAGGATTTGATGAGTTGTCGGATCAGATCCAGAACGCCTATGCTGCGTTGGTGCTGAACCACCCGTTCAGTTTCTCCAAAATGATCTTCACCTACCTGGTGGAGAACATTGAGGGGAAAGGGAAGGAAGGCTTCTGCATGTATCCGAGGTTTATGCAGATGATTATAGATCAGAAGCTTCCCTCCCTGCCGAAGGAGAAGGAGGATGCTGTAGTGCTCGAGGTCATGGATGACACTACGTTGGGCAGGATGAAGGTGTACAGGGGGAAGCAGGTGAAACCCCCTGTCAGGAGGTTGTTTGGGCATCTGGCCCGTGCTGACTACGTGGTGCCAGCCAAGAGAAAGTGGCGCCACGATGATAGTGATTCCGATGTAAGGCAGATTACTCTACCAGCTCATGATTCAGATGATGATGATAGCGGAGATGCCAGGGATGATATGCCTGCTCCACCTAGAGGCACTGAGTCTGAGGTTATTCCCCTGGGGTCTGCCCCTGCCGGAGATGTTGCTGAGACGGCCGGTTTTCATCAGGAGTTTGTTGTTGGTGCAGAGGAGGAGGAGGAGTCTGATGAGGAGCCCCTCACGAGAACTGTGGGAAGCAAGGTTGTTCCCACAGAACACGGGCTACGGGTGGTTGGTGAACACCCTAGAGACTCCAGGGAGACAGAGACTGACCCGAGTTATGCTCCGGGTTCAGCAGGCAGAGCTGTAGGGGGAGCATCCACTTCCACAGGGACTAGGAGGAAGAGGATGGCTCAGCCCCATGGACTAAAAAGAAGAAGCGTCGACTGACCTTCGTTACTACTGTAGCCTCTACTTCCACCACCACAGCCACCACTACCACCTCCACTGATATACCACCCACCACCACATCCACCACTGCTACCACAGCCACCACCATACCTACCACCACTGTACATTTCCCATCCACCACCATACCATTTACACCCACATCACCTTCACCAGTTTACCGACCCATATTCACCACAGCCACCACCACCACCACCTCACATCATGCAGGACCGTCAGCCCAGTCCTCACACATGTATGGATCACCTCTACCTCCAATCGGGATAGAGGAACAGCTGTCGGCGCTAAACCGTATGGTGATGCGCTTGCTAGCTGCAGACGAGGAGAAAGCTGCACAGATACGCCAGCTGACCGACCTGACTGCTGCCCAGTCTCAACAGATGGCAGAGCAGGCTCGTGTGATAGAGCAGCAGACCCAGCTGATGGATGCACAGAGAGTAGAGATGTCCCAACTCCAGGAGCAGCATGCCCAATCAGCCAAACGTATAGAGGAGTTGGAGACTACCAACAAGACCATCATGCTGCGGTTAAAGGGATCAAAGGATGAGCCCTTAAAGATAAAGGAAGGGGATGGAGATGATGGAGATGGTGATGACGAGGATGAAGATGATGATGAGGATGAGGAGGATGATGAGGATGAGGAGGAAACAGATGAAGAAAGGACAGAGGGAAAGGATGATGATGACAAAGCAGAAGGAGGGGATGCGGCTGCATCGGCCTCTGCTTCAGGTCAAGAACGAAGATCGAAGAATCGACAGGACCAGTCAGCCACCACCTCTGCTCCTCCGAGCGATGAGACCATGATTCAAGATAAAAGTACAGATTAGATGTTTTATGTATTTATCTATTTTTATGTTTGAATCATGTACTGAAAACAATGTTTTGAATGTTTATATATTAAGTTAATGTACTTCTGTTTGATAACTTACTAATGATTTATGTGTTGAATGTTTAAATCAAACAGATCCAAATTTTCAAAGAGATGAGTTTGATATTGCTCCCCTTCAACAGGTCAAGACTCAACTAACCATGATTCTTGATCTGCAAGGAATTGTAAGAAGGTCTGTGAGTTATACCCCTGAAGAAGGGGAAATAATTCATGACCTATCTAACGAGCAACTCGCAGAGATGTTAAGACTCAATCCGGATGAAATAGTCAAAGATGCTCCAACAGTTGATTCGACTAGTGATGAAGAGCTAAACGATGTTGATGAAGTTGAGGTCGAAGACATCACTGCAGAGGAGTACCCTCAGTATGCTGACAACGAGGGTAATGTGGTCCCCAATCTGGGTGAGTCCCTCGTCAGTGAGACTTTTGAGGTACTGAACAAGATGGAGCAAGAAACTGAAAAGGCAGAAGGAACAGCCCAAGCCTCAAATGACGACGTTGACATTCGAAAGGCTGAGTGGGCTGCCTGTTTTGAAGAAGTGAGAGCCCAACGTGCTGCACCAAAGAAAGATGCCTACACCAAGCTCTACAGAGTCAAGAAACACCACAAGGTGTCAGGCAGGATCATAGCTTGGGCTTATTTTGATGATCTTAACGCGTATGCAGTTAAGAGGGAACAGGGCATAGAGTACTTCAGATTTCCACATGATCTGAAGACTCTACCTAGTTTTGAGCTCAACCAGCTGGCTAAGCTAAAGCTTTTGTATGCTGACCCAAGGAAAATGTCAGGCTGGTTCGAGGCTGCCCTTAAGAAGGAGTACCACACCAGATGGGTTAACTTCAGACCCCAACAGCCTACTAGGTACATAAGAAGGTCTGAGGTTGATGCCATTACTGGCAAGCCCAAGATTGTGTTGAAGTGGAGTCCTCCGCGCACTATGTCAAGAATCCCTCTCAGGGAAATGCCACAGGACTTCACTCCACACTTCAAATGGTGGTACTATGATTGGAGAACAGCTGAAGCGGTCATAGTCCTAAGTAAGGAGGGACAAATGGATACAATCAGGGTATTCGACCCGATGTGGCTAACTAACTTGTCTGCTAATGATGTCTATACATTATACAAGTGGCCACTGTTCTATGACACGCAAGATATTGTACAAGCCCTCCAGTTCCAAAACATTATACGACTATGCTTCGCGTTTGAGATTCACGCGGGAGTCACCAAAGAGCAGAAGTACAAGAAGTACAAGGAGGTTATGCAGAAGACAAGAGATTAGATAGATCTAGGTCCAAGGGGGAGTTTGTTGATACATGTATGTCCCTAGATCATGATTTGTAATGTAATAGATCTTGTCTGTCTGATTATGATGTAATATGTACTGATTAATGAAATGACATGGATTGTTTGTTATTTGTAATGTTTAATATTTCATTAATGAGTCGTGATTGAATTGATTGGGTTTATGATTGTTTGAATGGTTACACATAATGTTATATTAATTAAAACATTCAAACTTAACTTAATGAAGTTCTCATGCGAATGGCCCATGCGAATGGACCACACACATGAATAACTTCATACGATTGACTCAATCGCACGACTGAACCAGGAGACTGGATCAGTCGTATGATTGACGCATAAGATTGGCTCAGTCGCACGACTGAACACTCAGTCGTGCGGATGAATCAACCGCATGGTTCAATCGCACGACTGAACCATACTTATGGCCCAGTCGCACGATTGAACAATACTAACCTATAAATAGACCCAATTCGTGGAAAAACGTAAGCATTCATACCATTACGATTCCAGACGTACCCTAGCCGTCCAGAGACCTCCCAAATCGTTCTCCAAGTTCACAGAACACATTAGATCAATTCCTAATCGATTTCTAACGTTAGATTCAATTCTAGATTAATTCTTCGTGTGTTCTCACTGATTGGATCACCAATCAAATAGGATTCCGCACTATTTGAGTTGGTTTAACACGCTAATCACTAGGTATTTCGTTCAAATACCAGGTCCTAACATTATTGTCACACCACCTTGACCAGGACTTGCTCTGACTGACTAATATCAACACAATACAGCGGAATAACAAACATTACTTAAAGAATTCGTGTCCAATCATCCGTAGTCAATGTGGCATCCATAATAATGCAAATACTACTTAAATAGTGTCTAATCCTAAATATATAAGTTTAATTAAATTGTCTCATATATTAACAATTAGATAGGGTGGTGGCTAAACTCCATATGTCTGACTAGGTCAACTCTTATCCATAATCACTTGATTAACTCATTCTTTTATTGAAATACACACCCAAACTGTAATATGTCAACATAATGTTGGTGAGCTCATTAGTGTAAGACACATGACATAACACAATTCATAAATAAGTTAACAATAGTATTGGTACACAAAAGAATATATCACAATCAAACCCAGCCTGATGACCTCCCGATTGCTAGAACATCCCTAACCCTTACCCCTTATTGTCATAGGCTTAATTATGTCGTGCTAAGCATGGTTAATCTGCACTAACTGGATTCCCCAAATAGTACAATCCATAAATTACGCAGCTCACTATGGAGTTAATGATTGTGTTAATGTTTAGGGACAAGAGCACTAACTAATGCACCAAAAAAGTGATTTTAAAGAGTGTCTATTCCACCAAAAGTAAGTTAAGTAAAAAAAAGGGTTATGAGACTCACCGTAGCTTGTTCTTGAAGTACGTGTTCATGGTCTAGAGAGCTACTGACTGGTAAGGTTCATAGGTTTATTTCATAGGCATTAGTTTTATTCAATTTGTTATCTAAGCCCAACCCTTTAGTGTTTATTTTATGCAATTTGGTGATTTACATTACGTATTTGTAATTTCGTTCAACTCTTGAAGTTTTGAAGTCTTGACTTGGTTTTTGACTATGTTTGGGTTATTATATCATGAATTCAGATTAAAATAGTGTTTATAAGTAATATTTGGTTCCAAAACAGTAAGGTTTAATTAGTTGGCAAGATTGGTCCTTCAGCTTTGTTAAATTATCACTTTTAACCCTGATGTTTGGAATTTTACACTTTAATTATTCATGATGAATTTTGTTATTTAAAATGGATTAAGCTACTGTAGTAAGTTACTTTTTATTCCGTTAGGTCTTTCTTAATCCTTTCAAGAGTTTGTTTTTGGTTTAGGCATTTAACGAAGATATATTTAGAGGTTTCTTACTTGAGATCGTCGAGTGGTCCATATGATGATCATATTTTAGTTATAAATTGTTTGGGCATTAGTTAGCTTTTATAGTGTTATAGTTATGGCCATAAGGTTGGTGCGTTGGTTATTTTATATTTAAACATTAAGCGAGACGCGTTTCGGGTGTGCTATAATAATGTATTTTTAGGTTTATTGATTATATTAAATTTGAAGTTCTTCTCTAGGCTTCTCGGTCACAACTTATATTAATGGTTGACTTTGTAGAAATCGATTTAATAAAGAGTGTTGTGTGTTTGCGAAACTTGTGGAATCATCAGATTCCAAATTACTTGTGTTCTAAGTGAGTTTTGGTGATTTTTTTGCAAAAAGAGGGTTTTCAGATTTTTGTGCTAATCTAGTGTTCTTTGTGCGAAACTGTCATGCGAAACTACCCAAATCAAAGATTTTTGGTGCTTGTGATATCTCTACAAATCTAGAATGAAAGTTTGTCACTTTGATTAGTTTCTCTAGTGAAACTTCTGTCCATTTGTCTTTGAACAAAAGTTCAATAGTTTCAGGTAAAACTGTGGTCGAAAATACTGCTGAGACTACACCGAAACTTTTGCCAAAACTGTGCGAAACTACTTGTTTTTCATCTTCTCAAATTTCAACCACGACAAGTCTTACCCTTGCTGATCTTGAAAGTGTGGCACCAAACAGACCCTCTAAGTTAATCAATGGTGATAACTTTGATGACTGGAAAAGATGTTTGAATGCTTTCTTCCTGTACATTGATCACACCTAATAGGAATTAGTAAAGGACATCATGTTCCTATTTCCATAGAAGATAATATGACTATTCAAATTGCAGATCTGATAAAATATTCAAAGAGAGATATCAAGATTGTAGGGGTTGAACCTAGAGGCTCAGGAAATCAACTCAAGATAAAGATGAAGTTCAAGTCAAGCGACAAGTCTAAAGAAGCTGTGCGACAACTAACTTATCGCGTGAGAACATCTTGTCACGTGAGAAGTTTTTGGTCGCGCGAGAACTAGTGTTTTGTATAAATAGATGTTTTCTAATGTAACTAAGGGAGCTTTTGCCGTTTCCTGAATTTCATACTCATTGTTACCAATCAAATTCGGAGAGCATTATACGTGAAGTTATTTACATTCATGTTTTTATGTGTTTGATTCACTTTCGTGAACGATTAACTTTCGCATTCTTCTCACGAGATTGATTTTTAATATCGTGATGATCCTCATAATTGGTATCAAAGCTTGCTATGCTCTATATCGATTGAAAGGAAGATTGAAGTAGAGATTTGAAGAGTTTGTGATCATCGAATTGGTTCATACTTGAAGATAGACTTGTCTTCTATTGAATTTGATGAATTTTGAAGACGATGAAGCTGATTAGTTTGTTGATTGATGAATTGATGATGTTTTTGAGCTTAAACGAGCTTAACTGAATCAATTAGAGACAATTAGGATCTTAATTGGACCTAAATCACTAAGTGAACACTTAATCAATCAAATTTTAATAAATTTGGTAAAAACAATTGAAGTTGGAAACCTTCAAAATGGAAGAGATCAAACGGCAAAAAGTTTGTTATTTTGTGCGAAAATTCACTCTTCGCGCGAAAGGTTGAGGTTTCGCTAGAGTTGGTTAAAAGTTTGTCACAAAAAGATTCCATTTGCATGAAAACTTGAGTTTTTTTCGCAAAAATCAGTTACAAAACTTTTCGCGTGAAAGGATGTGTTATTCGCACGAGAACTTTAAGTTTTGAAGAATTTTCTGATTTCAAGTGAGAAAATGGCAAATCTAAAGCACATCACTGCCACACTAAATCTCGTCATTGAGATTGGTACTAGCACAAAGCCACCCGACCTGCTGAATGAAGAAGTTTAACCCAGATTGGGTATATCAGTTTGATAACCATGTCATTTACACTGAACCCGGGATGATACAACCGATCAAGAAAGTTCCATATATCCTAGACGATTCATAAAGGATGGAGCTAAATGATAAATCTTGTGTTGCTATCACTATGGTACTTACTACTGAGATAACACATAAGATTAAAGATTACATGAAGTCTAAGGATTTATGGGATGCCATGGAAGAACAAATCATGGGCAACAAAGACATGAGAGAGAGCAGGAAGGATATGCTTAACCAAGAGTTCAATATGTTTAATCATATTCTAGGTGAAACTTTAGAAGCTCAGATGTCTAGGTTTGTGAAGTTGATCACAATGATGAAAAGTGCAGGAATTACTCTGGAAAATATGTCACTTAATAAAAAGCTGCTAAATTCTCTACCATATAGCTAGAACAATAACTGTACTACCATCAAAAGAATCAAGGATCTTTTTACCATGTCATTAAATGATCTTAACTCAACCATCGAATCCTATGATATGGATGACAAGCAAAGAGCTGCAAACTACATCAATACGATGGGAGCTGAAGTGTAACATCTTGAATTTTTGTTAACTAAGTGTTAATTTTGCTTAATCTTGTAAGGGTCATTGTTGTCATATACGAAACTTATGGGTCATTTATGCTTATTGTCTTAATTGTTTTAATTCTTTAACTTGAAATTTTATGATGTTAATTATTACTTAATAAATAATTAATGTTCTTAAAAACACCATAATCATACTAATAATAATAATAATAATAATATTAACAAAATTAATAATAATAATACTAATACTAATAATAATACTAATAATAATATTTAAATAATAACAATAATAATAATAATAATAATAATAATAATAATAATAATAATAATAATAATAATAATAATAATAATAATAATAGTAATAATAATGTATAAAAGTTTTCAAACTTAAAACAAAGAATAATATTTAAAACTTGGAGTTTATTAACTCAAGGGGGGTGTTTTGTTATTTTGGAAACTTGAAATAGGAAGTTTTAACATAAAATATCAAAATGCAAACCACAGGGACCAAAGATGTAATTAACTAAAACCCAACCCCCCACCCAGTTCTTCCCCCGACTTTCCGGCCGCCGGCCAGCCAAGCCCGGCGCGGCGCCGGCGAGGTCCCAAGACCCCCTAAACATCACTGTTTTGTACCCAAATCATCTCAATCGCTTCGTTATCATGATTCAAAACCCATTATGAACTTTAAACGCATTTAAACGTCAGTTACAAACATAATCGATCGAGTAACCGGCAATCCATAATCACCGAACCGTTCGACATCTAAAACGCAATAATAATTGAATTAGTTGCACCTACATGCTCGTTTAATCATATCTAAACTCCTGCGCAACATAATTTTACCTGAATCACACTTAAACAATCCAAAACACTCTCACGACTCACCGCGACCGGCAACCTTAGTGAAATCAATCTTCTGCGCTCTCTTAATGCAAATTGATTGAGGGTTTTTCATCTTCAAGATCATTATAAGCTTCTGGTGCAACGAATTTGATTGACATCATCATTTGAACATCGATTAAGCTTCAAGTGTTCGCGAACGTTCTTCGTCTTCCTCGCTAACAATTCGATCTCAAGTCGGGTAATCAAACACATGGATCTGATCGGTTTTACATGGGGATTAAAAGCCCCAAGGTTAAATTCATGTTCATAATCGAATTGGTGTTCGATTTGGATTAAAACGATTCTAGAGTTCTTAAGGTTTGGGGAACTTTCTTTAAACGGGTTTATAATAATTAGAAACCAATATGAACCGTGGCTGAGGCCTTGGTTCACTGGTTAAGCACGAGCATCCTTAACATGAGGTCCCAGGTTTGAACCCTGGGAGCCTCATGTTTTTGTTTTAAGGCTTTTGGCCTTCAATTTTAATTCATTATTTTTTAAAAAAATTATAAAAAAATCAATTTATGAACTTGTTATTTTTTTAGACACCATATTATTTTATGCAATTTATTTCATAAAAAATTTTAATATTTTCATTAAATATTTCAGACAAAAATATATTTAGTTTATGTTCTTATAAAATAGACTTTAAATAATGTCTTAAATTACCAAGTTATTAGTTGCTCAAATAATATCTATATAAATGATGGTTCGATTAAAAATTATAAAAATTTAAATAAACAATACTTAAACTTTATTTTAAATAGTTTCTTTTTGTTTCTTAATACTAAAATGAGTAAATAGTATATTTCATTGAATTAAGACATAATCAAATATCCCATTTTTATTTGATTAGATATTAAAACCCCCTAACACCAAATTGAAACCCAAGTTCTCGTTTAACCGTTAAACTTATTATAAAACGTAATAACCTTGTAAATATATATATTCTAGGTGCATTGTGACGGTTTACGTTGGAACGACGATTATTATATTTCTTATTAATCATCAATAATATACTTATTGATCAAGTGAGTATTTCTATACCCCTTTTCATATTTTCACACTTTGGGGTGAAACATGTTACTTTATAAACATTGCACTTGTAAACGTTTGATTCTTGTAAACTTATGGTAATTTACTTGTGTGTTGTGGTTAGTTGAACCTTGTAGCTACCATGTAATGTCGAATATATGTACAATCATTAACTATTGCTAGCCTAGCGAAGTCATAGATCTATGGGCCAGACAAGCCTGCTTGGTTGATCCAAGTACACTTAGCTAATCGTATATACTTTTAAACGTTTGAGACTTGTAAAACTTTGTCGAGGTTTGATTGTGCATTCTGTCTTACATCCCTAGTTACTTTTTCTCTAACTTACAACATGAATTGCCATCTTTTTTATATACTTATGTATCGAAAACTATGGAAATCTCACCAACACTATTGTTGACATACTTATTTTTAACATGTTTCAGGATATACTCAAGCTTGATTTCTACACTTTGAAGCCTACACATCTAGGAATGGACCTAGTTAAATAAATGGAATAAAATGACTTGTTACATCTTATGTTATGTTTTTTTAATTTCTTTGAGACTTATGATTGTAATGGTACAATTGAAACTTATGATTATTATATATTTGGGTTATTAATAGCGTTATGTGGCTGTGAACGATCTTAACCCTCACACCTCGACGTTTCCGCCGTCAAGGTTGGGGTATGACAGATTGGTATCAGAGCCCATAACTATAGGGATCTAGGTTATTAGAAATGGTGACCTAGACTATAGTATGCATGAACCTTATAGTATTATATTTCTATCTTGTAAATTATATACTTTGCATGCTACATAATGCTATGCCTTCTTATGTGCAATTTGATGCCTTAGCATAGGATTGCCTAAACATTGTTACTTGTCTCTCTAAACTTAACTTTGACTCTTTGACTCTCCCTGAACATGAACTCTCTTAACCTTATTCTCGACGACACGTGGAATCTTATGCTTATGTTATGACTTGAATCTTTAGACATTATGTCTAATCTATATAAATCTCATCATGGTTTTGATTCTATGAACCTAAGAAATATTGTGTGACACATAGACACCTGTATCCTGGTTTTCCTGGCAAAAGGCCCTCGGGCTAAGGAAAGCATATCACATAAATCCTACGGGACTAGTTATGCTTACCTGGGGATTTCCGGGATAAGTGATAAACTATGGTCAATATACACAAGTTTCTAAGGTAAATGGGTCAATTCACCTTGACGTGTCAACGTTTCCAAATGGTAATGCGTTACCAAATAGAATCATTCCGTGTACCTTATAACCCTTAGCTTATCTTTGTTAAACTACTATCCTTTGTTATCCTCACTCCCGTAACTAACTCGTTTTTGTATATCCAGCATGTCTCGTCACCATGGAAAGCGTGGAAGTTCTGACCGTAAGCTAGCTGCCATGATTGCCCGACAAATGGCTGCCGTCATCCCGACTATGGTTGTTGAACTTAATATCACTTTAATGGCTAATAGCAACAACAACACCAATGGGAACAATAGCGGTGCTAATGGAGACAATAGCAACAACCAAAACGGGAACAATCAACAAGGGAACAATCGTACTTGCACTTTCAAACACTTCAACTCGTGCAAACCCACTAGCTTTAGTGGAAAAGAAGGAGCCACTAGACTTCTCGAGTGGTTTGAAAGTATGGAGAACACATTTATTGTTAGCGAGTGCCCCGACGAGTTCAAGGTTCGCTATGCCACAAGTGTTCTTCAACAACGGGCACTAACATGGTGGAATAGTGAAAAGAGAAACCGTGGAACTGAGGTTGCAATGGCGTTGCCCTGGGAGGAATTTAAGGATATCATGATCCAAAAGTTCTGCCCGAGGAGCGAGTTGCAAAAGCTGGAAGAGGAGTTCTGGAACCTCAAATAAGATGGTGGGAATCACTTGGCTTATTCCACCCGGCATCATGAGTTGAGTATGCTCCTACCACACATGGTGGACACCGTGCCTCGTAACATTGAGAAATTTATCAAGGGGGGTGCCACCTCAAATTCAAGATGCCGTGGTGGGTAGTAGGCCCACAACTTTGGAGGAGGCGATTACCATCACTGCACAGCTCACCGAGAATCATATAAGAGCTGACACTATGTCGGCAAAGGGTTCCAAGTCTACTGCGAAGGTGATACCCAAGGCAACAAAGGAGTTAAGGGCCGAGTCATCTTCTCAAAACAAGAAGCGTAAGTTCACTCCGACACGCAACTACGCTGTGACAGCCCCAAATGCTCCTCAAAAAAAAATGGTGGTTGCGAATCAAGCTCCCATGGCTAAAGCTTATGCTGGTCCGCATCCTATGTGTAACACGTGCAAGTACCATCATTCAAGCAACATTCCATGCCGAGTCTGCTCGTTGTGTGGGAAGTATGGACACTTGGTAACGACTTGCCTTCGTGCGCCAAACAACACTGCAATGCTTACCAACCGTACCTGCTACAACTGTGGCGAGTCTGGTCATATTCGTCCGCAATGTCCTCGCAATGCGGGAACTGTTCCACTGGCTCGTGGAAGGACTTTCAACATCAATGCCAATCAAGCCCAAGCCAACAACGACGTGGTGAATGGTACGTCGTTGAACTTCTTTTGGTTTTTTCTTGTCTTGTAAAAATTCCTATATATGTTCATCATACCAATAATAGGTTGTTACCAAACAGGTATGTATCTTGTAAATAATCATTATGCATCTGTACTGTTTGATTCGGGTGCCGATAGGAGTTTCGTGTCCCTGGAATTCGAGCCTATACTTTCTAAACCGCGTGTTAATCTGGAAAGATCTTTCACGGTCGAGGTCGCCGATGGAAAATCTATCGTCGTTGACGTCGTAATACGTGACTGCACCTTAAGCCTTAACGAACACGAGTTCTTCGTCGACCTTATTCCTATGCAATTGGGAAGCTTTGATGTTATCATTGGTATGGATTGGTTAGCCAAGCATCGTGCGGAAATTCTATGCTTTGAGAAATGTATTCGAATTCCTTTACTGACTGGTGATACTTTGAAGGTCTTTGGGGAGAAATCATCCCAAAGACTCAAACTCATGTCTTGCATCAAGGCCCGCAAGTGCTTAAGTAAAAACTACATGGCTTTCATGGCATATGTAGTTAATACGAAAGCCAAAGGTAAGGAGTTGAAAGACATTCCTGTCTTGCGGGACTTTCCCGAGGTTTTTCCCGAGGATCTTAAAGGGCTACCTCCCGTGCGAAAAGTTGAGTTCAAGATTGACTTAATCCCTGGTGCAACCCCTGTGGCTAAATCTCCTTATCGTCTTGCACCGTCTGAAATGCAAGAACTCGCTAGTCAACTGCAAGAGTTGACCGATAAGGGTTTCATTCGCCCTAGTTCATCACCGTGGGGTGCACCTGTACTGTTTGTGAAGAAGAAGGATGGTTCATTTCGGATGTGCATAGATTACCGAGAACTCAACAAGCTTACTATCAAAAACCGATACCCTCTCCCTCGAATCGATGATCTCTTCGATCAACTTCAAGGAGCAACTCAATTCTCAAAGATCGATCTACGTTCTGGGTATCATCAACTACATGTCCACGATGATGACATTCCAAAGACTGCTTTTCGTACTCGATATGGGCACTACGAGTTCATGGTCATGCCTTTTGGCTTGACCAATGCACCTGTCGTGTTCATGGATCTCATGAATCGAGTATGTAAACCGTATTTGGATAAGTTCGTGATCGTGTTCATTGATGACATTCTTATTTATTCCAAGACGAAAGTCGATCACGAGACACACTTGCGACAAGTTCTTGAACTTTTGAAGAAGGAGCAATTATACGCTAAGTTTTCCAAGTGTGAATTTTGGTTGGAAGAAGTTCAATTCTTAGGGCATGTGGTGAATAGCCAAGGAATTCACATCGATCCTGCTAAAATTGAAGCCGTGAAGAATTGGTGTGTTCCCACAACCCCAACCGAGGTTCGTTCTTTTCTGGGCTTAGCGGGATATTACCGTAGGTTCATAGCGAATTTCTCGAAGATTGCTAAACCATTAACTGCGCTAACCCAAAAGAATAGACTCTTTGAATGGGGACCCGAGCAAGAAGAGGCTTTCGAGACATTGAAACGCAAGTTGTGTAACGCTCCTATTCTCACACTTCCCGATGGAAACGATGACTTTACCGTATATTGCGATGCTTCTAATCAAGGTCTTGGTTGTGTTCTCATGCAACGAGGCAAAGTTATAGCATACGCGTCGAGGCAATTAAAGGTTCATGAAGTGAACTACATGACTCACGATCTTGAACTTGGTGCTGTGGTTTTTGCATTGAAGATTTGGCGACACTATCTATATGGGACGCAATGCATAGTTTATACCGATCATAAGAGTCTCCAACACTTGTTCAATCAAAAGGATCTCAACATGAGACAAAGACGTTGGATTGAGTTGATTAGCGACTACGACTGCGACATTCGCTATCACCCTGGAAAGGCGAATGTTGAGCCGACGCGCTGAGTCGCAAGGTCCACAACAAGACTGTCTCGCTCCATGAAATTTGAGATTGAAGGCAATGGTTTGATACACTAGGAGAATTTGATACCGAGATTCATGTGGATGTCAACAAGGCTACTATCATGCTTCAAAACATAAGGATCGATAGTGATCTCGAGTTATGCATTCGCGAGGCTCAACAAGCGGCACTAACCAACGAAGGTAAAGATGAAGATTTGATGTCTAACGTTCGGTCCCAACTGGAGACAAAACCAAATGGCATGTGGTATTTCTTGAATCGACTTTGGATTCTGAATCGTGATAACCTTCGGCACTTCATTATGAACGAAGCTCATCAAACCCGATATTCCATTCATCCTGGCTCCGATAAGATGTACATGGACCTGCGTGGTCAATATTGGTGCCCTGGAATGAAGAAAGATATCACGTCCTATGTTTCCAAGTGTCTCACGTGTGCAAGGGTCAAAGCCGAGCATCAACGACCAAGTGGTTTACTTCCTGAAATCCCTATGTGGAAATGGGAACATATATCCATGGATTTCATAACCAAGTTACCTCGTACACCTCGTGGTCATGATAGCATATGGGTCATTGTTGACCGTTTGACCAAGACAGCACATTTCATACCCATACGAGATACGTACAAGGTTTCAAGGCTGGCTCGAATCTACATTGACGAAATTGTGAGTCGTCATGGCGTGCCTTTACACATTATTTCCGATCGAGATGCTCGCTTCACTTCACACTTTTGGTCTTCGATGCAAGAACTCTTGGGTACTCAATTGGATTTAAGTACGGCTTACGATCCTCAAACCGATGGTCAAACCGAACGAACAATTCAAACCCTCGAGGATCTGCTGCGTCTTTGTGTCCTTGATTTTGGTGGTGATTGGAATACGCATCTATCGCTCGCGGAATTTTCGTATAACAATAGTTATCACTCAAGTATCAAGATGGCACCATTTAAGGCTTTGTATGGTCGTAAATGCCGATCACCGATCTGTTGGACCGGCGTTGGTGAAAATTTCATCACTGGTCCTGAACTTATACAAAAAACGACCGATAAAGTCTCCACAATCCGCAAGAACCTTGAAGTGGCTAGAAGTCGACAAAAGAGTTACGCCGATAAGCGTCGTAAGCCATTGGAGTTCCAAGTTGGCAACATGGTTCTTCTTAAGGTTTCACCGTGGAAAGGTGTTGTTCGCTTTGGGAAGAAGGGTAAACTAGCTCCAAGATTTGTAGGACCTTTCAAAATCCTAAAAAGGGTTGGTAAAGTGGCTTATAAACTGGAACTACCTTCCGACCTTAGTGGAGTTCATCCTGTGTTCCATGTCTCAAATTTGAGAAAGTGTTTGGCCGACGAGAGTCTGCATGTTCCATTGGAAGACGTCCAGATCGACGAGTCATTACACTTTGTTGAGAAACCTGTTGAGATTATGGATCGCATTATGAAGAAAATGAGAACCACAACTACTCCAATCGTTAAGGTTCGTTGGGAGAACAAGTGTGGAGCTGAGTTCACTTGGGAACGTGAGGATCATATGAAGGAGAGATACCCGCATTTGTTCGCCTAGTTCATTCTTAATTTCGGGACGAAATTGTTTTAAGTTGGGGAGACTGTAACATCTTGAATTTTCGTTAACTAAGTGTTAATTTTGCCTAATCTTGTAAGGGTCATTGTTGTCATATACGAAACTTATGGGTCATTTATGCTTATTGTCTTAATTGTTTTAATTCTTTAACTTGAAAGTTTATGATGTTAATTATTACTTAATAAATAATTAATGTTCTTAAGAACACCATAATCATACTAATAATAATAATAATAAAAATATTAACAAAATTAATAATAATAATACTAATACTAATAATAATACTAATAATAATATTAAATAATAACAATAATAATAATAATAATAATAATAATAATAATAATAATAATTATAATAATAATAATAATAATAGTAATAATAATGTATAAAAGTTTTCAAACTTAAAACAAAGAATAATATTTAAAACTTGGAGTTTATTAACTCAAGGGGGGTGTTTTGTTATTTTGGAAACTTGAAATAGGAAGTTTTAACATAAAATATCAAAATGCAAACCACAGGGACCAAAGATGTAATTAACTAAAACCCAACCCCCCACCCAGTTATTCCCCCGACTTTCCGGCCGCCGGCCGGCCAAGCATGGCGCGGCGCCGGCGAGGTCCCAAGACCCCCTAAACATCACCGTTTTGTACCCAAATCATGTCAATCTCTTCGTTATCATGATTCGAAACCCATTATGAACTTTAAACGCATTTATACGTCGGTTACAAACATAATCGATCGGGTAACCGACAATCCATAATTATCAAACCGTTCGACATCTAAAACGCAATAATAATTGAATTAGTTGCACCTACATGGTCGTTTAATCATATCTAAACTCCTGCGCAACATAATTTTACCTGAATCACACTTAAACAATCCAAAACACTCTCACGACTCACCGCGACCGGCAACCTTAGTGAAATCAATCTTTTGCGCTCTCTTAATGCAAATTGATTAAGGGTTTTTCATCTTCAAGATCATTATAAGCTTCTGGTGCAACGAATTTGATTGGCATCATCATTTAAACATCGATTAAGCTTCAAGTGTTCGCGAACGTTCTTCGTCTTCCTCGCTAACAATTCGATATCAAGTCGGGTAATCAAACACATGGATCTGATCGGTTTTACTTGGGGATTAAAAGCCCCAAGGTTAATTTCATGTTCATAATCGAACTGGGGATCGATTTGGAATCAAACGATTCTAGGGTTCTTAAGGTTTAGGGAACTTTCTTTAAACAGGTTTATAATAATTAAAAACCAATATGAACCGCGGCTGAGGCCTTGGTTCACTGGTTAAGCACGAGCATCCTTAACATCAGGTCCCGGGTTCGAACCCTGGGAGCCTCATGTTTTTGTTTTAAGGCTTTTGGCCTTTAATTTTAATTCATTATTTTTTAAAAAAATTATAAAAAAATCAATATGAACTTGTTATTTTTTTAGACACCATATTATTTTCTGCAATTTATTTCATAAAAACATTTTAATATTTTCATTAAATATTTTAGACAAAAATATATTTAGTTTATGTTCTTATAAAATAGACTTTAAATAATGTCTTAAATCACCAAGTTATTAGTTGCTCAAATAATATCTATATAAATGATGGTTCGATTAAAAATTATAAAAATTTATATAAACTATACTTAAACTTTATTTTAAATAGTTTCTTTTTGTTTCTTAATAGTAAAATGAGTAAATAGTATATTTCATTGAATTAAGACATAATCAAATATCCCATTTTTATTTGATTAAAAATTAAAACCCCCAAACACCAAATTGAAACCCTAGTTCTCGTTTAACCGTTAAACTTATTATAAAACTTAATAACCTTGTAAATATATATATATATATATATATATATATATATATATATATATATATATATATATATATATATATATATATATATATATATATATTCTAGGTGCATTGTGACGGTTTACGTTGGAACGACGATTATTATATTTCTTATTAATCATCAATAATATACTTATTGATCAAGTGAGTATTTCTATACCACTTTTTCATATTTTCACACTTTGGGGTGAAACATGTTACTTTATAAACATTGCACTTGTAAACGTTTGATTCTTGTAAACTTATGGCAATTTACTTGTGTGTTGTGGTTAGTTGAACCTTGTAGCTACCATGTAATGTCGAATATATGTACAATCATTAACTATTGCTAGCCTAGCGAAGTCATAGATCTATGGGCCAGACAAGCCTGCTTGGTTGATCCAAGTACACTTAGCTAATCGTATATACTTTTAAACGTTTGAGACTTGTAAAACTTTGTCGAGGTTTGATTGTGCATTCTGTCTTACATCCCTAGTTACTTGTTCTCTAACTTACAACATGAATTGCCATCTTTTATATACTTATGTATCGAAAACTATGGAAATCTCACCAACACTATTGTTGACATACTTATTTTTAACATGTTTCAGGATATACTCAAGCTTGATTTCTACACTTTGAAGCCTACACATCTAGGAATGGACCTAGTTAAATAAATGGAATAAAATGACTTGTTACATCTTATGTTATGTTTTTTTAATTTCTTTGAGACTTATGATTGTAATGGTACAATTGAAAGTTATGATTATTATATATTTGGGTTATTAATAGCGTTATGTGGCTGTGAACGATCTTAACCCTCACACCTCGAAGTTTCCGCCGTCAAGGTTGGGGTGTGACATGAAGAATCAACATTGTATGCGAAAAAAACTAGTAATCCAAATTACTATGTCGGCTACTTTCAGTTGTGTCAACAACAACATTCAGCATCTTCTGCTCTTCCAACTATCAAAGATCAATCATTGCCCTAGTCATTGCCTCATTACCAAAGTTCTCAACAAAATCCTTATGTTCAAGCTCAAGTCCAATCCCAACCTCAAACCTACTCATAAATTCAAGCCACTCAACGTGAAGCTGGTTCTATTTACTACTTTCATGAACAACTATGAAGCATTTCACCTGGAAGACTCAGTGCACCCAACTTCTTGGTTGATGACTTGCGACAAGCTAATCCCGATGATGTAGAAGATATGATATTAAATACCAAATGGCTATGGTGGTGTACAGAGCTAAGAATTTTGCTAGGAGAACAGGAAGAAAGGTGTTTGGTCTAAATAACTCAAGCAAAATAGGGTTTGATAAGTCTAGTTTCAGATGCTACAACTGTGACAAGCTTGGTCATTTTGCTAGAGAATGTACTAAAGTCAGAACAAACCAAAATCATGGAAAAAAGATGGTAAAAGTGGAGGTTGAAACAAAGAATGATCAAGCAAGTTCATCCAAAAACAAAGCTTTGGTGTCTCAAACAAATGAAGATTATGATTGGTGAGATTAGATGGAAATTCTTGACATCAAGTTGTCCACTACTCTGTTGGCTGAGATTCAAATGGTTGAGGAGCATGTTGAATAAAATTAACTTCCTGAATTTGTATCTGATGATATGATGAGTGGTGTGTTTGCTGAAGAAGAAATGGTGGAAGTTGAGAAAGTTGAAGTTGAAAAGGAGCATGTGGAAGAAGTGAACAATGAAGAATTGTAGAACATAGATGAGATAGCTGCTGAGATTACTCCAGTTCAAAAGAAACAATCTGAAGGAAAGGCTGTTGAGTCAAGTGCAGCTGAAGAAGAAAAAAAGTCAAAGGTGTTGAGAAAAGTCCAACATATGCTTATGCTAATCAAGTCAATGTTGTTGAGATCACTCCGGCATCTGAAGCAGAAAAGACTATGGAAAAGGCCTTCATGGTGAATGTTGTCCATGAAGAGACAAAGAAGCAAGCAGAAACTGATGAGGTATATACTAATCTTTGTTCAAATGATTGCATTGAAAAGGTACAAAGATACAGAGTTCACAACGAGCATTTAATCTTAGAAGTTGAAAAACTTCAGTATCAAGCTCGTAAATATAAAACTAATGAAAATTTTTTTAAAGAAAAGATAGATCGCTTAAACAAATCGATTTATCAATCAAAATTGAATCTTTATGATAAATAATGTAACATAAACAATTTGACAAATCATAACAATGAACTATCTTTGGAAATTAATAAACTAAACAGTGAACTCTTATCTTCAAAACTGATTGTTGAAATGTTTAAATTATCTTCAAATATGGTTGAAGGTATAATCAAGTCTCAAATGACATAGAAAATTAATGGTGGTAGAGGATGAGTTGGTTACTCTAACATTGCACCACTCATTAATCATGATTATACTTCATTGCCTTCATTAATTAACATTTGTGATGAAGAGACCCATGGATTAAGTTTTCAACCAAAATTTAACTTTACACCTTCGGTTAATACTCCATTAACTATTGGCCCTATCATAAAAACTGTAATTAAAGTTCATCATGATAGTTCTTTTACAGATTCTGTGAAGATGGATGGGTTGGTTGAAGAATGGGAAAGTGATGATGAATTAGATTTTAAGAAAAATAAAAATAGTAATGAAAATTCTTCTTATAATTCATCATCAGTGATTAATGAAAGTTTAGAATATTCTAGTACTACGAATGATTGTTTCAAATTGTCATACAAAGAAAAGGAACTGAAATCCAAAATAAAAGACTGATGAAATAAAACAAGTCACAACATCTATATCTGACTTGAAAACTAATTTCAAGAACAGATTTGTTTCAAAAGGCAACATTGTTAAAGAAGATTGTATTTTTAAAGAAATAAATGCAGGTTTCTTTAAAAATAAGTCTCCAATTATTGCTAACTCTATGAAACAAGATGTGTGTAGATCAGGTACAAAAGAACTGGTCCTAATCTAGTACCTTCCTTTCATAAGGAAAAAGCAACAATCAAAGCCTCATTAGTCTCAGAAATGAATCATTGTTTTAGGACAATTCACAATGATAAAGGAAAATGAGAGACTGTTAAAGAATTTATAGGCCAAGGAAATACTAAAGCAAGATTCTATGATAACAATGGATGTTATCATCAACATTTTGAGAAACCGACTCGAGAGCAAAACATGTATCATAATAAATGTTGTTATGTGTGTGGGAAGCCAAATAACATGGATAGAAATTGTCAACATCAGCGTCTATTGACAAGTAAACAAAGATTTCACATTTCTATTGCAAGTAATAGAAAACAATTCCTTCTAAATGCTAAATATAAAAGGAATATTGTAAGACAAAATTTTTTATTGATAACAAACATGGTCAAATGAACACAAATTTGCAAAAAGAAAATATAACCAAGAAATCTCTACATGTCAATGATGGCACTTCATCTTCCACACAAACTATAGTCAAGAAATTGGTTACATAACTGATCAAACCAATTCAAAAATGGAAGTTAAGATAACTCAACCAGAACCTAATATTGTTGAAGATTATATCTTCAACGATAAATGAGATATGATATTGAAATCTATATCATATTTGGATAAAAATGATGTACTAAAGTCAATCATGGTTTGGATTCCTAAAATTGAATAAATCATTCATTTATGCAGGAAGATCCAAGACCCAACATCAACAGTGTTTGGCACGTTGACAATGGATGTTCGAGGCATATGACTGGTAATATATCTCTATTACACAACATACAACCTTACAACAGAATATATGTTATATTTGCTGGAGACAAAGGTGGTAAGATTATAAAGAAAGGTACATTATCAAATGGTGTGAGAGGCATTGAAGATGTCAATTTTGTAGAGGTGTAAGGCCCCGTTCCCGGGACGCCTACAGTTGGTCATTCATCGCACATAAAACATATAATTACTTTTATGTTTCATAAAACATCGCATCGGAATTATCAAAACACACATCTTATTTCATTATAAAAGCTTTTGTCAAATAATACATCGTTAACCAGTTACAAAATATATTGTTGCATTACATCACAAAAGCCCTATATAAATGGATGCCATCCAAAAGAGATGAGTAGCCTCGCAGCGCCATCCTTAGCAACATTACCTGCCAATTGGAAACACATAAAAGGTCAGTGTTGCTGAGTGAGTTCTAGTTTTATAATAAAACATACCTTACTTTCATTAAAACCGTTCGTTACTTTTGCATGATCACACGTCATACGTACACACTGAAAATATCATTATTATCTTATTTTTCACTCATTCATCATTATATCTTTACTTGCGCATTTGATATCTTCGGTACCAATACCATGTGCTACACCCCAAATTATATGGCTACTGGGCCGAAGTCTATAAATGGACAACTGACGCAGTACCGGGGTAAGCGGTAGAGGTTCCATACAAATGGTCGGTCACAAAGACGGACCCCAATGTGCATCCTCCCGGGGTAGCGAACCCGCACACCGTTGGGCTAACACCTTATAATTGGCGTGTCCCGTTATCAAATGCTTGCAAGACTTGCATTACTTTCGTTCATTTATGCATGCATTCAATTCATGTTTCCCCTTAATATCATCTTTCACTTTACGTTACATAATACTTTCCATTTATTCATTAACATACCACGTAAAGCCATAGGAAAGCTAAACATTCATCATACAAGGCAACATCATGCATACATAATATACATCATACATAAACATGCAACATCATCATCATCATGCCCAACTTACTCTCTAAGCCTCAACATTCCTCTTACATGAACTTACAGGAATTTCCATGTCAAAACCTACATCTACACTTTCCCCCGAAGGTCAGTAATTAAACTACACATTTCCCCGGGTACAACAGCCTTACTTGGGCGTATGGACACCCTTCAGTCGCATGGCCTCCAGGCGACTGAACATCATGCCACTGGACTCAGGCGGATGAACATCTATGCGAATGGACACCCAGTCGTGAGTATGGACCTCATGCGGATGGAACTAATGCGAATAAGCACCTATGCGACTGACCTCATGCGAATGGACTCACTGCGAATGAGTCCCATGCGATTGGAACTAATGCGACTAAGCACCTATGCGACTGGACCCTCAGTCGTATGACTCCCCATGCGATTGGACTCCCAATCGTACGAATGAAACCTTAATCGTGCGACGGAACCCTCAATTGTGCGAATGAACCCCAATCGTGCGAATAAACCTCAATCGCCCCTCAGTCGGCCGTATGGCCTTCAGTCGGTCGCCTAGCCCTAGCTGATGCAGAAAGGAGTTCATCCCGAACCCAATCTGCCATTTTCGGCCTCCAAGCTCATTCAAACCCATTTTAGCCTAAATCAACCATCCTAAACCTTAGGAATGCATACCACAACACCATACATGCACACACAAGCCCGAAAACAAACACCAAACGCATCACACACAACCACACCCAAATGGGTCAAACACACACACATACAAAACGGGTTTTCTATGCTTTCCAGCCCCAAAATCGTTTGAAAACAAGTAAAAGAGGGGTCCTAGAACTCACATAAACGGGTTTTCTCTTCTTTTCTCCCTTTTCTCTCTTCTCCTCTCTCTTTGGCTGAATTCTTTGGTGTGGGGAGAGGGTAAGGGCTGCCCTCTCCCTTTAAATACAACCACATACTCAACTTTATCTCGGTGGTGAGTTTGGTCCCTCGACTTTGGACTTTATTTCTTTTTCTTCATTCGACGGCTTCAAAATAAATAAATAACCGGGTGTTACCATAGGAACTAAAGCATAACATGTTAAGTGTCTCTCAAATTTGTGACAAACAATATTTAACACACTTCAGTGATAAAAAATGTCTAATTCTAAGACCTATTAGTAATTCATGATGAGTGGGTATTATTAAGAAATCCGAGAGACAAAGACATGTACTTACTTGATATGAATGGATCTCATTCATTTGTAACTGTGTCTTGCATGTTGTCTAAAGCCTCGGAAAGTAATTTATTATTACGGCATCGTCGTCTTGGAAATCATATTGTAGGTGTTACAAGTCCACCCACCGTAAATAGATTTCGTCCCCGAAACCTGTTATTCCTCGAACAAATGTGGGTAATGTTGCCTCATCTCTTCTTCATTCTCCCACGTAGACTCGGATCGTTTCCTGTGCTTCCACTGAACACGCACAAGAAGAACCGTTTTATTCCTTATCATCTTCTCTTTTCGATCGATGATTGCCACTGGTTGCTCCACATAATTGAGCCGTTCGTCTACTTTGATATCTTCCAGTTGAACAATCATAGATTCATCTGCCAATCACTTCCTTAGATGAGATAAATGGAATGTCGGGTGAATTCCACTTAACTCATCCGGTAACTCCAGTCTATAGGCCACCTCTCCTACTCGTGCAATGATTCGGAAAGAGCCTATGTACCTCAGGCTCACTTTCCCCCGCTTTCGAAAACGAATGATACCTTTCCAAGGTGAGACCTTCAACATAACCCGATCACCCACCTGGAATTCAATCGGTCTGCGTCGTTTATCAGCATACGACTTCTGTCCATCTTTGGCTGCCTTCATGAAGGCTTTGATCTTTTCAAGCTTCTCAGTCATAGCCTCGATCACCTCGATGCTCCCTAACTCCTTCTAACAAATATCATCCCAACAGACGGGTGTTCTGCATCTCCTACCCTATAGCATCTCATATGGGGGCATACCAATGCTGGCATGATAACTGTTGTTGTACGAGAATTCAGCTAACGGTAGGTGGTCATCCCAGCTTCCTCCAAAATTGATAACACATGCCCGAAGCATGTCTTCCAATGTCTGAATGGTCCTTTCTGACTGACCATCAGTCTGGGGATGATAAGCCGTGCTAATATGTAACATCGTCCCCATAGCGTTATGGAACTTCTTCCAGAATTTGGATGTAAACCGGGTGTCACGATAAGACACAATAGACACCGGCACACCATGACGAGTTACAAGTTCCTTGATGAATAGATCAGCCAACCTCTCAGATGAATATGTCTCGCGAATCGGTAGAAAGTGAGCACTCTTCGTCAAACGGTCAACTATCACCCATATGGCATCATACCCTTTCGAGGTACGTGGTAACTTTGTAATGAAATCCATGGTGATGTGCTCCCACTTCCATTCCGGTATATCCAAAGGTTGGATCTTCCCATACGGCTTCTGATGTTTGGCCTTCACTTGCAAACAAGTAAGGCACTTACTCACATACTCCAATACGTCACGCTTCATACCCAGCCACCAATAATCTTTCTTCATGTCTTGGTACATCTTTGTAGCACCAGGATGAATGGAGTATCGAGTCTTGTGAGCTTCATCCATGACCCTCACGCGTAGATCCCCAAAACGAGGAATCCACACACAACCGAATCGGGTTCTAACACCGAGTGTGTTTTCACCCAACTCTGCGACCAGACCTCTCACTCTTTCAGAGTTAAGATGATCTTCTTTCAATGCTTCATCTTGAAACTCCTTGACTTGCCTCATTACATCGGAGGTCATGATCAGCTGATAAGCTTTCACCAGAATCGGCTCGGGTCTCTCCTTTCGGCTAAGGGCATCCGCCACCACGTTGGCTTTGCCCGGATGGTAATGGATCTCGCAATCATAGTCTTTTATGAGCTCCAACCATCTTCTCTGCCTCATGTTCAGGTCCTTCTGCTCAAAGAAGTACTTCAAGCTTTTGTGGTCAGTGAATATGGTGCACTTCGTCCCGTAAAGATAGTGCCTCCAAATCTTTAGTGCAAAGACCACAGCTGCTAGCTCCAAGTCATGAGTAGGATAATTGACCTCATGAACCTTCAACTGTCGGGATGGATAGGCTATAACCTTTCCTCTCTGCATTAACACGCACCCCAACCCCGAGTAGGAAGCATTAGAATAGACCACCAGATCTTCACTTCCATCGGGTAATGACAGAACAGGAGCTTGAGTCAATCTCGCCTTCAGTTCCTCGAACGCCTTCTCTTGAGCTTGACCCTATACGAACTACACATCCTTCCGGGTCAACTTAGTTAGTGGAGAGGCGATCTTAGAGAAGTCTTGAACGAATCTCCGGTAATAACCCACCAAACCCAAGAAACTACGAATCTCGGATGGCGTCTTTGGAGACTTCCACTTATCACCGCTTCCACTTTTGCCGGGTCTACCATAATCCTGTCAAGATTCACCACATGACCCACGAACTGAACCTCGCGCAACCAGAACGCACAATTGGAGAACTTGGCGTACAACTTCTCCCTTCTCAACGTCTCTAGAACTTCCCGAATGTGACCGGCATGCTCTGTCTCGCTCCTCGAGTAAATCAGGATATCATCAATAAACACGATCACTGATTTATCCAACATCGGCCGACACACTCGATTCATCAGATCCATAAAAGCAGCTGGCGCATTGGTCAAACCAAAAGACATGACAAGGAACTCGTAGTGACCATATCGCCTGCGGAAAGCTGTTTTAGGGATATCTTGCTCCTTCACCTTCAACTTATGGTAGCCCGATCGAAGATCTATCCTTGAAAACCAACTGGCACCTTGAAGCTGATCAAACAAATCATCGATTCTCGGTAAGGGGTATCAGTTCTTTATCGTCAACTTGTTCAGCTCACGGTAGTCAATACACATCCTCATACTACCGTCTTTCTTCTTCACAAACAGTACCGGAGCACCCCAAGGAGAGATACTCGGTCTAATGAACCCCTTATCAAGCAGTTCTTGCAACTGCTCCATCAGCTCTTTCATCTCCGTCGGGGCCAGCCGATACGGTGCCTTGGCAACAGGTTGGGCACCCGGTATCAGATCAATCTGAAAGTCGATATCTCGATCAGGTGGCACTCCTGATAAGTCTTCTGGGAACACGTCTGGAAAGTCACACACAACCGGTACATCGGCTAGTTGTGGTGTTGGCGTATCCACATCCTTTACATAGGCCAAGTAGGCACTACATCCACGCCTCATACACTTTCCCGCCACCGCCATCAAAATTACTTTCGGAATCGTCGTGACCCGATCACCATAAACCGTCACCAAACTCCCGTCAGGCGCTGTCAACCGAATCATCTTCTTGCGACACACAATGTTCGCCTCGTAGTCCGCTAACCAATCCATCCCAAGAACCAAATCAAAACCACCTAAGCTCATCACAAACGGTCTAACAGGAAACTTATGACCCTCTAGCTCCACATCATAGTTCTCTATCATCTCAGAAATCCGGGTAGACTTACCTATGGCAGTTTCTACATCAAAGGGCGCTTCAACATGTCTACTACTAACAGGCAGCTTAGTACAGAGAGCAGCAGAAATAAAACTTTTACTAGCACCAGAATCAAATAACACAGAAGCTAAAGTTTGGTTCAATAGAAACGTACCGGACACAACATCAGGGTCCGTCCTAGCCTCCTCATGTGTCATGGTGAATTCCCTGGCACTCGCCCTCGATCCTTCATTCCCGGTCTTCTTCACCCTAGAACCCTCAGCCCTCGGCTTCTCATTTGCTCATATGTCCGCTTTCCCCACAGTTGTAACATCTGCCGCACGTCAATCCCTTGCCATATGCCCTACCTTCCCGCACTTGAAGCACACATTCAAACCCAGCCTACATTCTCCCGCATGCTCCTTTCCACACTTGCCACACCTCTTCGATCCCGCCCCCGATGTGGCCACACGGCGGTCATCCACCCGTGCCTTACCAGTCGAGGCATCACCCCGACCAAACCTTTTCCCGTTCTAGTTCCGATCACCACCACCCTTCTTGTTTGCTTCAGTCACCACCACCTACCGCTCATCATATAGTCTCCCTGCCAAATTAACTGCTGACCTAAATGTGCCTGGCCGGGCGGCGATCATATGCCTGTGAACATCCACCGGCAAACCCTGAACGTACCTCTTAATCTTTCGAGGCAGAGGCGTCACCAGATCCGGCACAGCCGTGCCATTTCGTTGAACTTTGTGGTGTACTGCTGGTGTGTCATGGTCCCCGCCTCCAGCTGCAGGAAATCTCTCTTAATCTTATCCATTTCCCTATGAGGACAAAACTCCTCAATCACCATCTTCTTCAACTCCTCCCACCTCATCCTTCCTATCGCCTCGTTACCCTCGGCTTGGACAATGTTGTCCCACCAACAAAGAGCCGAGGCCACGAACGAGTGGGTGGCAAACTAGTCCTCCCGGCACTCGCTGATATCAAGAACAGCTTCTATTTCCCTCACCCACCAGTGAGCAGCAGCAGCAGTGCCATTTCCATCGAAAGTAGGGGGCTTGCATCTCATAAACGCCCCATGGTTACAGCCTCGTGCCACCTCTTGCACAGGCTCATCTTCCTCTTCCTAGTATTCATTATCAGAGAAAATTGTTTCAGGCTCTGGTTGCCCTCGTCCCCCCGAGGCCCTGTTTCTCTCCTTTCTTTCTACTTCCTTTACAGCCTTGATGACTTCGGTCACCACAGACGGTAAGATTGTCTGCATGACCTGATGTACCTCTTCAACAACTACCTCCTTTACCAAGGCCCTCAAGTTAGCACTCTCATCCCCAGCCTCCGGATGAGGGGTCTCAGGTTCTTCAGGAACCACCCATTCAACTCTAGGCCTTCCTCTTTTGGGTCGCGGTTCAGCATCAGGCCCACCACGACCTCCACCCCTAGAAGCTTTAGATGATCAACCACCTGCCATTCTCTATCACACTGAAAGATTCAAACACCAACACGATCATTCAAGGAAACAGGTTAGTTTATGTCAGGTATAGTAAGTCCCTAATTACACTGGCCAGTTGTGATTAGCCACTTACTTTACTCTTCATACCCCAAGCCTTACCTATCCCGACTACATCAGTATCTAAATCTACATACAACACATAAACCACATAACATGCGCACATAATACTGGTTATCATTAAGAAATACCTGATGGCACACAGCTACTCAGATTGGCATCCCATTCCCTTTTCGTTCCATTTTCAGTTTAAGTTAAGGTATATTTTGAAAATTTACCCATTTCACTTAAACTTTGGCTCTGATACCAATTTGTAATGCCCCGTTCCCGGGACGCCTACAGTTGGTCATTCATCGCACATAAAACATATAATTACTTTTATGTTTCATAAAACATCGCAGCGGAATTATCAAAACAGACATCTCATTTCATTATAAAAGCTTTTGCCAAATAATACATCGTTAAACAGTTACAAAATATATTGTTGCATTACATCACAAAAGCCCTATATAAATGGATGCCATCAATAAGAGTTGAGTAGCCTCGCAGCGCCATCCTCAGCAACATTACCTGCCAACTTGAAACATATAAAAGGTTAGCGTTGCTGAGTGAGTTCTAGTTTTATAATAAAACATACTTTACTTTCAATAAAACCGTTCGTTACTTTTGCACGACATACGTACACATAGAAAATATCATTATTATCTTCTTCTTCATTCATTCATCATTATATCTTTACTTGCGCATTTGATATCTTCCGTACCAATACCATGTGCTACACCCCAAATTATATGGCTACTAGGCTGAAGTCTATAAATAGACAGCTGAACATGTGCCGTAGTACCTGGGTAAGCGGTAGAGGTTCCATACAAATGGTTGGTCACAAAGACGGACTCCAATGTGCATCCTCCCGGGGTAGCAAACCCACACACCGTTGGGCTAACACCTTATAATTGGTGTGTCCCGTTATCAAATGCTTGCAAGACTTGCATTACTTTCGTTCATTTATGCATGCATTCAATTCATGTTTCCCCTTAATATCATCTTTCACTTTACGTTACATAATACTTTCCATTCATTCATTAACATAACACGTAAAGCCATAGTAAAGCTAAACATTCATCATACAAGGCAACATCATGCATACATAATATACATCATACATAAACATGCAACATCATCATCATCATGCCCAACTTACTCTCTAAGCCTCAACATTCCTCTTACATGAACTTACAGGAATTTCCATGTCAAAACCTACATCTACACTTTCCCCCAAAGGTCAATATTTAAACTACACATTTCTCCGGGTACAACAACCCTACTTGGGCGTATGGACACCCTTCAGTCGCATGGCCTCCAGGCGACTGAACATCATGCGACTGGACACATGCGGATGAACATCTATGCGAATGGACACCTATTCGTGCGTATGGACCTCATGCGGATGGAACTAATGCGAATGAGCACCTATGCGTATGACCTCATGCGAATGGACTCACTGCGAATGAGCCCCATGCGATTGGAACAAATGCGACTAAGCACCTATGCGACTGGACCCTCAATTGTATGACTCCCCATGCGACTGGACTCCCAATCGTACGAATGAAACCTTAATCGTGCGAATGAACCCTCAATCATGCGAATGAACCCCAATCATGCGAATGAACCTCAATCGCCTAGCCCTAGCTGATGCAGAAAGGAGTTCATCCCGAACCCAATCTGCCATTTTCGGCCTCCAAGCTCATCCAAACCCATTCTAAGCCTAAATCAACCATCCTAAACCTTAGGAATGCATACCACAACACCATACAAGCACACACAAGCCCGGAAACAAACACCAAACGCATCACACACAACCACACCCAAATGGGTCAAACACACACACATACAAAACGGGTTTTCTATGCTTTCCAGCCCCAAAATCGTTTGAAAACAAGTAAAAGAGGGGTCCTAGAACTCACACAAACAATCACAACGAGAAGAGCTTCGATTGGACTCGCTACACGACGATTTTCGAGCTTTAATCTACCCGAACCAACCCTTTTCTCTTCTTTTCTCCCTTTTCTCTCTTCTCCTCTCTCTTTGGCTGAATTCTTTGGTGTGGGGAGAGGGTAAGGGCTGCCCTCTCCCTTTAAATACCACCACACACTCAACTTTCTCTCGGTGGTGAGTTTGGTCCCTCGACTTTGGACTTTATTTCTTTTTCTTCATTCGACGGCTTCAAAATAAATAAATAACCAGGTGTTACCATAGGAACTAAAGCATAACTTGTTAAGTGTCTCTCAAATTTGTGACAAACAATATTTAACACACTTCAGTGATAAAGAATGTCTAATTCTAAGACCTATTAGTAATTCATGATGAGTGGGTATTATTAAGAACTCCGAGAGACAAAGACACGTACTTACTTGATATGAATGGATCTCATTCATTTGTAACTGTGTCTTGCATGTTGTCTAAAGCCTCGGAAAGTAATTCATTATTACGGCATCGTCGTCTTGGAAATCATATTGTAGGCCTACCATTGAAAGAATTTAATTTAACTGAACATTGTCTGTCATGTTCAAAAGGCAAACAACATAAAATTTCTCATAAACCAGTTGCTCATACAAAATTGACTCTATACTTCGACTTTTACACATGGATTTATTTGGTCCGGTTAGCGTTTTGAGTTTAGGATGTAGTGCATATTGTTTAGTCATTACTGATGATTTCTTTAGATTTAAATGGGTTTTCTTCTTCGCAATCAAAGATGAGACACCTCATTTGCTTATAGAATTCATGACACTTGTGGAGAATCAAATTGATAAAACAATCAAGTGCATTCGAAGTGATATTGGAACTGAATTCTACAATCATACATTGAATGAATTTAATTTAACTGAACATTGTCTCTCATGTTCAAAAGGCAAACAACATAAAATTTCTCATAAACCAGTTGCTCATACAAAAATTGACTCTATACTTCGACTGTTACACATGGATTTATTTGGTCCGGTTAGCGTTTTGAGTTTAGGACTTAGTGCATATTGTTTAGTCATTACTGATGATTTCTTTAGATTTAAATGGGTTTTCTTCTTCGCAATCAAAGATGAGACACCTCATTTGCTTATAGAATTCATGACACTTGTGGAGAATCAAATTGATAAAACAATCAAGTGCATTCGAAGTGATATTGGAACTGAATTCTACAATCATACATTGAATGAATTTTGTGATTCAAAGGGGATAGCTAGACAATTAAGTTCTGCAGGAACTCCACAACAAAATGAAGTTGCTGAAAGATGAAACAAAACAGTAATTGAACTGCTAGAACAGTGTTATCAGCAGCCAAACTACCATCATTCTTTTGGGCTGAAGCTGTTAACACTGCAAGTTATGTTCAGAATCGTGTGTTAATCAATAAACAACAAAACATGAATCTTTATGAAATCCTTTTCAAACAAAAGCCCAAAGTCAAATAATTCAAAACTTTTGGATGTTGTTGTACTTTGTTAAACACATCTAATTCGAAATCAAAATTTGATGAAAAAGCTACTGAATGTTATTTTGTTGGATATTCAGGCAACAAGGTAGCATACAGGGTTTATGATAAAAGACCTAAACAAATAATTGGTTCGTTCAATATTGATTGACATGAATCTAACAACACAGATGCAGGTTCTACACCTTCATAGGTATATGATTATGCTTCATTATTTGGAACATTTAATCGATCATCTGTTGTTTCCACATCTACTCTACCTTTAACATCCTCTATTCAGGATATTTTTGCTGATGATATTGGATTTATTTCTCCTCAAGCAAAAAGAATATCTCAGACGTACCTTCTTCTTCAAATAGTTTAGTTGCTCCATAGGTTTTTGAATCTGATATGCCTTATTTTTTGTGCCAAATGTTGAGCAAGCTCCACAAGATTCTGATCAGAGTTCTTCTTGTACTCAAATTGACCAATTGATACTATTCAAGTTCCCTTTGATGATTTATCTATTAATAATGATAATCATCAAGAGGAAGATATAGTTTATCAACCTGAAGGAGGGAACGCTGTTGAAGAACCAGTGGGACATATGTCTAATCTAGACGAAGTTATCTCTAAAGATACTACTCCACAGCTGAGAATTCATAAAGATCGTCCAATTGAAGAAATCATTTGTCCATTATCACAGGAAGTTCAAACTCAAAGCAAATTTGGAGCAATAAATACATGCTTGTATACATGTTTTATTTCTCAAATAGTGCCAACGAATGTTGAGATGGCATAGAAAGGAAATAGTTGATTAGAGGCTATGCAAGATAAGCTGATGCAATTCAAGAAGCTGAATGTTTGGCATTTGTGTGAACTACCGAAGGGTAAGTTAGCGATTGGAACAAAATGGATATTCAATAAAAAAACAGATGAAAAAGATGTGATTGTCCGCAATAAGGCCAGACTTGTTGTTCAAAGATTCTGTCAAATTGAAGGACTTGATTATGAAGTAGTATATGCTCCTGATGCAAGACTAGAAGTTATACGAATCTTTCTAGCTTATCCTTCATATAAGAACTTCACAGTCGATCAGATGGATGTCTAAACTACTTTCTTGTATAGTGAAATGAAAGGAGAAACCTATGTTGGTCAACCACCAGGCTTTAAAGATCCAGATCATCCTGAATATGTTTACAAGTTAGACAAAGCACTTTATGGGTTACATCAAACACCACGTGCTTGGTATGCTATATAGCTGAACATTTGCTTGAAAATGGTTATAAAAGAGGTGCTATTAATCAAACTTTATTCTTAAGGAAGACCGGTCTTGATGTTATTCTAGTTCAAGTTTATGTCGATGATATTCTCTTTTGTTCTACCAATGATGATTTGTGCAAGGAATATGAAGTAGTGATGAAGAAGAAATTTAAGATGAATCGCTTGGAGAAATGTCATTTTTCTTGGGATTACAAGTTAAACAAGATGACAAAGGTATACTGATACATCAAAAGAAGTATGTTCACACTATCCTAGAAAAGTACAAGTTTCAAGACTCCAAGATAGCTCCAACTCCTATGTCTTCTCGTCCTACTTTGACTCCAAATCTCATGACAGAAGACATTGATCAACACATGTATTGATCAATGATTGGATCTCTTATGTATCTTACTGTAAGCAGACCAGACATCACGTTTTCTATTTGTCAGTGTGCACATTATCAAAGTAATCCAAAGGAATCTCACAAGAAAGCTATCAAACGGATTTTAAAATATCTCAAGGGTTAACCAACACTTGACCTGCGGTATCCTAATAATTCTGATTTCAATTTATATGCTTACACTGACGTTGATTAAGCTGGATGTAACTTGGACAGGAAGTCAACCACTAGTGGATGTTAATTTCTTAGCAATAGGTTGATTTCATGGTAGTGCAAGAAGCAGCAGACTGTATCCACATCAACTGCAGAAGCTGAATATGTGGCTACTTCAAGTTGTTGTTCATAAATTATTTAGATACCACAACTTCTTGATTATGGCCTTAACATCTATGAAACCAAAATTTTTTGTGATAATACTGTAGTACTGAACATTGTGAAGAATCTGATCCAATATTCAAAGAAAAAACACATCGACATCTGATTGCGTTTCATTCGTGATCGTTTTGAATGAAAGTTTATTCATTTGGAATCTGTTTCCTTAGATGACAACATAGCTGATTTGTTTACTAAGGCGTTTGATCATTCTGGATTTGACTTTTTAGTCCAATCTTTGGGCATGATTAACTTTGGTTAACACATATTCTTACACCCTTTTCAAAATATTTTTTCTTTATTTTTAGTTAAAATTGTTATTTTCTATTTCGATAATCACAATTTTAGGGGGAGAAAGTTTGAAAATATTTTGAAAAAGATTTTATTCTTAGGGGGAGTAATTTGTCTGAAAAAATTACAAAAAGATTTTGTTATATATAATTAAGAAAAAGAAATTTCAAGATTATGTAGGAAATGATAGTATATTTCTTGATTTTAATTCATTACATTTGAAGATATATAAGAAACTGACTTGTATTATGTTTGATATGTTTATAGGCTTGACTCTCATAAATGAAAAGCGCTATGTACTGTGATGCACTGAAAGTAATTTTTATGACTAAAATGGGTAACTTATCAAGATTTTGTGAATTGTTAGGATCGAGTATTGAATGAAATTCTAACTGATAAACGAGTATACTGAATCAAATAGTGCGGAATCCTATTTGATTGGCGATCCAATCAGTGAGAACACCGTAGAAAGAATTATAGTTTGAATCTAAACGTTAAGAACGATTTGGAATCAATCTAATGCGATCTATGAACTTGGAACAGGTTCTTAGAGGTCTCTAGACGGCTAGGGTACGTATGTAGTCGAAGTGTTCTAAATTCTTACTTTTTTCCACGAATTAAGTGGTATTTATAGGTTAGGGTTTCTTATTCGGGCGACTGAACCATTAGCATGGTTCAGTCGTGCGATTGAGCCATGCGATTGATCCATTCGCACGACTAAGTGTTCAGTCGTGCGACTGAGTCAATCTCATGTTACACTCGTGCGACTGATCCAGTCTCGTAGTTCAGTCGTGCGACTGAGTCATTCGCATGAAGTTATTCATGCGTATGGTCCATTAGCATGGGCCATTCGCATGAGAACTTCATATTAGTAAGTTTGAATATATTTATTAATCATTACATTATTAAGATTCATTCAAACCACCGCAAACCTATATAGTCAGTTCAATAAGCGTTAAACTACTAATCAATGAAATAATAAACATTATAAGCACAACCACCCATTGTATTTCATTAAGTACCCATTCAATTACATATGTGTATTTCAAATGTAAAGCAGAGTCTGATCACGTTTTGGAATTGGAGGGCTTGTACAATATCTTGCGCATCATAGAATAGTGGCCACTTGTATAATGTGTAAACATCATCAGCCAACCAGTTAGTGAGCCACATGGGGTCAAATACCCTGATAATTTCCATATTTCCATTTTTGTTCAGTATTATGACCGCCTCACCTGTTCTCCAATCGTAGTACCACCACTTGAAGTGTGGAGTGAAGTCCTGTGGCATTTCTCGTAGAGGGATTCTAGACATTGTGCGCGGAGGACTCCACTTCAGCACTACTTTTGGCTTTCCAATAATGGCATCAACTTTAGATCTTCTGATATACCTCGTTGGTTGTTGAGGTTGAAGTTGACCCACCTGGTGTGGTACTTTCTCTTTAAAGCAGCTTCAAACCAGCCTGACATCTTACGAGGGTCAGCGTATAGCAACTTCAACTTTGCTAACTGGTTAAGCTCAAAACCGGGTAGACTCTTCAGATCGTGTGGGAATCTGAAGTACTCGATCCCTTTCTCTCTTTTAACAGCATAGACTTTAAGATCTTCAAAATAGGCCCACGCTATGATTTTGCCTGACACCTTGTGATGTTTCTTCACTTTATAGAGTTTGGTGTAGACAGTTGACTTTGGAGCACTGCGTTGGGCTCCAAGTTATGCAAAACATGCTGCTTATTCAGCCTTTCTGATGTTGACATCGGCGTCTGAGGCTTGGGCTTTCTCTTTGTTCTTCTCTGACTCCTGCTCATTTTATCCAGAGTTTCAAAGGTATCACTAACAAGGGTGTCTCCCAGATTGGGAACAACATTCCCTTCGTTGTCAGTATACTCTGGATAGTGTTGGGCCATGACATCCTCAATTTCTATCTCGTCAATATCTTGTAGCTCGTCGTCACTTTCCACGTTTACCGTAGGAGCATCCTTCACGATCTCATCAGGATTGAGTCTAAACATTTCGGCTAATTGCTCATCAGTGAGATCATGAATTATTTCTCCTTCTTCAGGAGTGTAACTCACAGATCTCCTGACTATCCCTTGCATATCAAGAATCATTGTTAGTTGAGTCTTGATCTGCTGGAGGGGAGCAACGTCGTATTCATCTCTTTGAAAATTTGGATCTGCTTGATTTAAAACATGTAACGCAACAACCATTAGTCAATAATCAAAACAGAACCACATTAACAAAAAATAAACATTATGTACATTAGTTTGATACAATATTCAATTACACATGATTTTAAATAACATAAACAACTATGCATTACTCTTGTCTTGTATCATGTGTTCCTCTGCTGACGGGGCTGATGTAGAGGCACCTTTGTCTTGAGCCTTCTTGGTCCTCCTTTCACTTGCTGATGTGGCACCCGTAGCAGATGTATCTCCTTCTGCTTCATCATCATCATCACTTGCATCGACATCATTTCTTCCCTCAGTATCGTCACCTTGATCATCACCATCATCATCCTCATCATCATCACTATCATCATCATCACCATCATCTCCATCTCCTTCTCTGATCTTTAGTGGCTCATCTTTAAATCCTTTGAGCCTCAACATGGGCTTCTTGTTCTGAGCCTCTAAATCCTGTATCCTCTGTACAGAGGATGTCTGCATCTCTCTCAGCTCTGTGATCTCAAGGCTCTGAGCCTCAATCCTCTGGGCTTGGGAGGCATTTAGCTCCATCAGCTGATAAAGCTGAGTAGCTCTCTGGTCATCCGTCGCCAGCAGCTTTAGTACTAACCGGTTTAGGTTAGCCAGCTGCTCCTCCAACCCAACAGATGGGTAAAAGGATCCAAAAGCAGGTGGGACCTGTGATGAGGTCCCGGCTCCATGTGTGGTGATGGTAGTGGTGGATGTAGAGAAGATGGGTGGTGGGATATGTGTGGATGGTGGGGTAGTCATGATGGGTCGAATGGTAGTGGTGGTAGTAGGTGGAGTGGTGGTAGTGGTGGATGTAGAGAAGATGGGTGGTGGGATATGTGTGGATGGTGGGGTAGTCATGATGGGTGGAGTGGTAGTGGTGGTAGTAGGTGGAGTGGTGGTAGTGGTGGCTGTAGTGGTGGTGGTGATAAAGGTCATCCTCCTCCTCTTCGTCTTCATCCTGTGGGGCTGAGCCATCCGTTTCTTCCTCGAACCCCTTGAGGTGGATGCTCCCCTTGGGATGCTAGGCTGATCTTGGGTGTAGGTTGGATCAAACATAGTATCCACAGACCTTCCCGGGCGTTCACCAACCGTCCTAAGCCCTCGCTCGGTGGCAACCACCTTGATGCCCACCGTTCGAGTCAACGGCTCCTCATCCTCCTCCTCCTCCTCATCAGGTCGGAAGTCCTGATGGAAGCCCGCAGTCTCTGTCCCACCTTGGGAGGGTGCTGGAGATGCTATATCAGCAGTGGGGGCCCTCAATTGAGTGGGCCCTACATCTCCACCATCACCGCTATCATCGTCGGAATCATCGTCCGGGAGCACAAGTTGCTCAGCATCAGAATCGCTGTCTGCGTGGCGCCATTTACGCCTCGTTGGCGCCACGTAATCCTCCCAGGCCATATGCCCGAATAATGTCCTCACATGGGGCTTGACTTGCTTTCCCCTGTAGACCTTCATGCGGCCCAAGGTCGTATCATCCATAATCTCCAGCGATATAGCATCGTGGCTCTCCTTGGGCAGGGTAGGCAGCTTCTCATCAATAATCATCTGCAAGAACCTTGGATACATGCAGAAGCCCTCTTTGCCCTTGGCCTCAAGGTTCTCTATAAGGTAGGAGAATATCATGCTCGAGAAGCTGAAAGGGTGGTTCAGCACCAGTGCCACATAGGCATTCTGAATCTGGTCCGAAAGATCATCAAAGCCACCTCTCCTCGAAGCTAAGCACTTAAGTATCACATGTGCTAAGTACTTATAATGGGGACACAGGTTGCTCTTGTTCAACACACCTGCATTTATATCCCCAGCGTACTTCATCCTGAGGAAGCACCCTCTCACTGTCAGAGGATGTAGCCTGGTTGGGTGAACAGCATCGTCACCAAGAGCGAGTACTCGTCGTATATCATCAGCAGTGACCTCAATACCATGACCAAAAATAGTGCTACGGATGCTGTAAGGCTCATGTGAACGATCAACCGATGCCCCCTCCCAGAAGGCCTGTTGTATAGACCTATAGGGAGTGCACGGTGTGGATATAGCTCTGTGGATCCGGGATCTCTTAAGGAAAGCAATGATACTAGCAAACTCGGCACCGTTCCGAGATGTGGCATCCAAATGAGCACAGATGTTGTGCTTGGGGTTGATGGACCACCGGTCAGCCATAGATCTGTAATACAAGACACATAGACATTAGATCACCACACAACCAAAATCAGTTCAACTTTAACCTTGTTGAACTCAGTCTGGTTAAATCATGCGATTGAACCATGTGACTGAGTTCAGTCGGTTGACCTAACATGCGACTAATACAATCGGGTGACTGAGCATGCAATTGAGTTCAATCGGGTGACTGAGCCTGCGATTGGTTCAGTCGGCCGACTGAGCTCATTCGTATTATCCATTCGGCCGAATGAGTCGTTCGGCCAACTCAGCCGTGTGATTGTAGTTCATCCGGGTGTCCAGTCGCATGACCCACTGTTCGTTCATCTGAAATTCCAATTTGGACCAAATCATAAACTTAAACGGCGTGTTTTGGTCCATTAGACTCACAATCACTATACTAATAACCTAATAACTTTGATTTCAACATTTTACTTAGTTTAGTTAGGTTATTTGTCCAATAACAGTTTCGGTTCTTGCATGGGCCGAAAGTCGTAAATTAGGGCTCAAATCAAACGAACTTCAGTTAGATAGCACCGCATTGTACTTGTATAACAACTAAAGATCGTCAGAATATCGAAATTGGTGTCAAAATCGGTCAGAGGAAATTTCAGCAGAGTAACGGTACCGAATGCGATTTTAGGGCGATTGGGGGGTGGAGTTTATGCGATCGACTGTGGCCCTATTTATACTGAATCTGATTTCAATCGGGCGAGGGGACCCATTCGCTCTGTTCATTCGGGCGATTGGACCTCAGTCGTGCGATTGGTTCAGTCGATCACATTCAGTCGGCCGACTGGGTTTCAGTCGGGCGACTGACTCATTCGCACATCTCCATTCGGGGGACTAGCTCAATCTTGTAAGCCATTCGGGTAAATCATTCATACTCATGATCCATTCGGCTGTCTAGGGCATGAGTATGGTCCATTCGTGGGTATAAGTCAAACTCTTGATTTTGACTTAATGACCATTTGACATATTACACCCTTTACCTTATTGATTAAACATTTTTAGCATTCGATCATCTCAGACATGATCCTTTTAACTTTGAAAACATTTGATCACCTCAGACGTGATCCTTTTAAAATAATTTGTCACCTCAGACGTGACTCAGTTGACATTTGAAAACATATGTGGTCACCTCAGACGTGACCCTTTTAGGTGATTAAATCCCCGATTGAATTTCATGGCATAGTCCGATGTTTAACAAACTGTATTAACGAAATTTAAACAAAGTAAAGGAACTAAAACCTTAAATACATAACTAAAACTTGTTTTTGTGGTTTTGTGTGAGGTGGAAATTATAAGATGGAAATCTAAACGATTCATTTCCTGAAAGGGCAGCTTCAATTCATTTTGACCATAAGTGGACTGATTCAGTTTGGAATCATACAGGTACGTCAAATCATTCGGGACATCTTATCAAAACCTTTTGATGCTCTATTCTTGTTTTTCATCTAGAGTCGTTAGCAAATTTAGGAAATCATACTAGTACTATTAGATCCCCACATTGATTTGGACTTTCAAGAATTGTAGCCACGATGATTGTCAATATACTTGACCTCTTAAATCCATACACAGACTTTTGACACAGATTGGTGATAGTTTAAGGTTTAATTATTTCAACAAGATTTTGTGGATCCCACACTTATATGGTAATCAACATTCCTCAGGAGATTTTTGAGCGGTCTCAGGGTAGTATTCAAGAAGAAACTATTCTTAGAGCTTTCAAAGTGAAGCCAAGCCTCAGGTCACTGCCACCGCACAGCAGAGAGGTGGCAAACAACAATGAATTCTAGAATATATAGGTTATGCTTATCCTCAAGTCAGTGCCACCGCACAGCAGAGAGGCACATAACCTATCTTCTTGTTTGAGCACTTTTATTCTTTTTGCACAGATCTCACCAACAACATAGGTTATTAGTTTGATTGCTTTTGCATTTTTCCATCATGTGCTTTTGCTCATATTTTGGTCACGCACACATTTGCGGTGTTTATTCTGCTCGTCACCCCTTATTGGAATTTTGTTAATTGTGGTAACCAGGGATAAGATGATAACCCACAACTTGTTGAACAACTTAGTTTGTTCCTGAGATCACCAACAAGGTCTAATCATCTATTGTGTTGAATCTACCGATATATCATCTGTGGTCTAGCAACCTCTAGGTCTACTTTCTTTGTGTTACCTTAGTAGTAACCAGTTTTACTATCATTTTTCCTTTTATATTGCTCAGACTACACAGACTTATACTTTGAACTTCACATTTAATTCAATTTAATCTTTTAAGAGTCCTAAATGGTTTGTTCCTGTGTACTATCATTTTCCAAAGTTATTGAATCGGTATCACAAATACGATCTGATTTCTATCAGCTAGCCTCTCCTTCTCCCTCGTTTTTTTAATGTTGTTAACTAAACCTATTCTCCCCCTAAAATTCTAAAACCATAAACGATTTGCGTTTTTAGGATTTTAATAGGCGAAGAAATAACATCAATTTAATTAAAACATAAAATAAAATAAATAAATAAAGAAAATAAAAATTAAAAGAAAAATGGACTATATTTTGGATTCTGTATGCCCAAGACACATAGAACATTGATGTGGTTAGTACGTTGTGATCCAAGTCGGGTCATACCCAATAACAAGCTTAGCAAACACCAATTAATATTTAATTGATGATATGATCATGCAATTAAATAATTACACCAATTTAGAAAATGGGTTTTCTAAATAAATTATATGTGAGAATGAACAAATTATGAGGATATTTTGTTCATGGATATTATTTGTTATGTTGTTTAAATTAATCAAGCAACATCAAATAATAAAAGTGTGTGTGTGCATATTTTATATAATTAAAGGTTAATTATGTAATTTATAAGTTTAGTCAAATTAAAGGAGTCTTAAGAAGGGGAAAACCCTAATAAGGGTTGGAGGATTTTCGGCCGCAAGGGCCTCTTCCCTCTCCTCCTTTTTCTTGTTTTGAAACAAGAAACTCTTGATGAACATACACACATCTGATCTCCTCCTCTTTCTCACATGAAATCGCACAAGAACTCGTATTTCTCTTATGGAAGAGAAGTCATACGGCTGGAACAAAGCCTTTGACATCTTCTTGATGTTTCACGGCTGAAAAGGTTTTCAGCAGGGTTTTTGATGCGATTTTTGGTGTCAAATCCTAGCAAATATGGTGTTTCTTGAAGGCTTGTGGGTATGTACACTTGAGGACACCTATCCTTGGTGTTTTGGCCATCCAAGGACAGCCACTTCTTCAACAAAACGTGATTTCCAGCAGCTCTAATGTCGGTTCTTCAAATCGCCCATAAAGGTAGTTTGTTGATGTTGTTTTGGTTGTTTTAGCTTGTTGATAACTAGTTTATTCACATACATATGATCCTATGTCTTTGGGTTTGTTGAAATTAAGTTATGAACATCAATTTTCAGATTACAAATGGTATTTGTTAAATGTTTATCCGCTGCGTTTTTCCTGTTTAAATGGTTAAACAACATTGTTTTGGCCTTCAAACCCAACATTGGCATCAAGAGCCGGTTATGTGGATGATTAGTTTCATGTGTTCTTGTATAATTGGTTATATAAGGGTTAACAACCAATTAAAGGGCTGTTTTGTATTGATTTGATGATACCCCAATCTTTCAAGGTTATATCAAACATGCTAGTGATTAAACCTTGAAAGGAAAGATATCAATTTGGTTGATTGTGTTTTGTTTGGACAAAAGACCCTAGATTTTTGGTTTATGTTGGCTGAAAATTTAGGGTCAATGGGGTTCATTTTGGTTCTTAGTATGATGTATATGGATACATAATTTTAGTGCATAACATAGCCTTGACCATGGTTGTTTTGGGTTTGGTTGATTATGGAATTGTCGTGTTGATTGTATTCTTTCTTTATGGGTTGTAGTAATTTCTTTTGTGTTTCCATTTGGTTTGTAATTTATTTATTCATTTGGCAATGTAATAAATAGATTAGGAGCATTTTTTTTCCTTTACTAGAAAATATGTATTAGGATGTATATATTTTGTAAAAGAAGATGCTCGGGAAGGAAGCACAAAAGGAAGACACAAAGGATGGACTTGAAGCATTTGGATGCAAGTTCAAGTGGGGGTCTTTGGAGATCTCATCGTTTGTGTTGTGTTGAACCCTTAGGAAAAGACCTTATGACAACACTTGTGATGGCAAACAAGTGTAGTCAACTTAGTGGCTATGGTTATGCACATATGTTTGTATGATTATGCTTGTTTGTTTTATGTTGATTGTTTGATATATGAATATGCTTAACAATCTAAATAAATTATGATAACAAGCTGAATTTTATGGTTCTAAATCATTAAGTAATTAATAAAAGGTTATTAAGAGGATTAATGATTTCAAAATAAAAGAGGTTTTATTAAAAGAGAACCATAGGGTACCATGTATTTGAAAGCATGCAATTACAAGGTACATAGGTTTTTCAGTCTAAAATTAATGGAAACTTAAAACCCTTTGGTAACAAGTCTAACACCATCCTTTTACACGACACTCGAATCACTTGGGAACTACTTGTGGGATAAAGGTCACCTAACCACTTGTAGGGAACTTGTGTCCTTGAGGTGAGTCTAACATACTTGTGGGATAAAGGTCACCTAACCGCTTATATGTAAAAACTCACACGTGTGTGTAAATAGGACGACTTGAATTGGAAACCATGTGCTTAGGGTCACCGAAGCATGGCGTACAATGGTGTTGATGGGATTAAACATGCCGACTAAACATATGATGTTTAACCGATCCCATAAGACTAGAAGTTGCAATAGGTTGCGATTGTCAACTGTTGACTACCTTGTTAATTTAAATAATGGGATAAAGGTCACCTAACCATCATTTAAATGTAACGTTGGATTCTAGATTTTAATTGTTAATTGTCTATGAGACATTTAAGGGTATTAACGATTAAAATAAATTTATGAGAAATACTAATATGAACTTTGTCAATTTTGTTATGATGACCTCTATCTATAATGCTACCACCCCGATCGTCCTTTCCCTATCACTGAGATCTATTCTCGAGAGGGATAGTCCTAACCATAATTATCTTATGGACTCATTTTGAAACTTGAGAATCGTTCTCAAGAATGAGTAAAGGTCTATGTCCTTGACGATCCCATACCTCACCAACCCACGCTGTTGATGTTATGGCCTTTTGACGATTGAGTTAAGCACACTTAGGATTCTGTGCAAGCATCCGATCTCATGTTGGGAATATGATTCCAGACTCCAAAAGGGTTTGGAGCCTCATGGGGCACATGACATGTTAATCTAAAAAGGAAATGTTCCTTCCACAAACTTTAATAAGATTGCTTTGAAACGGTTCAAGCACTTTATACATGTCACATGAAAAGACCCAATCGATATCATCTTATATATTCTTAAGATAAAAGGCCATATTGATAGCCTCAAGATGCTTTGCTGTCCTGTCTCAAAGTAGTTGGCCAAGGATTTGATCCTTGATTGCCTAACTAAAGGTTTGAGACATTCATAAAAAACTGTAATATGAACGGATGGGACAAGAGCATCGGTGAACCTCATGCAATGCTCAAAGCAACCGAGGCGAGGATAAGTAGAGAGGTTCTACCTATTCTCTCAATCAATAAAGGAGGCTATAAGAAGTGGCCCATCCCGATCCTAAAGCAATTATTGCTAAAGGAAAGGAATACGTCAAAGCAAAGGTTATAGCGAAACCTCAAAACCTAAGCTTATGAAGCCTAAGGTAACGGAGAACGATCCATGCTTTGAGTATGGAGAGATAGGACTATAAAAAGGGTATTGTCCCTTCTATCTCAAGGAGTTGAAACACAAGAAGGGTTTTGGGCAAACCTCAAATACAATTCCATGATTCATACGCTGTTTTAAAAGCCATTTCTTCAATCACATGGGTATTGGATACCGGATGTGAGACTCATACTTGCAATTGTTGCAAAAGGGTTCAAAAGAAATGTCCGCTTCAAGAAGGGAAACTCTATTTTGAGACCTTCAAATGGTTTGGAAGTTGTTCTCAAAACATTTTGTATGCACCTAGTTTGACTAGGAACATGATTAATGTTTCCTTTTAAAACAATATGATCATGATTCAAAATTTGTAAATAATGGTATTGAGTTTTGAATGATGTATATCATTTTAAGGATATGCCTTTTAATGACATCCATGAATTGGTTCATGGTAGATCATCCTATTATAACTCATTGATACACATTTAGCATAGAGAAACTTAAAATGGGTTTAAGTTATTACTATCTTTGACATTGTCGCCTTGGTCATACTAACCAGAATTAGATTCAAACACTTCAAAAGAATGGTCTTTTGGAAACAAATGAAAATGTTTCATTTGATAAGTATGAACCAAAGACTAATTAGGAATGATGCATTTGGATGCATATGATCCTTTTAAGACAATGTCTAAGACTGGTGAAAGATACTTCATTAATGTTACCGACGATTGCAGTCGCTATTATTGTGTGCACTTGATGACACATAAGTATGAAGCTTTTGAAATGTTCAAAATCTTCAATAATGAAGTAGAAAATCAACTCCTCATAATTATCTATGCTCTTCATTCTGATAAAGGAGAAACTGAACCCTATTTGGATATGGTTCAATTTATTATGGCTATGAGCTTACCACCTTTATCATTTTGGGTTTTCGCATCGCTCTCTAAGGCTCATATTATGAATATGACCCGGACAAAGAAAGTGTGTATTCATTTAGAATCCAAAGATACTGTATAAGATACCGTTTCTTTGACTCAACGAATCAGAAATATTTATTGCTCCAAAGTCTATGGTTTATGGAAGGAATGACGTATAGAACTGTGGAACTTGATAAGGATCAAAATCCACAAGGCGATACACATTTGATTGACACTAGCAATCAGCAGGAGGTTGTTGATAAGGTCAAGAGGTTGATCAACACACACAAAACGTTCACAAATCTGGTAGAGTTAGTATTCCATCTGAAAGATAAGGATATTTCATGAATGGATGCTATGTGGTTATACCCTGTAGGCTAACCATACACCAAGATGTTATGTCCAATTTGGATTGGGACAAATGGCTAGAGGCCATGAACGTAAGGATGCAATTCATGTATAACAACCAAGTTTGGCAATTGGTTGAACCTCCACTTAACTCCAAACCGGTTGGATACAAGTGGGTTCTCAGGATGAGAACAAATATACATGGACACTTGAATACTTATAAGTCAAGACTTATAGCATAAGGTTTTCATCAAACTCAATTGGTTGATTATGATGAAAGTCTTACGCCCGTGGCAATGCTAAGGTCGATTAGGATGTTAAGTGCCATAACTGCATATTTTGAATATGAGTTTTGGCTAATGGATGTCAAAACCGCTTTCCTTAATGGACATCTCGTAGAGACTGTCCACATAGTTCAGCATGAAGGTTTTGTCGATCCGCGACATCCCAATAAAGTATACAAGTTAAAGTGATAGATCTATGGATTGAAACAAGCATCAAAAGGGTGTGTATATATGAAAGCTAGTGGGAGCAGAATTATACTCTCAGTGTTGTATGCTGATGACACACTGCTATTTGAAAAATATATTCCAACCTTGGAAGGTGTTAAAACCTTGCTTGGAAGATGTTTTTCATAAAAGGATCTCTTTGAAATCACCCATATTTTGGAATAAGGATCTATAAGGATAGATCGAGGTGATTGATAGGGTCAAACCAAAGTGCATATATAAAATCTTGAAAAGGTTCAAGATGGAAATCTCTTAGAAAGGTATGATACCCTTTCAAAGAGAGACCATGTTGACTACGTCTCAATGTCCAAGCTCATAGGATGAGCACAATCAGATGAAGGATATCCCATACGCATCTGCTATAGGATCCGTCATTTGTCTCATGATATGCACTAAACCGGACGTGTCATGCTTATCAGGTATGACAAAGTAGATAACAATAGAAATAACCATCGGGTGGCTGTTAAAAGTATATTGAAATACCTTAGTAGGACAAAGGATATATTTCTAATATACGGATCTGTTTAAAAGGAAGTCCATGTAAAGGGTTACACTGATGCGGGCTCTCAAAACTGATCCATATGGTTCTCGACCATCAATCAGGTGTACTTCCATTATGAATGGAGGTGTGGTAACCTTGAAGTGTTCAAAGCAGGACACGGTAGCATTATTCACTCTAAAATCCGAATACATAGCCGCTTCATTAGCAGCTTTGGAAGCTGCATGGATAAGCTTGTCCATTGCTTATCTAGGGGTGGTCTCTACCATTCAAGACTCCCTAGAGATCTTTGGTAAATACGTGGGTGGGATTGCTCAAATCAAGGAACCCCGTACTCATCAAAGACTAAGCACCTTGAGCGGAGATTCAACATCATAAGGGATGAAGTTGAAAAGGGTAAAGATATGTATTCGTAAAGTTCATTAAGATCAAAACGTTACGAATCCACTCACGAAGCTCCTTGCGAAGGCAAAGTATGAGGGTCATACTTGTGCCTTAGGACTTCGATATTCTAGCGATTGGAATTGATCTATTTAGTATTTAATGTATGGAACAATTGTAATTTTGACCTTTTGAGTCGTGTTCCCTTTTAGCATGTTTACATCCATGAATATGTTTATTATTCTAAATGTCCGTAGTCGGTCATATTTGTGGGAACAAATATGAATATGAGACTATTATGAACATGGATTGGTAGATATTCATAAGGTATGAATATAGAGCAATTGGTTGCTACCAAGGTTCATAGATATTTGTGGGATGCAAATATTGGACTGACCCGCATCTCAATTTTACTACATGGGATCTTCTAGATTGATCATAAGTAAATTTGAGTAAAGGCGAATGTCATTTGGTATCCTCTGACCTGAGATACATATTGGGTTTTGATATTCACCAAGTGTTATACCTTGAGCTAGTTCTTCACTGCTCTGAAATAATGGTCAGTACATAAGGCTATGTTTAGGTACAACATAAGGTGATTGTGAGAAACGTATGTAGTCAAGATGGAATTTGTTCCTCTTATTCGTTGAGAGCATGATGTCTAAGGCCTGATTAAGTTAAATCAACAAGGAATGATCATTCTATGTCCTTGGATTTAACATGACATCTGTAACAAAAGGATAGATGATTGATTCACCTAAATCATTTCAAGTTGGATACTTGAAGGGGATGATGTTATTGAATGGCTTTAAGTCACGCGTATTAAGGGTAGTAAACCGTTGTTAGGCGGTATTTACTGCTTGCATCAATCTTCTATGTATCTTGTGCAAGTGGGAGATTGTTGGATTCTGTATGCCCAAGACACATAGAACATTGATGTGGTTAGTACGTTGTGATCCAAGTCGGGTCATACCCAATAACAAGCTTAGCAAACACCAATTAATATTTAATTGATGATATGATCATGCAATTAAATAATTACACCAATTTAGAAAATGGGTTTTCTAAATAAATTATATGTGAGAATGAACAAATTATGAGGATATTTTGTTCATGGATATTATTTGTTATGTTGTTTAAATTAATCAAGCAACATCAAATAATAAAAGTGTGTGTGTGCATATTTTATATAATTAAAGGTTAATTATGTAATTTATAAGTTTAGTCAAATTAAAGGAGTCTTAAGAAGGGGAAAACCCTAATAAGGGTTGGAGGATTTTCGGCCGCAAGGGCCTCTTCCCTCTCCTCCTTTTTTCTTGTTTTGAAACAAGAAACTCTTGATGAACATACACACATCTGATCTCCTCCTCTTTCTCACATGAAATCGCACAAGAACTCGTATTTCTCTTATGGAAGAGAAGTCATACGGCTGGAACAAAGCCTTTGACATCTTCTTGATGTTTCACGGCTGAAAAGGTTTTCAGCAGGGTTTTTGATGCGATTTTTGGTGTCAAATCCTAGCAAATATGGTGTTTCTTGAAGGCTTGTGGGTATGTACACTTGAGGACACCTATCCTTGGTGTTTTGGCCATCCAAGGACAGCCACTTCTTCAACAAAACGTGATTTCCAGCAGCTCTAATGTCGGTTCTTCAAATCGCCCATAAAGGTAGTTTGTTGATGTTGTTTTGGTTGTTTTAGCTTGTTGATAACTAGTTTATTCACATACATATGATCCTATGTCTTTGGGTTTGTTGAAATTAAGTTATGAACATCAATTTTCAGATTACAAATGGTATTTGTTAAATGTTTATCCGCTGCGTTTTTCCTGTTTAAATGGTTAAACAACATTGTTTTGGCCTTCAAACCCAACACTATATGCATCGGACTAAACATGGTCATCTTCTGGAATTACATCACTTTTCTTCTTAACGCCGTTGACCTCTAACAAATATAGAAAACGTGGTTTATCAAAAGCCTTTGTATAGAGGTCAGCGCGTTGAAAATCAGTATTTATTTTAACCACATCGATTAGGTTTTTTTCAAAACAGTCACGTATAAAGTGATATTTTATGGCGATGTGTTTGGTCTTAGGATGTTGTACCGGATTTTTAGTTACTGCAATTGCAGCAGAGTTATCAACAAAAATAGGAGTAGAAGAGAAATTCAAACCGTAGTCCCGCATTTGCTGTTGTATCCAAATGATTTGTGAACAGCAACTTGCGGCAGCCACGTATTCGGCTTCGCAGGTTGATAAAGCAACTGAGGTCTGCTTCTTACACTGCCAGGTCACTAATCTCCTCCTAAAGAATTGACATCTCGCTGATGTAGACTTGTAGTTCATCTTGCAGCCACCGTAATCCGAGTCACTATACGCTATAAGCTCGAAGTCATCGTCATGAGGATACCACAACCCAAGTGTTTGTGTACCCTTCAGATAACGGAATATCCTTTTGACCCCTATCAGATGATTAACTTTTGGCTTCACCTGATATCTTGAACATAGACATGTCACATACATGATATCAGGTCTTGAGGCAGTGAGGTACATGAGAGAACCAATCATTCCTCGGTACATGGTGGCATCGATCAGATCACCATTCTCATCGGGTGCTACATCATGGTTTGTAGCAAGTGGAGTCCCAGCTGCGGAAGCATTCTCCACGTCAAACCGACTGAGAATATCTCCTACATACTTGGTCTGATGTAGAAATATTCCCTTATATCCACCTGTAACCCGAGAAAGAACTTCATCCCTCCCATGGGACTCATCTCAAACTCAGCCTTCATTACTGCTTCAAACTCTTTACATAATTCTTCGTTTTTTGACCCGAAGATTATGTCATCAACATAGATTTGAACAAGCACTAAAATCACCATCTTTTTCTTTGATAAACAGCGTGCAATCAATAACACCTCTGCGAAAGCCATGTTTCATAAGATGAGTCGAGAGTTTCTCATACCAGGCCCTTGAGGCTTGATGAAGCCCGTATAAAGCCTTGTCGAGTTTGTAAACTCTTTCCCGATGATATGGATCCTCAAATCCCTCGGGTTGACTAACGTACATTGTCTCTCGGATTTCACCATGAAGGAATGCATTCTTCACATCCAGTTGATAAACTTTAATCTTCATATTAGATGCATAGGCAAGGAAGAGGCGGATGGCTTCCATTCTTGCCACGGGTGCAAACACTTCATTGTAATCTATTCCCTTGACTTGTCGAAATCCTTGAACTACAAGTCGAGCCTTGTTCCTGATGATGACGCCTTGGTCATCTTTCTTGCATTTCAAGACCCATTTGGTGCCAATGACCATAGCACCTTTAGGTCTATCCACCAGAGTCCATACACCTAACTTCTTGAACTAAAGAAGTTCTTCTTGCATGGCACTCACCCATGCCTCATCATTCAGGGCTTCACCGACGTATTTACGCTCAAACTAAGACATAAAACAACGATAAGCACCGTCGTGAAGGTATCCTTTTTCCATTACAGATGCATAATCAGCTGTAGCTGATTTCTTGTCTGCACTCCTGATCTGACATCCCCAATGACATTGTGCAGGGGATGATAGACATTTAAGCATGATCCAGGAGTGGTGGGAACAACTACCTCAGAGTCAAGATTATGAACGTTTGGTTCTGTATCTGAGGCTGTAGGAGTTTGAGGTTCCGAATACGCAGAGGCATCAATGTCAGATGCTTGTGGACTTCCAAAAATGGGAACCTGTTCATCCTGATTGTTCTGGTCATTCTCCACAGCTTCATCTTCTGAGGAGGAGTCACTTACTTCGAGTGCTCCCCCTGAGTGGTGAGACGAGTCACCTCGTGAACCAGATGATGTTAAATCTTGTGACGGTGTGTTCAAGACATCATACATCATCTTGGTTGCTAACTCTTCGTCAGAAGTGGAGAGAGGTATGTTGAAGGACTTGAAGAATCCATCATAGTCGAAAAAGAAGGCGGGTCCTTTTCCAGCAGGTGGGTTGGTGTATCTTTGAACGTCCACGTTACACCATACTTCTACTAGACCCGTTGAGTTGTTGTAAACTCTCTTATTCGGTATGTTGTATCCTAGAAAAAATACCTTCTTCAGCCTTCTCGCTGAATTTTCCCACTTGAGTCTTCTTAAGTAGGGTGCACGGTGCGCCAAACGGTTTGAGATACTTTAGATTAGGTTTACGTCGTTGTAGTAACTCGTAACACGTCTTGCCATGGCGTTTAACTACCGGAACTCAATTTAACGTGTAACACGCATTTGCCACTGCCTCATTCTAGAATTGGATAGGTAGTTTCGAGTACGCTAGCATTGTCCGTGCTGTCTCTATCAAGCTACGATTCTTTCTCTCAGCAACGCCATTCATCTGAGGTGTGTAGGCAGAGGTTAACTGGTGCACAATTCCCTTTTCCTTGCAGTAAGCCTCCATCCACTGATTCTTGAACTCGGTTCCGTTGTCTCAGCGTACCTGTCTTACCTTCAGCTTGTAGAGAGACTCCAGTGTAGTTACTAATTCCTTGAAAGACTCAAATGTTTCTGATTTGGATTTCAGAAACATTACCCTAGAAAATCTTGAGTAGTCATGAGTAACCACATAGCAGTACAAGTCGCCTGCAATGCTTCTTGTACTGACTGGACCAAACAGATCCATGTGAAGAAGTTCAAGAGGAAGTTTGATGGAATGAACTTTCTTTTACTTATGAGACCTCTTCGTCTGTTTGCCTTTCTTGCACGCCACAAAGAAATCCGGAAGTTGGAAGGTTTTAACGTTAACTCCTCTCACTAGATCATTCTGGATCAAGTGATTCATCTTCCGTGGATTAATGTGTCCCATTCTCCGATGCCAGGATATGGAGTCCTTCTCAGTAGCCTTTGACAAGAAGCACTGAACTTGATGATTCGTTATGGAGGCCTTTGAAAGATCCAAGATATAAAGGACATTATATTTGATAACTGGCTTGGGTTTCCCAGAGGCATCACACATCATAAATTCAACCCATTGACCTTTAGAGGGTGAGGGAAGCTCAGTTGTCTTCTTGTCCTTATTTTCAGACATTGAGGTTGATTTTTCTTTCCATAAACCAGCTTTGTGTAAGGCCCGTTTGTGATAAACAGACGACTGGCTAATGGGTTTAACTTTAGGTTCACTAGCTCTTCTAGGTGGAGTCATTGATGTTAGGACCTGGTATTTGAACGAAATACCGAGTGATTAGCGTGTAAACCAGATCAAATAGTGCGGAATCCTATTTGATTGGCGATCCAATCAGTGATAACACACGAAGAATCAATAAAGAATTGAATCTAACGTTAGAAATCGATTGGGAATCGATCTAATGTGTTCTATGAACTTGGAGAACGAATTGGGAGGCTTCTGGACAGCTAGGATACGTCTGGAGTCGAAATAGAATGAATGCTTACGTTTTTCCACGAATTGGGTTGTATTTATAGGTTAGTATTGTTCATTCGGGCGACTGGACCATAAGTATGGTTCAGTCGTGCGATTGAACCATGCGGTTGATTCATCCGCAGGACTGAGTGTTCAGTCGTGCGACTGAGCCAATCTTATGTATCAATCATACGACTGATCCAGTCTCCTGGTTCAGTCGTGCGACTGAGTCAATCGTATGAAGTTATTCATGCGTGTGGTCCATTCGCATGGGCCATTCGCATGAGAACTTCATTATGTTAAGTTTGAATGTATTAATTAATATAACATTATGTGTAACCATTCAAACAATCACAAACCTAATTAACCAATTCAATATCGACTCATTAATGAAATATTAGACATCACAAATCACAAACAATCAATATCATTTCATTAATCATTTCAAATTACATCAGAATTAGATAAACAAGATTTATTACATTTCATATCATGATCTTGGGACATACATGTATCAACAAACTGCCCCTTGGACCTAGATCTCTCTAATGTCTTGTTTTCTGCATCACCTCCTCATATTTCTTGTACTTGTCCTCTTTTGTGACACCCGCGTGAATCTCAAACGCGAAGCAGAGTCTTATGACGTTCTGGAACTGAAGGGCTTGTACAATATCCTGCGTATCATAGAACAGTGGCCACTTGTATAGAGTATAGACATCATTAGCTGACAAGTTGGTAAGCCACATTGGGTCGAATACCCTGATAGTATCCATATGGCCCTCTTTGTTTAGGACTATGACCGCTTCTGCTATTCTCTAATCGTAGTACCACCACTTAAAGTGTGGAGTGAAGTCTTGTGGCATTTCCCTGAGCGGGATTCTTGACATTGTGCGCGGAGGACTCCACTGCAACACTATCTTTGCCTTGCCAGTAATGGCATCAACCTCAGACCTTCTGATATACCTTGTAGGCTGTTGGGGTCTGAAGTTAACCCACCTGGTGTGGTACTTCTTCTTTAGGGCAGCCTCAAACCAGCCTGACATCTTCCTCGGGTCAGCATACAATAGCTTTAGTTTGGCCAGCTGGTTGAGCTCAAAACCTGGTAGAGTCTTCAGATCATGTGGGAATCTGAAGTACTCTATGCCCTTTTCCGTCTTAACTGCATATACGTTAAGATCCTCAAGATACGCCCACGCTATGATCCTGCCAGACACCTTATGATGTTTCTTGACTCGGTAGAGTTTGGTGTAGGCATCCTGTTTAGGTGCAGCGCGTTGGGCTCTAACTTCTTCAAAACACGCAGCCCACTCAGCCTTTCGGATATCAACATCATCATTTGAGGCTTGGGTCGTTCCCTCTACCTTCTCTAACTCTTGCTCCATTTTGTCTAACACCTCAAAAGTATCACTGACGAGGGATTCACCCAGATTGGGTACCACATTTCCCTTATTGTCAGCATACTGAGGGTAGTGCTTGGCAGTGACATCTTCAATCTCGATTTCATCAACATCGTTGAGCTCTTCGTCACTGGTCGAGTCGCATGTCGGAGCATCCTTCACTATCTCATCTGGATTGAGCTTGAAGATCTCTGCGAGTTGCTCGTTTGATAGGTCGTGAATTATTTCCCTTCTTCAGGGGTATAACTCACTGACCTCCTTACGATCCCTTGCAGATCAAGAATCATTGTTAGCTGAGTCTTGACCTGCTGAAGGGGAGCAACATCAAACTCATCCCTTTAGTAATTTGGATCTGTTTGATTTAAACATTCAACACATCAACCATTAGTAATTAATCAAAACAGAAATGCATTAAACTTAATATAAACATTGAATACATAGGTTTAAATACATGATTCAAATACAAAAGTAATTAAATACATAAACATCTAATCTTTACTTTTGTCCTGGATCATCGGCTCGTCACTTGGTGGAGCAGAGGAAGAAGCTGGTTGGTCTTGTCGATTCTTGGACCTCCTCTCTTGACCTTGAGCAGAGGCCGATGCAGATGCATCCCCTTCCTCTGCATCATCATCTTCATCCTTCTCCTTTGTCCTTTCTTCTTCAGTCCCCTCATCCTCCTCAGTCTCATCTTCATCATCCTCATCGTCATCCTCATCATCATCATCACCATCATCTCCGTCCCCCTCCTTAATCTTCAGTGGCTCAGCCTTAGAACCCTTTAGCTTTAGCATGATAGTCCTTTTAGCCTCCTCCAACTCCTCTATCCTTTTGGTAGATGTGACACTGTGTGCTTGGAGTTGGGCTATCTCATGGCTCTGAGCAGCCATCTGTTGGGCCTCCTCCACAATCACTCGGGCCTGCTCTAAGATCTGCTGAGCCTTTGTAGCAGTAAGATCAGCCAGCTGGCGGATCTGAGCCGCCTTCTCCTCATCTGCAGCTAATAGGCGCATCACCATCCGGTTAAGCGCAGACAGCTGTTCCTCTATCCCAATTGGAGGTAGAGGTGATCCATAAGTATGAGAGGGATGGGCTGAGGGTCCAGCTTGGTGGGTAGTGGTGGTGGTGGTGGCTGTAGTGAAGATGGGGCTGGGTCTGTGAAATGGTGGAGGTGATGTGGGAGTGAAGGATATGGTGGTAGATGGAATCTGTACAGTGGTGGGAGGTGTGGTGGTGGTTGTGGTAGCTGTGGTGGCTGTGGTGGCTGTGGTGGTGGATGGTGTGGTAGCGGTAGTGGCTGTGGTGGTGGTAGCGGTAGTGGGTGTGGTGGTAACAAAGGTCAAACGTCTCTTCTACTTCTTTTGCCCGTGGGGCTGAGCCATCCTTTTCCTCCTTGTTCCCGTCGAGGTGGATGCTCCCCCTACAACCCGGCTAGCTGACTCCGGTGCATAACTCGGATCAGTAGCTGTCTCTCCTGAGTCTCTTGGGCGTTCACCAACCGCCCTTAGCCCATACTCTGTGGGAACAACTTTGCTTCCCACAGTTCGAGTCTAGGGCTCCTCGTCCGACTCCTCTTCCTCCGCACCAAGAACAAAGTCCTAATGGAAACCAGCAGACTCGGCTATGTCTCCAGCTGGGGCAGACACTGGAGGTATAACATCAGAAACTGTGCCTCTCGGTGGAGTAGGCATATCATCCCCAGCGTCCCCACTGTCGTCATCATCTGAATCATGCTCTGGGAGCAGTAGCCTCTCGTCATCTGAATCACTATCATCATGACGCCACTTGCGTCTCCCCGGCGCCACATATCTCTCGTTGGCCAAATGGCCTATCAACCTCTTAACCTGGGGCTTTACCTGCTTGCCCCTATACACTCTCATCCGACCTAAAGTCGTGTCATCCATAATCTCCAGTGCCACAGCATCATGACTCTCCTTGGGAAGTAACGGCAGCTTCTCGTTGAAGATCAGCTGCAGAAACCTAGGGTACATACAAAACCCTTCCTTCCCCTTAGCCTCCAAGTTCTCCACCAGATAAGAAAAGATCATACTAGAAAAGCTGAAAGGGTGGTTCAGCACCAGTGCCACGTAGGCATTCTGAATCTGGTCTGATAGGTCATCGAACCCACCCCTCCTCGAAGCAATGCACTTTTGGATCAAATGCGCCAAGTACTTGTACTTGGAACACAGGTTGCTCTTGTTGAGCACACCTGAGTTTATGTCCCTAGCGTACTTGATCCTGAGGAAGCAGCCTCTCACAGTCAGTGGATGTAATCTGGTGGGGTGATCCGTATCATCTCCAAACTCAAGAACTCTCTGGATATCAGCAGCTGTAACCTCAATACCCTAACCCTAGATTACTTGCATCATTATCCATGTTATGAGTGCTAATAATTGAAACTATACAACCCTACTATGGAATTGGAAACAATTCTTACTATTTGATGTAAATTATGATTTCATGAGATTTTTATTATTGACTTTTAACCAATTTAGGTTTCTACTTTTTTTAAAAATTAGTGTTCCGGGAATGTCAACTAGTCACCCTTACAAAATTAAACTCAAGAGAAGGCAATTAAAATGTGAGCATACACACTCACACTTACATAATTTCGGCCATGCATGCATGGGCATGCATTAGATACCTCAAACCACCTTCCACTAAATAATACATAATACCCAATACTACAAAATTACACTACACAATATAAATTTCAATTAAAATTAATTGAAAAACCCTTCCCCACTACCCTCCAAGAACGGCCGCCCCCTCCCTCACCACTCTCCTCTCCTCTTCACCACCACCCCTCACACCCACTCATATTTCATGCATTTCTCTCCATCTCTCTCTCCCTCTCTCCCTTTATTTGAACCAGCTGAACCAAGACACACACACACATCTCACAATACTCTCCAACTATTCTCTCTAGTCTTGTGAAGAAAAATTCGAAGACCACACCAAGAACTATTCGGCCAAGAGCAAAACCGCAAAGGAGTGGCCTTATTTGCAAGATTTGGTCACACAACCGTGTTTGTTCCAACTTTCCAGCCTTAGTTCGAGTTTCTCCATTCAAGTCCAATGAGTTTCAAGCCAATCATGGCCATCAACGGAGTGGCCTTATTCCCAACGTTCTTGAAGGTAAACATCATGTTATGTTAGTCATTCTTGAGGTGGAAACCGATTTCCACCATGAAAACCCTCATTTTGAGTGTTTTTACATCATATAACTTGTGAAAGTTTAAACTCTTGTAAACCAAACTTGTGACCTGCATTTTTACGACTTAATGGACTCCCAAGAACCTGTTTTTAAAAGTTCCAAGTGGCTACATACTCAAACCCACGGTTGATACATGGATTTCACCTTGAAACCCTCCTTTCTACATGCAACAACACCCTCTTGAGCATTTGTTTGAAAAATCCTTTTAACCAAGACCCATAACCTACTCATGAACGACTTAATGACACCTTAACAATCTGTTTATGAAGTTAAATGAAGTGTTGGTAACATTTAAACTCAAGTTATGATGGTTTACACTAGTGTAATTGTCGGTTATGACATTTTCTACATATTTGAAGCATATGGATGCATAGATCAACTAGGCAACATGTTGGGACTGAAATTACAGTAGGTTTTAGTGAATATTAGAAGTGTTAGCAATGTTTAATCTCTGGAATAAAGGACATGTTGTGATTTACCCTCTTTAGTCACTTTCGGGACCCGAAAACATGGTAAAATGACTTAAAAATAGTAAGAATATGAATTTAACATTCTTGAAAAGTATTCCAGGCTCAAAAATGATAAATAAAGTACTCTGGAGTCAATGGATAATTTAAATGGTCAAAGACTCAAATAAATGACATTTTAACTAAAAACGGGTACAAACCGAGCATTGTTTTTGAGTAAAATCCATAAAAATAGAACTCAAAACTAAGATTTATAAAAAATCATATGATTTCAGTACGATGGGTAATAAAGGACTTAAAGGATTTAAAAATTCGGTCAAATGAGCTTTAAATGGTCAAACCCGGTCAAAACCGCGTATTAACGGATCAAACGTAAAAACAAGATTTTTAACTATAAAAGGCCAATTTACACAATTTTAGGACTTAAAAATTTATAAAGAAATCTTTTAGAAAATACCTACTGGTCCAAGATTTAAATATATGAAAACTCCAAATTACTGTTAAAACTATCCGGCTTTTACCGTAACCGGGAGCGTTAAACGCGCAGTTTTTAAAATCGAACCCGTAGACTAAAGATTTGAAGCACTTACTCATAATAATCATAATAAGACTCTAATAATCTGATTTTTGGTCTTAAATGACGTAAAAGGCAAGAAAAAACTTAAGGGTAGAAACTGTCAATTTTGAAACTTGAGGGACTAAACTGTAAAATTTTTCCAAACCTTATAACCGACTTCCAGGAAACTAATAAACACTTGAACAACAAAATTTCTTAATATACTTAACCTAATGAAGTGAAAATCCCCAATTTTCATGAAGACGCCTTGACCTGCCATAAAAGGAAACTTTTTATACAAACCTTCACGAAACCAAAGCCTTACCCTATAGCTAAACTCTTGACATCAATGTTGCACTTTGAATGAGTTTAGGGCACTAACTTTTTGCTTAATATGTACATGTTAGGGTGCTAGACTTGTGACACTTCCCGGCACACCAAGAGACTTTGATTTGGAAACCTAAGGTGAGTTCTAGTGATCCCCCTTTTTACTATTGTTTTGGGATGAAACATGCTCTACTTTTTATGAACTATGATTGTGCTTTATTTGATGATACTATGTGGGATTTGTGGTTACCTGCTGATTCTTTATCATGATCATTAATTCTTTCGTAAACCGCTTGATTTATATGGATAGATCTACTTGGGAAATCCCCCACACACAGTGGCTTCCGTTCCAGGAAGGTTACCCCACTGAGGTCCTGAGGGATCGTTGTGGCATGTAACAAGTTTTGCTAAGATTCTATGGTGAACCATCCGGGCAGGTAGGGTTCACTGGTATGGGGCTCAGTTTCTTCCTTCGGGAATATCCGGTAAAACACAACTTTAGAAGAGGCTAACCGGGACTGAGTGCAGGGTTGATTATGATTTTATTTTTCCCACGATGATAAACGATGATTATTTTCTTTTAATCAAAGAAGGATTTATTAAGTCCTTTTGTTTTTAAACTTTAAGCACTTGAATTCACCAACTTTTTAGTTGACAAAATTTTCTTTTGAGCATGTTTTAGGTAATATATGAAGAGATCCTAGCAGTTGTGAAGACCTAGACTTATCCCCGTGACATGGCATTGACTTATTTCCTTGATGAAACAATTGAACAATTTATATTTTGTGTTGAACAAGTACAATTTTATTTTTATGGATGATTGTAAAACTCATTTGGGGCTTGATATGTCTCTAGCCCTGTTAACTTTTTAAAACTTTAATGCCATGTGATATTCTCTCCTTTGAGCTCTTATAATGGTTTGTTTCCGCTGCCATATGTTGTTGCTAGTCTGTGACGTCCCACCCTACCTGGGCCCGGGGTGTGACAGATTGGTATCAGAGCCAAAGGTTGTAGAGAAGTCGGGAATGCCATAGTAGACCCTAGGCTACAACCCTGATACCCTAGGACTGTCCTTGTGGGAAGTGTTGGGATGATCGGGTTGGGTAAATTGATGATTACACTTGATCAACGTAATCATGAATTTACCGGACGCGTAATTTCCATCACTAATCTTTAGGTTATGGTTGGACTTTTTCTGGTTTACATTGATGATTTGAAACTAATTTTTTTAAAGGGGATTTAAATGATTTTTATGATGAACTATGTTATCCGATACTACTTGAAGAAACTATTGATCTGGGCAAAACAGACAGCTATATGTTGGAATAACAGATACTATTGCCATCACTACTATTATTAGTACTATTATGTAAATCATGAGCTATGAGAAACCAAATTACTCATGATGTATTTCTTACAGGATAACGTCAATGGCAGATAAAGGAAAGGCGCCTGCTCACCCCGACACTGAGACCGCTCCTACCGGACACCTGAGGAGAGAGAAGCCCCAAACGGAGTATGAGGCGTACCTCCGGAGATGCGGACATCCAGGGTGGATATCCGTCATGTCCGAAGACACTGAGGCTTCCGAGGACTCTTCCTCCACATCACCTTGCCGAAGCCGAACGCGATCCCACTCTCCTCAAGTAGCTGCTCCGACCCTCTCACCCATCCCACCTATTGGGAATAGGGGTGCGCGTACTGTCACCCGACCTCGCAAAAGCGTTAGGCCAGGATCCTCCGTATCCTTTAGGATGCCTCCTCCTCCTCCCCCGCCTGTTAGGATTCCGACATCGGTACCCCCACTGTTTGACCCTCGTGACGAACGCCTGATGCCGCCGAGACATAGTATGTATGACGGCCCTACTGTACTGGCTGGTGATAGGTACTCCCAGTCGAGTCGCCGGGCAAGTGATGTAGGACCCTCCGATGAGACATTAGATGAGATTTTGAGGACTGTTCGCCGTCATGAGCTGACTGTTCAGCACGCCACTCGAACTTCTCAGTCGGCTCACTTCCAGGCGATGATGGCTACACAGGGAGTGAAGCGTTTGGAGCAGGAGCAGAGGAAGAAGGGTACAGGGTGGTTTGGATGGCTAAAGAGGAAGTGGATGTGAGAACTGGAGTACTCAGTGGGATTTATCTGTCTGTGGACAGTAGAAGGAAACTATTTGAATTCTTATTCGAGACTATTATTTTATTATTATGGGGGTGATGGCACCTTCCAAATTGTAAGAGCATGACTCTGATTCTATTTGTTTGGATGATACTATCGTTAACTGCTTTTGGGATGCTAGAATTATTAAACTGTCTGTATTGAATTGCTATATGTTTTGTTATGCCTTGAAATTGTCTGTGCCTTTTCTAAATGGTTGCCCAACTGTTATGTCATGTTTTGAATTGGACTTTTTAAGGTTCTTTAGTGGGTTATGTGCATGCCATGATCCCTCTTCCGAGGCATGGTGTGATAGGATAATGATGCCTAGGCTATCCGAAACAAAATTTATGAGATGCTAAACGAATCTATTTGTGATACTATCAGAATGCCGACTCGCAGAGGAACACGTTTTGGTCGACGTGGAGCCACCAGGGGCCGCCATGAGGAAGCAAGGCCTATTGGAACCCAACCTACTCCACCAGGGACTCCCCACGGGGAGAATACTAATCAAGAGAGTGACGAAAGGATTGCGAACCTCGTAGCTCAGCAACTGGCCAACGCCATTCCGACTATCATTGCACAGATAAATGCAGACCGGGATAACACTACTGGTAATGAACGGCCGGTAAACGATGAGAGCCACGACGATGAAGCTGAGGAGTTAAGGAATGGGTGCTCTTACAAGACCTTTATGGCATGTAAGCCCAAGGACTTCTATGGCACCGAGGGTGCTATAGAGACTTACAGGTGGATCGACGAAATGGAAGCCGTCTTAGACATCAGCGAGTGCAAGATGAAGCATATGGTGAGATTTGCATCACAATCTCTCAAGGGATCAGCTCTTGAATGGTGGAAGTCCATTACTCAGAGCCGTGGAAGAAACGTGGCTAATCGAATGGGTTGGACTGAATTCCGAGAGCTAATGACCAACAAATATTGCCCCATCAATCAACTCGAGAAGCTGGAGACAGAATTTTTAAGCTTGGAGATGAAGGGACCCAACTACACCGAATACATCAATCGTTTCTTAGCCCTGTCCCGACTTGTGCCACATTTGGTGACGCCAGAAGCCAAAGGTGTAGCACGGTTCATCTGGGGACTACACCCAAGAGTTAGGGGTATGGTTCGTGCCTCTCAGCCTGTGACCCTGCAAGCTGCTGTTGACCTTACCAGCAGTTTGACTGATGATCTTATTAGGGCTGGATGGACCGATCAAGGAAGGGTTGATGAGAAGAAGAAGTTTGTTGGTAATAAGAGGAAGTGGTTTGAAGCGAAAAGAGTGGTTGGAAGTAGCAGTGGGTCAAGTAGAAGGAGTTCTGAAGGAGTGAGACGTGATGATCAAGGAAGCAAAAACCGGAGATTGTATACGGGGACAAGCCCACTCTGCAGCAAGTGCAAGTTACATCATCAAGGAGAATGTAACCCGATGCCCTATTTTAGGTGCAAGAGAACAGGCCATTTAATTAAAGACTGTACTTATGTACCGGGGAAACAATGCTACGAGTGTGGAGACCCAGGGCATATGAGGAACAAGTGTCCTAAGCTGGGTAGAGACAAGGATGCCAAGCACAACAAGCCTAAGGGAAGAGCTTTCGTTATGGACCCAGCAGGAGCTCGTAGGGACCCCGACGTGGTCAACGGTACGTTCCTTGTAAACAATCATCCCGCTACTGTACTGTTTGATACTGGAGCGACTGCTAGTTTTGTCTCTAGTACTTTTAGGCCATTGATTGACTTAGACGCGTGTACCTTGACTGATACATTTACCGTAGAATTAGCTGACGGTAATATTTTAGAAGCTAACGAAATCATTAGGGATTGCCCCCTGAATCTAAAAGGGAATATGTTTAAGATTGACTTGATGCCCATTAAGTTAGGAGGATTTGATGTGGTCGTGGGTATGGACTGGTTAGCGAAGCATAAGGTCGAAATCATATGTGATGAGCGATTGCTCAAAATACCGTTGAGCGACGAAGAAGTGTTAGTGGTAGAAGGTGAAAGGAGTAACACTCTATACCCTATGATATCCCACTTAAAAGCTACCAAGAGCTTGAAGAAGGGATGTCCAGCTTTTATAGTATATGTGATGAAAGCCCAAAAGGAGAAGAAGATCGAAGAGATTCCCGTGGTTTCGGAATACCCAGAGGTGTTTCCGGAAGAACTACCAGGACTTCCCCCGAATCGACAAGTTGAATTCCAGATAGACTTGTTGCCTGGTGCTGCACCAGTAGCCAAGGCACCGTACCGGCTCGCCCCACCTGAGATGAAGGAGCTAATGGTACAAATTCAAGAACTACTGGACAAGGGATTTATACGTCCGAGTGTCTCTCCATGGGGTGCCCCGGTACTATTCGTGAAAAAGAAAGACGGAACCCTGCGAATGTGTATTGATTACAGGGAATTGAATAAGCTGACCATAAAGAACCGTTACCCTCTCCCGAGAATAGACGACTTATTTGATCAACTGCAAGGAGCAAGTTATTTCTCCAAAATAGACTTGAGGTCAGGATACCACCAGCTGAAGATAAGAGAAGAAGATATACCCTAAACCGCCTTCCGAACTAGGTATGGACACTATGAGTATTTGGTCATGCCCTTTGGACTGACTAATGCTCCAGCAGCATTCATGGACCTCATGAATCGCGTTTGCCGCCCTTACCTCGACAAGTTTGTGATCGTGTTTATCGACGACATACTGATCTATTCTCAAAGTAAAGACGAGCACGAGAAGCATCTCACGCTAATTCTTGAATTGCTCAAGAATGAGCAACTATATGCCAAGTTCTCGAAATGTGAATTCTGGATGCGCCAGATTCAATGCTTAGGTCATGTGGTAAATAAGGATGGGATTCAAGTTGACCCTTCCAAGATTGAGGCCATAAAGAATTGGAAGATTCCTGAAACTCCTACGGAGATAAGGCAATTCTTAGGACTGGCTGGCTATTACCGAAGATTTATAAAGGACTTCTCACCTATAGTGCAACCTTTGACCGCACTAACCAAGAAAAACACAACCTTTGTGTGGGAGCGAGAGCAGAACGAGGCGTTTGAAACGCTTAAAGAGAAATTATGCAGTGCACCTATCCTTGCTCTTCCAGAAGGAGTAGAAGACTTCGTGGTCTATTGTGACGCTTTGCGTCAAGGGCTAGGATGTGTATTGATGCAACGCAACAAGGTGATTGCTTACGCGTCGAGACTGCTGAATGATCATGAGAAGAACTACACGACGCACGATCTGGAGTTGGGTGCCGTGGTGTTTGCCCTCAAGATGTGGAGGCACTACCTTTATGGCACAAAGTGCATCATCTACACTGACCATAGAAGCCTGCAGCATATCCTTGACCAAAAGATGCTCAACATGCGTCAGAGAAGATGGGTTGAGCTATTGAACGATTACGAGTGCGAGATCCGCTACCATCCTGGTAAGGCCAATGTTGTGGCGGATGCGTTGAGCCGAAAGGAAAGAGAGAAACCTCTTCGAGTAAGAGCCTTAAGGATGAGTGTGTATACCAACCTTATGCAAAACTGAAGGAAGCTCAAGGCGAGGCATTAAAGGAAGAAAAATTAAAAGAAGAAGGATTGACTGGAATGGAAAAGCAGATGGAGATAGGGGACGATGGTACATATAGATATGGTGGAAGGACTTGGGTGCCAAAACACGGAGGAATTCGAGAAGTAATCCTCGATGAAGCACACAAGTCTAGGTACTCAATTCACCCTGGAAGTGATAAGATGTACCAGGATTTAAAGACACTTTTCTGGTGGCTGGGAATCAAAAGATCAATCGCTTTTTATGTGGGGAAATGTTTAACTTGTGCCATGGTAAAAGCTGAGAACCAAAAACCATCGGGAACGTTGCAGCAACCTGAGTTCCAGAATGGAAATGGGATAATGTTACGATGGATTTTGTTACCAAGTTGCCTAGAACGTTTAAAGGTCACGATGCTATCTGGGTAATAGTGGATAGATTAACGAAATCAGCTCACTTCTTGCCAATTAGAGAAGACTACGACATGACGAAACTGGCCCAACTTTATGTCGACGAGATTGTAACAAGGCATGGAGTGCCTCTGTCGATCATCTCAGACCGTGATAGCCGTTTCACCTCTCGTTTCTGGAAATCGTTCCAGCAAGCTTTAGGAACCCGTTTAGATCTTAGCACGGCTTACCACCCTCAGATCGACGGACAGAGCGAAAGAACTATTCAAACGATGGAAGACATGTTGAGAGCTTGCGTGATGGACTTTGGCGGAAACTGGGATAACCATCTTCCTTTGGTGGAATTCGCCTATAACAATAGTTACCACGCGAGTATCAAAGCCGCTCCGTACGAGGCCCTTTATGGCAGGAAATGCCGATCACCCTTGAGTTGGAATGAGATTGGTGACAGCCAAGTGATGGGACCCGACATAGTGTTGGAAACCACCGACAAGATCTATAAGATAAAGGAACGACTGAGAGCAGCCAGAGATCGACAGAAGAAGTACACCGACAGGAGGCGGAAACCTTTAGAGTTCCAAGTGGGCGATAGAGTGATGCTAAAAGTAGCACCGTGGAAAGGAACAGTGAGATTCGGAAAGAGAGGAAAACTAAGCCCAAGATACATTGGACCATTTGAGATAATGGCAAGAATTGGCCCAGTGGCATATAAATTGAAACTACCCCCGGGATTGAGTCACATACACGACACCTTTCATGTGTCAAACTTGAAGAAGAGCATGGTAGACAAAACCCTGGAACTACCATTAAAAGAAGCAAGGATAAGCGACAAACTGAACTTTGTGGAAGAACCTGTGGAGATCACGGATCGTTTGGTCAAACAACTCCGGAGGAGCCGCATACCCAAGGTTAAGGTTAGATGGAACTCCAAGCGAGGACCTGAATTTACTTGGGAGCGTGAAGATGAAATGAGGAAGAACTATCCACACCTCTTCAAACCCACCCGTTCAGTCTCTAATCAGAGTTAAAATTTCGGGACGAAATTTCCTATACGGTGGGAGAATGTGACAACCGACATCCAGGTTGTTACCCTAACCCTAGATTACTTGCATCATTATCCATGTTATGAGTGCTAATAATTGAAACTATACAACCCTACTATGGAATTGGAAACAATTCTTACTATTTGATGTAAATTATGATTTCATGAGATTTTTATTATTGACTTTTAACCAATTTAGGTTTCTACTTTTTTAAAAATTAGTGTTCCGGGAATGTCAACTAGTCACCCTTACAAAATTAAACTCAAGAGAAGGCAATTAAAATGTGAGCATACACACTCACACTTACATAATTTCGGCCATGCATGCATGGGCATGCATTAGATACCTCAAACCACCTTCCACTAAATAATACATAATACCCAATACTACAAAATTACACTACACACTATATTTCAATTAAAATTAATTGAAAAACCCTTCCCCACTACCCTCCAAGAACGGCCGCCCCCTCCCTCACCACTCTCCTCTCCTCTTCACCACCACCCCTCACACCCACTCATATTTCATGCATTTCTCTCCATCTCTCTCTCCCTCTCTCCCTTTATTCGAACCAGCTGAACCAAGACACACACACACATCTCACAATACTCTCCAACTATTCTCTCTAGTCTTGTGAAGAAAAATTCGAAGACCACACCAAGAACCATTCGGCCAAGAGCAAAACCGCAAAGGAGTGGCCTTATTTGCAAGATTTGGTCACACAACCGTGTTTGTTCCACCTTTCCAGCCTTAGTTCGAGTTTCTCCATTCAAGTCCAAGGAGTTTCAAGCCATTCACGGCCATCAACACCCTCTAAACCGTGAGTTACATCGAGTGTAAGCTCAAGATGTCGGTTTTGTGACATTTCTCTTGTTTTCATCATTTAACATCTAAGAACCGTGTATTTCCTTGTTGTAGCAGAAACATCTCACCATCATCTCATTCTTAAGGAGTTCCCAACGTTCTTGAAGGTAAACTTCATGTTATGTTAGTCATTCTTGAGGTGGAAACCTATTTCCACCATGAAAACCCTCATTTTGAGTGTTTTGACATCATCTAACTTGTGAAAGTTTAAACTCTTGTAAACCAAACTTGTGACCTGCATTTTTACGACTTAATGGACTCCCAAGAACCTGTTTTTAAAAGTTCCAAGTGGCTACATACTCAAACCCACGGTTGATACATGGATTTCACCTTGAAACCCTCCTTTCTACATGCAACAACACCCTCTTGAGCATTTGTTTGAAAAATCCTTTTAACCAAGACCCATAACCTACTCATGAACGACTTAATGACACCTTAACAATCTGTTTATGAAGTTAAATGAAGTGTTGGTAACATTTAAACTCAAGTTATGATGGTTTACACTAGTGTAATTGTCGGTTATGGCATTTTCTACATATTTGAAGCATATGGATGTATAGATCAACTAGGCAACATGTTGGGACTGAAATTACAGTAGGTTTTAGTGAATATTAGAAGTGTTAGCAATGTTTAATCTCTGGAATAAAGGACATGTTGTGATTTACCCTCTTTAGTCACTTTCGGGACCCGAAAACATGGTAAAATGACTTAAAAATAGTAAGAATATGAATTTAACATTCTTGAAAAGTATTCCAGGCTCAAAAATGATAAATAAAGTACTCTGGAGTCAATGGATAATTTAAATGGTCAAAGACTCAAATAAATGACATTTTAACTAAAAACGGGTACAAACCGAGCATTGTTTTTGAGTAAAATCCATAAAAATAGAACTCAAAACTAAGATTTATAAAAAAATCATATGATTTCAGTAAGATGGGTAATAAAGGACTTAAAGGATTTAAAAATTCGGTCAAATGAGCTTTAAATGGTCAAACCCGGTCAAAACCGCGTATTAACGGGTCAAACGTAAAAACAAGATTTTTAACTATAAAAGGCCAATTTACACAATTTAAGGACTTAAAAATTTATAAAGAAATCTTTTAGAAAATACCTACTGGTCCAAGATTTAAATATATGAAAACTCCAAATTACTGTTAAAACTATCCGGCTTTTACCGTAACCGGGAGCGTTAAACGCGCAGTTTTTAAAATCGAACCCGTAGACTAAAGATTTGAATCACTTACTCCATAATAATCATAATAAGACTCTAATAATCTGATTTTTGGTCTTAAATGACATAAAAGGCAAGAAACTAAACTTAAGGGTAGAAACTGTCAATTTTAAAACTTGAGGGACTAAACTGTAAAATTTTTCCAAACCTTATAACCGACTTCCAGGAAACTAATAAACACTTGAACAACAAAATTTCTTAATATACTTAACCTAATGAAGTGAAAATCCCCAATTTTCATGAAGACGCCTTGACCTGCCATAAAAGGAAACTTTTTATACAAACCTTCACGAAACCAAAGCCTTACCCTATAGCTAAACTCTTGACATCAATGTTGCACTTTGAATGAGTTTAGGGCAGTAGCTTATTGCTTAATATGTACATGTTAGGGTGCTAGACTTGTGACACTTCCCGGCACACCAAGAGACTTTGATTTGGAAACCTAAGGTGAGACTTTATTTGATGATACTATGTGGGATTTGTGGTTACCTGCTGATTCTTATATCATGATCATTAATTCTTTCGTAAACCGCTTGATTTATATGGATAGATCTACTTGGGGAATCCCCCACACACAGTGGCTTCCGTTCCAGGAAGGTTACCCCACTGAGGTCCTGAGGGATCGTTGTGGCATGTAACAAGTTTTGCTAAGATTCTATGGTGAACCATCCGGGCAGGTAGGGTTCACTGGTATGGGGCTCAGCTTCTTCCTTCGGGAATATCCGGTAAAACACAACTTTAGAAGAGGCTAACCGGGACTGAGTGCAGGGTTGATTATGATTTTATTTTTCCCACGATGATAAACGATGATTATTTTCTTTTAATCAAAGAAGGATTTATTAAGTCCTTTTGTTTTTAAACTTTAAGCACTTGAATTCACCAACTTTTTAGTTGACATAATTTTCTTTTGAGCATGTTTCAGGTAATATATGAAGAGATCCTAGCAGTTGTGAAGACCTAGACTTATCCCCGTGACATGGCATTGGCTTATTTCCTTGATGAAACAATTGAACAATTTATATTTTGTGTTGAACAAGTACAATTTTATTTTTATGGATGATTGTAAAACTCATTTGGGGCTTGATATGTCTCTAGCCCTGTTAACTTTTTAAAACTTTAATGCCATATGATATTCTCTCCTTTGAGCTCTTATAATGGTTTGTTTCCGCTGCCATACGTTGTTGCTAGTCTGTGACGTCCCACCCTACCTGGGCCTGGGGTGTGACATATAATCTCTGTGAACTCGGCCCCGTTCCGAGTAGTATGATCCAAGTGAGCACATATGTTGTGCTTTGGATTAATGGACCATCTATCAGCCATTTGCCTGAAACACAAAACACAGAACCATTATTACATAATACATCAAAATTCAGTTCTAAGTGTAATGTTTAAATTCATTCTGATTCATTCGTGCGAATGAATCATGCGACTGAAGTCAGTTGGTTGTCCTTGCATGCGACTGAGCTCATTCAGGTGAATGAGACATGCGACTGAGTTCAATCTGCTGACTGAGTCTGCGATTGGTTCAATCGGCCGACTGAGCTCATTCGCATGGTTCATTCGGCCGATTGACCCAATCGCAAGATTCAATCGTGCGATTGGAGTTCATCCGGACGACCAGTCGCCTGTCCCACTGTTCAGTCGCCTGTGGTTCGAATCTTGATCAAAACAAGTGATTTAACATGGGTTACCGGTTCACTAGGTTTGCCATCTAATCACTGATAACCTATTAAACTTAATTTTAACATTTTGCTTAGTTTAAATTGGTTATTAGGTCAAGTTCAGTCCGTTTCTTGTTTTTCATTCGAAAATCGCGACATTAGGGTTCCATCTTTCAGATTTCGGTGAGATTTCACTGCCATCTACCTGTATAAACGTCAAGGAAAGTCAGTGAATCAACAACAAGATGAAAACAGGATCTACAGAGATTTTGGCAGAGTAACGGTACAGAGTGCGATTTGGGAGCGATTGGGGGTGATGAGTGAAATGCGATCGACTGTGGCCCTTTAAATACTGAATCTGAGTTCAATCGGCCGACTGGGCTCATTCGCTCAGTTCATTCGGGCGACTGAGGTTCAATCGTGCGATTGGACCAGTCAGTCGCATGCAGTTGACCGACTGAGGTTCAGTCGGTCGACTGACTCAATCGTGCCCTTTCATTCGCACCTTCAGTTAACCGACTGAGTCTCAGTCGGTCGACTGATTCATTCGCCCCCTTCCATTCGGTCGAATGGGTCATTCTGATAAGCCATTCGGGTGAATGGCTCAATCTCATGTCCAGTCGTGCGGATGGGAGCCATTCGCATGGTTGGTCCATACTCATGGTCCAATCGTGCGAATGGGTCATACTTATTAAATTTTCTGCCATTTTGAACATTATACTTTTAAGACCCTTTTAACTTTTGAAATTAACATTATGAGCTTTTGATCATCTCAGACATGATCATTTTAACTTGAAAACTTTTTGATCACCTCAAATGTGATCCTTTTAAACAATTTAGTCACCTCAGACGTGACTCTTTTAAACATTGAAAACTCATGTGGTCATCTCAGCCATGACCCTTTTATTTGAGTTGATCCCTTACTGATTTTCATGATGTAGTCCGACAAACAAACAAACTAAAATGACTAAATAAATTAGAAGATTAAACTAAAGTATAAAAATAAAACTCGTTTTTGGCTTTTTGTGAGAGATAAATCCTAAGATGGAAATCTACGGGATTTGGAATAGGCAACTTCAACTTAGATTGACCACACCTGGACCGATTCAATTTTGGAATCATACAGGCAAGTCAAATCATTTGGGACTTGTTATCAAAATCTTTTGATGCTCAATTCTTGGTTTTCATCCAGAGTCGTTAGCAAGTTTAGGAAATCATATTGGAACTATTAGATTACCACATTGATTTGAACTTTCAATAATTGCAGCCACAATGATTGTCAATATGTTTGTCCTCTTAAATCCATACACAGACTTTTGACACAAACTGGTGATAGTTTTAGGTTTAATTATTTCAACTAACATTTGTGGATCCCACACTTATATGGTAATCAACGTTCCTCAGGAGCTTTTGAGCGGTCTACGGGCATTTTACAAGAAGAGACTATTCTTAGAGCTTTCAAAGAGAAACCAATCCTCAGGTCAGTGCCATCGCACAGCAGAGAGGCGGAAAACAACAATGAATTCTTGAATATCTAGGTTATGCTTATCCTCAGGTCAGTGCCATCGCACAACAGAGAGGCACACAACCTATCTCCTTGTTAGAGCAGCTTAATTTTATTTTGCACAAAATGCACCAACAACATAAGTCATTAGTTTGATAGCATTTGTCTTTCTTTTTTTTTGTGCTTTGCTCTATTTATGGTCATCCGCACACATTCGTGGCGTTTACATGCTCATTACCCCTTATTGGAATATTGTTGATTGTGTTAACCAGTGATAAGATGGAAGCCCACAGTCAGTTGAACAACTTAGTTTGATCTTGAGATCATCAGTCAGGTCTAGTCATCTATTGTGTTGAATCTACCGACATATCATTTGTCGTCTAGCAACCTCTAGGTCTACTCTCGTTGTGTTACCTTAGTAGTTGCCAGTTTTTCTATCATCTTCCCTTTTTTTATTGCTTAGACTACACAGACTTATACTTTAAATTTTGCATCTTTTCTAAATTAAATTTTTAAAGTCCCTCTTGATTTGTTCCTGTGTACTATCATTTTCCAAAGGGTTTTGAATCGGTATCACAGATACGATCTACCTTATATCAGCTATCCACTCCTTCTCCCTCGTTTTTTTTTTAATTTTACTTGCTGATTTATTCTCCCCCTAAAATACTAAAATCATAACTAGTTTAATTATTTTAGGATTTTAATAAACAGCAAAATAACATGAGTTTAATTTAAACAGACTAAAATAAACAAATAAAATAAAATAAAAAAGAAAAATTAACTACATCGGACTACACATGATCATCATCAGGAATAACATCACTTTTCTTTTTAACGCCGTTGACCTCTAGCAAATATTGAAATGTGGTTTATCAAAGGCTTTAGTATAGAGGTCAGCGCGTTGAAAATCAGTATTAATTTTTTCCACATCAATTAAGTTCTTTTCAAAACAGTCTCTTATGAAATGGTATATAATACCGATATGTTTGGTCTTTGGATGTTGGACCGGATTTTTAGTTACTGCAATTGCAGCCGAGTTATCAACAAAAATAGGAGTAGAAGAAAACTTTAAACCGTAATCACGCATTTGCTGTTGAATCTAGATGATTTGTGAACAGCAACTTGCAGCAGCAACGTATTCGGCTTCACATGTTGACAATGCAACCGATGTCTGCTTCTTACACTGCCAGGTAACTAATCTCCTCCCAAAGAATTGACACCCTGCTGATGTAGACTTGTAGTTCATCTTGCAGCCCCCATAATCCGAGTCACTATACGCCGTGAGCTCAAAGTCATCATCATGAGGATACCACAACCCAAGTGTGGGTTTACCCTTCAGATAACGAAAAATCCTCTTGACCCTGATCAGATGGTTGACCTTAGGCTTAGCCTGATATCTAGAACATAAACATGTAGCATACATGATATCAGGTCTTGTGGCAGTGAGATACATGAGGGATCCAATCATTCCTCGGTACATTGTGGCGTCCACTAGATCTCCATTTTCATCAGGTGCTATATCATGATTTGTAGCAAGTGGAGTCCCAGCAACAGAAGCATTCTCCATGTCAAAGCGACTGAGAATGTCTCCTACATACTTGGTCTGATGTAGAAAGATCCCATTTGGTGTCTGATCCACCTGTAACCCAAGAAAGAACTTCATCTCCCCCATAGCACTCATCTCAAACTCTTTCTTCATAACTGCTTCAAACTCTTTGCATAACTCTTCGTTCTTTGAACCGAAAATTATGTCATCGACATAGATCTGTACGAGCAGTAGGTCGCCATCTTTTTCTTTGATGAACAAATGCACCATCATGCCTAACATAACACATAACATCATACATATCATTATCATCTCCATCATCATCATCATCACTAGCTCATCCTCCTGTGTCCCCCTATACCGTCCATGCCCTTCACATCGTCGAGGAATTTCATCACGGCTATCATTTCTGAACACTTAGGCAAATGGGCATCTATGCGAATGGACCCTATGCGAATGGACTATGGGCGAATGGACGTCTATACGAATGGACTCCCAGTCGCATAACTTTCATGCGTATGGCCTTCAGTCGCATGACTTCAGGCGTATGGGCTTCAGTCGCATACACTTCGTGCGAATGAACCTCAGTCGCATGGCCTCCATGCGCATGGACTTCAGTCGCATAACCTTCGTGCGAATGAACCTCAGTCGCACAACCTCTAAATCGCATGACTCCCAAGCACATGAACTTCAGTCGCATGACCATCATGCGTATGGACCTCAGTCGCATGGCAAATGTGCGCATGGACCTCAGTCGCACTTCAATCGGCCGAATGGCCCCCAGTCGCCCTCCAGTCGGTCGCCTAGCCCTAGCTGGTGCATAATGCAGTTAGCTCGACTGCAGCCGCGGGTTTTCGACCTCTAACCCCTTCCAAACCTCTTTTAAGCTCAAATCTACCCTTCTAAAGGTTAAGGAAATATACCGTGACCTCATACAAGCATAACCAAGCAAGATATCAAGCCTCAAACGCATCATACACATACATACATGCATCAAAACGGGACTTCACCCAAAAACTCGAAAATAGGTTTTTGGACGTGTTCCAGCCCCAAAATCAGTTGAAAACGTGTAAAAGAGGGGTCCTAGAACTCACCTTAACGATCCCGTCGAGTAGAGCTTCGATTTGACTCGCTCCACGTCGAATTCCACGCTCGAATCCACCCGAACCAACTTTTCTCCTCTTTTTGTCCTTCTCTTCTCTTCTCCTCTCTTGGCTGAAAATGGGGAGAATAGGGGTGTTTTCCCCCTTTTATACTCCCGTGCATCGAAGTTTCTCTCGTTGGCGGGTTTGGTCCCTCGACTTCGGACTTTATTTCTTTTTCTTCTTTCGTCGGCTTCAAAGGAAATTTCCGGGTGTTACAGATACCAAAGCCCTAAGGCTGGTTTACCTTTGAGATACCTGAATATCCTTTTGACAGCAATTAAGTGAGATTCTTTCGGGTCTGATTGATACCTGGCACAAACACAAACAACATACATAATGTCTGGTCTAGATGCAGTAAGATACATCAAAGAGCCAATCATTGATCTGTATAGAGTTTGGTCAATAGTTTTTTCTTTTGGATCAGGTTCAATCTTGGTGTTAACATCTGCTGGAGTTCGTATGGATTGACAGTCTTGCAACTTAAATTTCTTCAATAGCTTGTCAACAAACTTCTTCTGATTGATGAAGATTCCATCTTCAGTTTGCTTGACTTGAAGTCCAAGAAAGAAGTTAATCTCTCCCATAGAACTCATTTGGAACCGAGATTTCATTATTTCTTCAAATTCATTGCACAATTTTGGATTGGTAGAACCAAATATGATGTCATCAACGTACACTTGTACACATAAAAGATCATTATTATCCTTCTTTATGAATAAAGTTGGATCAATTTTCCCTCTTGTGTATCCATGTTGGATTAAGTGTTGTGATAACGTCTCATACCAAATTCTAGGGGCTTGATGAAGTCCATAGAAAGCTTTACTCAGCTTATATACTCGATGTGGAAATTGTGCATCCTCAAAGCCTGGAGGTTGCTTCACAAACACATCGTCGGTGATAGGACCATATAGAAATGCACCCTTTACATCCATTTGATACACCTTGAATTTCATGAATGAAGCATAAGCCAGAAAAACTCGAATGGATTCAAGTCTAGCAACTGGTGCAAATACTTTATCATAATCTATTCCTTCTTCCTGTGTGTATCCTTGTGCAACAAGTCTCGCTTTGTTCCTTATTACAACACCACGATCATCAGTCTTATTTCTAAATAGCCATTTCGTGCCTATTGCATTTTCTCCTTCAGGTAGATCCACCAAATTCCACACTTCTTGTTTGCGAAATTGAAGTAATTCTTCTTGCATGGCTTCTATCCAATCATTGTCCTTTAATGCTTCGGTAACATTTTTAGGAACAATTTGAGAAAGAAAACAAGAGTATAAGCATACGTTTGCTTGTTCTGATTTACTCCTTGTTGTTCTCTCATTCAATGGACCAATGATCTGAGAAATTGGATGATTCTTGTGAATACGGGATGTTGGAATCTCATCACATTGAACATTAAGATTTGTTTGGTTCAAGTTGGATAGCTCATGTATCAAAGTAGAAGAATGTGGATTGAAGTTTGGAACTTGAGTCGGTGAGTTGATAAAGTAATCAAAGTTACCAGTATCAACTACATCACCAGAGATGGATGATGTTCCAGACTCAGGTATCACAAACTCATTACCATCACTAGGAAAATTTTGTGATCCTTCCTGATCAATTGAAGCTGAATGACCTGAAACTGTATTATCATGATTTTGTATTGTTGAATCTTTGACGAATGATAAAAATGGGTAGTCTGAGCTATAATCATCTGGGTCATCAGAATCTGAATCCTCACTGAATGATCCAAGATCTCCTCTTGAGTTCTTCTTACCTGTAGAATCAAGAAAATTTGGTTGATTAAACAAGTTAGATTGAAGAGAGTTTGATGATGAATCTAAGTCAAATAACCATGCAGGACCAGTTTGAATTTTCCAGAATTTTAACGTTGAATGTTTCAAGAATTATATTTGTCCTAGAGTTGTAAACTCGATAGGCTTTTGAAACAGATGAGTATCCAACGAAAAATCCATTATCAGATTTTGTTTCAAATTTTCCTAATTGATCACTTGAATTAAGAATCATAACAGGACAACCAAATGATTTTAAAAAGTTTATGTTCAGTTTCCTGCCAAACATTAACTCATATGGAGTTTTCATTTTATCTTTCACAATTAAGATTTGATTCTGAACGAAACACGTAGTTGATATAGCTTCATCACAAAAAGTGATAGGAATTTTTGCATCAGCTAACATAGAACAAGCAGCTTCAATCAGTGTTCTATTCTTCTTTTCAGCAACTCCATTTTGTTGAGGAGTTCTGGGAGCACTGAACTGATGAGCTATCCCTTTCTGTGCACAAAACATTTCAATGTTAGCATTTTTGAATTCTGTTCTATTATCACTTCTTATTATTTTCACTTTATTTTCTAATTGATTTTCAACTTTAATGATAAATTCTTTTAGTAAATCAGCCGTTTCAGATTTGGCATATATAAAGAAAACCCATGAAAATCTTGTGTAGTCATCAATGATAACTAAACAATATGATTTTTGTCCAATACTCTTGACGTTTGTTGGTCCAAAAAGGTCCATATGTAACATCTGAAGAGGTTTGGATGTTGAGTTTATAGGCTTGGACTTATAAGACGCTCTGTGTTGCTTTCCCTTCAAACATGCTGAGCAGTGATCATTTGTTGCAAACTTCTTAGATGGAAGTCCAATGACATGATTCCCTGCTACAAGCTTGTTCATATTCTTAAAATTTGAATGACCGAGACGTCTATGCCAAAGCTGGCTTTCATCATTTGATGCCTTAGCAATTAGGCATGTTGTTTCAGTTGAAGGATCAACTTGAGACATATCCAACTTGTATACATCTCTATCTCTCTCAGCTGTAACAATCACCCAATCTTTGCTTATTTTTAAACCTGGCTTCAAAACATAACAGAATGAATCATCAAATAGAACAGAATATGATTTGTCACATATTTGAGATACGCTCAAAAGATTAAAGTTCAACTGTGAACAAAAGTTGACTTTATCAAAGCTTATTATCCCGTTTGATACTGTTCCTTCTCCGGTTGTTTTTCCTCCAGCATCACCACCAAAGGCGACATGAGTTCCATCTTTTAACTTAAAGTCTTGTAACAAGGCAGGATTGCCTGTCATGTGCCGGCTACACCCACTATCCACATACCATGTATTGAGTGGTCTTTTTGGGCGTACCTGCACAACAAGAAAATTAAGTTGAGATATCTACCCAAGCCGAGATGGTCTTGGGTTTTCCAAATTTATCAACAATTGTAAATTGTTTGTAATGAAGATTATTCAAATCAGGTTTATGCTTGATGAATTTACCAATTTTATTTTGGAAATTGTTTTGAAAATTGTTTAATTTATTTTTGAGAACATTCATATCATTTGATTGATCAACTTTTGAAATGTATTAATGACTAACATTTTTATTAGTCATCCTTACAGATCTTGGTATGAAATGTTCTTGCATGTTTTGTTTTGATCTCACATAATTGTTCTTTGGAAAAGATCTCAAACCTAAAGTAGGTTGATTAATGACTTTTTGAAATCCATTAATTTGATTTCTCAAATATTGTGGATTAACAAATCCTTTGCTCATGTTTGATTTTGCAAAGTTTCTAGTAAGAGATCTATTTCTAAAGTAACAATTTGCAGTATTGTGAGTCTTGTCATCACAATAAGTACAATATTTGTTAAAATAACAATATGCTGTCGAATGATTTCTCATGTCACATATGTGATAGTACTTGTTGAAGTAGCACTCAGCAGTATTGTGATTTTTCATATCACAAATTTCACTGTACTTTTGTGGAGTTGTTCACTTTTGACATTGACACAATGTTTGATTTTGGTGTCAAATAGTTAATCTTTTGTCTTTCATTTTTCACAGTTTGATTTTGTGTCAAATAATTATGCATTTGTTTAACATGAAGTTCCTTCTTGAATGTATTAGGAACAAATCTTTTTGCTACAGCAAAAGTCTTTGAATCTGAACTAGATTTCAGATCAGAGTGTGATTTGTTCATAATATTTGCTTTGTTGTTTTAAAGAGAATTCATATTTAACAAACCAGCTGACAAAAATTTTATTGGTTTAAGTTTTGTTGATTGATTTGTTGCTTTAATCAAATTTTCTGAACTTTTGTTTTGTTCAGATGTTGCTTTTGATGATTTTTTTCTTCTTCTTTGATTCTTTGATTTAGAAGAACTTGGTTTATTTTCAGATTGAACATCGTAAGAAGAAGATTCCTTTTCAGATTGAACATCGTCAGAAGAAGATTCATTTTCTGATTGAACTTGTTTCAGATTAATGGTGTTTGAATCTTCTGATGTTCCTACCTGTTGTTTATCTTTACTTTGAACTTTCACTTCTTCTATTACAACATGAATTTGATCAGAAGTGTTTTGTTTTGGTTGTTTTGGTTCATAAGATTTTATCTTGATTGGATGACCATTTTTGATATTTTCTTGATCTTTTTCAACAAACACTTGAACATTTTCTTTTTCTTCTTCTGAATTCTTGTTTTTGATCTGGAAAGCTTTAAGTTTAGCTTTATTCTCAGGAGAATGATCATGAGTATTGAAGTTCTCTGGTAGTGTGTTTGTAATAGATTCAGGCATAGGTTCATGAGTGAAACCTAACCCTGCTTTTTGTTTATCTTTTCTTTCACTTACCAGTTTTTTTACTACATCATTTTGAACTTTTTACTTTTGCCAGATCCATTTGAGTAGCAGCATGTGCTATTTTCTCCTGTTCAAGATTCTTGGTCATCTCTTCCAATTGTTTAGAAACAATTTCTAAATCTTTTATTGTTTTGTTCCATGAAGTTTGAAGAGAGATAATCTTTTGATCTGCTGTTTTATGATCAGATTTAAGTTTGCTATGCATAGATCCTTCTTGTTTTAGCTTCTCACAGATTTTGAATGAGTAATTTCTGTAGTATTCAACATGTTCATAGCATGATTTAGTGCAAAGTTTTTTCTCTCACTCAGATGGGATTTCAAGAAATTTTAGAGCTGTGGTTTCAGATTTTGAAGTTGAAGATTCAACCTTTGGTTGATCAGACTGTGCCATTAGAGCTACTTCATCTGTATCTTCCTTAGGATCAGACTTGTCACTCCAATCATAGTCATCTTCTTCTTCATCACTTTCCACCTTTGGGTCATTGTTTTCTGACCAATCTCTTCTTGAATTTCTACAATAAGAGATAAACTTGATGTTAAATCATTTGTAAATTGATCAGCATATGCATTCCAATCATAACCATCTTTTATGCTGACTACTAGAGCTTTCTTTGTTTCATCAGATGTTTTTGGTTTTCATCTTTTAAGCTCAGGCATAGGAAGACTTTGATAAGGCCTTTGAAAAGTCTTCTGAGCTTGTTGAAACCTTTGATTGCTTGAACTTGATTGAGCATTTCCTCCATTATTCCTTGGAGCTTTGCATTCTCTGGAGAAGTGTCCATAACTGTTACAATTAAAACATCTAGATTTTGACTTGTCAAATCCAACAGTCTTGTTTGCACTTGGCTTGTATTTCTTGTTGACATAAGAATGTTTTTGAGTCCTGTAGGTAATCATCACCATCTGCCAGTTTAAGTTCATCTCTTCAACATCTTCAGGATCCATCTCAAATAAATCCTGCAAAACAAAATCTAGTTGAGTTAAATGGCTACCTTGATATGCTTGAAAACTAGCCATAATGCAGTGAATGCAGTTTTTAGACTCTTCATCCTCTAATAGGATGTTAATCACATCTTTAACTTTGCTAGATTTAGCAGAGTTAGATGAAGAAGTCTCTGTTTGAACATTTGATGTTTGGGACTAAGATTTAGGAGGAGATTGAGAATGAGACTGAGTTGTATAAGCAGGTGCACTGGTAAATGATGAGTCAGTGAAAAATCCTGCTCCAACAAACAGATCTCCCTCTTCTTCAGTAATTTTCTCACTCTTTGCCATGAATGCATTCTCTATAGTGGTTGCAGGAGAAGCAACAAACTGATATTGAGACATTGATGCTGCTCTATCATTGTTCCTTGAGCTTTCATCAATCTCTACTGATTCTATCTTTGCAATAAGAAGATCTAGATCCATAGGGAACTTCTTAGTATGCTTTAGTAGAGTTACAGTTTGTTTCCATGATGATGGTAAAGCATTGAGTAGTCTGAGATTTAGATCTTCAAGATCAGGCTTAATACCAGCTGTTGACATCTCAGTTGTAAGTTGAACAAATCTGTTCATCATCTGATTTATTGTCTCTCCAGACAAATGTTGAAACAATTCTAATTGTCTTTTCAACTTTTGTTTCTTGAGATTTTGAATTTCCTTGCCTCCTTCACAAATGATCTTCAAGGCTTTATATAGAGTGTATCCAGTTTGATATGCATCAAGCCTTGCAAGAACTTCCAAAGGTAGTCCTTTACACATCAATGAATATGCCTTAATATCATTCTTAACTCTTTCTGATCATCTCCTTGAAGACCAATCTTCTGGATAAGGTTCTGGAGAATCTTTAGTATACACAAACCCTCCCCCTCCGTCAGGCCCATCAGTGATTATAGGAATGTATGGTCCTTTTTCTATAGATTTCCAAAGATCAGTGTCAATGGAATTAAAATGATGTTTTAGCCTAAGAGACCAATTTTTGAAATCAGCACTATTTCTATATTTTGGAACTCTATTTTCAGAATCTTCTGATTTCACCATTCTTATATTTTTGTTGGTTTAGATTTTGAATAAGAAAATAAATGCAAAAGTTTTTGAAATTTTTTTTTTTAAAAAAATTCTAAGTGTCAAGGTAATACGCCTAAACACTGGTTATACTCCCAAACAGTTGATGCGCCTGAGTTGAGAAACGACTAAGGGAATGCCTTAGAAAATTTTCCAAAACGCCCAAGGTTTATGCGTCTAAACAGTTATAAAACGCCTGAACAGTTGTCAAGTGCCTAAACAGTTTTCAAGCGCCTAAACACTTGTAATCTTTTTCAACAAAGATGATACGTCTGGGATTCTTCTCTTCAACAATATTCAAACGTCTGAACTAAAAAACGTCCACACAGTATTAATGTGCCTACACAGTGTTAATGCGCCTAACACTTAGACAAATTTTTCAGCTCATGCGTCACATTCATCATGTTCATATGAATGTAACTAACTCAAATCTTCTGAATTCTTCAAATGTTTGATGAATTCAAATTGAAACTTTCCAATTAAGTGAGTTTTATGGATATCCTTAATCATCTTCACATCAATTTCTTTCAATATCAACAACAATCACTCAATTTTGAGATCTTCAGTTTCAAAGACTTCAAACCTTTTTCGAACACAGATCAACAAATTGACTTTGAATTGATGAATGAACTCTAATTGTGATTTAAATCATGTTTCGATGATGACACACAACTAAACTTCACAAATTTTAAATTGAATTGTATATCATCACAGATTCAGTGGAGATTTTTGAGTTTTTAAAGTTCGATAAACTTCAAAAATCATCACTAACAGCTTACAACTAACAGCATCTGATACAATTTGATAGGACAAATGGTACCACTCTGTGATGATTTATGAACACAATTCAATGAAATTCACACAAAGTAATCAACTCAAAACAAGATATCACAAAATTCAAGTTTTCATTAATATCAAGCTAAGACAATTACAAAGTATGAAAGCAGGTTCGAATACAATTCTTAGTTACCTACTACATGTCAGTCTAAGCTATTTATAATGAAACAAAAAGTAAAGGAACTAATTACAAATCTAGTCCCTATACTATTACAAAATATTAAAAGACAACTAAAGACAACATGTTAATCTCTCTTAGAGCACTAACAACATTCATTAACGTTCAACGCAAATCACGGGAAGACAATCACACATAACAATAAGGAACATAACAACATACAACATCAATCACACAAGGCAACATCTCACACCTATAACATACATCATGCATAACATACAACATCATACAATCACCCCACATCAAACATCACACGAATCACACGCATCGTATCATCATAACCATGAATCATCTTACATCATCCATGCCCATCACATCATCTACAACCCCATAGGTCCGAGCCTACGTCTGCACTTCCCGAAAGTCAGACAATAGTATGGTCATTCGAGCGTATGGACCCTATTCGGTCGCATGGTCTCTAATGCGTATGAGAACACTCAGGCGAATGGACCTCCAGTCGCATAGCCTCCAATCGCATGCTTCCCATGCGAATGAAACACAGTCGCATGACATCTGGGCGTATGGACCTCAGTCGCATGAACTTCATGCGAATGGCCCTCAGTCGCACACCTTTCGTGCATATGGACCTCAATCGCACGACTCACAGGCGTATGGACTCTAGTCACATGACCTTCAGTCGCATGACGCTCATTCACATTTCATTCAGTCGCATGACCCTCATTCGCATTTCCTCCAATCGCATAGCCCTCATACGTATGACCCTAAGTCGCACTACTCATATACGAATGAACCTCAGTCGCACTCCTGTCGTGCGTATGGACCCAGTCGCATGCCATTCGGACGCATGGGCCTCCAATCGCATAGCCCTAGCGGTGCGCAGAATGCAGTTCATCCCGAACCGCAGCGGGCGTTTTCGGCCTCCAAACTTTTCCAAACCTCTTTTAAGCTCAAATCAACCATTCTATACCTTAGGGAAGCATACCACGACATCATTCAAGCATAACCAAGCCCGAAATCAAGCCCCAAACGAATCATACACATAAACATACATACATAAATGGGTTTACACCCAAAAACTCGAAAAAGGGTTTTCAGATGTGTTCCAGCCACCAAAATCATTCGAAAACGTGTAAAAGAGGGGTCCTAGAACTCACACAAACAATCCCGTCGAGTAGAGCTTCAATTTGACCCGCTACACAATGATTTCCACGCTCGAATCCATCCGAACCAAGCTTTTCTCCTCTTTTTCTCCTTCTCTTTGGCTGAAAATGGCAAGAATGGGGAGGGTGTGGGCTGCCCTCCCCCTTTTATACCCCCATTCATCGAAGTTTCTTGCTGTTTTGCAAGTTTGGTCCCTCGACTTTGAACTTTATTTCTTTTTTCTTCTTTCATCGGTTTCAAAGAAAATTTCCAGGTATTACAAGTCCACCCCCTTATATAGGTTTCGTCCCTGAAACCTGATATTCCTTAAACCATCGCGGGCAATACTTTCTCATCTCTTTTCCAGTCTCCCACCTGGAGTTCAATCGGTTTACGTCATTTATCCACACACGACTTCTTGTCTATCTTTGGCTACCTTCATTAAGGCTTTGATCCTTTCAAGCTTCTCGGTCGTGGCCTCCATCACCATAAACCGTCACCGTGATCCCGTCAGGCGCTGTCAACCGTATCATCTTTTTGCGACACATAGTGTTCGCTCCGTAGTTTGCCCAAACAATCCACTCCTAGGATCACATCGAAGGGCGTATCTATATTCTTACCACTAACAGGCAATTTAGCACAGAAAGCAGCAGGAATAAAACTTTTACTAGTGCCAGCATTGAATAACACAAAGGCTAAAGGTTGATTTACTAGAAACGTACCTGACACAACCTCAGGGTCCGCCATAGCCTCCTCCTGCATCATCGTGTAGGCACTGCGTTCGCCCTCTGTTCTTCTCCTCCAGTCCTCTTCACTCCTGAACCTTCCGTCCTTGGCTTCTTACAGTCCCTGCTTATGTGGCCAATTTCTCCATAATTATAACATCTCACAGTCCCACATTCTCTAGCCACATAACCAGGCTTCCCATACTTGAAGCAAGTGTTTGGTACCCTTTTGCATTCTCCCGAATGCTCCATCTCTCATTTACCACATTTGTCCGACCCAGCACCAGGTGTGACCACACGACGGTCATCCCCCCGTGCGTGCATATTATTCGTCGGGACACCACCCCGTCCAGTTCTCTTCCCACTCTAGTTCTGGTCTCCATCACCTTTCTCGCTGTCCTCAGCCACCATCACTTCAATTCTCTCATCATACAACCTCCCCGCCAAATCAACTGCCGACCTAAACGTGCTCGGTCGGGCAGCGTTCATGTGCCTACGGATATCCGCCGGCAAGCCCTGAATATACCTCTTGATCTTTCGCGAAAGAGGTGTCACCTGATCCGGCACCAGCCGTGCCATTTGGTTGAATTTGAAAGTGTATTGTTGATGTGTCATCGTTCCCGCCTCCAGCTGCAGGAACTCCCTCTCAACTTTATCCATCACACGATGAGGACAGAACTCCTCAATCACCAGCCTTTTCAACTCTGACCATCTCATCCTTCCGATAACCCTGCTTCCCTCAACTTGGACTATGTTGTCCCACCAGCACAAAGTTGAGTCCACGAAAGAGGGGGCAGCAAACTTTACCTTCTGGTCTTCCCGGCACTCGCTGATGTTCAGAACAGCTTCCATTTTCCTCACCCATCGGTGAGCAGCAGCAGCAGTGGCGTTACCATCAAAAGTTGGGGGCTTGCATCGTTGGAACGCCACATAGTTACCGCCTTGTGCCACCTCCAGCGCAGGCTCATCCTCTTCTTCTTCCTCTTCGTCATCGGAGAAAACCGTTTCAGTCTCGGGCCGTCTCCTTTTGCCCGAAGGTCTACCCCTTTCCTTTTTCTCCCCATCTCTAATAGCCTTTATCACTTCGGTAACTACAGACGGTAGGATCGTCTGCACGACCTGATGCACTTCCACCACGACCGCCTCTCTCATCGAGGCCCTCAGATTAGCACTCTCATCACCGCCCTCCGGATGAGGGGTCTTGGGTTCTTCATGAGCCACCGCTTCGGCCCTAGGCCTTCCTCTTCTGACCCATGGTTCAGTACCACATCCACCATCACCTCCACCACGAGAAGCTTTCGAAGATCTACCACCGGCTATTCTCTAAACACACTGAAAGATTCAAACACTAACATGTTCATTCAAGGAATAGCTCAGTTTATATCAAGTATAGTAAGTCCCTAATTACAGTGGTCAGTTGTGATTAGCCACTTACTTAACTCTTCATATCCCAAGCATTACCTGTCCTGACTACATCAGTATCTAAATCTACCAGCAACACATAAACCATATAACATGCACACGTAATACCGGTTATACTTAAGAAAATACCTGATGGCACGCAGCTACTCAGATTGGCATCACATTCCATTTTCGTCCCATTTTCAGTTTAAGTTAAGGTTTATTTTGAAAGTTTACCCATTTCACTTAAACTCTCTGATACCAACTTGTAAGGCCCGGTTCCGAGGACGCTTACAGTTGGATTCTCATCGCACATAAAAGATATAATTACATTTAACTTACATAAAACATTGCAGCGGAAACATTAAACATCATTCTATTTCATCATAAAAACATTTACAACATAGTACATAGTTGTCCAATTACAAAATATTTGTTACATAACATTACAAAAGCATTATAACATTGGATGCCATCCCAAAAGAACTGAGTAGTCACCCCGTGCCATCCTCAGCAACATACCTGCCAATTGGAAACACATCAAAGTCAGTGTTGCTAAGTGAGTTCTAGTTTTATAATAAAACATACTTTTCTTCCTTTATAAAACCATTCGTTAAGTTTGTACGCGATCACACAACATACATATAGATAATATAATTATTATCTTCCATTACGTTCGTTACATTCTTCATTCATTAATCAACGCACGGTACATTATCATGCACTTCATTCGTTATAACATCTTTTATTACGTTTGCTCATTTCATACATATCGCACTCTTCATACAAATCGCACCTACGCATCATCGTACCCGAAGTACATATCGCACGGATCGCACACATAAGGTAGCCAAAATCGCACGCCATCGTACATAGTCCGTTATGTTATCCATTATACATATCGCACAAATCACACCAACGGAGTGGTCACCAAGACCGACTTCCCCTGTGTGTGTAAGAACTCTCGGGGTTTAGCCAGAATCGCACGCCATCTCATGGGTTAGCCAAGATCGCACGCTACATAAACCACATGAGGTAGCCAAAATCGCACGCTACATAGCACACAGTAAATACCACAACGCACGTATCGGAGCAGTTACAAAAACTAAAATCCCTAAAGTGTCTATGTCCCTTTATTAGTTAGCCAATATCCCATGCTATAATACACACACAGTTGAGCTAACAACTCTCAATGAGTCGTGAACCTCCTTTCTTCTTTCGCAAGCCATCCTTACTCTCATTTGTTCGTTCATGCTTGCATTCTTTCATTACGTTCCTCTTTTCATTATCTTCCACTTTACGTTACATAATAATTTAATTACATTCATTAACGTTCAACGCAAATCACGGGAAGACAATCACACATAACAATAAGGAACATAACAACATCAACATCAATCACACAAGGCAACATCACACACCTATAACATACATCATGCAAAACATACAACATCAGACAATCACCCCACATCAAACATCACACGAATCACATGCATCGCATCATTATAACCATGATTCATCTTACATCATCCATGCTCATCACATCATCTACAACTCCATAGGTCCGAGCCTACGTATGCACTTCCTGAAAGTTAGACAATATTATGGTCATTCGGGCGTATGGACCCTATTCGGTCGCATGGTCTCTCATGCGTATGAGAACACTCAGGTGAATGGACCTCCAGTCGCATAGCCTCCAATCGCATGCTTCCTATGCGAATGAAGCTCAGTCGCATGACATCTGGGCGTATGGACCTAAGTCGCATGACCTTCATGCGAATGGCTCTCAGTCGCACACCTTTTGTGCGTATGGACCTCAATCGCACGACTCACAGGCGTATGGACTCCACTCGCATGACCTTCAGTCGCATTACCCTCATTCGCATTTCATTCAGTCGCATGACCCTCATTCGCATTTCCTCCAGTCGCATAGCCCTCATACGTATGACCCTCAGTCGCACTACTCATATACGAATGAACCTCAGTCGCATTCCTATCGTGCGTATGGACCCAGTTGCATGCCATTTGGACGCATGGGTCTCTAGTCGCATAGTTCTAGCTGTGCGCAGAATGCAGTTCATCCCGAACTGCAGCGGGCGTTTTCGGCCTCCAAACTCTTCCAAACCTCTTTTAAGATCAAATCAACCATTCTAAACCTTAGGGAAGCATACCACAACATAATTCTAGCATAACCAAGCCCGAAATCAAGCCCCAAACAAAGCATACACATACACATACATACATAAATGGGTTTACATCAAAAAACTCGAAAAAGGGTTTTCAGATGTGTTCCAGCCACAAAATCATTCAAAAACATGTAAAAAAGGGGTCCTAAAACTCACACAAACGATCCCGTCGAGTAGAGCTTCGATTTGACCCGCTACAGGACGATTTCCACGCTCGAATCCACCCGAACCAAACTTTTCTCCTCTTTTTCTCCTTCTGTTCTCCCTCTCTTTGGCTGAAAATGGCAAGAATGGGAAGGGTGTGGGCTGCCCTCCCCCTTTTATACCCCCATTCATCGAGGTTTCTTCCCGTTTTGCAAGTTTGGTCCCTCGAATTTGAACTTTATTTCTTTTTCTTCTTTCGTCGGCTTCAAGGAAAATTTCCGGGTGTTACATTCCATACGCCCAACTTTCGGTTATTTTGTTCAAATATGCCCAATAGCACGCTGCCAATACGCCACTCGAGGTATTCTACGCCCATAACCGGCATATTATACTCTGGTACACCTAAATTTATGCATTTTCTTGTAATTATTGATATTTACATATTCTGTCGTTATAGTTGCGTGTAACCTAACCACACATCATCGTTAATAAATTTTCAATCTTTCTTTGATAACGATGATCAATGAAGATAGGGAAGATGTTAGGAAGCTTGAAAGAACCTAAAATCACCTTGAAATCACCTATTTTCGACTGGGAAAAGTTGTAGATTAAATTGGGGTTAGATGTGTATAAATAAACATGAAGATCCACAAAATCCTGAAAGTAGTTGGGACCGGCGTATCATATACCCACATGGGTGTATCATACGCCCAAAGTTCTGTTATTTTATCCAAATACGCCCACTGATACGCTGCCAGTACGTCGCCCGATGTATTGTACGCTAGTACGCCGGTACACCTAAATTTGTGCATTTTGTTGTAAATATTGAAATTTATACCTTCAGTCCTTATAGTTGTGTGTTTTGGTTATTTTCATCCAAAAGAATCCTCCTTTAGCTCCAAAACCCTATGAATCAAGACACAAACAACTTGAACTTGTTCTACCATAATCATGATGTAAAATCAAGCTTTTAAGTTAGTTAAACACTGAATTATCACGAAGCGATCATATACCCATCTTTAGAGAATAAGTACTTACCTCTATTTTGGAAGAACTTATTTCATGTCGTGATCCATTGCCTTATCAATCTAAAAGCTGACATGGATATATTAAATGTTGTTTTTGGATCCCTATTGGTATCACTAGTTGATGATCTTCCATACAGCAATATCTGTTAGATCTATGAACAATAGATCTAGAACATTTTGTATAGGATTAGAACTTGATTGACAATTGTAATGAATATTTGTAATTCATTATTATAATGTATGCATTATGTATATAGGTTAACCCATATGTATGTGTTGATTTTTATGTATGATTAACATCTACGGATGAACAAATTTGTTCTTCCGTAGATATGAAATGCATCCGAGGAATTCCTACTGAAAGCACCAATGCAGACAAGTCTGAAGAGTTCAAAGATCCATGGATGAACAACAATAAAATGAAGACTTCAAGTGAAGACTCCTGCGGAAAGCACACTCCTGCGGAAGACTACTTTGCTGCAGAAGACCGAACACTTGTACTTGAATGATACAAGTAATTCAAGTCAACAAGTCAATCACGGATTCCGAGAGATTCGCTATTTCCTTAACTGAAACACGCGTGTCTATAAATATGAGTCCTAGGTTTCATATAAAAGTATGAGCAATACGAGCAATAGACGGCGACACAAGCAATAACAACCATCACATCAATTCACACAATCAAACACAAAACCCTAGCAGCCGTCACATCAATACATCATAAACCTCAACACATTCGAAGCAATTATTGTTTATAGCATTCATTATTTATTTCATTTGTAATCATTAACAAGTTTTAATGAAATACTTTTGAATCAAATCTTGTTCGTTTATTTATTGTGTTGATATCATTGAGTTGTTTGTCATTAATATTCATTAGGTTTGATTTTCAATAATTAATCAATTAAACAACGATTAATGATCATTCCACAAATCATTAACTCGATTCCAATCTAACATTGATAATTCCTTATTGCGATCCTTGGATTCACAGGTGGTATTAGAGCCAAGTGCTCATTGATTTAGATCGATTGATCGGTGTTAGAATTGTTTAATTGATTGCTTATTTCATTAGATTTATCAGTTTTGTTAATTAGATCTATTGTTTTTAAGCAAAATTATTTTGGTGTGAATCAATTTTTAAATCAATAAAAACAGTGATTCATCTTTTAGCGAGTACTGTTTCATTGCTCGATAACTTATATCTATATTCACATTAATTGAATCATAGATCTGCATTATTGATTGATATTCATCAATTGTTCAAATAAATTGAACAAATATATTAATAAAATTCTTGATTTGATATTAATTATCATTGAAAGGATTGACTGATTTGTGACCTTACTCACTTAATTATTCATTAATTAAGTTTTGTCATTAATTAGTTCATTACTCAAAAGAAACTCTGTTTTAGTTGAACTCTAATACTTTAACTAAAATGAGTAACTTTGTCGGTGGATCATCATACCAACCTCCAAAGTTGGAAACAAAAGCGGATTTTTAATCCTGGAAAATCAAGTTCAGGAATCATGTGAATTACACTGATTTTGACTTATGGGTATCAATAACTGAGGGTCCTTATATTCCACCTGCTCTTGGGGCGGATTATCATAACAATAATCAACCCATAAGTACAAAAGATCTTTCACTTGATAATGTTAAAAAAGTTACAGTTGATACTAGAGCATACACTCTGCTTAGTATGGCTTTACCTGAAAAAATATTAATCAGGTGTGAGAATTATAAAACAGCAAATTCATTGTGGAAGATACTTCATACACTTCGTGAAGGGAGTGATGAAATCAGAAGCATTAAGAATGATACTCTTCGTTCACAATATGAAACATTTCATCATATTTAGGGTGAATCAATTCCTCAACAACTCCATAAGTTCATGCAATTAGTAACCGAGATGAACATCGTGGAGTTAAAGTATATAAATGAGGAATTAAACAAAAAGATACTCCATACTTTGCCTAAAAGTTAGAAGCAAACTGTGTCCATGATCAAGAACACCATTGATCTCAAAGCAGCTGGATTAGATACATTGGTAGCTAAAGTTGAAGCTCTTGAAATGGATGAAAAGTCAAGAAACAAGAGTGTGAGAACACAAGTTACACCTTAATATTTCAAAGAAACTAAAAGTGCTGGAAGTGCTTTTATTTCTAACAATGATAGTGAGAAGTCTTTTACTTTAAGTGAAGATGAAGAAGAAGTAAGTTTTTATGCTACAAAGCCTTCTAAGAAATATTCTCAAAGTAATCAGGAAAAGAAAATAGAAGATCTAACGAAACATAAGATACATCTTCATCAAGTAGAGCCCATCACTGTGATTCTGGACTTTGAAGAACAAAAAGCAGCCTTTGCAGCTTTTAGTTCAAGCTTTCAAGCTTACCTGGGAAGCACTTTAACACTTGCCAACATCTGTCAACAAGATTTGAAATAACTACATCCATATGTGGTAGAAGAGATGGATCTTCAATGGCAAATGGCTATGATTGCTTATAGAGCCAAGCAGTACCTCAAAAGAAACAAAAATTTAGCTGCAGCAAGCAAAACATCAAAGATTGGTGTTTATAAGTCAAAAGTAAGATGCTTCAAATGCAATCTCTATGGGCACTTCTCAAGAGAATGTAATAGACAATCTTCTGACATGAGAGAACATTAGCAACATCAGTCTCATCAGCAGCACACTCATCAACAAAAAACATCTCAAAGATCTTTTACACAACCACAGCTAACCAACTCATCCTCACTAGCCACAAATGCATCAACAGGGCCAAGTAACTCTAAAGAAACTGGGCTGATCATTCTTCAAGATGGAACTTGTGACTGGAGCATGTATAAGAAGGATGTCTTGGAAGAGAATCAAGCTTTGATGGCACACATGGAGAACAAAGTTCCACCAATGGCTAGAGAGGTAAGAGATAGATTGTGTTCATCAGTATGTGTTGAGGAAGGTGAAAGATATAGAGTCCATGCTCAACAACTGGCTGATAAAGTAAAAGAAACAATGATTTTGAATGAATCCCTTGTAAGAGAACATAAATTATATCAAATCAAAATTAATTGATAGGTTCATATGGATCAATCTGTGATTGTTATCAAGCAATTGACAATAATATGAACAATGCAATCAACACAAACACATATCAGAAAAATTCATAGAGTTTCTATTGATATTAGAAGGATTACAAAGTGCAATTAAGAGAATATGAATATCTCAAAATCTAACCTGCACAAAACAAGCAATCCTATTTATACTAATAACAAGAAACAAAAGGAACATATATTTACATTATATGTCCCAATACTATAACAAAACTAATCTAAAGAATAAATTGCTAATCATTTTAGGGTTCCAACAATACTCCCCCTAGATTTGCATTTGTCTTCAGCAAAAGAAATCTTCTGGTTCTTCTTTTACCTTGAACATCGCCTTCTCTTTGTATAGCTCTAGTTCTCGAAGAGCTTTCTTGATAGACGACTTGAACTTCTCAGCTAAAATCCCTTGCTCCAGCTTAGAGTTATTTGTCTTTATATCCATTGCTTCCATGACCAACAATGTTTATTTTGTTAAACCTGCAATATCCATATTTGCATACATCTCTATTGGTTTTGGATTTGTTGATACATGTATGTCCCTAGATCATGAGTTGAATGTAATAGATCTTGTTTATCTGATTTTGATGTAATGTGAAATGATTAATGAAATGATATTGATTGTTTGTGATTGATAATGTTTAATATTTCATTAATGAGTCGATGATGAATTGGTTAATTAGATTTGTGGTTAGTTGAATGGTTACACTTAATGTTATATTAATTAATACATTTAAACTTAACACAACGAAGTTCTCATGCGAATGGCCCATGCGAATGGACCACACGCATGAACAACTTCATACGATTGACTCAGTCGCACGACTGAACCAGGAGACTGGATCAGTCGTATGATTGACACATAAGATTGGCTCAGTCGCACGACTGAACACTCAGTCGTGCGGATGAATCAACCGCATGGTTCAATCGCACGACTGAACCATAAGTCGCACGAATGAACAATACTAACCTATAAATACAACCCAATTCGTGGAAAAACGTAAGCATTCATTCTATTTCGACTCCAGACGTACCCTAGCCGTCCAGAAGCCTCTCAATTCGTTCTCCAAGTTCATAGAACACATTAGATCGATTCCTAACGTTAGATTCAATTCTTTATTGATTCTTCGTGTGTTCTCACTGATTGAATCGCCAATCAAATATGATTCCGCACTATTTGATCTGGTTTACACGCTAATCATTCGGTATTTCGTTCAAATACTAGGTCCTAACAGGATTCTCTTTGGTGTATATCTCTAACACCCCTTTACTTGAAATCCTAATGAACTCTATGTCTTTGATGTCTTTCTTCACAATATTATCATATGCCATTGCCTTTCTTAAAGAAATTCTTTCCATTGCAGCATTCATCACTTTTAAGATCATGAAAAAATATTTTATATCTTTCTCTGCTTCTACAGACGATACTGACTCAAAAGTTTGATTTGACAAAATTGAGATGTAACTTGGATGAAATAACTTCAGCTCAAATACTCCATACAAGCTTATCATGTCTTTCTCCCAATCATCTTCATCTCTCACCAGCTTTAAATGAAATGTATCAGAACCATAGCTTTAAATGAAATGTATCAGAATCATAAAACCATCTTTTGATTGGTTTTGATGTGTGAGTACCATCAATCACTTTCAGACCAGGATTGGTTACTTTTTCAAAGTATTGATCTCCAAAAGCTTGTAGATACTTATCAACCATTTCAGATCTAGATTTACCTTTCTTCTCATCTCTTCTCAATGTTTCAAAATATGCTTTGTCCTTTAGATCACTTCTTGTTTTCAGAAAAAATAGCATTTTAGAGATTCCTCTATCAAGTAACTTCACAAAAGTTTCTCCTCTAGCAGCTTTGGATGGATTGATGAGAGGTAACTTATGCAATTCTTTCAAAACTTGCATTGGAAGAGTAACTATGCTTGAGTAAAAATGATACACATCACATATAGCATTTACCCTTTTTATCAAGAAAGCATCAAACACCTCATCATACTTCCATGCTACTATCTTTACATCTTTTGTTTTATCAAACACAATCATAGCATTCAACAGTTCAGATATAGATTGTCCTGTTTGTAACACATTTTGTACTAAATTTCCAGCAGATCTTGCCTTGTTCCACAGTTGCTTTTGATTCAAATCAACTTTATTAGCTTGCTGCTCAGTGTTTGGAAACATTCTCATCAATTCTTTCTTTCTTTCATGAGTTCTTCTTATTAGCTCCATGGATTTTATCTATTGAGGCTCAAAATCTCAGTTCTCTTTGTGATCTCCAGATATTGAGGATTATCCATGTCTAGTACAATCATCTTGTTATACATATTCTCTGTTTGTTGAAAACTTCTCACTAATTTCCTCAATGATTCTCCTTATAATTTCTTTAAACTTTTCCAAGATAATTTCTTGATTGCAACCACATCCTCAATGCAGGAATACTCATATCATCTGGATTAGGATGGTGCAATTCCTTCTCAAGAATATCATCTATGCAAGAATACTCATATCATCTCGATTCTCAAGATCCTCATTAAGATAATTTGAACCATCATTTGAAACATTCTTTGATAAATTTTTCTTGTTAAATATTTCATTTTTCATTCGCACTGAACGTGGAATGAATTTTCCTTGATTGTACTGCTGTGATTTGACAATATACTGTTTATCATAATCTAACTTGATTCTTCTGAGAGATCTCAAGCCTAAAGAAGGTTGTTTTGATAATCCTTGAAAACCATAATTTTGATTTCTTTGAAATCTTTGATTATCAAAATCTTTCCAAGGCGAGTTCTTTCTAAAGAAACAATCTTCAGATTATGATTTCTTTCATCACACAAGGCAAAATATTTATTGAAATAACAATCAGTTGTTAAGTGATTTGTCATATCACAAATGTGACAGTACTTGTTAAAATAACACTCAAATGTGTTATGATTCTACATATCACATATGTCACAGTACCTTTGTGGCTGTTTGAACAATATTTGCTTAACCCTAGATGTGGAAGCCACATTAGATCCTTGTCTAGATTTAGGTGTAGTAAGGTTAGACTATTGTTTTGACTTTGTAAGTTTGGTCTTTTGATTTTTAGGGTTTGACCTTTTAACATGTTCACAATTCTTTGACTCTTTTGATTCAAATCCTTATGTACAGCGGAAGACTTTTGACCTGAACCTGTTTTCATATCAGAGTTAGATTTGATCTTATGTTTTGATGTTGATTCAGGGATTGTGTTCATGTCAAAGGTTCCTGCTGACACAAACTTTGCAGGTTTAATTTGACATGTTTGATTGATTGGTTCAAATTTTTTTGCTTTAGAAGATGCTTTTTGTCTTCTTTGATTTCTTGATCTTGATGAAGTTTTAGTGCTTTGGGTTTTGATTGAATCTTGAGAAGATTCATTTTCAGATTCTTTCAATTTTGTTCAATAAGGTTTATTTCTGAAAAGCTTGAATCATCAGAGCATGAAGTCTCTGATTTCTCTTCTTTAGATTTCCCTTTTTCAAGTTCACCTTTCTGAAGAACACGTTCACCCTTTGGATCAAATAGCTTTTTTTCTTTTGTCAAGGTTCATAAGATTTGATTTTAATTGGATGACCATTCTTTATATTCTCTGAATCTTTTTCTTCAAATATTTCAATGTTCATATTTTCGATTTCACTCTCCATATTAGATTGAACATTTTTTTTCTTCTCTTAAAATTCTTTAAGCTTAGCTTTGTTTTCTGGTGAATGATCATGGGTATTAAAGTTTTCAGGTAAGGTATTTGAGATTGATTCAGGCATTGCTTCATGAGTGAATCCTAAACTTGTTTAATCTTTATCTTTTCTACCATTCACCAGTTGCTCAACAATAGTTTTGGAGCTTTTCACTATGGCTAAATCAAATTGAGTTGTTGCATGAGCCAGTTTTTCTTGTTCAAGGGTTTTTTACATCTCTTCAAGTTGTTTCTTGACAAGTTCAAGTTCTTTTAAAGTTTTGTTCCAAGAAGTTTGGAGAGATATGATTTTATCATCACAGATTTTGTGATCTGCTTTCAGCAAACTGTGCATTAATTCTTCTTGTTTTAGTTTATCACATATTTTGAATGAGTAGGTTCTATAGTGTTCTACTTGTTCAAAACATGCTTTAGTGCACATTTTCTCCCTCACTTCCACTGGAATTTCTGGATAAGAGTTTGAAGATTCAGTGTCAGTTTCAGATGAAGAGTTTACAACCTTGGGTAGTTCAGACTCAGCCATAAGAGAAACTTCTGCAGAATCTTCCTTTGGATCTGATTTGTCACTCCAGTCATAGTCTTCCTCATTGTCTAAATCTGTTTTTGGATCATTTTCTTCAGACCAATCTTCAGTATTGATTTCAGCAACAAGTGCTAGACTAGATGTAAGATCTTCAGTGAACTGTTTTGCATAAGCATTCCAGTCATAACTATCCTTTATGCTCACTACAAGTGCTTTCTTTCGTTCTTTATTGGTCTTAGATTCTTCCTTCAGTTTTGGCATTGGTAGACTCTGATAAGGTTTCTGAAATGTTTTCTGAGTCTGTTAATGATATCTCTGACAGTTAGAGCTACTTTGACCATTTCCTCCTTGAGTTCTTGGGGCTTTGCACGCTCTAGAGAAGTGGCCATAGCTGTTACAGTTAAAACACCTTGACTTTGACTTATCAAATCCAACTATTTTATTTGCACTTGACTTATAGTTTCTGTTCACATATGAATGCTTTTGTGTTCTATAAGCTATCATCACCATTTGCCAGTTTAGATCCATTTCTTCAACGTCGACTGGAACCATCTCGAACAAATCTTGCAAAATTAAAATTAACTTGAGTTAAATGACTTCCCTGGTATGCCTGAAAACTTGCCATAAAGGCTGTATATGCAGATTTGGACTCTTCATCCTGTAAAAGGATGTTTAAACATCTTTAACTCTGCTAGGATTAGCAAAGTTAGAAGATGAAGTCTCATTTTAAGTTTTAGGCATTTGAGATTTTGGAGGAGACTGTGGTTGTGGCTGAGTTGAGTAGACAGGTGTGCTGGTAAAGAATCCTGCTCCCACAAACAGATCACCCTTATATTCTAGAGTAGCTTCATCCTTAGCAAGAAAAGCATTCTCTACAGTATTTGCTGGAGAAGCAACATACTTATATTGAGAAGTAGATGCAAATCTATCATTATTTCTTGAGCTTTCATCAATTTCCACTGACTCAATCTTTGCAATTAACAGATCAAGATCCATGGGAAACTTTTCAGTATGATTTAACAAAGTTACTGTTTGTTTCCAAGATGATGGAAGTGCATTTAGAAGTCTATTATTTAGGTCTTTAAGATCATTCTTAATCTCTAAAGTTGACATTTCTGTGATAAGTTGCACATATCTGTTCCTCATCTGGTTTACAGTTTCTCCAGAGAATGCTCAAACAATTCAAGTTGCCTTTTTAATTTCTGTCTCTTGAGATCTTGAATCTCTTTTCCTACTTCACATATAACTTTTAAAGCTTTATATAAGGTGTACCCAGTTTGGTAATTCTCATGCTTTGATAGAACTTCCAAAGGTAACCCTTTACACATGAGAGAATATGCTTTAACATCATTCTTCACCTTCTTCAGATCATCCCCAAGTAATCCATCTTCTGGCTAAGGTTCTTGAGTATCTTCAGTGTATACAAAACCATCAGGACCATCAGAAGTAACAGGGATGTGAGGTCATTTCACAATTGATTTCCATAAGTCAGTATCAATTGAGTTTAGGTGATGTTTCAGCCTGAGTGACCAATTCTTGAAGTCAGCTATGTTCTTCAACTTTGGTACTCTATTCTCTGAATCATCAGACTTTGCCATTTTTAAGTTTTGAATTTAATAAAATATAATATTTTTGTTGTTTTAAAGATTTGATTGACGAAATGAAATTAAAATATTTTTGTAATTTTAAATTTTAAAAATTGTTTTTTCCAAGTGTTAGAAGAGAAGTCTGAATCTGATGCGCCTGAATAGTTGAGCAGCGCCTTAGTGAATTTCTTAAATGCTCAAGTGTAGAAACGCCTGAACAGTATCAAAACGCCCAAACAGTTCCAAAACGCCCAAACAGTGATGAAATGCCTGAACAGTTTCAAAGCGCCTGGTACTTAGTTTCTGAAAAACATCCAAGCAGTGCTAAAATGCTACAAACAATGTCAAAACTACCAATCTGAAACGCCTAAGTAGTGTTAAAGCGTCTGAACAGTGTTCATGCACCTAAACACTTAGGTAATTTTCAGATGATTTCAACACCTCAGACGCCTAATTCATCTTCTTTGTAACAACCTGATCTTAACAAACTTTTTAAAACTTGATAGAACGATCTGAAACTCTTCAATCAAGTCACTAATACACCGATAATCAATCCTTTAGCATCATTTCTTTCAATTAATAACACTTTAATTCTCAATTTTGCAGAATTAGTGTTCGAGTTTTGAAGAACTGTTCGAACACAAATTTGTCAAAAATTCAGATTTGATGATGTAAATTCACTTAATTGTGATTCAAATCATGTTTCTAGTGATGAAACACAACTAAATCATCAATTAATTGAACAATTGCGTCAAATCACAGATTCAAGTGATTCAAAAGTACTCAAAAGTCGATTTTGAACTTTAAATCACTGAACCGGAAGCTCTGATACCATATGATAGTTTCAATTGGATCGATCTGTGACCATTTGATAGGTTCAAATGGATCGATCTGTGATTGTTATCAAGCAATTGACAATAATATGAACAATGAAATCAACACAAACACATATCAGAAAAATTCATAGAGTTTCTATTGATATTAGTAGGATTACAAAGTGCAATTGAGAGAATATGAATATCTCAAATCTAACCTGTGTTAGGACCTGGTATTTGAACGAAATACCGAGTGATTGCGTGTTAAAACCAACTCAAATAGTGCGGAATCCTATTTGATTGGCGATCCAATCAGTGAGAACACACGATGAATCAATCAAGAATTGATTTCAACGTCAGAAATCGATTAGGAACCGATCTGATGTGTTCTATGAACTTGGAGAACGATTTGGGAGGCTTCTGGACGGCTAGGGTACGTCTGGAGTCGTAATGGGATGAATGCTTACGTTTTCCCACGAATTGGGTCTATTTATAGGTTAGTATTGGTCAATCGTGCGACTGGGCCATAAGTATGGTTCAGTCGTGCGATTGAACCATGCGGTTGATTCATCCGCACGACTGAGTGTTCAGTCGTGCGATTGAGTCAATCTTATGTGTCAATCATACGACTGATCCAGTCTCCTGGTTCAGTCGTGCGATTGAGTCAATCGTATGAAGTTATTCATGCGTGTGGTCCATTCGCATGGGCCATTCGCATGAGAACTTCATTAAGTTAAGTTTGAATGTTCTATTTAATATAACTTAATGTGCACTCATTCAAACATTCATAAACCCAATTAATTCAATCACAACTCATTAATGAAATATTAAACATCACAAGTAACAACCAATTCATATCATTTCATTAATCAATTACAATTACATCAAAAACAGACAGACAAGTTCATTACATTACAAATCATGATCTAGGGACATACATGTATCAACAAACTCCCCCTTGGACCTAGATCTATCTATTCTCTTGTCTTCTGCATAACCTCCTTATATCTCTTGTACTTCTCCTCTTTAGTGACTCCTGCGTGTATCTCAAAAGCAAAGCAGAGTCTTATGACGTTTTGGAATTGGAGGGCTTGTACAATATCTTGCGTGTCATAGAACAGTGGCCACTTATATAATGTGTAGACATCATTAGCAGATAAGTTGGTTAGCCACATTGGGTCGAATACCCTGATAGTATCCATTTGGCCCTCTCTGTTTAGGACTATGACCGCTTCAGCTGTTCTCCAATCGTAGTACCACCATTTGAAGTGGGGAGTGAAGTCCTGTGGCATTTCCCTTAGAGGGATTCTTGACATAGTGCGCGGAGGACTCCACTTCAGCACAATCTTTGGCTTACCAGTTATGGGATCAACTTCAGAACGTCTGATATACCTCGTAGGTTGTTGAGGTTTGAAGTTGACCCACCTGGTGTGGTACTCTTTCCTCAGGGCAGCCTCAAACCAGCCGGACATCTTTCTCGTGTCAGCATACAGCAGCTTTAGTTTAGCCAGCTGGTTGAGCTCAAAACCAGGTAGAGTCTTCAGATCATGTGGGAACCTGAAGTACTCTATGCCCTGCTCCCTCTTAACAGCATACGCGTTAAGGTCTTCAAAATATGCCCAAGAGATAATCCTGCCCGACACCTTATGGTTTTCTTGACTTTGTAGAGCTTGGTGTAGGCATCTCTCTTTGGTGCAGCCCGCTGGGCTCTCACTTCCTCAAAACAGGCAGCCCATTCAGCCTTACGAATATCTACATCTGCATTGGAGGCTTGGGCTGTTTCTGCAGTCTTTTCTGCTTCTTGCTCCATCTTGTTGAGTACCTCAAAAGTATCACTGACTAGGGATTCACCCAAATTGGGGACCACATTTCCCTCGGCGTCAGCGTACTGAGGATACTCCTCTGCAGTGATGTCTTCAATCTCAACCTCATCAATGTCGTTCAGTTCCTCATCACTGGTTGAGTCCACTGTTGGAGCATCCTTCACGATTTCATCGGGATTTAGTTTGAACATTTCAGCAATTTGCTCATCAGACAGGTCATGAATTATCTCCCCTTCTTCAGGGGTATAACTCACAGACCGTCTTACTATCCCTTGTAGGTCAAGAATCATAGTTAACTGAGTCTTGACCATTTGAAGGGGAGTAAAGTCAAACTCATCCCTATGAAAGTTTGGATCTGTTTGATATAAACATTCAACACATAAATCATTAGTAATTAATCAAACAGACATATATTAACTTAACTTAATATATATAAACATTTAATACATTTGTTTTTCATTACATGATTCAAGTACAAAGTAAATAAACAAATAAAACATCTAATCAGTACTTTGATCCTGAATCTGTGGTGTGTCGCTCGGAGGAGCAGAAGTAGTGGATGACTGGTCTTGTCGACGTTTGGATCTGCGCTCACCTGACGGCAGAGCCGATGCAGCCGCATCCCTCCTCTGTCTCATCATCGTCATCTTCGTGTCCTTCTGTCCTTTCTTCTTCCGTCTCCTCATCATCATCATCTTCCTCATCCTCATCCTCATCTCATCATCATCATCATCTCGTCGTCTCCGTCACCCTCCTTTAGCTTCAGGGGCTCATCCTTCGACCCCTTCAGCCTCAGCATGATCGTCTTGTTGGTCGACTCCAACTCCTCAATACGTTTGGCGGACTGAGCCTGAGTATCTTGGAGTTGGGCCACCTCAACTCTCTGCTGGTCTATGACCCGAGCTTGCTCTGCCAATTGCTGAGATTGGGCAGCAGCCAAGTCGGTCAGTCTGCGGATCTGGGCCGCCTTCTCCTCGTCAGCAGCAAGCAGACGCATAACCATACGGTTTAGCGCTGAGAGCTGCTCCTCTACCCCAATGTGAGGTAGAGTGAATCCATGTACCTGTGAGGGCTGGGCTGACGGTCCAGCCTGATGTGTGGTGGTGGTGGGCGGTGGCTGTTGTGGTGAATATGGGTCGGTGAGCTGATGGTGGTGAAGTGGGGGTGAATGGTCTGGTGATGGATGGGATAGATATAGTGGTGGTGGGTAAAGTGGTGGATGTGGTAGTAGGAGTAGTGGCTGTGGTGGCTGTGGTGATGGATGGAATCTCAGTAGTGGTGGTGGTGGTGGTGGCTGTGGGTGGTAGAAGTGGTAGTCACGAAGGTCAACCGACGCTTCTTCTTCTTCAACCCATGTGGTTGAGCCATCCGCTTCCTCCTGGTCCCGGAGGAAGTAGATGCTCCCCCTGCAACTCTGCTACCTGACCCCGGAACGTAGTTGGGGTCTAGTATCTCTCTCCGAGGAGTCCCTTGGGTGCTCACCAACCACCTTTAGCCCGTGGTCTGTGGGAACGACTTTGCTTCCCACAGTCCTGGTGAGGGGCTCCTCGTCTGACTCTTCCTCCTCCATGTCACCAGCAACAAACTCCTGATGGAAGCCGGCCATCTCTGCGACCTCTCCGGCAGTGGCTGACCCCGGGGGAATAATCTCTGTATCTGTGCCTCTAGATGGGGCAGGCATGTCATCCCCGGCATCGCCACTATCATCATCATCAGAGTCTGACTCTGGTATAGCAATGTGCTCCACGTCTGAGTCACTGTCCTCGTGGCGCCACTTCCTCTTCGCTGGCGCCACATAATCAACCCGGGCCAGATGCCCAAACAGCCTCCTGACAGGGGCTTCACCTGCTTCCCCCTGTAGACCTTCATCCGTCCAAGAGTCGTGTCGTCCATGACCTCGAGGATAACAGCATCCTCCTTCTCCTTCGGTAGGGAAGGAAGCTTCTGATCAATGATCATCTGTAAGAATCTAGGGTACATACAGAAGCCTTCCTTCCCCTTCCCCTCGAGGTTCTCCACCAGATAACTGAATATCATCCTCGAGAAGCTGAACGGATGGTTCAGCACCAACGCTGCGTAGGCGTTCTAGATCTGGTCCGAGAGCTCATCAAATCCACCCTTCCGTGATGCTATACACTTCAGCAGCACGTGGGCCAAGTACTTAAACTGGGGACAGAGGTTACTCTGTTGAGTACCCCGGCATTAATGTCCCCAGAGTACTTGGCTCTCAGGAAGCATCCACGGACAGTGAGGGGGTGTAGACGTGTGGGACACTCAGCATCGTCCCCAACTGAAGTACTATCCTCAGATCCTCCTCAGAAATAGTGATAGCCTCACCAAAAATCGAGCTCCTGATGCAGTGAGGCTCGGTGGATCTGTCTACCGATGCGCCAGCCCAAAAGGCCTGCTGCCACTGATCTGTACGGTGTGCAGGGAGAGTAGATATAGCATACGCGATCCTGGATCTCTGAAGGAAAGTAATAATGCCAGCAAAGTCGGCTGCTCCTGGAAGTCAAGTCCAGGTGAGCACAAATGTTGTGCTTAGTGCTCATATTCCATTTACCCGCCATCTGTAACACATAATAACATAAACGTTAGTTTCATTGACCTCATACGCACGACTGAGTGTGCGACTGGACTCATGCGCATGAACTTTGTGCGGTTACACTAGTCGTGCGACTGAGTCTCATTCGCATGGTTCAGTCGTGCGATTAAGTGATTCGCACCCTTCAGTCGTGCGACTGAAGTTCATCAGGACGACCAGTCGTCTGTCTCATTCGTTCAGTCGTCCCAAGATCAAATCTACGCAGAACAAGTTTAATCATTCAATTAACCGGTTCTTTAGTGTCGCCTACTCTTCCCTAATAACCTATTTTAACCAATTTTAACATATTACTTAGTTTTAATAGGTTATTAGGGTTGAAGTTCGCGGTTCCTGTTACAGTCGTATTCATCAATTAGGGTTCATCATTCTGTCTGATTTCAATGGAATAAGACTTCAATATACCTGTAATATGATGAGCGAACGTTAGAATCACAGAATCAGCTAGAAAAATCAAACAGAGAAAATTTGGGCAGGTAACGGTACTATATGCGATTTCGGGGCGATTTGCGAATGAGGAGTCTCTGCGACCGACTCCCTCTATTTATATCCACCCTAGATCCAATCGTGCGACTGAGTTCATTCGCACCTTTCAAGTCGTGCGAGTGGGACTCAGTCGTGCGATTGGGTCAGTCGCCCTTCTCCAGTCGTCCGACTGAAGTTCAGTCGTGCGACTGACTCACTCGTTCGCATTTAAGCATCCGATGGACTAATCGTATGTTCCATTCGTGCGAATGGACTTCATTCGTATGGTTAGACCATACGTATTGGTCCATTCGTTTTTGTCGCATTTTTCCCATTTTTATGGGTTATACTTAGTTCATTTTATGCTATTTTTTCCCCAACTTTATCACATTCCCTAACCTCCTTTTAGTATTAGGTATAACTTAACGACGTGAACTTTTACCATTTGTCCACCTCAGACGGGACCAATAATCCTTTTTCCCGCATCTATGAAAAATTTCAAACATTGATCACCCTTCATGATTTACGTGATCCGTGAGCCTCATCCATGATTTTCTCCCTTAGATCCCCATAGAGAGGGATCCACATTCTTCCAGATCGGGTTCTAACACCCAAGGTGTTTTCCCCCAAGTCTGAAACTTGTCCTTTCATCCTTTCAGAGTTGACTCTATCCTCTCTTAGTGCCTCATCCTGGAACTCCCTCACTTGTTTCATAACATCAGGCGTCATGATTATCTGGCAAGCCCTCACCCGAATTGGTTCGGGTCGTCCTTTTCGGCTAAGGGCGTCAGCAACCACATTGGCTTTGCCTGGATGATAATGAATTTCGCAGTCATAATCCTTGATCAGTTCCAACCACCTCCTCTGCCTCATATTGAGTTCCTTTTGTTCAAAGAAATACTTCAACTTTTATGATCAGTGAAGATGGTGCACTTCACCCCATACAGGTAGTGCCTCCAAATCTTCAATGCAAACACCACCGCAGCCAACTCTAAATCATGGGTAGGATAATTGCCTCGTGAACCTTTAATTGTCTAGAAGCATAGGCTATCACCTTCCTCGTTGCATCAACACGCAACCCAATCCTGCATACGAGGCATCCGAGTAAACCACCAGATCCTCGTTCCCTTCAGGTAACGTCAAGACAGGGGCTTGAGTTAACCTCATCTTTAGTTCTAGGAAGGCGTTCTCCTGATCAGTACCCCATTCATACTTCACTTCACGTCCTTTCGGGTCAACTTTGTCAAAGGAGAAGCTATCTTGGAGAAATCCTGGATAAACCTCCTATAGTAGCCTGCCAAGGCCCAAGAAACTGCGAATCTCGGATGGCGTCTTTGGAGGTTCCCATTGCATACCGCTTCACCTTCGCAGGGTCCACCCTGATCCCTCAGGATTAACCACATGACCCAGAAATTGAACTTCTCGAAGCCAAAACGCGCATTTAGAGAACTTAGCATATAACTTCTCATTTCTGAGTGTCTCCAATACTTCTCGGATATGATCGGCATGTTCCCCTTCGCTTTTTGAATAAATCAAGATGTCATCAATGAACACTATCACCGATTTATCCAACATCGGCCGACATCCCTATTCATGAGGTCCATGAAAGCAGCAGCTGGCGCGTTGGTTAAACCCCTGAAGTTGATCGAACAGGTCGTCGATCCTTGGTAACGGATACCGATTCTTTACGGTCAGCTTATTGAGCTCGCGATAGTCAATGCACATCCGCATGCTACCATCTTTCTTCTTGACGAATAAAACCGGAGCACCCCATGGAGAGATACTCGGTCGGATGAAGCCTTTATCCAATAAATCTTGCAACTGGTCCCTCAGTTCTACCATCTCCGAAGGAGCTAATCGATACGGTGCTTTAGCGACAGGTTTTGCTCCCGTAGCAAATCAATTTGGAATTCGATTTCGCGGTCAGGCGGCACACCCAGTCAGGTCTTCAGGAAAGACGTCAGGAAACTCGCGCACTACTGGCACGTCTGATAATTGTGGCTCTGGCGCATCCACATCTTTTACATAGGCCAAGTAAGCGCTGCACCCACGTCTCAAATACTTTTCAGCTGTGATCATCGACACGACCTTCGGTACACAGCACACCTTATCTCCACGAACCGTAACAAACAGAACTACCATCGGGCGCTGTTAGACGAATTATCTTCTTACTACATACTATATTGGCTTCATAGGTAGCTAACCAATCCATGCCTAACACCACATCGAAACCTCCTAAGGCCATAACATGCAACCTAGCAGGGAACTTACAATCTTCTAACTCAATCAGGCAATCCTCAACCACCTCAGTTACCTTAGTGGACTTACCAATGGCTGTTTCTACATAGAAAGGCTCATCTAACTTCTACTCTTATCATGCAACAAACGACAAAAGGCAGCAGACACAAAACTCCTACTAGCACCAGAATCAAAGAGCACAGAAGCATATTCATGGTCTACCAGAAACATACCTGAAACTACTTCTGGGTCTGCCCTGGCCTCCTCGCGAGTTATGTTGAATGCCCTCGCCTTCGCCCTTGAACCGTCACCCTTCCCTGGCCTCCTTCCTTTCTTACAGTCTCTTCCGCATGACCCATCTCACCACACTGGTAACACCTCCCCACCTTGCAATCCCTAGCATAGTGGCCCTCGCCTCCACATTTAAACATTTCCCGTCCCAGCTCTGCACTCCCCTGAATGACCTTTTCCACATTTTCTACAAACACCTCCTTCACCAGAATTTCCCTGTCTCCCAGACTGATCTTCAACCCTCATCCTCTTCTCTCCACTCCGGAAGTTATCACCTCCGAACCTTTTCCATTTCCATTCTTGTTCCCATTCCATTTCTCCACCTTCTTCTGTACAGGCGCCGGGTCTCTCTCATCGTACAACCTCCCAGCTAAATCCACCACAGACCTAAACGTACCCGGTCTGGCTGCAATCATGTGCCTCCTGATGTCCACAGGCAAACCCTGTATGTATCTTTTGATCTTCCTGGACGCAGGTGTCACCATATCTGGCACAAGTCTTGCAAGTTCATTGAACTTGGAGGTATACTCTTGATGAGTCATGTTCCCAGCTTTCAAATACAAGAACTCCTTTTCAATCTTGTCTAATTCCCGATGGGGACAATACTCCTCCAGTACTAACTCCTTCAACTCAGACCACTTCATCTTGGCTATCGATCGCTTCCCCTCAGCCTGGACAATATTGTCCCACCAGCATAACGCTGAGTCAACGAAGGAATGAGTGGCAAACTTAACTTTTTGATCCTCTCGGCACTCACTAATTTCCAGTACCGCTTCCATCTCTCTGACCCAACGATGAGCGGCAGTAGCAGTGCCGTTACCGTCAAAGGTTGGGGGCTTGCACCTTTGAAATGCCCCATAGTTGCACCCTCTAGTAGTCTCTCTCTCGGACTCCTCATCACTGTCGTCATCATGGACTACCACCCTAGGGTTTGATGGCTCCTCTTCAGATTCCTCAGTCCTCCCAGTGGACTTTCCTGAATTCTTCTCACTTTCCTTCCCCTTCCTCTCAGCTTTCTCTCCATCCTTGACTGCTTTGATCACCTCGGTCACCACCGAGGGTAAGACATTTTGCATGACATTGTAGACTTCATCAGCGATAGCCTCCTTCACAGTGGGTTTGAGGGTGGCTGATCCCTCCCCCTCCAGGTGACTATGGAGGTCTGACTCCTCATGAACAGTTCGGGAGCCTTAGCTTTGCTCCGGGTGACACGTGGCTGAGTAGTACGCCCGCCACGAGCACCTCCTCGGGTTGCCTTTCCAGATTTTCTACCAGCCATAACTAATTCCTATAAGATTCAAACACCAAAGTGGTTATTCAAGATAATTGCTCAGATCATTATAAGTATGGTAAGACCTTAATTACAGTGGCCAAGTGTGATTAACCACTTACCTTACCCTCCTGTCCCAAGCAATCACTATCCTAACACATATCAGTATTCAAATCTACAAGCACATAAAACAAATAGCACACGCATATAATTCCGGTTTACTTGAAACTTTTACCTGATGGCACGTAGCTACTTGGATTGGCATCCTTCATTCGGTCCCATTTTCAGTTTAAGTTTAGTTTTGAAAATAGTTTACCCAATTCTCTTAAACTTTGGCTCTGATACCAAGTTGTAAGGCCCCGTTCCCGGGAAGCCTCACAGTTGGTTAATCATAGCATAAAACCAGTTAATAATAAAACATTGCAGCGGAAATAATTAGACATTCATTTAAACATTTGAAAACACATCGTACTCATACATTTTTAATTGTAAACAAAACATATTACTTGTCTTAAATTACAATAAAGATTTTCATAAACTTGAATGCCATCCATAGCTCCCCAAGTAGCTCCGTGTGCCATCCTCAGCATCAGCACTTACCTGCCAACTATTATGCATAAAAGTCAGCTTCGCTGAGCGAGTTCTAGTTTTAAATAATATAAGAAAATATAAACTTTATCCTTCATATAATGACCATGCATACATCATAGTACATAACATTACTTGCATCATAATAAGCATGTTCATTATCTTTCATTCTTTCATTATCTTTCACTTTCATCATAAATGAGATTGCACAAAGCAAGAGCTCCATGTTGATTGACAACAAATGCCAATCCCTGTCGGTACACATGAAAACGGTAGCTAACCCCCGACAGTTGATCCACACTGCAAGGCACATAGCCCGCTCATGAATACAGATCCATCATCATACATTAGACTCACATAAGTGAAGTCTATCATAGTGCTTGCAAGACTTTCCATCATCAAACGGGCCCGGGGGTAACATTCATTAAGTTTCGCTTTTCATTAATATCATCTTCCACTTTAATATATATAATACTTAACTTATTAAGTACACATCATGCCAAGCAAAATCATCATAAAACATAACCGAACCGCCGCGGGACAGCGGGGGTTCGGGGGCGGCAACCCCTGACAGCGGGGTCCTAGGGGCAGCAGCCCCTAGTGGGGTCCAAGGGGCAACGCCCCTGGCTATATAGCACATTTACTTATAGAAAAATCGTTCTTCCTGTTAAAACCCCTTAAAATCTTGGTCATTTAAAAACGTAAATTTAGTATGCATAATAGCCCCAAAACATGGAAAAACTTATAAATAGGGGATCTAGAACTCACCTGGATACCACGAATAACTTCTAGGCTAAGCTTACAAGGCTAGGATCACTCTACGCAGCCTGCAGATAAGCTAACACTTAAAGGGGTTAATTTCTACCTAAATTCGCTGCTAATTTCGCTGCAAGATCAGCAATTTTGCAGCTAGGTTCGCCAGCAGTTTCGCTGCTAGTTTCGCTGCTAGTTTCGCTAGCACCTTCGCTGGCAGTTTCGCTGGCATCTTCGCTGCCAGCTTTGCTGCCAGTTTCGCCCAACTTTCGTTGGAAAAACATGTCTGCGAAACTACCTGCGAAACAATAATTTCGCAGGAAGATCCACAGTTTCGCTGGTTGAATATGCAAATTCGCTGGATGAACACACAGTTTCGCAGATCGCATAAAAATTACGGACCAGACCGTTTTTAACCCAAAATCATAACTTTTTACGTCCAATCCCTTAGTTTATCATCCATGAGGCTAAATCTAAGCTTTATACATGTTTTCATACGTAAAAATGTGACCTTTATGCGATTCTTTGCAACTTTTCAAAACCCAAAACCCTAGAATCCGGGTTTGATCTACAGAAGGGTTTAGAGGTCGATTCTTACCTGGATTTTTTGCTCCTTTCTTAGATCTTGATGCTCCAACACCCAGATCTTCAATCTCTTCACCTTAGAAGCTTCAAATCTTGAGTTTTCTTCACTTTCTCTCTCTACTTTCTCTCTCTACGAATTTTGGTGGCTAGGGTTGTAATGAGGAAGATGAAGTTGGTTTTGGGTGCTTAAGGGCTGATTATGGGCCTTTAATCCCATAGGCCACTACCCAATAAGCCTAATTTTAGCCCATGACCATTTCTTTACCTTATTAAAATACCCAATAGTTAGCCCATTATCCTTAATGACTCGTTTCGACTTTTCGGGGTGTTACAGGTTTACTCAAATTCAAGAAAGTAAACTATTGTGAAAATTTACAATATAATTTACTGAGTGTGTCTCAAATTTGTGATCAAACTTATACCACATTATTTGATAACACTAATTGTTACATTCTTAAGCTAGGTTTTTCAGTTCCAGAAGATTGGATCCTTCTTAAAGCATTAATAAAAGGAAACACGTATGTTTTGGATATGAACAATACAACACTCACAAGCAGTGAAACTGCCTTCTATCTAAGTCATCAAAAGATGAATCTTAGTTGTGGCATAGAAGGCTTGTTCACTCTAACATGAAGAACATTAACAAATTGGTGAAAAATGACCTAGTCATTGGCCTGCCAAAGAAAGAATTTTATTGTTCAAATCATTGTCCTTCATGTTACAAAGGAAAACAACATAGAGTGTCACATAAATTGAAAATTATCAGTACAAAGACTACACCACTCAAATTGCTTCACATGGATCTTTTTGGTCCAACCAATGTGATGAGCATTTGAAAAAGGCAATATTGTTTGGTGGTTGTGGATGATTTCACTAGATTCATATGGCTCTTTTCCTTAAAACAAAAGAGTGAAACATCTGAAACATTAATGCAGTTTGTTACTAAGATTGAAAATCAACTTGATTTAAAAATCAAAATATTCAGGAGTGACAATGGGATTGAGTTTGTTAATGCTGTCTTAGACTCTTTTTGCAAGAATAAAGGCATTGCAAGGCAATTCATTGCACCAAGAACTTCACAACAAAATGGAGTTGCTGAAAGAAGAATCAGAACTCTTATTGAAGAAGCAAGGACAATGCTAGCTGATTCATAATTGCCCATCACCTTTTGGGCTAAAGCAGTGTGCAATGTCCAAAACAGGACATTATTTGTCAAAGAACATAATAAAACACCTTTTGAGCTTTTATTCAAAAGAAAACCTTACATAGGATATCTTCGATCTTTTGGGTGTCATGTATCTGTTTTAAACACCAAAGAACAATTGGGAAAGTTTTCAGAGAAAGCCTATGATGGTTTCGTTGTTGGATACTCTTCAACATACAAATCATATAGGATTAATAGTCCACAACAAAACATTATGGAAGAAACTCCTAATGTGTCATTTGATGAATCCTTATTTACTATATCTGTGAAAGGATGATATTGGTTGTTTGATATAGATGCACTCACAGACTCATTTAACTCTGGTTATATGAATAATGCAGGTTCTGCGGATACATGCTATCCATTTGTTCCACCAAACATGAATGAAGTGTCATTATCTGCTATTCCTCCAAGAATACAAACTTCAACTACCATGGAACAAGGAACTACAAATAATCTCCATCATGCAGTTGATGCACCACAAGACCAGCCTAATGGATCTACATCCTCAGATGAAAACACTTCATCAGTAGCTGCTATCTCTGCATCCGCATATGAGTGTTCTACATCCGGAGATATGAATATTGCATCAGCAGATGTTCCATCCACATCAGTACATATTCAAAACATTGGAGATGATCCATTGCATTTCAAAGAGTTAATGTTAGCAACTCAACAAATACCATCCGTATATGTTCCTGTAACCCCTACGAAAGCACAAAATCCATCCGTAGAAGTTCCTACGGAAGGCATTCATAATGCAGTTGATGTACCAACTCATGAGGAAAATCATTCACCTTCCAATGATCAACATGATGATCAACTTGACTACTTCATAATTCATCATGTTAGCTGAATCCATCTGCATCAATAAATCTGACTAACTTGGAATCATCTATTCCAGTTGAGTGCTATTCCAACAACTAGAATTCATAAGACATATCTAATTGACAACATCATTGATGATCTTAATAAAGAACCAAAAGAAGTCAAGGGGGAGCTGTAAACATCTGTCTCTTCTATTGTTTTCTTTCAAAAGTGGTTCCTCCAAATATCACAACATCAATAAAAGATAATAACAGGATTGAAGCTATGCAGGAAGAGCTTCAACAATTCCAAAAGCAGAAAGTCGGGAATCTAGTTAATCTATCTGAAGGTCAACATCCTATTGGCACAAGGTGACTTTTCAAAAATAAACTAGATGACATAGGTATAATTATGAGAAACAAAGCAAGGCTAATTGCATAGGGATATACTCAAGAAGAAGGGATAGATTATGATATTTGCACCAGTTTCAAGAATTGAAGCCATAAGAGTATTCCTAGCCTATGTTTCATATAAGAAGTTCACTGTCTATCAAATGGATGTCAAATATGCTTTCTTATATAGGAAAATTGATGATGAAGTCTATGTAGCTCAACCTCCTAGTTTTGAAGATCCTGATTATCCTCACAGGGTATACAAGCTTGACAAAGCCTTGTATGGTCTTCATCAAGCACCAAGAAAGTGGTATGAAACGTTATCATCTTCCTTGCTCAAGCATGGATATAAAAAGGGAAATACTGATTAGACTCTCTTTCTCAAACAACAACATCAAGATCTCTTAGTTGTTCAAACTTATGTTGATGACAATATATTTGGATCAACTAACAAGAGATTATGTGTAAGCTTTAAAGAGTTGATGAAATCTGAGTTTCATATGAGTTCAATGGGAGAATTAACATTCTTCCTTGGTCTACAAGTTCATCAGAAAACAGATGACATTTTCATCAATCAAGAGAAGTATATACATCAAATATTGAAGAAGTACAATCTTGCTGATACATCTTCATGCAAAACACCTGCCTCAAAGAATTGACAAAATTGTACTTGATCCTACAGGAAAATCTGTTGATCAAAGATTGTATAGATCAACGATAGGATCACTTATGTATTTAAATGCCAGTAGACCTGACATTATGTTTTCTAGTATGTGTTTGTGCTAGGTACCAATCAGATATAAAAGAGTTTCATCTGAATACTGTGAAGAGAATTTTCAGATATCTCAAAGGGAAACCGGCCCTTGGACTTTGGTATCCAAAGAATGGTGAATTCACTCTCTACTCATATTCAGATAGTGACTTTGGAGGATGCAACAATAACAGAAAATCCACAACTGGTGGATGTCAATTCATAGGACCAAGACTTGTTTCATGGCAGTGCAAAAAGCAAACAAATGTATCTGTATCCAAAGCTGAGGTTGAGTACATAGCTGCTTCAGCTGGTTACTCTCAAGTCCTTTGGTGTGCTTGATTATGGTTACAATTTTCTTCAAACTCCAATTTACATTGACAATTCAGCTGCTATGTTTATAATTGCTAATCCAGTGCAACATAGTAAAACAAAGCATGTTGAAATAAGATATCATTTTTTGAGAGATTGCTCAGAAAAAGGTTTGATTAAGCTAGTCAAATTGGATACAACAAATCAGCTTGCTGATTTATTTACTAAAGCCTTTGATTCAGTTGGATTTAATTTTTTAATTGAGTCTTTGGGCATGCTTAACTTAAATTAATCATCATTATCAAAGAGAAGCATGTGTCTGTCCTTGTAAATAGTAATAAATAAAAAAAAATATCCTTCGGAAGATTTATAATTACCTTCGGAAGAAACTTATGTCTTAGAACAATTTTCTTCCGAAAGCAATTTACCTTTGGAAGACACTTCTGAAACATCATCCGAAGCTTAGAATAATAAAATATTGTCTTCCTTATGTGTTTTTTAATTCAGCATGACATATGTTTGAGAAGTGGTAGTACACTATGCCTTTGCTTACTTCCTGAGGTCTTAAATATCATTAAAATATGATTAAAGTTTCTTGATATGTGAGTAGGTTCATCTTGAGTGGAAACTACACTAAGAGCATGCCTAACATAACGCGAAGTGACGGTGTGTGGGAAACTTCATTTTAAGGATACAACAAGTGAGTCTTATTCTGATGTGACCAAATCACTTATCTAAGCACACCATGTACCAACACTTTATAATATCTATCTTTGTAAATCATATTCCCTCTGTTTTGTGTAAACAAAGACCTGGGTGTATGATCACCATGGTATACATTTGTAACCAACTAGTGAAAAGATCATGATCCTCAACATCCCTCTGTTTTGTGTAAACAAAGACCTGGGTTAAAGGCACCTCTGTTTTACAGAAGTAAAGACTTGGTCACCTGATGATGATCATATCTTAGCTCTCAAAATAATCCTCTATGATCAACTGTATATTAACTTCAGAGACACGCGTGTCTATAATTATGAGTCCTAGGTTTCATATCAAAGGATGAGCAGTACGAGCAATAGACGGCGACACAAGCAATACAACCATCACATCAATTCACACAATCAAACAAAAAACCCTAGCAGCCATCACATCAATACATCATAAACCTCAACACGTTCGAAGCAGTTATTGTTTATAGCATTCATTATTTATTTCATCTGTAATCATTAGCATGTTTTAATTAAATACTTTTGAATCAAATCTTATTCGTTTATTTATTGTGTTGATATCATTGAGTTATTTGTCGTTAATATTCATTGGGTTTGATTTTCAATAATTAATCAATTGAACAACGATTAATGATCATTCTACAAATCATTAACTCGATTCCAATCTAACATACATAATTCCTGATTGCGATCCTTGGATTCACAATATGCAAGGCTATACTCTCTATGATGCAGAAGTATGTGATAGCTATAGCAGGAAAGAAGTTCACCATGTACCCAAGATTCATTCAGATGATAGTGAATGATGCTCATCCCGAGTTAGCTGTATCTGATTCATCTACCTATGCAGTAATGGTGATGAAGAAAGATATCTTCACTTATCTTATGGGAGCACGTGGGAATGCTTGGGATGGTTCTCACTTTTCTATGCTTGGGAGATTTGTTGATGGATTTCAAGCTGAGGCACGACCTCAAGAGACTAAGACACCTCATGTACCTTGAGATAATATAGGTGGTACATATGCTAGTATTGCACAAGAAGCACCAAAGAGTTCTTATGTTGTTGGAAGGTCTGATAGTGATGAGGTTGATACTTGGTTATAGGGTGATAAAGAAACAAATAATGATCAGATAGGGAATGTATCGTATGTACTGCAAGAACGTCCTAGAGTGTGAGAAACTCCTACCAAACGCACTACTGAGGATCGTGATGCTGACTTTGTTTTAGATGATATTCCTATTACTACTCGAGGACAAAGGAAGAGAATGGCAAGGGTAGCTGGTGAAAGTCCACGTGGGAGGGGAGAAGATGTGGAGTGTTGAGGAAATGTCAGACCCCAATGACCACTATGACGACTGAGGAGGTACACACATCTGACATTCCAGTCATAGTCAGCCATGCTACTACACCTGTGATTGTTACACAGTCCATAATTGTAACATCATCATCTATGCCCACTACTGATGATATTTTAAGGACACCACCAATAAAGAAACTCATGATTTTTGGTGATGCTGACTATGTTAATACTACTCTTAATCCACAATCGCAACTAGAGTCTTCCTCTTTATCATCCACCATGGTTACTTTGAAGAAGAAAGTTAGTGTTTCAGAAAAAGAGATGTTAGAGAAAACACAGATCATTGATGATTTATAGCAGAGTATGTTAGAGAAAGATAAGAGAATAAAGAGTTTGAAAAGTCAGCAATAGTTCATATTCAATTATGTACAGATTATGGAACAGTACTTAAGAGATCTCACTTCACGCATGTATTCTTCATTCACTCAACAACATACCAAGGAGGTTGGAGAATCAAGTGGACAACAAGCTGCTGATCCTGAACCTATTGATGAGCCTATTACCGATACATAGCGTGTTGTTGATCCTGTTGACACAGAAAGGACAACAGACACAATTGATGCTGATCAAGAGCTTATGTTAGATGTTGCTAATCCGGATCAACCTTTACCTTTCATTGGAGAGGCGTTTGTGGAGCCTAAGCATGTGATGCCTATTCCTAACCCAACCCAGTAGATGATGATGACTTGGATCAATTAGATTTTGTTTTTAGTAATGAAGAGGAGGATAATGATGATGATGAGAATGATGATTTTGAATATGGTGATAAAGGAGATGATGATAAGGGTGATAATGATACGAAGAATGATGATGATGATCAAGGAGGAGATACAGGTGCTACTACAGGTACTTTAGGATCATCGGGTCTACCAATGTCTTCGGACCAATGCCGATGATAAAGTTGATTATACATCGTTAGATCCTGCTACAGATGCTGCATATGACAAGGAATTTTACTCTTTCCAGTAAAGATTGATTGCTGAGGATGAATACGAAGATTTTGGATCGTTTGATGACTTAAAAAAGATTGTAGATTACACCAACGTATTCGAAAATAGTCTGAAAGACTTATTTTCTGATATTTTTATTGAAGAAGGAGAGATAGTTGGAGAGGCTAGTGCTAAAGGAGCAATGGACAAGACAACAAATCAAACTGGTGAAAGTGTTGTACGTCAGGTCAAAAACCGTACTGTTGAACCTCCTCCACCGCCGACTTACATACACATGCTGTGTAACAACCGACCTCTAGGTCATAATTCTAACCTTATCAACCTGCATCATTACCCCTTTCAACTAATATTAATGTTATATCATTATCAATATTACAATTAGCATCATTATTATTGTTGATTGTTGATACCATTTTTGTTATTTTAGGTGCCTTTCTGAAATGATTTATCTAGATCAGCATTAGCTAGGGAAATCTTAGTGTCCCGGGAAGGTTAATTAGTCACCATTGCTAGAATTAAATCATAATTGAAACAATTAAAATGAGTGCATGAACCCAAATTTTCAGATTAATGCATGCATACCAATGCAAAATACTTAACAACTAACAAAATTATACCACCTAAAATACTACACTACACTACAAAATAATACTACATAATATTATCACCATTAAAAGTTAATCAAAAATCCCCTCACACCACTCCAAGATCAGCCGCCCTCTCTCCTCCACTCCCCTCTCTTCTACACCACCACCATTTCCACCACTACCATTACATGCATCCCCATCACGCTCCTCTCAACTCTCTTCTCTCTTCACTCGGATTCATTCTCCAGAAAACACACACACACACACACACTCACGGTTTTCTCTCTAATCCCAACCATATTCAAAGAACTACTACAACGCAAGCATCGGCCAAGCTCAAACCGCAAGGAAGTGAAGGTTCGTGCGCTTGTGGTGCTCGGGTCTTGCAAGCTGTTGGTTCTCCAGCCTTGTTATAGATTCTCCAGCCTTGTCCAAGGGTTTCCAGGCCATCCTTGTCTAGCTACACACTCCAAACCGCGGGCTACATCAAGTGTAAGCTTCATGTCACCCGGTTTTGGTCATTTCATGTGTTTGTCTTCTTTTTTTCACTCAAAATCTTACCATCCTTGTATCTAACAGAAAATTGCTGCTACAACATTTTTCATAAAGATATTTTCACGTTCTTGAAGGTATCAGACTTGCTATATAAGTCATTCTATAGGTGTAACCCGATTTACACCTAGAAAACCCTCTTTTTGTGTGTATTTACACCATGCAACTTGCACAACTCGTAATCTTTCGAAGCTAATCATGTAAACTGATCAAAATGGGTTTTCTAACCTTCTAATAACCTGATTTCAAAGTTACAAAGGGTTTGGGTAATATATAAACACAAGTTATAATGATTTACACAAGTGTAATGGATTAAAATGGTGTAGTCTCTAAGTTTCCATCTTGTTCATAGGTTGTTTGTTGAATCCGTGTGTTAGACATGATATTTCAGTAGGTATTGGATGATTTTGGGTGTATGATGAGATGTTAATGACTGAAAATGTTAATGTCATAAACTTATAAGCAATTTGGACATATTCGGGGACCCAAAAAGTGGTAAAACGACTTAAAAATAAGCAAAACATGGATTTTAACCATCTTAAAAAGTATTCCAGGTTCTAAAAGGGTTAAAAACGTATTGGACCGGATTTGTTGAATAAATGGTCAAAGAATGGGTTAAATGGAATTTTTAGTTAAAAAACGCGTTTTAACGGGTTAAACTTAAAATGTGGACTTTCACCTAAGAGGAACTTGTAATACATCTTTAACTGATTAAAAACTTATAAAAAAGTCATTAAAATAATATTTAATGGACCTAAGACTAAAAATATGGAAATCAACACTTAACCGTTAAAAACCTTCGGTTTTACCGTAACCGGTAACGGAAGACATAAAAATATATAACTCGGAACTAAACTCTGAAATTTTGGTATAAACTAACTTAAAATCAGTTACCTAACTTTAAGAAACTAATATTGGCCATAAAATTCATTAAATGTAAGAAATCAAACTTTGGGGTAGGAAGTGTAAATTTTGGAAACTTGGAGGACTAAACTGTAAATTTTGCTAAACTTCAATAAACCGACCCCCTTGGACCAAATATCACTTAAAAGACTCAAACTAACTTATATAGGTGATTTAAAATGGTAAATCATGTATTCTTTCCTAAGAAACCCTAACTTTCTATAAAAGGAAACTTTTTATATAAAGACTTAGTGGTTTAACACCTCATGACATCCAGTAGTGTTAATAAATCAAAAGCTATTAAGACATTAACCTCATGACACACCTAGTGCATCTCCATAACCCTAGAATTAGTGGATTAACACCTAAATCTTGATGGTAGGGTGCTAGACTTGAGACTTTTCCCGGCACACGAAGAAACCTTTTGCTTGAATTTTAAGGTGAGTTCTAGTGTTCCCTTTTTACTACTGTTTTTGGGATGAAACATGCTATACTTGAATTGAAACCTTTTTATGAGGTATTGTATGATGTTTGAATGTTGGGGTTAATGTTAGAACCTGCTTTTGTTTGTATCATGATTATTAATTCTTGTGTGAACCGCTTGTTTTATATGGGTAAATCTACTTGGGGAATCCCCCACACACAGTGCCTTCCGTGATGAACGGGAAGGGTACCACACTGAGATCCTACGGGGTCGTTTATGGCATGTAACAAGTTTTTATAAGATACTAGGTGAACCATCCGGCAGGTATGGTCCACTATTTTGGGGCTCAGTTCTTCCTTCGGGATTAACCGTAAAACTTAACTTTTGAAGAGGCTAGCCGGGACTGAGTGCAGGGTTGATTGTGATCCCCCATAGTAGTGAATCTTTTATTCTTTTATATCAAAGGTGGATTCTAATGAATCCTTTTGTTTTTAAACTTTAAGCACTTGAATTCACCAACTTTTTAGTTGACACAATTTCTTTTTGAGCATGTTTCAGGTAATCCATGAAGGGACTCTAGCTATTGTTGAAGACCTTAACCTAGCACCGTGACCATGGCATTGGCTTGTCTGATTTTTAAAACAATTTGAACAATTTATAATTATTGTTGATGAATACATTTTGTCCTTATGTTGGATGTGCAATTTCATTTGGGGGCTAGATCTGTTTCTAGACCTAGTAAACTTTAAACTTGTAATGCCATGTGATGTTCTCTCCTTTTTGTGCTCTTATGATGGCATGTTTCCACTGCCATATGTATTGCTAGTCTGTGACGTCCCACCCTACCTAGGCGCGGGGTGTGACAGATGGGTATCAGAGCCAAAGGTTGTAGAGAAGTCGAGAATACCATAGTAGACCCTAGGCTACAACCCTGATACCTTAGGACCATCCTTGTAAGAAAGTGTTCGGATGATCGAGTTGGGTAAATTGATGATTACACTTGATCAACGTAATCATGAATTTACCGGACACGCAAGTTCCAGCATGGACCTATAGGTAATGAGTGGACTTGTTCTTTTTAAAACATATGATTTCTGAAATTTCTTTTGTAGTGGTCTAAAAGTTTTTCCTAAGTGTTAACTACTCTATTTGTTGCTATTTGAAGAAGCTACTGATACCTGATACTATTACTTACTGATACCTCTGGTTATTAATACTATTGAGATATCTGATACTATTACCATCACTACCATAAGTACTATTATTATTACAATCATAAGCTATGAGAAACCAAATTACTCATGATATTTCTTGCAGGATAGCAAGACTATGGCTGACAAGGGTAAGGCACGGCATACGCCACTGACGGGACTGCACCATCTGGGAGCCTTAAGAAGGCGATACCGCGATCGAAGTACGAGGAGTATATGAGGAGATGCGGACATCCGGGATGGATATCCGTCACATCCGACAACACTGGGCCTTCAGAAGACTCTTCCTCGACATCCCCTTCCAGGAGCCGGACGCGCTCCCATTCACCTCATGTAGCAGCTCCTACACACTCACCTATCCCACCTATCGGGGATAGGGGTGCACGTGTGATCACCCGCACACACAAGAGTGCAAGGCCAGGTCCCTCAATCTCTTTTAGGATGCCACCTCCTCCTCCACCACCTATTAGGATTTCGACACCTGTACCTCCGTCATGTGACCCACTCCACCACCACCCACATGACGAGCACTGGATGCCACCGAGGCACAGCATGTATGATGGCCCTAGTGTGTTAGCTGGTGACAGGTACTCCCAGTCTAGCCGCCGGGCGAGCGACGTATGTCCCTCCGATGCTGCTCTGGATGAGATTTTGAATACCGTTCGTCGGCACGAGCTGACCCTCCAGCACGCTACTAGGACCTCTCAGTCTTCTTAGTTTTAGGCCATGATGGCTTCGCACGGGGTCCGGCGGTTGGAGCAAGAGCAGAGGAAGAAGAACTCTGGATGGTTAGGGTGGTTGAAGAAGAAGTGGATGTGAAGGCTTGGAGAGGATGTGGGATTATCTGTCTTGTAGACAGTTGAAGGAAACTATTTCTATTATTATTTGATACATTGTTATTATTATTATGGGGGTGATGGTAGCTTCCAACTTGTAACAGTGTAACTCTGAGACAACTATGCTTGCTGATATTATTAACTCTATCTCTCGGTGAAACTATTTAATCGATGCTTAAACCTTGCTGAACTATTTATATTGAATAACAATGTGTCATGTTATGCGTTGGGAATTTTGACCTATGTTCATTTTCGATGAATTGTCTTAAGCTAATTTAATGAAACATTTTCTTGTTAGAGGTATTTAGTGGTGTGTATAATACATTCCCTCTTTCTAGGACGTGATAGTTTAGGGTAAATGATGCATGGGCTACTCGAAACCAATTATGAGGTGCTAAACAAAAATTTATCTGTGATGCTATCAGAATGCCGACTAGGAGAGGAACCCACATCGGAAGAAGAGGAACTACTAGAGGCCGCCGTGAAGGGGCTAGACAAACCAGAAACCAAATCCCTACTCCACCAGGGACCCCTCGTGGAGAGAATGCAAACCAAGGGAATGATGAAAGGATTGCCAACCTTGTTGCACAACAGATTGCAAATGCTATTCCTACCATCACAGCCCATATCAACACAGACCGGAGCAACCCTGGTGGTGATGATGTATTCGGAAAAAATGAAGGGCAATAATGTGGAAGCTGAAGTGCTGAAGAATGGATGCTCCTATAAAACTTTCATGGCTTGCAAACCAAAAGACTTCTATGGCACAGAGGGTGCAATAAAGACATACCGATGGATCGATGAAATGGAAGCAGTCTTGGACATCAGTGAGTGTTAAATGGACCACATGGTGAGGTTCGCATTCCAGTCACTCAAGGGATCGGCTCTGGAATGGTGGAAGACGGTTATTCAGCCCCGGGGAAGGAACACTGCTAACAGAATGAGCTGGACCAAGTTCAGGCTACTGATAACCAACAAATACTGCCCCATCAATCAACTGGAGAAACTAGAGTCTGAATTCCTAAGTTTGGTGATGAAGGGTCCTTAATTACACTGAGTACATCAACCATTTCTTAGCCCTGTCTCGTTTGGTGCCACACCTGGTGACACCAGAGTCTAAGGGTGTAGCGCGTTTCATTTGGGGGCTACATCCCAGAGTTAGGGGAAAGGTTTGATCTTCCAGGCCTTTAACCTAACAAGCTGCGGTTGACTTCACCAGCAGTTTGACTGATGATTTGGTTAGGGCTGGGTGGACCGATCAAACCAGGACTGAAGATAAAAGGAAGCCGATGGGTGAGAAAAGGAAGTGGTTCGATGTGAAGAGAGCAATTGGCAGTAGTAGCGGGTCAAGCAAGAACAACTTTGAAGGTGTGAGGCGCGATGACCAAGGTGGAAGGACAAGGAAGCTATACTCGGGTACGAGCCCGTTCTGCAACAAGTACAAACTGCATCATCAAGGGGATTGCAACTCGATGCCCTACTTCCGATGCAAACGACCAAGTCATTTAATCAAGGATTGTACGTATGCATCGGGTAATCAATGCTATGAGTGTGGAGATCCAGGGCACATGAGGAACAAGTGTCCTAAATTAGGAAGAGATAAGGAGGCCAGACCCAACAAGCCTAAGGGGCGAGCATTTGTGATTGAACCAGCCGATGCTCGAAAGGAACCTGATGTGGTCAATGGTACGTTCCTTATAAATAACCATCCTGCTACCGTTCTCTTTGATACTGGAGCAACTGCTAGTTTTGTCTCTTGTGCTTTTAAGCCTTTTATTAACTTAAGTGCGTGTATCTTGACTAATCCATTTACCGTAGAATTAGCCGACAGTAACATTATAGAAACTAACGAAGTCATCAAGGATTGTTGTAAGGATTCCTATATGTCTGATGCAACCAAAACATCCATAGTCTCTCTGCATGCATGCACTGAAGAATAAAAGTAGAAATGCTTCGGAAGTTTTACACCATGCACTAGAAATATTCTAAGTGTAAAATGTTCTGAAGCCAAGAGCAACATCTTCTGAAGCCAAAAATGAAGTCTTTCGAAGCTTCAAAGACAAAGTCTTCCGAAGCTTCAAAGACAAAGTCTTCCGAAGCCAAAGAGTGAAGAAAGATTTCTTCCGAAGACTTATAGAGATATGCCTTTATCTGTTGTACTATACCATAAAGCTGGACCACCTTTCCGCTGCAACATTGTAAAGTCACCAACTTACATAAGTTGGTGAAAAGGTCCATGCTTTTGGTAACTTTACATTGAGGTCTTGAGTCCATGCTTTCTACTTTATGTACTTTTATCCTTTTTGTAATATATTAGGATGTGAGCTATGGCATGTCATAGTCACTAGTCCAAAGGCAAATCTACCTTTTGACTCTACATTTGATTTTGTAGTTGTCTAGTCAATTGTATCCAGCTGGCCTTCAAAGTATGGCCGGCTGTAGGATGTAGTATAAAGTATCTCAAGTACTTGTAACTTTCTATCGTATGCTTTGTAACAGTTGTAATAGAACTTTAGAAGCAATATACAACATTCTTGAAAACCAATTACTTGTGTTGTTTGCCATCTTGTTCTGTCTTATATTTACTTGTGTTCTTATCATCTTTCATTAAAAAGTTAACCAGTTCCCTATTTGATTTGTTAAGTGTTCTAAACAACTCTCCTCATTGTGTTATTGTGTTCTAAGTGCATACCCTTCATCGGTCCTGCATTTGGTATCAGAGCATTTCAGGCTCTTGATATAAGATCTCACCATCTTAAGATCCCTCACACACATAAAATACTTAACAACTCAAATGGCAGCTATTAGCAAAGCTGATATGGAAACTAGAACAATGACAAAGTATCCACTGATCAGTCCTGAAGACTTTGATACTTGGTGTCAAAGAATGGAAGGCTTCATCAAGTCTCAAGACTCTAGGATATAGGACTCTGTTGTTGAAGGACCTTACATACCAAGCACCACTTCTGCTACTGGTGGTGGTAAGATTCCTAAGGTTGTGGCTGATTACTCTAAAGAAGACAGGAAAAGAATAGAGATTGATCAGAAAGCCATGACTGCCCTTCAAACTGTTCTTCCAAACTCCATCTACAGAGGCTCAAGAAGTGCAAAACTACCAAGCAACTATGGGAAGCACTGAAACTAATGTATGAGGGGTCTACTGAAGCAAAGGAGAACAAGAAGGATCTCCTGAAGCAGCAGTTTGAAAACTTCACCTTTAAGGTAGGTGAAACCATGACTCAACAATACTTCAGGTATGTTGAGATTGTGGATACTCTAATGGATGTTGGAGTAACTCTTGAGAACAGGGACATTGTAAGGAAGTTTATCTCCTCTCTTCCTAGACAATGGACACATTATTGTGTTGTTATCAAGAGGACTGAGAACTTTAAGACTCTTACTCTTATAGAGTTGTATGGTATTCTTAGTGGCTATCAAATGGAGATGAACATGCAAAACTCATCTGGTAACTCCAGCAATCAACTGAGTTCAGCCCTCCATGTGGTTAAAAGGGAAAGCATTGAATCACAGCATCATCTTATATGCTTCCCTGACAACTCACAAAAGGGACCTTTCATGACCTTCCTAGAGACTCCAAGGGAAAGCTACAATCAAGGAAGTCCTTTCCAAGAGACAAGTTCTTCTCATGCCTTTGTCTCTACTGATGAAACCTTAGGAAAGTTTCTCTTCACTCTTGAAGATTTGGACTGTATCCATCCAGATGATCTGGAGTACATGGAGATAGTCCAGCAAATGGCTCTTCTCACTCATAGAGTCAAGAAGTTCTACAAAAGGACATGGAGAAAGTTTCCAAGCAATGCAGCCAGTGGAAAGTTTGGACTGGATAAAAGCAAAGTAAAGTGTTACAAAAGTAACCAGATGGGACACTTTGCAAGAAAGTGTAAGGCACCAAGGACAAATGGTGGCCAAACACAAACCAGACCAAACTACACTGAGAAAGCCCCCGAATGAGAAGCCAAAGCAGCAAGCTGCAGCTGCTGTTGAAGAAGGAGGCTTTAACTGGAGCTTTCAGGTGGAAGATGCATCCCCAAACCAAGCACTCATGGCAGACCATGATGAAGCCAAGGTATTGGAACATCTTTGTACTCCTGAATGCATTGCTAAAGTTCATAGATACAGGTCCTATAATTTAGAAATAAGATCTGAACTTGAGTCCTTAAATATCTTAAAAGCTGATTTTAAAAGAGCTGAAAATAATTATAAACTAAAGATAGAGGACTTACAGAAAACCATTTCAACTCAAACATGAGCATACAAATTACAAGACTCAAATCAAAGACCTCATTACAAAATTAACTGAATGCCAGGCTGAGCTTGTGATCAGCAAAGCCAAGGAAGAAATATGAGTTCTTGAAGAAGAGACCTTCAAGAACATAATATCCTCATCCTTGAATGCAAAAGTTTGTTATCAAAATAAGCAAGAACTAGGGTCTTGTAAAATAGCTCTTCCACACACAATCTTGTCTGTAAGATCTCCTAGGTGTGGAACTTGTGAAGATGAGCTTCCCCTCATAGATCCTGTGACTTAAGAGGATGAAGAGGAGATGGTGGAGAATGGCTCTGAGAAGAGTGAAGAAGAGCATTCTAAGAAGGGTCACCATCCCTTTAAGGAGAGCAAAGCTGTTGGGATGACCAAGTCAAGAAGAAAGAACTTGATCAGGAAGGCCAAAAGAAAGTCCAAAAAGGCTCAAGAGATCAAGGCCACCTTCAATTCTGCAAAGAAACAAGTCTTCATCTCTGCAGGATTTGAAGTGGTAAAGGCTAAAGACACCAACTTGAACTCCATCAACAAGAGTTATGGTTCATGTCCAAATCATCCCATCATCAAGAAGAAGGCTGATCAGTTATGCATCACTGCTATACAACCTGAACCATTAAGCTCCAAAGGTAGTTCTATCCCCACAAGAACGGCCATAACATTTGCAAAGATGAAGATGGAGAAGGAAAGTGATCAAGTTCAGCCTTGTTCACAAAGGAAAACTCTTAGAAGGAAGAAAATGGACTGTGTTATGTGTGGGAGTACTTCTCATCTTGCTAAGGATTGTGTTTACAATCCAAAGAGTACTCTTTACATGACCAAGAAAGAAACTTCTAAGAGTTTGGAAAAGAAGAAGCAAGCTTCGGAAGGAAAATCTGTTTCCTTCGGAAGCTCCAAAATGAAGAAGAAGACAAGTGGAAACTTGCCTTCGGAAGAAAATTTGGTCTCGGAAGAAAGGAATACTCCAGAAGCACTGAAGCCTGCTGCAGTGAAAGCAAGATCTTCCGAAGGTCCAGTCATCAAAACTTCCGGAGTCATCAAAACTTCTAAAGTATTGAAGGTCAAGTCTAAGCTTCCAAAGGTGGTGTGGAAGTTAAAGAAAGACCAAGTGGCTGAAATTTCTTCATCAACATCAGCAAATGATCCTTCTAGCATGACTATAGGATCAATTACTGTTGCATTGTCTTCAACTTCTTTTGATGAGCCAAGACCAATGATGCTTGGGTTTCCAAATGTAACTAATCATCTCTTTTGGGCAGGAACAGCTCTAGACAAACAGAAATATATGGATCATTGATAGTGGTTGTTTCAGGCACATGACAAGCAATAGGTCACTACTCCAAAAGATTGAAAGAATTGATGGAGAACAAATTTCTTTTGGAGGAGATGCAGGAGGTTACATTACAGGAAGGGGCAAGGTCACAAATGGTAAGCTCAGCATTGAGAAGGTAAACTTTGTCAAGGAGCTTGGGTACAATCTTCTGAGTGTATCCTAATTTTGTGATCAGAGTCATAACATGCTCTTCACTTAGCATGAGTGCATTTTTCTCAAGCCCGGGTCGGTAATTCCTCATGAGCACATCTTGCTCAGAGCCCCCAGGAAAGGGAACATGTACAAGATGGACTTGCAAGAAACATCTCCCTCAGGAGAAGTTTCATGCTTTCTGTCTAAAGCAAATAATGATGAATCTTTCCTCTGGCATAAAAGAATATGCCATGTAAACTTTAAAAACATGAATAAATTAATTAAGAATGATTTGGTAACTGGAATACCAAAGAAAGAGTTTACAAGTGATGACCACTGTGTTGCATGCCTGAAGGGGAAGCAACACAAGGTATCTCACAAGCCAAAGGAAAGAAATTCCATCATTAATCCCCTACACTTATTACATATGGATCTCTTTGGCCCCACCAATGTAATGAGTCTAGGAAGGACCTCTTATTGTTTGGTGATCACAAATGATTTTACAAGATTCACTTGGGTTTTCTTTCTTAGAATTAAGGATGAGACCCCTGAGATTCTGAAGAATTTCATCTTAAAGATTGATAATTAGTGTGATCACAAGGTCAAAACCATAAGATGTGATCAAGGAACTTAATTCAAAAATCAAATACTTGATACATTTTATGATGAAAAAGGTATTACAAGACAATATAGTGCTCCCAGGACTGCTTAGCAAAATGGTGTTGCTGAGAGTAGAAACAGGACACTAATTGAAGCTGCAAGAACTATGTTGTCTGACTCTAAACTGCCCATCACCTTCAGGGCAGAGGTAGTGAACACTGCTTGCTATGTGCAAAATAGAGTTCTAGTGGTTAAGACACATGGTAAGACTCCTTATGAACTTTGGCACAAGAGAAAACCTTTCATTGGTTTTCTCAGGTCATTTTGATGTCCTTGCACCATCTTGAATACCAAAGATCAAATTGCCAAGTTTGCTGAGAAATCAAATGATGGACACTTTATTGGATACTCTTCTCAAGCTAAAGCTTATTGAGTATACAATCTCAGAACTATAGTAGTTGAGGAGTCAGCCAATGTGACTTTCAATGAGCACACTCCCAGTGTGAAAGGTTCTGGTCCGGATTGGCTATTTGATCTTGATTTAGTTACCAATTGTTTTAACAAATCTTGTGAGAATGTTTCAGGACCTACAGATATACTACCTACAGGTGATCCTGATCCATGATTTGAGCTAAGAAGACTGACAGGATCAACGATCACAAGTTTGAGGTATAAAAGTATAATGCAGCGGAATGAAGAGATGAATTAGTCAAGTTATAGCAAGAGAGTGTTATTTGTAACAAATGCGAGAGAATATTTTCTGTGATTTGGAATGTTTCAATAATGCTCAATATTATTGCTCAATCATTCATATTCTACAATAAGGTTGGCACTCCTTATATAGAGTGCAATTACTGCTGTAATCACGGGGTGGTGATTACTAGCAGATTTAGTACAAAAATAACTACTTCTTAACAAACTACTGAAATGTTCACAACTACTGAGAACATGTCAGAGTGTTAAGTATAAAACATGAAATTACTGAAAAAGAAAACTACTGATGCTACAACGACTGAAGAACAAACTCTTCAGTCGTTTTACAAAACTACTGAAAATAGAAAATATAAAACTACTGAAAGCAAACCGTCACAACTACTGAAGAAGTCCTCTTCAGCTGTTGTGACAACATCTTCAGACTTTGTCTTCAGCACTTGTGTCTTCAGACTTTGTCTTCAGCACTTGTCTTCAGACTTTGTCTTCAGCACTTGTGTCTTCAGACTTTGTCTTCAGTTGTTGTCTTCAGCTGATGTGGACTTCAGTAGTTGTTGTGACGTCTGTGGGACTTAAAGGTTTTTCTGATCCGGCTCATTGGTTCTTTTGGTCCAACAAACTCCCCCTGAACCAATGCAGCCAAAACCTTTAACTTTATTGAGGTCCCACTTATTGTTGGCAAAATGGATGGTCTTTTTCCTTCTTGATCAGTTGAGAAGATGACCCATATAAGCACCGGCCTGGAAGTAAGTCCCTGATAATTTGGTTGGCAAAGTGTGGATGGGAGCTCTGTATTGGGGAATTGGACACTGAGCTGTTCCCCCATCCATGAAACTTACTTCCCATGTATGAGCCTGTAGGATTCTCTGGTGTATGCTCTGAGAAACATGATTTGTTCTTCCATAGTGAGATTCTCTGGTTCACCATCGAATAATCCTTCACGCCCATACAGCTCTGAGATGTATTTGGCCTGTTTGCCATTTTTGAGCTCAACCGTTGTGATCTGTCTGTAGGCAAACTCATCAGGATGATTACCTTCGAGTAACAGACTGAGCTCATTCTGTTTGAAGTTCTCAAGCTTCTTGTAGACTAACCCCTTCTTGATCACTCTGTTCTCTAACATCTTTTGGGGTGGCTGTTTAGTCTCATAAGCTTTCTTGAAGTCTTCAACAATCTCCCAGGGTGATACTACAAGGACCACTGTGATCTCTTCATCTACGATCCTCTTTATCTGGCCCTTGTATCGTGCAGGAATATCCTTCTTCACAATTCTGTGAGCCACCCTAGGATCAGGCCACATCCTCACCTTTTCTTTCTGATATTGAAATGTGTTGGCGAGGGTGTACAGTCTCAGAGCTTCTTTCTTCATACTTATTATTGATGAGGAGGCAGCATAAGTTTTATCTATACTTTTTAGCATCTCCTCATCATGAAGCCTTTGCATTTGCTCTTCTTCAATCTTTACCCTCACAGTTTCCATCTGTGAGGTGGGAGTGATGGGCATAGATTTGGCTTTGGGTAAAGTTAGGACTGCAGAAAGAGGCAGCCTATCTTCCTCCTCATCATCCTCTTCTTCTTCTTCTTCTAGCCTCAACATCCTTCTCTTCTTCTTCTTGGATGCATCATCGGCTGTTGGTTTTGAGGGTAAAGGAGTTGGTTTAATGGGTTGTGGTAGTGGTGATTTTGAAGTTGTGGGTTTTGCAGGTTGTTCTAGCATTCTTGTAATGAGTGAGGCTTTGGAGTATTTTGCTAGTTCATTTCTTTTTCCAGCACCTGCTTCATTTAAGGCTTCAATCACTAATCCCTTTGTATATGCTTCAGACGTACAGATCTTGGTGGTTATAGCCAAGATACTGTCCCTGGTCCATGACTTAATCTCTATCAATGATCTCCCAAGATACTTAGCAATAAATCTGATCATGATCTCCAGTCTTTCTCTCTCTAGCACATCATAGCTTGCCCATCTTGAGTTAATTTCTTCAACTTCAAGTCTTCTAATCTCTGAGTCAAGCTGTGCAGTGTCAAACCCTTGTCTGTATAGTTGGTCAATAATGGAGTCCATAGATTTGCTATGTGTAGCATCCGCCATTTTGACCATCTCATCAAGTTGGAGTTCTTTTTCTTTCCTTTCTATCTTCCTCTTCTTGTATGTGATGTGAAAGTCTTTGTGACTTTCACTCACTTGATCAGTGTCAGCTCCCTTCACATACTCTTTCTCCTTCTCAGTCTCTTTCTCAACAACCTCTTCTTCCTCTTGGTCTCTCTCTATCAGTATGCGCTTCCCTTTGTCTTTCACTGACTGACTCTCCCCCTTTTTGGTTGCATTGGTTGCAAGGGTTTGAGTAGTAGAAAGGCTTGTGCTCATAATCTCCTCCACTAGTGGCTGTAGAATTGAGGGAAGTTTGGCATCCAAGGTTTTGATCACAATATCGGTGATCATTGGGGTGATGAGAGGTAGGGATTTTTGGAATATAGCAGCTGTTTGCTCAGAGGGGTTCTGTCCCTGAGAAACAGTGCCAGAAGGAGAGGCTGGTGGATTGAATGTTTGTAGTGGCTCAGTATTTAGGAGACCTTCAGGTGAAGGTGCCATCTGTGGGTGTATGGTGGTATCAGATGGACTTGCTTCTTGAGAGAATTGGTCAAGTAGTCTTTGTAGTCTACTGACTTCTTCCTCAAGAATTGTGTTCTGGGCTAGAACATCATAAAAGAAGCCCAGGTCATCATCAGCAGATGCTGAATCACCTGACCTCTTGCTAGCAGCAAGATGTACATGCTCTGGGTGTAGACCAGATGTAGCATGTGCCCCTTTTTCTTGGAACTGGGGACTTCCAGCCTCAGGACGATGTCCTTCATCAGCTGTTGCCTCTGATGAGGTCTTAGCCATGTTACCAACCTCAGTCTGATCATGTGCTGATGCAGAAGAGGTGGCAGCCTCACCAGATATTCTTGTCTCCGTATCTACACTAGGAGACTGAACATTTAAACCCCTGTGCTGTGGGTTGTCAGAAGCATGTTGATCCTCTTCCTCCATATCTGTGGTTTTCCCTTTAAGTGGTTGTCTGGGAGGAGGAGAGGCATGCAGCTGAGTCAGCACATTTGCAATTATAAGTGTTGGACTTTGGGGGGCATTTTCATTTGGAGATGGGGTATTATGCACCTGGGGAGAATGGTGAGTTTCAATGGCAATCTCCTCAAATGAGGAAGATTCCAGATTTGTGGGTACCCCTTTATTGGTTGCTTCAGGTTCCTTTTGAGAGGAATCCTGAGCGGCTGTGGCTGGGTGAGTCTCTGATACTACTGGGGGGTTAACACCAGTGAGTATATCCTGTCTTTGTGGTACAGGAGCATCTTCAGGTGACTCATCTTCCTGAATAGCTGTTTTGGTTCGTTTTGTTTTTGGTTTGGTGGGGACTTTGGATTTTGTGGTGGTGGCTGTGGGTTCCAGCTGCGTGGGTTTGCGCAGCTTGGCAGCCATTTTGAGTGATTGGTCAGAGTTGTGCCGGGAGTATACTTCAGGCAATACAGCCATAGCAGGGACTCCCAGGCCAACAAGTCCCTCAGCTTGAAGCTGGTTTTCAATTATGGCCATTATAAACCGAGGATATAGTATCCAACGGTTAGAAAGTTGTTTTTGGGCCATATCCTTGAGCTCTAAGAATAATATTTCAGAAAAATTTAAAGGTTGTTGCTCAAGGATAGAGTACAATACCTGTTGCCACCTTGTGGACATTTGATCCCATGATGAAGTCTTTGGAGCCAGGCAAACATTTACCATATGAAAGATAAGCCGTTCAGCATCCTGGAAATGTTTCTTCAATATGGTAGAGGCACTCAGATTGCCTTCATATCCATGGTGGGCAAAGGATAGATCAGTGGTGCCCTTTGGATAGCTGGTTGGGAAAGTGGCATCATCCAGGTTGAGGGTTTGGCGAAGAATCTCTGGATTGATAACCACCTTTTGGCTATGGACGAACGAATGAAGTGACTCTGTGTCATTCTCCTCAGAGACAAGAGTGACGTTCGTCCAGAATTGGCTAAGGGATTCGGCATATATGGTGGGGTTTATCAGGAAGGCTGTTTGGTAAGGTGACTGGACCATTAAATCAATGGCGTTATGAAACTTGGTCCAGAATGGTGATTTAGTAAGGTGAGCGACACAGTTGTGTCGAGGTTTTAGTTGCATGGTCGCCATGGATGAAGAGAGGGTACAGAGTTTTTGAACGTTAGGTTTGAGAGTGAAGGTAAGAAAAACTCTGGTGAGATAAGGGATTTATAGGGTAGGGTTATGAACCGACTGAAGGTTTTTGGTGAGTCATCATTTGCTGAAACTGATGACGTGGCATTAACTTTTTGAGGTTGAAATGACTGACCGTATTGGTGTGATCATCAGTTGTTATAAAACAACTGAAGACTTGGTTTTAACTGTCAGACATTGAAACAGCTGAAGTCTTTGATTTAGTCTTCAGTAGTTATAAAACTACTGAGGACAATTTCGACTTCAGGTGGTGAAACAACTGAGGACATGGTGTTTGTCATCAGTAGTTGTGTAACTACTGAAGACAGTGGTTTTGTCATCAGTTGATGTAAACAGCTGAAGACGTAGCGGTAGTCTTCAGTAGTTGTAAACTACTGAAGACATAGCTGTGGCTTCAGTTGTTTAGAAACAGCAGTTGGAAAAACAACTGAAGAGGAATTGCTCATCAGCTGTTGTCGTCAATTCTTAGCTTTTCAGCTGTTTCAGTCTGACCTCCACATTAAAATGTTTCATTGGTCATCAGTACTTATCTGCATTTCTGACATCAGCAGTTGTAGTTACATCAGCTGTTGTGATTTCATCAGCTGTTATAACTACATCAGCTGTTTTAACAAATGAAGTACTTATATATGACATGGTTACCAATGATCATCAGTATTTATTACTGAGATTATCGGTAGTTGTCACTTATTCTAGCTGCAGCATACCAAGCCTTAACACCAGGTTGTGGAAGGTTGAACTATCCAAAGGCTTAGTAAAAATGTCTGCAAGCTCATCAGCACTAGGAACAAATTTTGGATCAATCAGACCTTTTTCAAAACAATCTCTAATAAAGTGATGTCTGATTTCAATATGTTTAGTCCTAGAGTGCTGGACAGGATTCTTGACAATACAAAGAGCTGAAGAACTGTCCATTAACAATGGAGTCTTAGTCTCAGTTATGCCATAATCCAATAATTGGTTTTGAAGCCATAATACCTGAGATGTACAACTTGCAGCAGCTATGTACTCGGCTTCAGCAGTTGATGTAGCAACTGAAGTTTGTTTCTTACTCTGCCAAGAAATCAAACAGTTGCCTAGGAATTGGCATCCACCAGAAGTTGATTTCCTGGTCAATTTACACCCTGCATAGTCACTGTCAGAAAAAGCAACTAATTTACCAGAATGTCTAGTAGAATACCATAAACCTAGAGATGGAGTGCCTTGCAAATATCTAAAGATCCTCTTGACTGCAATCAAATGAGACTCCTTAGGTGCAGCCTGAAATCTAGCACAAACACATGTAGCAAACATAATATCTGGTCTAGAAGCTGTTAGGTACATCAAGGACCCAATCATACATCTGTAAAGTGTTTCATCAACCACTTTACCTTTCTGATCTGTATCCAGTTGTGTGGTGTTGCACATGGGAGTAGAACAGGGTTTACAATTTTGCAAATCAAATTTTTCCAAAAGATTTTTTGTATATTTGGACTGATGAATGAAAATTCCATCAGCCTTTTGTTTGATTTGCAACCCAGAAAAAATTGTAATTCCCCCATTGCACTCATTTCAAACTTTTGTTGCATCAGCTTTGTAAAGTCATCACACAACTGTGGATCAGAGGATGCAAAAATAATATCATCTACATAAATTTGAACAAGTAGATTATGCTGCCCTGCTTTCTTAATGAACAAAGTTTTATCTATGGTGCCTCTAGTAAAATTATTTTCAAGAAGAAAGTTTGATAATGTCTCATACCAGGCCCTAGGAGCTTGTTTCAACCCATAAAGAGCCTTATCAAGCTTATACACCCAATTAGGATGTTTGTTGTCCTCAAAACCTGGTGGTTGACATACATAAACCTCTTCTTTAATTTTCCCATATAAAATGCACTTTTGACATCCATTTGAAAAACTTTAAGATTTTGATAAGCAGCATAAGCTAAAAACAATCGAATTGCTTCCAGTCTGGCTACAGGAGCAAAGGTTTCATCATAATCAATACCTTCTTCTTGTGCAAACCCCTGAACCACCAGTCTGGCCTTGTTCTTAACAATAAGCCCATTTTCATCAGTCTTATTCCTAAACACCCATTTAGTGCCTATTGCACACTTACCTGGAGGTAGAGGAACAAGTTCCCACACTTGCTGTTTCTTGAACTGAAGAAGCTCAAGCTGCATGGCATCAACCCATCCATTGTCTTTTAATGCAATGTGATAATTCTTTGGCTCTTGCTGACTGATGAAGAGAGCATAGAAGCAGAAATTTGACAATTGACTTCTTGTTGATACACCAGCAGTGATATCACCAATGATTTGAGACATAGGGTGATTCTTCAGATCTTGATACACAATGAGATCAGTGCAAGTGTTTGTAGCAGGCTCAGCAGCAACAGATGGTGATGGTGAAGAATTTCCTTGAAACCAATCAGTTGATGGTAGTTCAAAGGAAGTTGAAGTTGTCGAAATCTCATCAGCATTTGTTGTGGATTGTGCTGCTGGAGCTACAGGAACATCAGGTCTAGCTGAATCAGGCAGTTGATCAGTAAATCTGAAGAGGTGAGTACTGCTATCATCATCATCAGCACTAGCAGTACCACCAGGTGGAGAACTGTTGACATGAGCAACAGCTGGAGTTTGATGAGGAGCATATTGCAGTATGTCCAAATCAAATATCTCCACAGGATTTTGTGGAATCTTGTCCTTTGGAGATTCATTAAACTTAACATGTAGAGTCTCTTCAACTATCTTTGTTCTACAGTTGAAGACTCTGTATGCTTTGCAAGTTGATGAATAACCAACAAAATATCCTGCATCCACCTTAGAATCAAATTTCTGGAGTTGATCCCTTGTGTTGAGAATGAAACAAGGACATCCAAAAGCTCTAAAGAATGAAATTAGAGGGGCCAAATGATGAAGAACTTCATATGGAGTTTTCATCAACCTCTTATTCACTAGAGCTCTATTTTGGACATAACAAGCGGTATTGATAGCTTCAGCCCAAAAAGTCATTGGCAATCCAGAGTCAGCCAACATGGACCTTGCAGCTTCAATAAGGGTCCTGTTCTTTCTCTCCACTACTCCATTTTGTTCAGGAGTTCTTGGAATGCTAAAATGCCTCTTGATTCCCTTTGAGAGGAAGAACTCATCAAGTGTGTTGTTTCTAAGCTCAGTTCCATTATCACTTCTAACACACTTGACTGAGAGGGAATACTGCTTCTCAACATACAACACAAAGTTGATAATCTCTGAGGTGCTTCATCCTTTGAATGCAAGAAGAAAGTCCATACAAATCTAGAGTAATCATCCACAATTACTAGACAGTATTTCTTCTTAGCCATACTCATCACTCTCACAGGACCAAAGAGCTCCATGTGAAGAAGTTGTAAGCAGGCTGTGGACTTAGGTTCTTCAATGGAAGGAAATGAAACTTTGTGCTGTTTTCCTTTTAGACAAGCAGTGCAGTCATCTTCACATTTGAACTCCTTCATGGGCAATCCCCTTACTAAACCATGGGTAATCATCTGATTTATGTTTTTGAGATTAACATGACTCAGCCTTCTATGCCATAGTGTAGATTCTTGAGGGGAAGCCTTGGAAAATAGGCAAGGATGGCCTTTGAGATCTATTTTCTTAGAAAGATCTAAGGCATACACTCTACCTGTCCTGTTGGCCTTAAGGAGAGTGTGTTTATCCAACACCTTGTCAATCAAACTCAGAACTTTGGATGACAGAATCCGGCAGTTCTGACTTGTGAAAAGAGCAACATGGCCTTTGTCACACATTTGACTGACACTCAAGAGGTTGTACTTGAGATTTTCCACATGGTTAACATCATCAAACTTTATTTCCCCATTGGAAACAAAGCCTTTGCCGATGATGTAACCCTTTGCATCATTGCCAAAGGATACAAATCCCTTCTTTCCTTGAGAGTAGTCATTAAGAAGTGATCTGTTTCCTGTCATATGCATGGATCCTCCACTGTCTACATACCAGATGCCTCTGTGGCATGTTGAAGAACCCTGCAGAACAAAGCAAATTAGTTAGATTTTGAGACCCAAACCTTTTTGGTTTTGGGCCTATTCACATCAACAGATGGTGGACTAACAAGTTTGCTAGAAATAACAGCTTGAGAGGAAGAAGATGGTGGAAAAGAGGAATCCTTTGGCTTGGACCTCCTTTTCTGTGGATTCAACATAGGAGCATCTAATTGGTTGACTCTTCCCAATAGATGTTGAACCATCATAACCAGCTGTGTCTGATTTTGTGATAGAGCTTTCAGCTCTTCAGACACATTAGGACTGGAGTTTGATAAGTTCTTATGTTGCACCTTCTTCTTTTGAGCAACCTCAGCTGTTACCTGTTTAACCCCTTCCTTTTTGGATTTCTTTTTGGACTTGGGATTACAGGATTTGATGTTGCTGGTACAAATGTGGCTTTAAACTCATTTTTCATTTTTACCATTTTCTCTTTAATTTCATCTTTATTTTTGAGTTTGGATCCTCTTTTGTACCAACAATCATCAGTGAGATGATTAAACAAACCACATACTTCACATGGTTTATTTTCATCTTTTGTTGATCATCAACTAAAGAGGATGAAACTACTGAAGACTTGCTCTTCAGTACTTTGGAAGCACTATTTGCTATCTTGGCTTCCTCTTTAGTAGTCTTCAAACTCTTTCTACTGACAGTTTTCTTCTTTTCAGTGCTGTCAGTAGTTGGAGCTTGAACTTCAGGAGTTAAATCTTGCTCTCCAGTCCTTTCAGACTTTCTGACATAACTCCTGAGTTGACCAACTCTTTGATCATGTGAGTGTCAGCAATTGAACTATCAATATTAGCTGATAAGTTCTGAGAGGGCTTATTGCTGACTTCAACTTTTGATGATGCTTTATCAAAAAGTGAATCACATGATGAGGTGGATTGGTTATTGCTTTCTCCATCAGATTTCACCTCTACTCTTGGAGCAAAATCTGTAGGAGGAGCAGTGTGATTATAACCAATGCCAAACTTCACATTGGAAGCTGATTGCTTACTAAGAAGCATCTCAAAACCTTTGCATGATTTCACCCATCGATCACACTCTACTTGGGTGACTGCAAGGGTTTCTTTAAGACTTTTCTGGTCCTCCAGAATAACCTCTAGCTTAGCCTTTTCATCATTTAATTGGCATTTAAGCTTATAAATCTCATCATTTTTATTATTAAGAACAGACTCATACTCAGCTTGTCTTTTGGAAATAGTTTTCTCAAACTCAAGTTTTTCATTTATTAATGCTACATTTGCCTCTCTAATAGAGACAAAAGCAGCAATGCAAGATTCAGAACATAACTTGGCTTTGGCTTCTGAAGATACCTGAGTTACCTGTGAAGATGATGCAGTTGCAGCAGGAACCCTCAGTTGATTCCAGAGCCATAAGTGCCAGATTTCCAAAAGGACTATCACCACCATGTTGATCAGTACTTGTGAACAATTGTTCATGACCAGACATGTCATCTGGCAAGCTACTCCAATCAACAACTTCTGGGGTGAAAAAGCTGTGTTGTTGAGGCTGAGGGGGTTGATGAGATGGTTGAGGTTCTGGAAGTGCATGAGGTTGTGGTACCATAGGAGCTTGAACTTGACCGGCTTGTGGCATGTAATAACACGGGTAAGGATAAGGCATTTGACCCTGAGGAACAAAGTATGCAGGAGATTGTAGTTGAGACTGATGACCAGAATTGACAGGATGTTGCCCTTTGTTTTGTTGACTATTGCTAGGAAAAGTCACAAAAGGTGCAGAGGAATTAGATCCAGATGATCTACATTCTCTAGCAAAGTGTCCAAGCCTTTGGCATCTGTGACACCTCAACTTACTCTTGTCAAAACCAACTTTGGTTTTGCCAGAGAGTCCTGGGAACTTTCTTCCAGTTCTTTTATAGAACTTCTGAGATCTGATATTTATCAAGGCCATTTGGCTCAAAATATCCATCTCTTCTAAGTCATCATCAGCAATCCCCTTGAGATCATCCATGATGAAACATAGATTGTCATTATTACACCCAGAAAATTGACTATCAACACTCACAAATGCTGAATCAGAAATATTTGAAGAGAAATCAATATGCTCATCATACTGGCATTCAGATGAAGCATATTCTGACTCATGACTAACCAGAGCAGTATTGCCTGGTACAAAGTCCTCAGTGAGCTTACCAGATGAAGACAGTTTTCTCTTTTGTTCTATCTCTCTCTCAAATGTGAGTAGTTTCCCATGAAGTTGGGTGAGAGATAGTTTGTCCAAATTTGCACTGGAGCGTAGGACAATGGTATATGTGTCCCATCTCTCAGGCAATGATCTGAGAAATCTGTTATTCATCTGAACATTAGTGTACTCATGTTTGACCATTTTCAATTCAGAGATCAAACAAGAGAACCGCTCAAACTGTTGAGTCAGTGTCTCACCCTTCCTATGAGAGAATGTCTCATATTGTTGGGCAAGGATCTCTCTATTATTTGCCAAGACCTCATCTGTTCCTCCAAATTGTTCTTTCAAGGCATTCCAGAGGTCATGGGCAGATTCATAGTGCATTAACCCAGAATAAATTTCATTTGGTAGCGCCATGGCTAGAATTCCATGAGCTTTTGCATCTATCTCAAATAATTTCTTATCTTCATCTGAGTATTGATCCTTCCTCTTCGGAACCATTTGATTGGTTTCCGGGTTATTCACCATAGGCTTATGTGGACCATGTACCACCGATGTCCAACAACCTGAACTGTTAACAGACAGGTGATGGAGCATACGACGTTGCCATATGTTATACTCATTCCTAACCAGCATTGGAGGCTTGGTTGAGGAACCAGTATTGTGAGGATCATTGGAAGGAGTAGTCATTTTGAAACCAAAAACAATTTTATTCAAGCAAAAATTTTGACACACCACAACAAACTCAATGAAAACCGAGAATAAGTCTCAGGATGAATGATTAAAACACAGAAAATTCACTCTCTTTAACAGTTTCTTGCAAAAGGATACTAATTCACTCAAACTTGGATCTTGAAGAGCAGTTTCAATGATCAATTATTAGATCGATCAATGATTAACCAGCTCTGATACCATTTGACAGGATCAACGATCACAAGTTTGAGGTATAAAAGTATAATGCAGCGGAATGAAGAGATGAATTAGTCAAGTTATAGCAAGAGAGTGTTATTTGTAACAAATGCGAGAGAATATTTTCTGTGATTTGGAATGTTTCAATAATGCTCAATATTATTGCTCAATCATTCATATTTTACAATAAGGTTGGCACTCCTTATATAGAGTGCAATACTGCTGTAATCACGGGATGTGTGATGATTACTAGCAGATTTAGTACAAAAATAACTACTTCTTAACAAACTACTGAAATGTTCACAACTACTGAGAACATGTCAGAGTGTTAAGTATAAAACATGAAACTACTGAAAAAGAAAACTACTGATGCTACAACGACTGAAGAACAAACTCTTCAGTCGTTTTACAAAACTACTGAAAATAGAAAATATAAAACTACTGAAAGCAAACCGTCACAACTACTGAAGAAGTCCTCTTCAGCTGTTGTGACAACATCTTCAGACTTTGTCTTCAGCACTGTGTCTTCAGACTTTGTCTTCAGCACTTGTCTTCAGACTTTGTCTTCAGCACTTGTGTCTTCAGACTTTGTCTTCAGTTGTTGTCTTCAGCTGATGTGGACTTCAGTAGTTGTTGTGACGTCTGTGGGACTTAAAGGTTTTTCTGATCCGGCTCATTGGTTCTTTTGGTCCAACAAAGACCTTCTAGTTACACATCTTCAGCCCAGTGGTAACTAATCCTGCAAATGAAGCTTTCTACCAGCACATGAAATGACAATCCTGCTGATGCTTATGGGGAGCTTCAAATTCCAGCTTAGAGGCATAAAACTCAAGAGAAGGAGCTTCAAATGTTGGAGAAAATGGTGGTGGCGAAAGTGATCAGGAATTTCTTGATGCTGATAACCACTGCATTGAAGACAACATCAATGATGTCACGCACTCATTGGATCAAGTCAATCTTGATAAGTGTGTTGAGTTGAGGGTGAATCTTCTTTGCCATATAAAATTTTTCAAATTTAGATCTCTCTAAGCAACTTGCTGTGATCCCTCTACTAAGGATCCACAGGTCTCATCCTACCACAAACATAATTGGAGATGTTGATTCAGGGGTGAGAACAAGAGGCAAACCCATGAAGAAAAAGTTTTCTTCACTCTTGTTTTCTTGTCCCAGATAGAGCCAAAGAAAATTGATGAGGCTCTAAAGGATGGAAGTTGGGTTGAAGCTATGCAAGAGGAGCTGCTTCATATCAAAAGGCAAAAGGTTTGGAACCTATGTCCTCTTCCTCAAGGGAATACTACAATAGGAACCAAATGGGTTTTTAGGAACAAGAAGGATGATAGAGGACTTGTCATCAAGAACAAGGCAAGACTAGTTGTCAAGGGTATACTCAGAAGAAGGAATTGACTACACCAACTGTTTTTGCTCTGTAGCAAGACTTAAAGCTGTTAGGATATTCCTAGCTTTTGCTGCATCGAAGAACTTCAAGGTCTACCAACTTGATGTCAAGTGTGCTTTTCTTTATGGGGTGATTGATGAAGAGGTGTATGTTAGACAACTACCTGGGTTCGCAGATCCTGATCATCCTGATTATGTTTGCAAGCTTGATAAAGCTCCTTATGGGCTGCACCAAGCACCAAAGAAGTGGTATGAGACTCTATCGTAGTATCTCTGTCAACATGGCTACAAAAGGGGTACTATAGATGGAACTCTCTTCATCAAAGGAACAGGAAATGACATAATGCTAGTTCAAGTATATGTAGATGACATTATCTTTGGGTCAACTAATCCAAAGCTCTACAAAGACTTTGAGAAGCTGATGAAGGATAGGTTTGAAATAAGTGCCATGGGGGAACTCAATTTCTTTCTAGGAATTCAAGTGAAGCAAGTTGACAATGGCATCTTCATAAGTCAAAGTATGTACAAGACATACTTAAAAGGTTCAACATGACTGATTGTAAGGTTGCTAAGACACCCATAGCCAGACATCACTCCCTTGGACCTGATCTTGAGGGGGAGTGTACTGATGAGCATCTCTATAGGGCAATGATTGGGTCTCTTATGTACCTCACAGCTAGCAGGCCAGATATCATGTTTGCTACATGCATTTGTGTAAGACATCAAGCCAACCCTAAGATGTCACACCTGGTCACTATCAATATAATTTTAAGATATCTCAAAGGTGCTCCATCACTTGGCCTTTGGTATACAAAGAATTCTGACTTTAATCTGTATGCTTATACAGATAGTGACTATGGTCGTTTCAACATGACTGCAAAGTCTACATCAGGGGGATGTCCAATTTCTTGGTGGAAGAGTGTCTCTTGGCAATGTAAGAAACAATCCCTTGTGTGTCTGCATCAACTGCTGAGGCTGATTGAATACATTGTTGTTGCAAGTGCTGTGCTCAAGTGCTTTGGATTACACTATGGATTCACTTTAAACGAGACTCCCATCCATATAGACAACATAGTGCTATATCCCATCACAGAAATCCTGTGCAGCACTCAAGGACAAAGCCTATTATATAATCAGGTATCATTTGATTAGAGATAACTTTGAAAAGAGATTAATCAAAGTAGTCAAAGTTAACACTAATGAACAATATGCTGATCTGTTCATCAAAGCTTTTGATGAGCAGAGATTTAAATATCTTGTATCAGCTATTAGGATGATTAACTTTGAATAGCTTTTCTTAAAACTTAATCATATTTATTTCTAGAAACTGTGTGTCCTAAGTTGTCTATTTTATCACTTTCATAAGCCCTTGTTTTTCTTTGGAAGAAAATCTTTTCAAAAAGACTTTTCTTAGATTTTTGAAAATCTTGATCTCTTTGGAAGATTTAAATTTACCTTCGGAAGAAATTTATGTCTTAGTAAACAAATAATTGCTTTAGTGATTTTACCTTCGGAAGAATTTCTGAAATATCTTCCGAAGCTTAAAATCAACTTAAGTACTCTGTATGTTTTCAAAGAACAAGTTTCTTCCGAAAGCAATTTACCTTCGGAAGTTTTTATTCTCCTTAGAATATCATGCGAGGCCAATTTGCCTTTGGATGCTTTTTCTTCAGAACTTCCAAAGCAAATAACCTTCGGAAGATTTCTCGACTTCCAAGAAAACTACTTTTTAGGAAAAAGTTAACTACTTTTTAGAGGTGGGACCGACATCCGGATTTCAATGTTTATCCTCTTTCATTAACTTTGTCTCAAATCCTTTTCACATAAATGCCCAACGGTTCCCCCTTCTTTCACTATCTTCCTCAATTACACTATTTCTTAAACCTAAATTCTCCCAAACCGCCTTTGTTTTTCATCTTTCTTCATCCTTAAGCTTCTAAAATGGCCAACCTAAACCGCAGAAACAACCCATATTTCTCCATGCAACTGCACAGGCAACACAACCAGGTTGCTCTGTTAAGCTCTGAGATAGATGAAAGTTTCTCAGAGATTTGCCGTTTCTTAGTTCTATCCAACTACTTCACCTCCCTAACCATTGATCCTACTCTCTATGAGGATCATCTACTTGAATTTTGGAAGACCTGCCAAGAGGTCATTATGGATGGGGAGAAGGCACTATCTGCCACAGTGTAAGGGAGGACAATCTTCATCACTCCGGCCATCATCAACACTCACTTGCAGCTGGATGATGAAGAAGGTGAGTTGTCCTTCCCAAAGTAATGTGTCAATCATTCTTTTGAGTAGATAGGCTATGAAGGAGATTTCTCTATAAAAACCTTCAGGAAAGGGAAGGTCTCATCCCAGTGGAAATACCTGCTTCATGTGGTTATCCACAGCTTGTCAAACAAGCATGGAGGGTGGGACCAGATTCCTGAGGATCTCTCCTTCATAGTACATGGAATGGTTCAAGGGGTCAAGTTCAGGTACTCTCAGTTTGTTTATACAAATTTGCTTGCTAACTTGGAATCCTTAGAGTATTACATGTTTCCTAGATATGTTCAACACATTCTCAACGGTGAACTGGGCTCATAGTTGAGGGAAACAGATAATGTTCTTAAATTGGGACAGATGAAGCCCGACATCTTTAAAATTATGAAGAAGCCAACTGTAGGCTTCTTAGGGGTAGAAACAACCCTTGTCCCAAAAATGTTAGAGCTCATTGCTCAAGGTGACAACCTAGCAACACAAGCTAGTGTTGAACCCACACCTTCTACCTCTCAACCACAAAAAAAGACCACAAATCACCATCACCTACCAAATAAAATCCAAACGAACCCCTACTCAAGCTATTGAGTCTGTGCAGGCCCCCATATACTCACCCATACAGGAGGAAGTGGACATTAGAGCTCCCACTTCCCCTAAGAAGCAAACCACTCCCATCTCTTAAACAATCAGGGATGAGGATACTCATGCTCACCCTGATGAGCTCATAAGCCAAACTGCCTTATGCCCTCACTCTGAGTCTCAACACTCAAGTGAACAACCTTCAAGGGATAGTTACCATCCCCAACCTTTAGACTTTAATCAACCCATTCCCAACCTCTCATTCTATATTGATGAAGACTTAGGTTTCAGTGGGTACCATGAGTCTCTCTACTCTTCCCCTACTCAAAGAGAGATGAGTACTCCTGAGTCTCTTTTGTCTAGCCCACATCAGTCACCTATCATTGAGGTGGATACTTCTGAACATGTTCAGGATATTCATATAGAAGAGGCTCTCACTTTTGCAAGTGATTACATCAATAAGACCTCAACCATGGCAACTCAGCCCATTGACACCTCAACTAAGGATGCCAATATGCAGAGGAAATCCAGCAGCCAAGAACTTGAGGCTGGTGGTGAGAGAGAGGACTTTGGTCCAATCATCTCATCCCCCAATGATTCTTCTGATGAAGATGAGGTGAATCTGAGACTAAAGGTGCAAAAACTATCAAAAACATGCTCCTATTTAGTCTCTAACGTTAGTCACCTTGAATCTCAGGTGACTACCCTGCATAATAGGATCAATGATCAGCAACTTGAGATATCTTATCTCAAGGAAAAACTAGCTGGGAGACCTTTAAGAGGAGCTCAACAAGGAACACAAGAACCTGCGAATGTGATTGACCTAACCTCTAGCTCACCTATGCAAGAGGGTGATGCTACCAAAAAGGGGGAGAAAGTCATTACAGTCACAGAACCTAGGAGTTCTTCAGGAAGTATGGACATTAAGGATTAACCATCCTCACTTGAAACTGTGCATACTCAGCAACTTCCTCAAGTTTACATTAATGTGGACATTATAGACTCTGTCATTAGGAGTCTCTTTGAGGAAGGCATTCGAAGGGCTGTGTCATCTCCACCTCATTCTTCACAGAGTTCAAGGGCAGCAAAAAGTATTCAATTTTTAGACCTTGAACTATTATGAAGGTCTTGACCTGATCAACATGCCACTTGTCAACCCAAGTCAATCAAGACAAGCTGACAGGTTAGCACTCAGGATTCAAGATAGAATTACTAAAGAGTTCAGCCTTAGAAGAAGACAAAGGCAATCAGGTAATGTCATTGGTCAACTGGATGCTGAGGCAGACCCTGAGATTAGCTACAAAGGGAAAACCTTGGCTGAAGGCCCAGTGATAGAGCCTAGGAGCCCTGTCACAGCAACAACTGCTTCAGAAATTCATTCCCTCAGTGAAACACCTGCTGGTGAAGGTGTCTCACAACTTCTCTCTGGCCAGAGCTTGGATGCTACACCAATCAATGAAGGCCAAAGCTCTCTCCACCCTGTGTCACAAAGGTCTGTGGGTGATAATAGGAAAATGATTCTAACTCCTGAGGAGATTGAGGAGGAGGAGAGAGAGAGGAAGAGGAAGCTAAGGGGAGAAAGTTGCTCTGGGTCTTCAGGCTTTATGCAAGCTGCAATCAGGGCTGCCCCCAGACCAAACACTCAAAAAGATGAGTTGAGGGTAGTCAGGATTATCTACCTGCAGTCCAGGAACTATGACATAGATGAGATTATATCTCTCCCCTCAGAGCAATTAAATGAACTGGCTGACATGGACGTGTCAAGAGAGATGAAGGAAGCAGAGGATGCAAGGTTACTTCTTCAATTCAAAGAGGAGAAGAGACAAAAAAGGTTAAACAACTTATGCTCCAACTCTCTCCCCAGTTCAAGAAAGCCCTATGCAAGAGGATGTGGCAGATACACAAGAACCTCAGGTAGACAAGAAAATAGATAGGCAAAACATGATCAACTACCTGAGTGCCACAGTTCTCTACCAAGCATCTGCACTTCTTCCCGTGTCCTTTGAGTACATTGAGTGTGAGTATCTCAAACAGCTTGAACTTCAAGTGCTCAAAGAACAAAAGGTAACAAAGAAAAAGATGAGGGAAGATGCTGCAAAGTCAAGAGCCATCATCCTAAAGAGTATGAAAAAGTCTGCAGACAGACAAAGGATGATGAGCTTCTTGAAGCTGTATGGATTCTCCGGAAGGAGACTTGGCCCTATGTCTCTATCCACAATGGAAGAGCATATCAGGGTAATCAAGCAGAAGATTAAGAGTGGAGAGCTGATTGACTTACACTCCCCTACAAGTCAAATCCCACCTGAAGTGGAGGTTAAGGTTGAACAACCTGAGATAACACAACCTGGACCTCCTACTGAGCCTAAGCAAGCTTCATCTACTTATCCACAGCAGGGTCAAACTCCCTTTCCCTCTGAACCTGTGAGGGAGGAACACCAAACTAAGAAAGACAAGGATGATCAACTAGGTGCTGCAGACCAGTCTTCTCAGTTGAAGTCTTCTAAGAGGAAGAAGAGGATGGCTTCCAAACCAAAGTCAAAGAAGAAGAAGCCTGAATCATCCACCTCTACATCTTAGGCTGAGTCAGATCAACCTGAGGAAGTGCATGAAGAGGCAGCCGAATCAACTCCAATTCAAGTGGCTCCTCTTGTAGCCGAGAGACCTATCTTATCCTGGACCTTCACTACTAATCCAGAGAGATGGCATGTGATCAGAGATCAAGGTGTTGAGAATGTCTATACATGGCAAGACATAATCAACTTACCTCTGCATGATCTCTTTTAGATGAGAAGATATTATAAGAGTCTGAGTGATCCTGACCATCTGATGAAGAAGGGTATGGTTATCATCATCCTGATGACTACAAACATATGAAGATCTTCAAAATGTTTTGGTAGCATCAGCCTAGGGGGAGTTTGTAAGGATTCCTATAAGTCTAATGCAACCAATACATCCGAAGTCTCTCTGCATGCATGCACTGAAGAATAGAAGTAGAAATGCTTCGGAAGTTTTACACCAAGCACTAGAAATATTCTAAGTGTAAAATCTTCCGAAGCTAAGACCAACATCTTCCGAAGCCAAAAATGAAGTCTTCCGAAGCTTCAAAGACAAAGTCTTCCGAAGCCAAAGAGTGAAGACAGATTTCTTCCGAAGACTTTTAGAGATATGCATTTATCTGATGTACTTTACCATAAAGCTAGAGCACCTTTCCACTGCAACTCTGTAAAGTCACCAACTTACATGAGTTGGTGAAAAGGTCCATGCTTTTGGTAACTGTACATTGAGGTCTTGAGTCCATGCTTTCTACTTTATGTACTTTTATCCTTTTTGTAATATATTAGATGTGAGCTATGGCATGTCATAGTCATTAGTCAAAAGGCAAATCTGCCTTTTGACTCTACATTTGATTTTGTAGTTGTCTAGTCAATTGTATCCAGCTGGCCTTCAAAGTATGGCCGGCTGTAGGATGTAGTATAAAGTATCTCAAGTACTTGTAACTTTCTATCGTATGCTTTGTAACATTTGTAATAGAACTTGAGAAGAAATATACAACATTCTTGAAAAGCAATTACTTGTGTTGTTTGCCATCTTGTTCTGTCTCATATTTACTTGTGCTCTTAGCATCTTTCATTAACAAGTTAACCTATTCCCTATTTGATCTGTTAAGTGTTCTAAGAAACTCTCTTTATTGTGTTGTTGTGTTGTAAGTGCATACCCTTCACCGGTCTTGCAACTGTGTAATGAATTTAGAAAGTAGCATATTTAGGATTAACCCGATTGGTATTAACTTAGGAGGATTTGATGTGGTTGTTGGTATGGATTGGCTGGCTAAGCATAGAGCCGAGATCGTGTGTGATGAACGCCTGCTTAGAATACCGTTGAGCGTGGGAAAGTGCTAGTGGTTCGTGGCGAAGGAAGTGACACGCTATGTCCTATGATATCTCATATGAAAGCTACCAAGAGCCTTAAGAAGGGTGCCCAGCTTTTATAGTCTATGTAATGAAGGATAAAGAGGAGAAGAAGATTAAGGATATTCCAGTGGTTTCTGAATATCCAGAAGTGTTTCTCGAAGATCTACCGGGACTCCCTCCGAACCAACAAGTGAATTCCAAATAGATTTGCTACCTGGTGCTGCACCAGTAGCCAAGGCACCATATCGATTCACCCCTCACGAGATGAAAGAACTAATGCTGCAGATCCAAGAACTACTCGACACCCATGGGGTGCACCAGTGTTATTTGTGAAGAAGAAGGATGGAACCCTACGAATGTGCATTGATTACCACGAACTGAACAAGCTGACTATAAAGAATCGTTACCCTCTCTTGAGGATTGACGACCTATTCGATCAACTGCAGGGAGCTAGTTACTTTTCTAAAATAGATTTGAGATCAGGATATCATCAGCTGAAGATAATAGAAGAAGACATACCTAAAACGGCCTTCAGGACGAGATAAAGACATTATGAGTATCTAGTCATGCCTTTTGGACTGACTAACGCACTAGCAGCGTTTGTGGATCTCATGAACCGTGTATGTCGCCCGTATCTTGACAAGTTCGTGATCGTGTTTATCGAGGACATCCTGCTCTACTCCCGTAGTAAGGAAGAGCATGAGAAACACCTTAGACTGATTCTTGAGTTGCTCAAGAATGAACAATTATATACCAAGTTCTCCAAATGTGAATTTTAGATGCGAGAGATTCAATTTCTAGGGCATGTAGTAAATAAGAACAGGATTCAAGTTGACCCTTCTAAGATTGAGGCGATTAAGAACTGGAAAATTCCTGAAACCCCTACCTAGATAAGGCAATTCCTTGGATTGGCCGGATACTACAGAAGGTTTATCAAAGACTTCTCGCGCATTGTGCAACCGTTGACTACTCTTACTAAGAAGAATACGACCTTTGTGTGGGAACGAGAGCAGAATGAAGCGTTCGAAACACTCAAAGAGAAGTTGTGTAGTGCACCTATCCTCGCTCTCCCAGAAGGAATTGAGGATTTCGTGGTCTATTGTGACGCTTCGCGTCAAGGACTAGGATGCGTACTAATGCAGCGCAACAAAGTAATTGCTTATGCATCGAGGCTACTAAATGATCATGAGAAGAACTACACAACTCATGATCTAGAATTGGGTGTCGTGATGTTTGCACTCAAAATGTGGAGGCATTATCTCTATGGCACGAAGTGCAATATTTACACCGATCATAGGAGTTTGCAACACATTCTGGATCAGAAGATGCTAAACATGCGCTAGAGGAGATGGGTCGAGTTACTGAATGATTACGAGTGTGAAATACGCTACCATCCGCGCAAGGCCAATGTAGTGGCAGACGCCTTAAGTCGGAAAGAAAGAGAAAAACCTCTACGCGTTCGTGCCTTAAGGATGAGTGTGTACACCGTCCTTATCGCGAGACTAAAGAAAGCACAAGGCGAAGCGCTAAAGGAAGATAAGCTAGCGGAGGAGATGTTAAAACGAATAGAGAAGAGATTTAAGTTGAGCAGCGATGGTGTATATAAGTATGAAGGGAGAACGTGGGTGCCAAAGCATGGGGGAATTAGAGAGGTAATCCTCGACGAAGCCCACAAAACTAGGTACTCGGTTCACCCTGGAAGCGACAAGATGTACCACGATCTAAAGGCCCTTTTCTGGTGTCCTGGGATCAAGAAATCCATTGCTGTTTATGTTAGCAAGTGTCTGACGTGCGCCATGGTGAAGGCTGAAAATAAAAAACCGTCAGGGACGCTGCAACAGCCCGAAATTCCAGAATGGAAGTATGATAACGTTACAATGGATTTCGTCACAAAGCTACCCAGGACTTTTAGAGGTCATGACACTATTTGGGTAATAGTGGATCGTCTAACTAAATCAGCTTACTTCTTGCCGATTAGAAAAGACTACGGCCTGACGAAACTGGCTCAATTGTATATTGAGGAAATAATGACCAGACATGGTGTGCCTTTGTCACTCATCTCCGACTGTGATAGCCGCATCATTTCATGTTTCTGGAGATCACTCCAGCAAGCCTTAGGAACCCGTTTAGATCTAAGCACTGCATACCACCCACAAACTGATGGTCAGAGTGAAAGAACTATTCAAACCCTGGAAGATATGCTAAGAGTTGCGTGATTGACTTTTGGAGGGAACTGGGACATCATCTTCCTTTGGTAGAGTTCTCCTATAATAATAGTTACCACGCAGTATAAAGGCAGCTCCGTATGAGGCCCTATATGGTAGGAATGCCGATCACCATTTTTTGATACATGTATGTCCCTAGATCATGATTTGTAATGTAATGAACTTGTCTGTCTGATTATGATGTAATTGTAATCAATTAATGAAATGATATGAATTGGTTGTTACTTGTAATGTTTAATATTTCATTAATGAGTTGTGATTGAATTGATTGGGTTTATGATTGTTTGAATGATGCACATTAGTTATATTAATTAAAACATTCAAACTTAACTTAATGAAGTTCTCATGCGGATGGCCCATGCGAATGGACCACACGCATGAATAACTTCATACGATTGACTCAATCGCACGACTGAACCAGGAGACTGGATCAGTCGTATGATTGACACATAAGATTGACTCAATCGCACGACTGAACACTCAGTCGTGCGGATGAATCAACCGCATGGTTCAATCGCACGACTGAACCATACTTATGGCCCAGTCACACACGATTGAACAATACTAACCTATAAATAGACCCAATTCGTGGGAAAACGTAAGCATTCATCCCATTACGATTCCAGACGTACCCTAGCCGTCCAGAAGCCTCCCAAATCGTTCTCCAAGTTCATAGAACACATCAGATCGGTTCCTAATCGATTTCTGACGTTGAATCAATTCTTGATTGATTCATCGTGTGTTCTCACTGATTGGATCGCCAATCAAATAGGATTCCGCACTATTTGAGTTGGTTTAACACGCAATCACTCACTCGGTATTTCGTTCAAATACCAGGTCCTAACAAGTGGTATCAGAGCTTTGGCTCTTGATTTCGTGTTGATTCAATCAAGATTGCATAAAAGTTTGTGTTTTTGCACGAAAACGCAATCTTTTGCATCAAAAGTGATCTTGGACGTTCCCTGCTCATTGAAGTTCAGTTTCTACTACGACTTAGACGATTTGGACTTGCAAAATTTCGAATTTTTACGGCTGAAACCCGTCAAACCTAGAAATTTTCGCAAAACAGCAGCTTCAGTCGCACGAGTGACTCATTCGCACGACTAGACTCATTCGCAGTGTTCATTCGCACGACTGGACCTAGTCGCACCCTCATTCGGCCGACTGAACCGTTCGTTCGCATAGCTCATACGCACCAGATTCATTCGCACGACTGAACCATTCGCCCTGTTCAGTCGCACGGTTGAACCAATCGCAGAGTTCATACGCACGATAAGACCATTCGCATCCTTCAGTCGCATCAGTTAAAGTTGATTTGATTAGACTCTAAGTTTATTAACCATGGAAGATCAGATGTCAGCCTTTACTGCTGGGAAGGACTCAAGAATTCAGAACCTGCTGCTGCTTGAGAGTGAGGTGGGTATTCACAATAAACCACCAAAGCTCTTGACTTTAGATGAGTTTCCTCACTGGAAGCAACGTTTTGAGATCTACCTCAATGGAGTAGATCCTAATCTGTGGGAAGCTATCGAAGTTGGGTATAGTACACCGGTGGGAGCAGATGGAGTAAAATTAACGTTAAGTGGGATGACTGACGCACAGAAAGTAAAGTATAATGCTGAGAAAAGAGTTTATGCGATGATAACTCAGTCGATCCCCAAAGACATATTCCACCAGTACTCAGAGAACAAGCAGTCCAAGAAACTGTGGGATGAGCTAGAGAAAAGGTATGATGGGAATGCATCGTTAAAGGCAATCAAGGCAAAGGAGTTAAAGAAGGAATTCGATAACTTCTCATCAATTGGTAACGAGAGTTTAGATGAAGTCATAGACAGATTCTACCATTTGATGAGCGAGTTGCATACACATGGAGTGGAACAACTATGGAAGAGAAAGTAAGCAACTTCGCAGATGGTTTGCCTGATAAGTGGGCTTCATTCGTGTCTAATCTTAGACAGAATGGAATACTTATAAAGCTGGATATAAATGACTTTATTCTCAGGCTGCGTGAAGAAGCACTAAGGATGAAGTATAGAGCACAGAAGTCTTCATATACACAAAACCCAGCTTTATACAATGCCACGCCTCAAGCTAAGACATCTGGAGCACCTCTCCAGACAGCATTTGTGTCTAGCTCGTCAGGTCCTTCACATGCTTCTCCTTCTGGATCAGACACGTCAGGGTCGTCATGTACCCATTATATTGGATCAGAAGCAAGTGCTACTAAATTGAAGACCGAGAATCTCGGTAATGTGACTGTAGAAGTAGCACGAGAGCATATGGATCTTCTCGCCGCAGTAGTTCATCATATGATGGACTTGTGCTGGGAAGATTGGAAACTGTCATTTGGCAGATGAAGACTACGAGCAGGTAGATGAAATGGAGTTGAAAGAATGGATATAATGTGGGCCTTAGCTAGCGCTGTCCGAAGGGCGAAGAAGTTTGTTAAGAAGACAGGACAAAATTTGATAGCTACTAAGGATACCACATTTGGTTTTGACAAGAGCAAAGTGACCTGCTTCAACTGTGGAGAGAAAGGGCACTTCAAGAGGGAATGTGTCAAACCAAAGAAGACGGGTAATGGGAACCCGTTCTCATCCTTTACTCGCCAAGACAAGCAAGCTTCCAGTTCTCTTCTTCATCAACAAACAAGGACCCAAAGCCTTGACTGCTCATGATGATGAAGGACAGGACTGGAGTTTTAGATTTGTCACCCAGAATCTAACATTGCCAGTGTTGAAGATTGATGATGATTCTGCGAGTGAAGGTGATTTAGCAGTTGATATAGCGATGTCACACAGTGAAGAAACAACTGCAGCTGAAGTCAGTTACACACCAAAGGAGGAAACTTCCAAGTCAGATTCAGAAAAGTCAGAATCACCAGAACCAGAGACGTCTGATGCTGCGTTGATGGCTAACTCTTCTGAAACAACACAGGTAAGTACAACTGACCAAATGTTTAATAATCATGCTTGTTCTAACTGTGATATGTTTAGGAATAGCATTGATGAAAAATTTGCTAGGTTATTAGATCACAATGATAACTTAGTAAAGGACTTACAACTATGCACTGAGGCCAATAGAGTTCTAAAACAAAATGAGCATAGTTATAAAGAAAAGATAGACCTATTGACTAAGCAACTTAGGGAAACCGAAGTAGTTGCCTTTAATCAATCAAATGACATTAGGTACTATCTAAACTCCCTAGAGGACACTAAGAAACAAAAGGCAGTTCTAGAAGTAGAAGTTAATTCCTTAAAACAGAAACTGCATAGTTGGACTAGTTCTTCACACATAGTTCAACACTTAGTGAGAGAAAGGAATAATGGGGAGGGATTAGGCTACAAAGTGGTTCCACCACCACCTGAGACCTTGATGAACACCAAGTCTAAACCAGTTAACAACAACCCAATCAAGGATCATGTGGTGACCACTCCTCTTGTTACTGATCCAGACACATCATGTTCATCTACTGAATCTGGACAGAAACAAAAGGAGGCCACTTCAAAGGCAAAGGGTAAATTGCCTTGTGTTAATCTGGAAAATGAATTTGAAAAAGTTAACTTAAAGTCAGGGTCAAACAGAGTCAAATCAGAACCCAAAAAGACTTCAAACGTTAATTTTTCACATGCTACAAGTCAAAAACCAGTTAACCAAAAAGTTGAACAAGTTAAACAGGTTAAAACAGTTAAATTTGTTAAACCAGAGAAAACATCAAACATGCAAGAGTCAAAACCTAAAGTGATTGATGTTACTAAAGTGTCACGCATTTCTCCACAAAGAAAGTCAAATTATAAGGTTGATAGCAGATTGTGCTACAACTGTGGAGAATGTGGACATATTGCTTCCTATTGTCCTTTCTATCAGACACCTAGGAAGAAGATTGATCTTCAGGACTCTAGACCTAGGTCTTCTAAGAGGAGTTCTCTAACTCCACCTAGAAGATCTAGTGAACCTAAAGTCCAACCTGTAAGCCAGACGACTGTTTATCATAAACAGGCATTGCACAAATCTGGCTTATGGAAAGAGAAGACTACCTGTGTGACTGATACTGATGACAAGAAGGAATCTGAGTTACCCTCACCTTCTAAAGGTCAATGGGTAGAGTTTATGATGTGTGATGCCTCTGGGAAACCCAAGACAGTAAAGGCTTGGGTTCCTAACCTAAACTAATACATTTACTTGATATGTGCAGGGTGTTCGGTATAGCGCTGAGACTAACACGTGGATTATAGACAGCGGAGCATCCAGGCACATGACAGGAAATAGAGCCCTTTTATCAAATGTCAAACAAATAAAAGGAGGGCATGTTTCCTTTGCAGGAAACAAGGGAGGATACATCACAGCACAGGGAGAAGTGGGAAATCAGAAAGTTAAGTTTGATAAGGTGAACTACGTTCAACAACTTCAAAATAACTTGCTTTCTGTTTCCCAAATCTGCGATAAAGATTTAAAGTCATCTTCGACAACAACAAGTGTTACGTGCTGAAGAAAGACTATATGATTCCAGAGGACCAAGTTCTGATGACTGCTTCAAGATATAAGGATCTATATGTCTTGGATCTGTCAACAGCTGCTCCAACGGATCATGAGGTGCAGTGCTTTCTATCTAAAGCTACTGAGAAGGACTCAATCTCCTGGCATAGGAGAATGGGACACATTAGTCAAAGGAAGATGAATCACTTGATTCAGAAGGACTTAGTGAGAGGAGTAAATGTCAAGAACTTCCAACTTCCTGACTTTTGTGTAGCTTGCAAGAAAGGCAAACAGACAAAGAAGTCTCATAAGGAAAAGAAAGTTCATTCAATAGAACTTCCTCTTGAACTTCTTCACATGGATCTGTTTGGTCCAGTCAGTACAAGGAGCATTGCAGGCGATCTGTACTGTTTTGTGGTCACTGATGACTACTCAAGGTTCACTTGGGTAATGTTTCTGAAATCCAAATCAGAAACATTTGAGTCATTCAAGGAATTAGTCACCACTCTGGAATCTCTCTACAAGCTAAAGGTTAGACAAGTACGCTCAGACAACGGGACGAATTCAAGAATCAATGGATGGAGGCATACTGCAAGGAAAAGGGAATTGTTCATCAATTCACTTCAGCATACACGCCTCAGATGAATGGTGTTGCTGAGAGGAAAAATAGAAGCTTGATAGAGACTGCACGGACTATGCTGGCGGACTCGAAACTGCCTATCCAATTCTGGAATGAGGCAGTAGCAAATGCATGTTATACACTGAATCGAGTCCTAATAGTCAAGCGCCACGGAAAGACATGTTATGAGCTACTACAAAGACGCAAACCGAATTTGGAGTACCTTGAACCCTTTGGCGCGCCATGTACACTTCTGAAGAAGACGCAAGAAGGAAAATTCAGCGAGAAGGCAGATGAAGGAATCTTTCTAGGATACAACATACCGAATAAGCGAGTTTACAATAACTCAACGGGTCTTGTAGAAGTGTGGTGTAATGTCGACGTTCAGAGATATACCACACCACCTACAGGAAAAGGACCTGCCTACTTCTTCGATTATGATGGATTCTTCAAATCCTTCAACATACCTCTCTCTCTCCCTCGGACGATGAGCTAGCACTAGGATGATGTATGATATTCTGAATACACCATCTAGCACACAGGGAGAATCATCTACTCAGTCATCAGGGGAGTAGTCGACGACAGTGACTCCTCCTCTGAAGATGAAGCTGAAGAAGATGACCAGAACAGTCAGGAGGAACAGGTTCCAGTTCCAGCAAGTCCACAAGCATCTACGAGTGATGCACCTTCGACTTCAGAACCTCAAACTCCAACTACCCTCAGATGCAGAACCAAATGTTCATAATCTTGGCTCTGAGGTAGCTGTTCCTACTACTCCAGGATCACGACTAAATGTTTATCATCCCCTTGACAATGTCATTGGAGATGTCAGATCAGGAGTACAAACCCGAAATCAGTTGTACTCAGCTGATTACGCCTCGGTTATGGAGAAAGGTTACATTCATGATGGTGCCTATCGATGTTTTGTCTCGCAGGTTGAGCCAAAATATGTCAGTGAAGCACTCAATGATGAGGCGTGGGTGAGTGCCATGCAAGAAGAACTTCTGCAGTTTAAGAAGTTAGGTGTATGGACACTGGTTGATAAACCTAAAGGTGCTAAAGTCATTGGCACTAAATGGGTACTAAAATGCAAGAAGGATGACCAAGGGGTCATTATCAGAAACAAAGCTCGACTGGTGGTTCAAGGTTTTCGCCAAGTCGAGGGAATTGACTACAATGAGGTGTTTGCACCCGTGGCAAGGATGGAAGCTATTCGTATCTTCCTTGCCTATGCATCGTACATGAAGATCAAAGTCTACCAATTAGATGTAAAGAGTGCATTCCTTCATGGGGAAATCAGAGAACAGTCTATGTAAGTCAACCAGAGGGTTTTGAAGATCCTTATCATCGGGATAGAGTCTACAAGCTCGACAAAGCTTTATATGGGCTTCATCAAGCTCCTCGAGCTTGGTATGAGAAACTCTCAACTCATCTTGTGAAACACGGCTTTCGCAGGGGAGTAATTGACTGTACACTGTTTATTAAGGAAAAGGATGGCGACCTACTGCTTGTACAGATATATGTTGATGACATAATCTTCGGGTCAAAGAACGAAGAGTTATGTAAAGAGTTTGAAGCAGTAATGAAGAAAGAATTTGAGATGAGTGCCATGGGGGATGAAGTTCTTTCTCGGGTTACAGGTGGATCAAACACCTAATGGAATCTTTCTACATCAGACCAAGTATGTAGGAGACATTCTCAGTCGTTTTGACATGGAGAATGCTTCTGCTGCTGGGACTCCACTTGCTACTAATCATGATATAGCACCGGATGATAATGGAGATCTAGTAGATGCCACTATGTACCGAGGAATGATCGGATCTCTCATGTATCTCACTGCCTCAAGACCTGATATTATGTATGCTACTTGTCTATGCTCAAGATATCAGGCTAAACCAAAGGTCAACCATCTGATCGGGGTCAAGAGGATTTTTCGTTATCTGAAGGGTACACCCACACTTGGATTGTGGTACCCTCATGATGATGACTTTGAGCTTACCGCGTATAGTGACTCGGATTACGGGGGCTGCAAGATGAACTACAAGTCTACATCAGCAGGGTGTCAATTCTTTGGGAGAAGATTAGTTACCTGGCAGTGTAAGAAGCAGACATCGGTTGCCTTGTCAACCTGTGAAGCCGAATATGTTGCTGCTGCAAGTTGCTGTTCTCAAATCATCTGGATTCAACAGCAAATGCGGGATTACGGTTTAAAATTCTCATCTACTCCTATTTTTGTTGATAACTCTGCTGCAATTGCAGTAACTAAAAATCCGGTCCAACATCCTAAGACCAAACACATCGGTATTAAATACCATTTCATAAGAGATTGTTTTGAAAAGAACTTAATTGATGTGGTTAAATTAATACTGATTTTCAACGCGCTGACCTCTATACTAAAGCCTTTGATAAACCACGTTTTCAATATTATTAGAGGTCAACGGTGTTAAAAAGAAAAGTGAGGTAATTCCTGATGATGAAAATGTGTAGTCCGATGTCGTGTACTTAAATTTTATTTTATTTATTTGATTTGATTTGTCTATTTGATTTTAATTTATTTAACTCATGTTCTCTTGCTGTTTATTAAAATCCTAAAATAATTAAACCAGAAATGATTTTAGTATTTTAGGGGGAGAATATGTCAGCAAGTTAACATTAAAAAAAAAAAAAAAAAAAAAAAATGAGGGAGAAGGAGTAGCGAGCTGAAATAAGGTAGATTGTATCTGTGATACCGATTCATACCTTTGGAAAATGATAGTACACAGGAACAAATCAAGAGGGACTTTAAAATTTAAGTTTAGTAATATGCAAAAGTTCAAAGAATAAATCTGTGTAGTCTAAGCAATACGAAAAGGAAAGATGATAGAAAACTGGCAACTCCTAAGGTGACACAAAGAAAGTAGACTTAGAGTTGCTAGACCATATATGATATGTTGGTAGATTCAACACAATAGACAATAGACCGGATTGGTGATTTCAAGATAAAACTAAAGTGTTCAACTGACTGTGGGCGTCCATCTTATCACTGGTTAACACAATCAACAATATTCCAATAAGGGGTAATGAGCAATTAAACGCCACAAATGTGTGCGGATGACCATAATTAGAGCAAAGCAAAAAAAATGAAAAATGAAAGACAAATGCAATAAAGCTAATGACTTATGTTGTTGGTGCATTTTGTGCAAAATAAAATAAGCTGCTCTAACAAGGAGATAGGTTATGTGCCTCTCTGCTGTGCGATGGCACTGACCTGAGGATAAGCATAACCTAGATATTCTAGAATTCATTGTTGTTTGCCGCCTCTCTGCTGTGCGATGGCACTGACCTGAGGACAGGCTTCTCTTTGAAAGCTCTAAGAATAGTCTCTTCTTGTAATAATACCCGTAGACCGCTCAAAAGCTCCTGAGGGATGTTGATTACCATATAAGTGTGGGATCCACAAGTGTTAGTTGAAATAATTAAACCTAAATAAGTCACCAGTCTATGTCAAAAGTCTGTGTATGGATTTAAGTGGACAAACATACTGACAATCATTGTGGCTACATTCTCAAAGGTTCAAATCAATGTGAAAACCTAAGAGTTTCAGTATGATTTCCTTATGTTGCAAAAGACTCTGGATGAACATCGAGAACTTGAGCATCAAAAGGTTTTATAACGAGTCCCAAATGATTTGAATTGCCTGTATGATTCCAAAATTGAATTGGTCCAGATGTGATCAACCTAAGTTGAAGCTATCTACTCCCGATCCAAATCCCGTAGATATCAATCTCTGGATTTATCTCTCACAAAAAGCCAAAAATGTCTGATTATGTAATTAGTTTAAATTCTTAAATTAGTTAGTTTGTTTTAAGTTTTAACTTGAGTCAAGTGTCGGGCTACATCAGGAAAGTCAGAAGGAATAAACTCACTAAAAGGTCATGTCTGAGATGACCATATGTTCTTTGAAAGGTTATATCAGTCACGTCTGAGGTGACAAAGTTTTTAAAGGGGTCACGTCTGAGGTGACCAAAGTGGGTAAAAGGATCACGTCTGAGGTGATCAAAGTGTTTTCAAAGATAAAAGGATCATGTCTGAGATGATCAAAAGTTCATAACGTTAATTTAATTAATATAAAAGAGTCTAAAGGTAAATTGGTAAAATAGCAGAAAAATTAACTAAGTATGACCCATTCGCACGAATGGACCATACGTATGGACTAACCATACGAATGAAGTCCATTCGCACGAATGGATCATACGATTAGTTCAATCGGATGCATAAGTACGAACGAGTGAGTCAGTCGCACGACTGAACTTCAGTCGGACGACTGGAGAAGGGCGACTGACCCAATCGCACGACTGAGTCCCCACTCGCACGACTGAAAGGTGCGAATGAACTCAGTCGCACGATTGGATCTAGGGTGGATATAAATAGAGGTGGAGTCGGTCGCAGAGACTCCTCATTCTCAAATCGCCCCTAATTGCATATTGTACCGTTACTCTGCCAAAATTTCATCTGCCTTAGCTTTCTTGTTGATTCTGTGATACTAACGTTCGTTCATCATCGTACAGGTACTTTGAAGTTCATTTCCATCAAAATCAGCAAAAATGGAACCCTAATTGATTGTTAATACGACTGTGAAGTGCGAACCGCGAATGTCAAACCCTAATAACCTATTAAAACTAAGTAATATGTTAAAATTGAGTAAAATAGGTTGTTAGGGAAGAGAAGGCGACACTAAAGAACCGGTTAATTGAGTGATAAAACTTGTTCTGCTTAGATTCGAACTCTGGACGACTGAACACATGAGACAGACGACTGGTCGTCCGGATGAACTTCAGTCGCACGACTGAAGGGTGCGAATCAATTAATCGCACGACTGAACCATGCGAATGAGACTCAGTCGCACGACTGGTGTAACCGCACAAGAGTACATGCGCATGAGTCCAGTCGCACACTCAGTCGTGCGTATGAGGTCAATCGCACGTCTGAACCTCAATCGCACGATTCAGTCGCACGACTGTCTCCAGTCGTACAACCTCAGTCGCATGACAGATACTTTTTATTCAAAGTTTAAGTGTTGCTTTATACTCTTAGCCAACGAAACTAACGTTTATGTTATTATGTGTTACAGATGGCGAGTAGATGGAATATGAGCACCAAGCACAACATATGTGCTCACCTGGACTTGACGTCCAGGAATGCAGCCGACTTCGCAGGCATTATTACTTTTCTACAGAGATCCGGATCGCTCACGCTATATCCACTCCCTGCACACCATACAGATCAGTGCAGCAGGCCTTCTGGGAAGGCGCATCTGTAGACAGATCCACCGAGCCTCATTGCATCAGGAGCTCGATTTTCGGTGAGGCTATCACTGTTTCTGAGGAGATGATGCTGAATGTCCCACACGTCTACACCCCCCCTCACCGTCCGTGGATGCTTCATGAGAGCCAAGTACTCTGGGGACATCAATGTCAGGGTACTCAACAAGAGTAACCTCTGTCCCCAGTTTAAGTACCTTGCGCACGTGCTGCTGAAGTGTATAGCATCACGGAAGGGAGGTTTTGACGAGCTCTCTGACCAGATTCAGAACGCTTATGCAGCGTTGGTGCTGAACCACCCGTTCAGCTTCTCCAGGATGATATTTAGTTACTTGGTGGAGAACCTCGAGGGGAAGGGGAAGGAAGGCTTCTGTATGTACCCTAGATTTCTACAGATGATCATTGATCAGAAGCTTCCTTCCCTGCCGAAGGAGAAGGATGACGCTGTTATTCTTGAGGTCATGGACGACACGACTCTTGACAGGATGAAGGTATACAGGGGGAAGCAGGTGAAGCCCCCTGTCAGGAGGTTGTTTGGGCATCTGGCCCGGGCTGATTATGTGGCGCCAGCAAAGAGGAAGTGGCGCCACGAGGACAGTGACTCAGATGTGGAGCACATTGCTATACCAGAGACTGACTCTGATGATGATGATAGCGGCGACGCCGGGGATGACATGCCTGCCCCATCTAGAGGCACAGATACAGACGTTATTCCCCGGGGTCAGCCACTGCCGGAGAGGTCGCAGAGATGGCCGGTTTCCATCAAGAGCTCGTCGCTGGTGATATTGAGGAGGAAGAGTCAGACGAGGAGCCCCTCACCAGGACTGTGGGAAGCAAAGTAGTTCCCACAGACCACGGGCTTAAGGTGGTTGGTGAGCACCCAAGGGACTCCTCGGAGAGAGATACTGACCCTAATTATGTTCCGGGGTCAGCTAGCAGAGCTGCAGGGGGAGCATCTACTTCCTCCGGACTAGGAGGAAGCGGATGGCTCAACCACATGGGTTGAAGAAGAAGAAGCGTCGTTTGACCTTCGTGACTACCACCACAACCACCTCTACCACCACTACTGACATACCACCCATCACCACAGCCACACACAGCCACCCCTACCCCTACTACCACATCCACCACTTTACCCCCACCACTGTAGCTATCCCATCCATCACCAGACCATTCACCCTACTTCACCACCATCGACCCACCGACCCATATTCACCACGGCCACTGCCACCACCACCACACACCACCACATCAGGCTGGACCGTCAGCCCAGCCCTCACATGCTCATGGATCTACTCTACCTCACATTGGGGTAGAGGAGCAGCTCTCAGCGCTTAACCGTATGGTTATGCGTCTGCTTGCTGCTGACGAGGAGAAGGCGGCGCAGATCCGCCAGCTGACCGACCTGGCTGCTGCCCAATCACAGCAACTGGCAGAGCAGGCTCGGGTCATAGACCAGCAGAGAGTTGAGGTGTCCCAACTCCAATAATGTTTAATATTTCATTAATTGATTACAATTACATCATAATCAGACAGACAAGTTCATTACATTACAAATCATGATCTAGGGACATACATGTATCAACAAACTCCCCCTTGGACCTAGATCTATCTATTATCTTGTCTTCTGCATCACCTCCTATACTTCTTGTACTTCTCCTCTTTAGTGACTCCTGCGTGTATCTCAAAAGCAAAGCAGAGTCTTATGACATTTTGGAATTGGAGGGCTTGTACAATATCTTGCGTGTCATAGAATAGTGGCCACTTATATAATGTGTAGACATCATTAGCAGATAAGTTGGTTAGCCACATTGGGTCGAATACCCTGATAGTATCCATTTGTCCCTCTTTATTCAATACTATGACAGCTTCGGCGGTTCTCCAATCATAGTACCACCATTTGAAGTGGGGAGTGAAGTCCTGTGGCATTTCTCTGAGAGGGATTCTCGACATTGTTCTCGGGGGACTCCACTTCAGCACTATCTTTGGCTTACCAGTTATGGGATCAACTTCAGAACGTCTGATATACCTCGTAGGTTGTTGAGGTTTGAAGTTGACCCACCTGGTGTGGTACTCTTTCCTCAGGGCAGCCTCAAACCAGCCTGACATCTTTCTCGGGTCAGCATACAGCAGCTTTAGTTTAGCCAGCTGGTTGAGCTCAAAACCAGGTAGAGTCTTCAGATCATGTGGGAACCTGAAGTACTCTATGCCCTGCTCCCTCTTAACTGCATAAGCGTTAAGGTCTTCAAAATAAGCCCAAGAGATAATCCTGCCCGACACCTTATGGTGTTTCTTGACTCTGTAGAGCTTGGTATAGGCATCTCTCTTTGGTGCAGCACGCTGGGCTCTTACTTCTTCAAAACAGGCAGCCCATTCAGCCTTGCGAATATCTACGTCTGCATTGGAGGCTTGGGCTGTTTCCTTCAGTCTTTTCTGCTTCTTGCTCCAATACCAGGTCCTATCAAGATTAAGCTGGAATGAGATTGGTGATAGTCAAGTAATGGGACCTGAAATCGTGTTGGAAACCACCGACAAGATATTTAAAATTAAGGAGCGTTTGAGAGCAGCCAGGGATCGTCAAAAGAACTACGCTGACCGAAGACGAAAACCCTTGGAGTTTCAAGTGGGTGACAGGGTAATGCTGAAAGTGGCACCATGGAAAGGTACCGTGAGGTTTGGAAAGAGAGGAAAGCTAAGCCCGAGATACATTGGACCATTTGAGATACTAGCAAGAATTGGTGTAGTGGCATATAAATTAAAGCTACCTCAGAAAATAAGCTACATACATGACACCTTCCATGTGTCAAACCTAAAAAGTGTCTGGCAGACAAGACCTTGGAGATACCATTAAAGGAAGTTAGGATAACCGATAAGTTGAACTTCATGGAAGAACCCATAGAGATTATTGAGCAACTGGTCATGAAACTCGGACGAAGCCGCATACCCAATGTCAAGGTAAGATGGAATTCTAGATGAGGACCTGAATTCACTTGGGAGCGAGAAGATGAAATGAGAAAGAGTTATCCGCACCTCTTCAAACCCACCCGTGCCGAGTCTAATCGAACCTAAAATTTCGGGACGAAATTTCCTAAACGGTGGGAGAATGTAATAACTGACCTCTACGTCATAATTCTAATCTTATCAACCTGCATCATTACCCCTTTCAATTAATATTAATGTTATATCATTACCAATATTACAATTAGCATCATTATTATTGTTGATTGTTATACCACTTTTATTATTTTATGTGCCTTTCTGAGATGATTTATCAAGATCAAGCATTAGCTAGGGAAATCTTAGTGTCCCGGGAAGGTTAATTAGTCACCCATGCAAAAATTAAATCATAATTGAAACAATTAAAATATGTGCATGAACCCAAATTTTCGGATTAATGCATGCATACCCATGCAAAATACTTAACAACTAACTAAAAAATACCACCTAAAATACTACACTACACTACGAAATAATACTACATAATATTATCACCATTAAAAGTTAATCCAAAATCCCCTCACTACACTTCAAGATCGGCCGCCCCTCTCTCCTCCACTCCCCTCTCTTCTACACCACCACCATTTCCACCACTACCATTACATGCATCCCCATCACACTCCTCTCAACTCTCTTCTTTCTTCTCTCCAATTCATTCCCCAGAAACACACACACACACACTCACGGTTTTCTCTCTAATCCCAGCCATATTCGAAGAACAACTACAACACAAGCATCGGCCAAGCTCAAATCGCAAGGAAGTGAAGGTTTGTGAGCTTGTGGTGCTCGGGTCTTGCAAGCTCGTGGTTCTCCTGCTTTGTTCGAGATTCTCCAGCCTTGTCCAAGGGTTTCTAAGCCATCCTTGTCTAGCTACAAACTCCAAACCGCGGGCTACATCAAGTGTAAGCTTCATGTAACCCGGTTTTGGTCATTTCATGTGTTTGTCTTCTTTTTTCACTCAAAATCTAACCATCCTTGTATCTAACAGAAACTTGCTGCTACAACCTTGTTCACAAAGAGCTTTTCACGTTCTTGAAGATATCACACTTGCTATATAAGTCATTCTATAGGTGTAACCCGATTTACACCTAGAAAACCCTCTTTTTGGGTGTATTTACCCCATCCAACTTGTACAACTTGTAATCTTTCGAAGCTAATCATGTAACCTGATCAAAATGGGTTTTATAACCTTCTAATAACCTTATTTCAAAGTTACAAAGGATTGGGTAATATATAAACACAAGTTATAATGTTTTACACAAGTGTAATGGATGAAAATGGTGTAATCTCTAAGTTTCCATCTTGTTCATAGGTTGTTTGTTGAATGCGTGTGTTAGACATGATATTTCAGTAGGTTTTGTATGATTTTGGGTGTATGATGAGATGTTAATGGCTGAAAATGTTAATGTCATAGACTTATAAGCAATTTGGACATATTCGGGGACCCGAAAAGTGGTAAAACGACTTAAAAATAAGAAAAACATGGATTTTAACCATCTTAAAAAGTATTCCAGGTTCTAAAAGGGTTAACAACGTATTTGGACCGGATTTGTTGAATAAATGCTCAAAGAATGGGTTAAATGTAATTTTTTTGTTAAAAAAACGCGTTTTAACGGGTTAAACTTAAAATGTGGACTTTCACCTAAGAAGAACTTGTAATACATCTTTAACTGATTAAAAACTTATAAAAGTTCACTAAAATAATATTTAATGGACCTAAGAATAAAAATATAGAAACCAACACTTAACCGTTACAAAACCTTTGGTTTTACCGTAATATATAAAAATATATAAAAACTTATAAAAATTCATTAAAATAATTTTTAGTTACAAAACCTTCGGTTTTACCGTAACCGGTAACGGAAGACATAAAAATATATAACCCGGAACTAAACTCTGAAATTTTAGTATAAACTTACTTAAAATCAGTTACCTAACTTTAATAAACTAATACCGGCCATAAAAGTCATTAAATGCAGAAAATCAAACTTTGGGGTAGAAAGTGTAAATTTTGGAAACTTGGAGGACTAAATTGTAAATTTTGCTAAACTTCAATAAACCGACCCCCTTGGACCAAGAATCACTTAAAAGACTCAAACTAACTTATATAGGTGATTTAACATGATAAATCATGTATTCTTTCCTAAGAAACCCTAATTTTCTATAAAAGGAAACTTTCTATATAAAGACTTAGCAAATCAAAAGCTATTAAGACATTAACCTCATGACACACCTAGTGCATCTCCATAACCCTAGAATTAGTGGCTTAACACCTAAATATTGATGGTAGGGTGCTAGACTTGAGACTTTTCCCGGCACACGAAGAAACCTTTTGCTTGAATTTTAAGGTGAGTTCTAGTGTTCCCTTTTTTACTACTGTTTTTGGGAGAAACATGCTATACTTGAATTGAAACCTTCTTATGAGATATTGTATGATGCTTGAATGTTGGGGTTAATGTTAGAACTTGCTTTTGTTTGTATCATGATCATTAATTCTTGTGTGAACCGCTTGTTTTATATAGGTAGATCTACTTGGGGAATCCCCCACACACAGTGCCTTTCATGATGAACGGGAAAGGTACCACACTGATATCCTGTGGGGTCATTTGTGGAATGTGACAAGTTTTTATAAGATACAAGGTGAACCATCCGGCAGGTATGGTCCACTATTTTGAGGCTCAGTTCTTCCTTCGGGATTAACCGGTAAAACATAACTTTTGATGAGGCTAGCCGGGACTGAGTGCAGGGTTGATTGTGATCCCCTACAGTAGTGAATCTTTGATTCTTTTAAATCAAATGTGGATTCTATTGAATCTTTTTGTTTTAAACTTTAAGCACTTGAATTCACCAACGTTTTAGTTGACACTTTCTTTTTAAGCATGTTTGAGGTAATCCATGAAGGGACTCTAGCTATTGTTGAAGACCTTGACCTAGCACCGTGACCATGGCATTGGCTTGTCTGATTTTTAAAACAATTTGAACATTTTATAATTATTGTTGATGAATACATTTTGTCCTTATGTTGGATGTACAATTTCATTTGGGGGCTAGATCTGTTTCTAGCCCTGGTAAACTTTAAACTTTTAATGCTATGTGATGTTCTCTCCTTTTTTGCTCTTATGATGGTTTGTTTCCGCTGCCATATGTATTGCTAGTCTGTGACGTCCCACCCTACCTGGGCCCGGGGTGTGACATGCTGAGGCATTCCAAACCTTTCACAAGGTACGAAAACTCTAAACCTATTTTTAGCTGGGCGTATGATGCTAAAAAGAAACTTTATGTGATTAAGAGACGAGGTGGAGTGATTGAGTATTTTCAGGATTAACATGATTTCCATACATCAGAGCATCAGATTTATATGCCATGGGTCGTGTTCCATTCATTAGCTCGATTAACTATGGAAAGGGTAATTGGATCAGAAATATGATTTTGAGGCAGAACAATACCAACTTTAAGGACTTCAAAACAGCCAAATCAAAAGTCATTGAAGATGAGACCCGGATTGATCCTACCACAAACAAACCAAAGAAGATAAGGGTTTGTAAGCATCCACGGTATGTGAGGAAGATCCCTATAAAATCTCCAATGCTAGTTAACAGCTTGTCAAAGCTTATGTGGTGGAGTTGTGAAAAGAAGACGGGTCATGCGTTGATACATTATGGTGATAAAGATTGTCGTATCATCCAACATGTGGATTTGTTCAAATTTGGAAAGGATGATTTGATGAGGTTGCAGGCTTGTCCAATAGTAGCTGATGAATCAATACATTTTATAACAACATAGTTTGGTTGGTTGATCACGAAGGTCCTGGGCAAAAAGATGTATGCTTACGGGGGCAGTAACAAGGTTGATGACGTGGACTTCAAAATGTATTGATTTACCAAGCCTAGGGGGAGATTATAGGGGTTGAACCTAGAGGCTCGGGAAATCAAATCAAGATAAAGATGAAGTTCAAGCCAAGCGACAAGTCTAAAGAAGCCGCACGACAACTTACTTATCGCGTGAGAACATCTTGTTGCGTGAGAACTAGTGTTTAGTGTAAATAGATGTTTTGTAATGTAATTTAGGGAGATTTTGCCATTTCTTGAATTTCATACTCATTGTAATGAATCAAATTCTAATGCACGTGAAGTTATTTACATTCATGTTTTTGTGTGTTTGATTCTACTTCTTCTTCTTCCGTACGAGATCGATTTTTGTCACGATCCTTACAAAGTTGATTGATCGAGATCAAAAGGCGTGTGGTGTTTTGACTCTGTGTATGTCAGCAGAAATTTACAACAGATTTGGTGAATACAAAAAGTGCAAAGGCCTTGTACGATTCACTATGTGAATTCCATGACGGTAATGAAGAATTGGTGAAGGATAAAGACGCACAAGCAGAAAAAGAATTCAATTCTTTTGTTGGACACAAGAATGAGACTCTCACTGATCTCCACAATCGTTTTCTGTATGACACGAGTACTTTGAAGAAGTATGATGAGAAGCTGTCAAACAATGAGCAAGTGACAAAGCTATTGGACTCTTTACCACCTCTAGGAGCTTGCAAGTAAGAATGTTGAAGCAAGAAAGGAGATTTTTGGACTACAAGCTCATGATATAATCAACAAGTTAAAGTCTTTTGAGTTAGATCTGAATCGTAGAGAGTACAACCAAGCAATGCTTCCATCTCAAGCCTACTCACAGAATGCTGCTCTTATTTCATCAATTTCATATTCACACTTGCACATGTCAGCTTATAGTGTGAAAACCAGTACTTCTAACAAATCCACCGGCAATGGATCTACATCAAAAACTTCAAATCTCCCACAGGTTCCATCGGATAGTATGGCTTTATTTGGCCTTTTTGTACACAGTTATGAGGCTTTGGTAGCTGGTGAGTTGAAGGGTAGATGAATAACTATCAAAGACATGTATTAGGTGGATCCTGATGAATTGGAAGAAGCTAACATTCAGTGGCAGATGGCTATTATCACTTTCCGATCAAGAATCATGGAGAGAACAAGAAGAAACAATTTTGGAATCCTGAATGCAAAAGTCAGATTTGACAACTCAAAGCTCAGATATTTCAACTGCAAACAACTCGAACATTTTAAAAGATAATGTGTGTCTCCCATCTTCACTGAACCAGTAATGGGGGTTAACAGGGTTATTCCAGTTGTTGATAAAGCAGAAAACAAGCAGAAGAAAGAAATAACTCTTCTAACTAATTTTGACTGGAGTGAAGAATTAGCCGAGATTTAAGAAGAAATCAATCATTCTAGCAGCTAAAATTGTAGAAGTGGTGAAAGGTGAAGCTGATAACAAGAATGAGAGTGAGGTGAAAGACAACATGAAGAATGATTATGAGAGAGAGGAGAAGGATGAAACAACAAAATATATGAAGAAAGAGGAGTTGAAGGGTGACACAAGGGTCTATAACTATGAAAAGGCCCTATCTTCTGAAAATAAGGTCATGTATATTCCATATGAGGTAATTCAAGATATGTGTGCATCTGCTTGCAAAATTCGCTTATTTGGTATTTATAAAGTGAACAAACTATTAATGGAAAATGAAGGGGAACTAAAGAATAAACGAGGAACTCTAAAAGAATGAAGCAAAATATTTTGTTAAATTAAATAAAGCTTTGAAAGAAAATGATAATTTAATAAGAACCCTTTTTTAGAAATATGGAAGTTAATTTCTGGACAATTTCTGGAACGAAGCTTGATAAATGGACAATTTCTGGAACGAAGCTTGATAAATGGACAATTTCTAGAACGAAGCAAGAGGAAATCTATAGCAAACAAAGGGGAGATAGAATTAAAATAGGGTTGGGTTATGGTGAAACCACCTATGTTTATCCACCTCCTAACACATTTGGCTATTCTCCAATGCCTACATCTCACCCTACAAATGATTTAATTAAAAATGATACTAATAGTTTCTTTGCAGGTTTAGAAGGGGTGAGTCATAAAGAGGTTCGGGAAGATCATGATTATAGAAGAAGTAAAGGTCATGGAAGTAGTAGTTCTAGTTCTTCTGATTTTAGAAAGTATTTTATAGACAATAGTTCCACTACTATTGATTGTAGTTTGAGTAGTTTAAATTGAAGTTGTTCTCATTCCAAAATGTTTGAATCAAATAGAGTTGATGTTTCAAATATTGATGAAAAACTTTGTGTTATTAGTAAAGGCCATAAAACTTCTTCAAAATCAAATTCTTTGAAAAATTCATCTCTCTCCGCATCCCTACTTTCACTTCAATCTGAATTTCTATTCAATATGAAACAACGTCCTTACTGATTGAAAAATCCAAGAGGTAAGAGAGTCTATAAATAGTGACAGACCAATGTACTTAGAAAACAAATCACAAGAAGTGCCCGTCACTTACAGTGATTGTGATTCTCTTATATCTAAATATGATGAAGAGATTATCATGGATCATATTCCAATACAAAAAGATAAAAGAAACCTTTTTAAATCTTGTTATTTCAAATGAGGGAAGGATGATCACGTTGTTAGGCACTGCCGGGAGGTTGTAAATAGGAATTAGATAACAGATATTTAGAAAATAGAATAAAACTTTTTGTTGATAGTTTCTTTTTGTAAAAATTATTCTCCTCAAAGAACTAAGTCGGTTAAGGTTTGGGTCCCAGTGTCTAAATAGTTTTCTTTAATCAATATGCCAGGATTATTCGAGAAGGACTATCAATATCATTTGGCATGTTGATAGTGGATGCTCCAGGCATATGACCAGATTGAAGGATCTTCTTACCAACTACCAGATAATAAACAGAGGATATGTTGCTTTGGCGGATGATAAAAAAGGAGGTAAAATGATAGGTCAAGGTGAGGTATCAAATGGTTCTTTAACCTCGAAGACGGTAAATTTCATGCCTGAATTGGCCTTTAATCTTCTAAGCGTTTCACAAATATGTGATAAGAATATTCCTGTGCTTTTAAGTTTCATGAATTGTTAGCCCAGGTTAATCACACTTGAATCAAATCATGAAGAATTAGATCAAAATATGATAATCGCAATCAAAACCCCTTTGATCTTCAATTAGATTGCTAATGATGTATTTACAAATAAACCATTAACCTAATTCAAATTACAATTAGGCTATTTATAGTCTAGTCTAAGTTTCCCTATTTACACATAACCCCTAGACTATATATTTAGACTAAAACATGACTCAAACAAAGTAAAATATAGTTTGTTCACACAAAATATATTTATTACAATAAAACTCCTAGTCATCTAAATCTTCAACGTCTTGTCTTGGTTCTTCGTCTCGAACGTGTCGGGTTTGACTTTTGTTGACTTTGACCGTGACGTTGACTTTTGTTGACTTTGACTGTGTTGATAATATAGACTATCTTATAGAGCTCCAACATGAATGTTTGTTTCCTAAGCCTGAATTTTCCATACCAAATGATTTGGTGATTATGCGAGCTCAAGGAAAAATGGCACATATGATATGTACTCCAAAGAATCAACCTCCACCATGACTTGTCTCCTTTCAAAAGCTACCTCATCTGAGTCCTTTCTATGACATTGACGTTTAGGCCATGTGAATTTTAAAAATATTAAAAAAATCGGTTAAAAATAATATTGTCATGGGATTACCACAAAAGGATTTTTCTGTAATTGAAAAGTGCATGTCTTGTGCTAAAGGAAAATGTTGGGTATTCTATCTATGAAGAAATTGAAGATTTCCAACATTATTGAAATTGAAGATTTGAAGAACAATAGCAACAAAATATTAGTCTAGGGTTTGTTTTGTAATTATTGTAAATACTAGACTAGTATATATATTAGAACATATTATCATTGTAAAGTGTGAATAATTCACCACTTGTTAGGGTGAATTAGGTCCATCACCAGCAACATCATATCATCATTCTTTATGGATGATGATTTCAACAACATATCAATAAACATCAAACATTAAACACATTTTGTTCATCATGTTCTTCATCATCATTATTATTATTTTGGCATTTAATCATTCAAGTTTGTTATTATCAATATGAATTCTAAGATTCATGCTCATTGTTCCCGTTCATATCGGGAACACACAATTGGTATCAGAGCTGGAGTTGATGGATTCATATTGATTTTGAGGAGATTTTATGTTTAGTTTGCTGAAATTATTGAAGATTTGAAGAAAACCATTCAACAATCAATCAACATTAGGGTTTGCGGCCGCCTCAAGTATCAAACAAATCAGGGTTGCAAAAGAAGATGTCGTAGGCAGCTTGTGTCGAAAGTTTGTAGGCTGCAATAGCAGCTGCCAAAGATGTCCCTTACGAATCAAGGGAGCTGCCGAAGGCAGCTTTTGCGAACCAACTATAGCTGCCGATTAGGGCTACTTCTTAATGCGGCTGCCTATTTGAACTCCCTGCGGATGAGGGCTGTTTCCGAACACAAATGAAGCTGCCGAAGGGACCTCTTGCGGCCGAAGGGGGCTGCCAAAACTATGGCTGCCGAATGGGGTGTCTTGAAACAAAGTGATGTGGCCGAACATGGCTGCCAAATGCGGCTGCCAAGTAGAGCCTCATGCGACTTAGGGCTGCCCTAATTAGGGTTGCCGAACCAAAGTTTGTTTGCGGCCACATTAGGGTTGCAAAATTAGGGTTTGCAACCTAGGGTTGCAAATGGGCTCGTGAACACAATTGGGTTGATTTATTGGGCTCCATCATTAAACAAAAAAATTAGTTGGAATTGGGCTCAAGTGTTGAAGATTGGGTCTATGTCAACAAAACAAATTTGGGCTTCGTATTTGGGCTCCATTATTAAACAAAAATATTAGTTGGAATTGGGCTCAAGTGTTGAAGATTGGGCTTATGATGAACAAAACAAATTTGGGCTTCGTATTCGGGCTCTCATCAACAAAAACAAGTAACATTGTTACATAATATAGTGCTACCAAAGTTTTGAAGACCTCGCTTCCGCATCAACAACAAAATTTCATAACTTTGTACAACTATTCAACAAAAACAAGATCGAGCTTCAATTCACATTGGAAATCTACAATTTAGGGGGAGTATTGTTGGGTATTCTACCTTTGAAGAAATTGAAGATTTCCAACATTATTGAAATTGAAGATTTGAAGAACAATAGCAACAAAATATTAGTCTAGGGTTTGTTTTGTAATTATTGTAAATACTACACTAGTATATATATTGTTGGATCTAGAGAGGCTGTTGCAACCAAAACTATGTCACTTAGAAGATTTTGAGTACAACATACAAAGGACTTCCGAAGCCAAGTGTGGAACTTCCGAAGGAAGAAGGAGCTCTTCCGAAGTCTAAGTATAAAATACACTTCCGAAGGAAAACTCCAACTTCCGAAGACAAAGAAGATACTTCCGAAGATCAAGACTTAAAGACAAAGTTCTGAAGTCAACTTCCGAAGTATAAAGAAGCCTCAAAGCCTCGGAAGCATAGAAGCATCTTCTGAAGTATAAGTGGCTTCGGAAGAACTTGTTCTTCCGAAGCCAGTTAACCTTCGGAAGACACTTCTATTATCCAGTAGACATAAGTATGGTTTGTCTGACACTCCGCTGCAAATCTCTGAGATACTGCATGGCGTTTTCTCAAAAGCCATGTAGTTGACCATACTTTAATCTACTGTTTACCTTTTTATGTTAAGTACAGTTGCCATCTTTAGTTGGTGACAAAAGGTAAGTCATGGACATGTCATGACTACCATATCTTAGATAATACTTTATCTAAGATACCTTAACTATAGATTTGTAGTATATGCTTTAGTCGTAGGTTTCCAGCTGGTATCAAGTATAACCGGCTGTAGGATCTAGTATATATAGTTTCTCATTGTAACTCTTGCTCTATGCTTGTAAGTGTCTTGTAATCTTGAGTTGAGAAGTAATATATACAAGTACCTTGAAAATACTTCTGCTTGTTCCTTTGATTACTTATTATATTATTATCAACTCTTGTTAAAGGCATTGCTTCATCTTGTTTGAGTGATATTATAAGTGAGTTTGAGAGAATCACAAGTGGTAAGTGACAAAACCCGATCCTGCAATTGGTATCAGAGCAAGTTGCAAACATAATATCAGGTCTACCATCCTAATCAACCAGTTTTTCACTCCTCCTTATACCTCACTCAAAAATGGCCCTCATCAAATCTGAAGTTGAAATGGGAACGATGACCAAAGCTCCCATCATCGACCCTGAAAACTTCAGGTCTTGGAGCAGAAGAATGGAAGGCTTCATCAGATACCAGGATAGCAAGATGTGGCAGTCCATCGTTAATGGCCCGTATAAGCCAAAAGTTGCTAATGGAAACGGTGCCATGATCGAGAAGGCCGTTGAAGACTACTCCGATGAAGACAGGAAGAAGCTTGACATAGACAGCAATGCTATGACTGTTCTTATGACTGCAATCCCAAACTCCATCATGGTGGGGTTTGAGCATTGTAAGTCAGACAAAGAACTCTTTGATGCTCTTGCTCAAATGTACTCAAGCTCTAATGATTCAAAGAAGGACTCACTGAAGCAGCAGTTTGAGAACTTCACCTATGTTGCTGGAGAAACTTTTAGCCAGCAATATTTCAGGTATATGGATCTTATCTCTTCCCTCCAATCTGTGGGAATCACTCAAGAACTTAGAGACCTCACAAGAAAGTTTATGAGTGCTTTACCCAATGAGTGGACATTCTACTGTGTCTCTATCAAGAGAACAGAGAATTTGAACACACTCACCATGACCGAAATCTATGGGATCCTTGATGGATACCATTTGGAAATGGAAAGCAAGAAGGGTCACCAAGCAAGCAGACCCTTGAGCCTTCCTGCTAGCAACGCTTTAATGGTTGCTGAAGGCTCAGGTATCTCCCAGTCTCAGCAGTACCTGTCATACACCCAGCAGCCATCTTGTTCATCTGGGCCTTACATCACATTCCCTGAGACTCCAAGGTCTCATCAAGCTCAGCAAAGCTCCTTTCAGGAGGGCTGTGCGTTTGTCTCAGGGAGTGGACACTCCAATGGTCATCAATTCTGCTTTGATGATCTTGAGTGCTTTAGTCCAGATGACATAGAGTATGTGGACAGTGTCCAACAAATGGATCTTCTAACCTACAAAGCGAAGAAGTTCTTTAAGAGAACTGGAAGGCAATTCCCTCAAAACCCACTCACCAGCAAGTTTGGGTTTAACAAAAGCAAGGCTAAATGTTACAACTGTAACCAGCTTGGCCATTTTGCAAGGGAATGCAAGGCTCCCAAATCCAACCCGGGAACCTCACAGGCCTCCACACATCCTTCCACACCAAAGCCCAACGGAAAGTCAACTGAAACAGCAGCAATGGCTCAAGAAGTTGACTGGAGCTTCATGGTTCAAGATGTGACTCCTGCTCAAGCACTCATGGCAGGAACAGGTGAAAATAAGGTATATGAACATCTCTGTACCCCTGCTTGTATTGCTAAGGTTAAATTGTACCAGGACTACAATATGGAAATTAAATCTGATATTGAGTCTTTAAATGTTTTAAAATCTGACTTTAAAAGGGCTGAATCTGACTACCAAAAGAAAATTGAGGAGTTAGAGAAAACTGTGTCCCTCTTAAAACATGAACACACCAATTACAAGACTCAAATCAAGGATTTAATATCCAAATTGACTGAGGCTCAAGCCCAGCTTGTCACTGCTGAGGCTCAAGCCAGGAAGTATGCTATTTTCGAGCAAAACTTCCAAGCCATACTTGCATCATCCTCTCACTCCAAACTTTGTTATCAAAACAAAAGTGGGTTGGGAACCAATGAAATTTCTCCACCACACTCTTATGAGTCTGTAAGACAACCAAAGTGTGGTACTAAAGAGCAAGTGGTTCCATCTGTTGACCCACCTTCTAAAGAGTCAAAGAGTGATGCAACTATGGAGACCATGACCATCACAGGGAAGGAACAGGTAATTGTGCCCTCCCCAGCCAATGATGATCAAACTCTGACCACCAAAGCCAGAAGAAGCAGAGCTAAAGCAGCCAGAAAAACTGCCAAGAAGGTGGCTGAATCCAAACTGAAGATATACCCAAAGCAAAAGGGTGTATTCATATCAGCAGGATTTCAGGTGGTTGGACCTTCTGATTCAGGAAAAGAGTACAGTACCAGTACTCCTATCCTACCAAAGGATCAGAAGTTAAAGGGAAAGGTTGCTGATGAGGAGAAAAAGAACAAGAAACAGCAACCCTCTCATTCCCAGAAAGTTAACATTGCATGCATAATGTGTGGTCTGCAAAACCACATGGCTAAAGATTGTTACTACAATCCTGCTAGCACACATTATGCAAATAATGCTAAAAGAGAAGGAGTCAGGGAAGGTTTCACATTTGGACCATATCAAATGGTTCAAGTGATGAAGAAGGGAAAGCTTGTTTCCGAAGCAAGGCTTCTCTCGGAAGAAAACTCTTCTTCCGAAAGGAAAAAGGCTTCGGAAGTTAAAGCTGCAAAGACTCACAAAAGAGTCCCCTTGAAACCATCCCAGAAGAAGACTGCTTCGGAAGAAAAGGTGATGAAGGTCTCTTCCGAAAAGAAAGAAGCTTCGGAAGAATGCCAAGCTACAAAAGCTTCATCAAGCTCATCTTCTATGATCAACCAAGGGATGGAATGGAAGATCAAGGAAGATGCTGTAGCCCAAACCTCTTCTTCAAAGACGTCTATTGAACCCCCATGCATAAATTTTGGTTCAATCATGTAACTCTCATTGGAAGAACCCAAGACCAACAAGGCTTGGGTTTCCAATCAAAACTAATTATCTCACCTTATGTGCAGTAACATCCATATGACAAGAATAACAACATTTGGATTGTAGACAGTGGATGCTCCACGCACATGACAGGGAACAGATCTCTCCTTCAACAATTTCAACATTATGATGGAGGTCCTGTCCAGTTTGGAGGTGAGGCCGGAGGATATATTTCTGGCAGAGGAAGTATATCCAATGGAAAGTTAAAGGTTGACAAAGTTAATTTTGTCAAACAGCTTGAACACAACCTGTTAAGTGTTTCTTAATTCTGTGATCAAAAGCATCAAATGCTTTTCACAGAACATGAGTGCATCATCCTCAAACCTGGGATGACAATTCTTCAGGAATTGGTGCTTCTTAGATCTCCCAGGAGAGGGGATATGTACAAGCTTGATATGAACAATGCTTCCCCAATGGGAGAAGTATCATGCTTTCTTTCCAAAGCTGATAGTGATGAGTCAACACTATGGCATAAACGAATGTGTCATGTCAATTTTAAGACAATGAATAAATTGGCTAAAAATAACTTGGTACATGGTTTGCCTAAAAAGGAATTTTTCTGCAAAGATAACTGTGTTGCTTGCCTGAAAGGGAAACAACACAGGTCTTCTCATAAATCCAAGGTTGTTAACTCTATCACTACTCCATTACACTTATTGCACATGGATCTATTTGGTCCCACAAGTATAATGAGCATTGGTAGGAAATCATATTGCCTTGTGGTAGTTGATGATTTTACTAGATTTACATGGGTATTCTTTTTAAGAACTAAAGATGAAACTGCTGAAACTTTAAAATCTTTTATTCTTAAAATAGAAAATCAAGTTGATCACAAGGTTAAAATAATTAGAAGTGATCAAGGGACTGAGTTTAAGAACTTTGTTCTTGACTCATTTTGTAACTCAAAAGGGATTGCCAGACAATACAATGCTCCTAGAACTCCTCAACAAAATGGTGTTGTTGAGAGGAGAAATAGGACACTTATTGAGGCTGCTCGGACTATGTTAGCTGATTCAAAGTTGCCTCTAACATTCTGGGCAGAGGCAGTCAGCACTGCATGCTATGTGCAGAACAAGTTCTTGTAGTAAAGCCACATGGAAAGACCCCTTATGAGTTATGGAACAAGAGGCCACCGTTCATTGGCTTTCTAAGGTCCTTTGGCAGCAGGTGTACCATACTTAACACAAAAGACAATTTGGCAAAATTTGCTGAAAAGTCAGATGATGCTATCTTTGTTGGATACCTCCTACTCTAAAGCATACAGGGTTTATAATATTAAAAACCAACAATTTGAGGAATCCTCCAACATTGTAGTTAATGAGCACACTCCTTGTGTTAGGGGGAATGGCCCTGATCATATTTTTGATTTAGAATTGTTTCCAAACTATTCTAAACCATCTTGTGAGAATGTTTCAGCTGGAACAGGTGCTCAAAGCAATTTTGATGAAGATCAACTGTTTGAGCTTCCCAGACCTGCTCCAAGTTCTCCAAGAGCTACAACAAATCAAGTTCCCACTATTGAAAGATCTGACAGCATAACCATTTCAAGAAATAGTGGAACTTCAACAAGGGATTCACCTGATGATCTTCAAATCTCCTCAGGTGATCATGCACAACACCAAGCTGATGGAAGCAGCATTTTGAAGGAACAGGCAACTGTTAATGATGCTTCACAGCAAAGAAATGATGATGTTTCTCTTTCATTCAATCAGTCCTCATTGAATGAGATTGAAACAACAGCTGGACCAAGTATTCAAGCCCCTGAGCAAAATATGTCCAACTTGGACTTATCTTTGCAACTGGAGGTGATTCCAAGACTTAGAATTCACAATACTCATCCAGCTGAAAACATCATAGGGGAAGTCTCTGAGGGTGTGAGAACAAGGGGACAAACTCATAATGGGAATGTCTGCTTGTACTCATGCTTCTTATCCCAAATGGAACCCAAGAAGGTGGAAGATGCCTTGAAAGATAGTAGCTGGGTTGAATCAATGCAAGAGGAGCTGCTTCAATTCAAAAGACAAAAGGTTTGGAACCTATGTCCGCTACCATCTGGTCAAGTACCTATAGGCACCAAATGGGTATTCAGAAACAAAAGAGATGACAGAGGCTTGATTATCAAGAACAAGGCAAGACTGGTGGTTCAAGGATACACTCAAGAGGAAGGAATTGATTATACTGATGTCTTTGCACCTGTTGCAAGACTTGAGGCAGTTAGGATCTTCCTTGCTTATGCTGCATCCAAGAATTTCACTGTCTACCAGCTTGATGTCAAGTGTGCCTTTCTATATGGGGATATAGATAGGGAAGTCTACGTATGCCAGCCTCCAGGATTTGAAGACCCACAGCACCCAAACTATGTGTGCAAGTTGGATAAAGCTCTATATGGGCTGCACCAAGCACCTAGGCTGTGGTATGAGACATTGTCTCAATTTCTCCTGAAGAATGGTTATACTAGAGGTACCATTGATAAGACTCTCTTCATTAGAAAGTCTGGGAAAGACATTTTGCTAGTTCAAGTCTATGTTGATGACATCATATTTGGTTCCTCAAATGACCAAATGTGCAAAGACTTTGAGAGCATTATGAAGAAGAAGTTCGAGATGAGTTCTATGGGAAAAATGGACTTTTTCCTTGGAATTCAGGTAAAGCAACTGAAGGAAGGGTTCTTCATCAATCAATCTAAGTATGTCAATGATATCTTAGAGAGATTTGATATGAAGGATTGTAAAGCAGCAAAGACACCCATACCCAGAAACCATGATTTATGCCCTGATTCTGAGGGGGAGGATACTGATCAACATCAGTATAGAGCAATCATTGGTTCTCTGATGTATCTCACAGCAAGTAGACCTGATATTATGTTTGCAACTTGCATCTGTGCAAGATATCAGGCTGCTCCAAAGGTGTCTCACCTAATTGCTGTCAAGAGAATCCTCAGATACCTCAAAGGAGCACCTAAGTTAGGTCTCTGGTATCCAAGAAATAGTGATTTTAATCTCTATGGTTACTCTGATAGTGATTATGGTGGCTGCAACATCAACAAGAAATCAACATCAGGTGGATGTCAATTTCTTGGTGGAAGGATCATCTCATGGCAATGCAAAAAGCAATCCTGTGTCTCTACATCAACTGCTGAAGCTGAATACATTGCTGCTGCAAGTTGCTGTGCTCAGCTGCTGTGGATTCAAAACCAGATGATTGACTATGGATTCAACTTCATGAGCACTCCTATCCACATTGACAACAACAGTGCTATATCCATCACTGAAAATCCAGTGAAGCACTCTAAGACAAAGCACATTGATATCAGGTATCATTTCATTAGAGATATTCATGAGAAAAATCTTATAAAACTAATCAAAGTTGATTCAAATGAACAATATGCTGATTTGTTCACCAAAGCATTTGATGAACAAAGATTTAAATATCTTATTACAGCTATTGGGATGATAAACATTGATTAGTTAATCTCAATTGAAAACCTTTTAATGTGTAAAGTCTTATGTCAAAACAATCTAAGCCCTGTTACAAAAGATCTTTTCTTAAATTTATCTAAGTATAAGTTCTTCCGAAGAGAAATTAGCCCTCGGAAGATATCTAGCATAACTTCCGAAGCAAATTTCTCATAGGATAATTTTCTTCTCGGAAGAGTGTTAAGTCTCGGAAGAAGCGATTGAGTTCACCTCAGATCTACTTCCGAAGCACTTAATACACTCCATCTGAAAGCAACATGTACTCTCGGAAGTAAGCAATTTACCTTCGGAAGTACATTTGCCTTCGGAAGAACATTACCTTCGGAAATACATTATACTCGGAAGAAAGATTTTACTGTGTAACGGAAATCTTTTGGGCCCCACACTGTAAAAAGTAAAGATTTTGTTAATGATGTCGGATTATTTAAATGGTCTAACCTTACCGCCCTTGTCACATCATCCACTGAACCCTCACATCATCTTATCCAAACCACCCTTTAAACCGCCATTTCACCCATTTAAATACTTCCGGTTAATCACTTACACTCTTTTTACCAAATTCACTGCCCTAAAAGCTTTCTTCTTCTCCAATTTACCTTACTCAGAACTATTCTACTGCTATCTTTCTCAAATGCCTTAAACCCTCAGCACAACCAGGTCGCACTCCTTGACTCTTCAAGGGATGATGACTTCTCTGATATCATTTCTTTCTTAGCCCAATCTTCATACTACACTGCCTTGACCGTAAACCCTACCATCTACTCCAACCAAATGTCCGAATTTTGGGCAAATGGTCGGATTGAAACCCTAAACGGGGTTCGTGCTATTAGGTCAAGTGTTTGTGGCCAAGAGTTGGTCATCACTGAACAGATCATCAGGGAGCATCTTGAGCTCCATGATGAAGGCGCACCGACGGAATTCCCCAAATCTGAGTTAGATAGTTCTTATCTCCAAATGGGATACGGTGGAGATGTAAGCAGGTCAACGGTCTACAAATTCAACTTCTCCTACAAGTGGAAGTTCCTGCTGCATGTGGTTCTTCACTGTCTATCTAACAAATCCGGGGGATGGGATCAAATCCCTTATGAACTCGGGTGCTTAGTTCACGGGTTGGTACAAAGCCTCCGCTTCAACTATTCAAGGTTTGTGCTGACTAACCTTATGGGAAATCTGCAAAGGGACACATTCTTTATGTATCCCAGATTTCTCCAGCACATAATCAACTGCGAGCTAGATCAGGGTAAGCTTGTCTGTGCAGCTGCTCTGTCTGCTCCCCAAATGAGGCCGACCATCTTCAAGGTCTTGAAGAGAGTGTCTACCAACTACACTGGAAGGGATACCGCACTACTTCCAGGTATGATTGAGCCAACGGCTCCTGGTGACATCCCTGTTCACCCCACAGGTGATGAACCCACACCAGCAACTACCCTCACCATTCCAAATCTACCTTCTCCTCCCATCACTGTCACCTACCAGAGACGTACCAAACGAACCCTTGTTCAATCTACTCTGATTGAACAAGCCCCTCCTCTTCAAACCAAAAAGGCTAGAGTGGAACAAGGGGCTCCCACTCAGCCAGAGGTCCACCAATCCTTCACTATTGACCTCAATATGGGTCTTGAGTCTCCTCAGTCTCAGACCCATGAGCCCAAAACCCCAGCTGATAGCCCTCAGGGTGAGTCTCTATACTCCCCTGAGCAGCCACAAGGGACAGCTCAATGCCTTTTGACATTGATCAAAGTCCCGGGTCCTTAGGTCTTCATTCCTTTTCTTTCACTGACCTATTGACCGGAGCTGGTGAAGAGATTATGTCTCTCAAAGGCGATGAAGTTGATCCACTACACCCTATTAAGGATCAACAGAGCCTAGAGAAACCTCTTGTCTCTAGCCCACACCAGCAAAGCCCTACTGAGGTGAGTCCCACTGATGTGGAGGGGACTCATGTAGATTCAGCTGCCACTACTGAAGGAGCCTCAATGGATCCTCAGGACAGTGGTAACGACAGTCAGACTGAATCTACGGCAACCATGCCCTTTGATGCCTCTGAAAGAGACATCATTGTGCAAGGGAAACCAGGGTGCCAAGAAACCACATCTGGTGGTGAGGATGAACATACCAGGTATGTTACCTCATCTCCCCGTGATTCTTCAAAAGAAGATGAGGGAAGTATGCAACTCACCATTAGAGACCTACTTTCTAAAGTCTCAAACCTTGAATCAAAGGTTAAGACTTTAGAGGATAGGTCTGCCACTCAGCAACTTGAGATTGAAAGTCTCAAGGCCAAACTAGCTGAGACACAGATTGAGAGATCTGTTAGGCATGTACCAGTTCAGGTCTCCTTGACCTCTTCCTCTAGCTCATCTACCTCTCAAGATGATGCTACCAAAAAGGGGGAGAATGTTGAGAGACAAAGCCAAAGACAGGATACCATCAGTCAAGCTCTTACTTCTTTGAGCTCAAGACAACAAGCTGCCATCTTCCCTGAGCCTCCTCCAGTTGTCTTTCAAGTGGATCAAAGGATGCTTCAGGATCTAAATAGGTTCTTCAACAAGTTCCTTTAGAGTCCCTGATAGAACAGCCTAGTCCAGATATGTCTGTGATTTACTTTGGAGCTCAAGAGCTTCAGAGGTTGAATGCACCTCCTACCACTGTTGAGGAAGTTGGTCAACCTAAGGCCCAAGTGGAACCTGAGATTGATTTCGAAGGGGAAACTAGGACTGATGGCCCAGCAACTGAAACAGTTGGGACAGAAGGTGTGTTTTCACAGACTTCCGAAGCACAATTCAAAGCCTCGGAAGAACAAGCTCAAACTTCCGAAGCTGAGATTGCTGCTGCGGAAGGACTATTTTCTCTTTCGATGATCTAATAGTCACAGATGCAATTCTGGAACTTGCATCTGAGGTTAATAGGGAGGACTTTCTCAGCCAACCATTAGCTATAACATCTGCATTGACCCAGCTCCTACCTCCACCACCCAACCTGGATCTTCTATCCAAGAACCCCCAAAGTCTAGCACTTCCGAAGACATAAAAGGCAAGAGGAAGATGACTTCGGAAGAGCTTCAGGAAGAAGAAAGGTTGGAGAAGCTTAGAAGGAAAGGTAGACTACCAACTGGGAAACTGTTAGCTGCAAGTTCCAAAGCAGCTGCAGCCAACCAGGAGGCAATCAACAATCGAAGAAGGGTGGAGGTAATTGATAGACTTGTCAGTCTAGGGGCTGCTTCGGAAGATGTACTCCTGCTACCACTAGAGGAGCTGATAGAGCTTGAAAAGGCAACCTTGCTGCAAAGACAGCAAAAAGAAGAGGCTGCAAGGTTGGCCTTGGAAGAAGAAAGGCAGAGAAAAGAAAGGGAAGCTGATCTGCAGCTCAGGAGAGAAAGGATCACTTTCTACTCTCCAGAGGATTCTCTCAAGAGGAGTTGTCTCCACACAATAGTGATACGATCTTATGGCTCTTCAACAAAGAGCAAGATCAAATGGAGAAGGAGAGAAAGAGAGCTGCAAGGGAGAAGCTGGTGGAGAAGAGAAGGAAAGAAGAAGAAGCTGGACTGTCTGCCGCCAAGAAGATAGGTGAGAAAGCTTGGATGAAGAATTATCTTAAAGCTCATGGCTTCTCTGGCAGGCAGGTGGGTCCAATGTCTGAGAAGACTCTCCAACGACATGTCAGTGACATCAAGGCTGACATTCGTGCGGGGAGAAGAAAAGAGATGTATAGAAGGGGACAGGGGATGACCTTCAAAGCAACCTCTCAACCCAAAATCCAAACCCAACCTCAACCTAAACCTATACCCTTTCCCTTCCCAATTAAAACTGAACCTGAACCTTTCACCCCTGAACCTACACCATCACACCTACCAACCTCTTCACCTCAACCACCTAAACTACCCATCATCCAACCCAAAACCTTAGCCAGAACCCAAACTCCTAAACCTACCCAACAACCAATCAAACCATCCCCTCAGCCTTCCAAACATCTCTCTATGGAGGAATTCAAGGCGATCAAAACTAAGCTCATCAACTGCACAACTCTGAGCGACATCTCCTGTGAGGAGGATTCAGTCAACCTGACTTATGTTGATGGATCCTCAAGTTCCCTCACAAGAGATGAGTTTCTTGATCTGCCCAGAGGAACTTTGGACCAAGCTGCAAAACTCCTTGGCCTCAATTCAGATACATTAAATGAAGAAGAAAAGAAGCTGAGGAGAAAGCTGGTGACTCTGCTGGATACAAAGAAAGGAGATAGGGTACCAAGACAACCTCTTGTACCCAGAAAGAAGATAGTCCAGTGGAGGTTCGAAGACTCTTCTCACAACTTTGTTGTTGAGAGAGAGAATGGTGAGATTAACAGGCTGAATGCCTCATCTCTGCTACACTTAAGCAGATTTGATATTGCTGAGTTAGCAGAGAAACCATTCTCCAACCCTTCAAACTCCGATGTAGCTGCCCACATCAGAAATCATCTAGGCAGCCTTCATATGGCCGAGCTTACTGCTAGAAGCAAGGTCGAAGAGGAGTTAAAACTGAGAGAGGAGGAGGAAAGGAAAGGATCAGCAACCAAAGGCAAAGCCTTTCTTCAAATGGTTGAAGGTCCTGAACTTGAGTCCATAGTTAGATGGGAGTATGACTACAACTCCCGTCAACTAACTCTCTTCAGGGGGTCACAACAAAGGGTACATGTCATTCAAAGTGATAGACTGGATCTCCTATCCACGAATGACTTGTACAAGCTTCTCAGCACTACTTCCGGGAAGAACAGAGAGACAGACAAATATCTTTTGTCCCTGGTGCTGAAAGTTTTGAGAAGCAGAAATAAGTGAAGTTTTGGTAGCATCAGCCTAGGGGGAGTTTGTTGGATCTAGAGAGGCTGTTGCAACCAAAACTATGTCACTTAGAAGATTTTGAGTACAACATACAAAGGACTTCCGAAGCCAAGTGTGGAACTTCCGAAGGAAGAAGGAGCTCTTCCGAAGTCTAAGTGTAAAATACACTTCCGAAGGAAAACTCCAACTTCCGAAGATAAAGAAGCTACTTCCGAAGATCAAGACTTAAAGACAAAGTTCTGAAGTCAACTTCCGAAGTATAAAGAAGTCCTCAAAGCCTCGGAAGCATAGAAGCATCTTCCGAAGTATAAGTGGCTTCGGAAGAACTTGTTCTTCCGAAGCCAGTTAACCTTCGGAAGACACTTCTATTATCCAGTAGACATAAGTATGGTTTGTCTGACACTCCGCTGCAAATCTCTGAGATACTGCATGGCGTTTTCTCAAAAGCCATGTAGTTGACCATACTTTAATCTACTGTTTACCTTTTATGTTAAGTACAGTTGCCATCTTTAGTTGGTGACAAAAGGTAAGTCATGGACATGTCATGACTACCATATCTTAGATAATACTTTATCTAAGATACCTTAACTATAGCATTATAGTATATGCTTTAGTCGTAGGTTTCCAGCTGGTATCAAGTATACCGGCTGTAGGATCTAGTATATATAGTTTCTCATTGTAACTCTTGTTTTATGCTTGTAAGTGTCTTGTAATCTTGAGTTGAGAAGTAATATATACAAGTACCTTGAAAATACTTCTGCTTGTTCCTTTGATTACTTATTATATTATTATCAACTCTTGTTAAAGGCATTGCTTCATCTTGTTTGAGTGATATTATAAGTGAGTTTGAGAGAATCACAAGTGTTAAGTGACAAAACCCGATCCTGCATATATTACAACATATTATCATTGTAAAGTGTGAATAATTCACCACTTGTTAGGGTGAATTAGGTCCATCACGAACAACATCATATCATCATTCTTCATGGATGATGATTCAAACACATATTGCAGGACCGTGTTAAGGCTTAACAATTACAACAAAACAACAACACACAAGAGGAGATTAACTAAACTTGATCAACAGTAAACTGGATTAACCAAATAATGATACAAAGAACACAAGTAATGATAAGAGACAGAACAAGAGATTTGGGTTTCAAGGAGGCAGTATATTGCTTTCTCAAGTTCTATTACAAGTGTTACAAAGCATTAAGAAAGATACTAGAACTTGGAATACTTATACTACAACCTACAGCCGGCTATACTTTGAAAGCCAGCCGGATACAATTGACTAGACACAAACAAAATCAATTGTAGAATCAAAAGGCATATCTGCCTTTTGACCTTGTGACTATGACATGCCATAGCTCACATCCTTATCTATTACAAAAAGGATAAAGTACATAAAGTAGAAAGTTACAGACTCAAGACCTCAATGTACAGTTACCAAAAGCATGGACCTTTTCACCAACTCATGTAAGTTGGTGACTTTACAGAGATACAGCGGAAAGGTGTCCAGCTTTATGGAACAGTACATCAGATAAAGCATGTTACTAAAAGTCTTCGGAAGAAATCTGTCTTCATAGGATGAAGCTTCGGAAGACTTTGTCTCTGAGGCTTCGAAAGACTTCATGTTTGGCTTCGGAAGATTTGGTCTTGGCTTCGGAAGATTTTACACTTAGAATATTTCTAGTGTATGGTGTAAAACTTCCGAAGCAATTCTTTTCAGTACTTAGTGCATTTCTTGCAGAGAGACATTGGATGTTTTGGTTTGCATCAGACTCAAAGGAATCCTTACAAACTCCCCCTAGGCTGATGCTACCAAAACATTTAGAAGATCTTCAGATGTTAGTAGTCTTCAGCACAATCATGACCATACCCTTCTTCATTAGATGGTCAGGATCATTCAGACCTTCATAGTATCTTCTCATCTCAAAGAGATCATGCAGAGGTAAGTTGATTATGTCTTGCCATGTATAGACATTCTCAACACCTTGATCTCTGATTACATGCCATCTTTCTGGATTGGTAGAGAAGGTCCAGGATAAGATGGGTGTCTCAGCTGTCAGAGGAGCCACTTGCATTGGAGTTGATTGGGCTGCCTCTTCATGCACTTCCTCAGGTTGATCTGACTCAGCCTGAGGTGTAGAGGTAGATGATTTAGGCTTCTTCTTCTTAGACTTTGGTTTAGAAGCCATTCTCTTCTTCCTCTTAGATGACTTTAACTGAGAAGACTGGTCTGCAGCACCTTGTTGATCATCCTTGTCTTTCTCAGTTGGGTGTTCCTCCCTCACAGGTTCAGAAGGAGAGGGAGTTTGACCCTGCTTTGGATCAGAAGATGAAGCTTGCTGAGGCTCAGCAGGAGGTCCGGGTTGAGGTGTCTCAGGTTGTTCAAACTTAACCTCCACTTCAGGTGGGACTTGACTTGGAAGAGAGTGTAAGTCAATCAGTTCACCACTCTTAATCTTCTGCTTGATTACCCTTATATGCTCATCCATTGTGGATAGAGACATAGGCCAAGTCTCCTTCCGGAGAATCCATATAGCTTCAAGAAGCTCATCATCCTTTGTCTATCAGCAGACTTCTTCATACTCTTTTGGATGATGGCTCTTGACTTTGCAGCTTCTTCCCTTAGCTTCTTCTTAGTTGTCTTTCTCTCCTTGACTAACTCAAGTTCAAGTTGTTTTAAGTACTCAAACTCAAAAAGTCATAGGACAAGGGAAGAAGTGCATCTGCCTGATAGAAGCCTGTGGCACTCAGGTAGTTGATCATTTTGATCCTATCTTCTTCTTTGTCTACCTGAGGTTCTTGTGGAGCCACATCTTCTTGTACAGGGCTTTCTTGAACTGGGGAGAGAGAGTGGGGAGCATGCTTGTAGAGTCTTTTCTGTCTCTTCTCCTCTTTGAATTGGAGAAGTAACCTTGCATCCTCTTTTTCTTTCATCTCTCTTGACACTTCCATGTCAGCCAGTTCATTAGTTGTTCTAAGGGGAGAGAGATGATTTCATCAATGTCATAGTTCCTAGTCTGCAAATAAGTAATCCTGACTGCCCTCAACTCATCATCTTGAGTATTTGGTCTGGGGGCAGCCCTGATTGCAGCTTGCATAAAGCCTGAAGACCCAGAGGAACTTTCTCCCTTTAGCTTCCTTTTCCTCTCTCTCTCTCCTCCTCAATTTCCTCAGGAGTCATAATCCTTTTCCCTTTGTCACCCACAGACCTTTGTGACTCAGGGTGGATAGAGGTTTGGCCTTCATTGCTTGGTGTAGCATCCATGCTCTGGCCAGAGAGAGGCTGAGAAACACCTTCACCAGCAGGTGTCTCAGAGGAGTGTGAATCTCTGCAGCAGTTGATGATGATGAGACAGGGGTCTCAGGTTCTGCCACTGGGCCTTCAGTCAAGGTTTCCCCTATGAAACTAATCTTAGGGTCCACCTCAACATCCAGTTGACCGATGACATTGCCTGATTGCCTAAGTCTCCTTCTTAAAGTGAACTCTGCAAGGATCCTGTCTTGGATTCTTTGAGCCAATCTGTCAGCCTGTCTTGAGTTGCTTGGATTGACAAGTGGCATATTGACTAGATCCAATCTTTCATAGAAGTTCAAGCTTTGAAAGTCAAATACTTCTTGTTGCCCTTGAACTCTGTGAAGAATAAGGGCTCTTCTGTCAGCATCATACCTCCACCTTATGATGTAGTTTGAAGTTCCTTGAGGTGGGGATGACATAGCCCTTGGTATACCTTCCTCAAAGAGACTCCTGATGATAGAGTCTATAGAGTCCACATTAATGTGAACTTGAGGAAGTTGCTGAGAATGCACAATTACAAGTGAGGATGGTGAGTCCTCTATGTCCATTCTCTGTGAAGAACTCCCAGGTTCTGTGGCTGCAATAACTTTCTCCCCCTTTTTGGTAGCATCACCCACTTGCATAGGTGAGCTGGAGGATAAATCAATCACATCCACAGGTTCTTGTGTTCCGGGTTGAGCTCTTCTTAAAGGTCTCCCAGCTAGTTTTTCCTTAAGATATGAAATCTGAAGTTGCTGATCATTGACCCTGTTGTGTAAGGTAGTCACCTGAGATTCAAGGTGACTGACCTTAGAGACTAAATAGGAGCAAGTTTTTTACAGTTTTTGCACCTTTAGTCTCAAATTCCCCTCTTCTTCATCAGAAGAATCATTGGGGGATGAGATGTCAGTTGGCTGAGTTGCCATGGTTGAGGTCTTAATGATGTAATCACTTGTAGAAGTGAGAGCCTCTTCCATATGGACATCCTGAACATGTTCAGAAGTGTCCACCTCAGTAATAGGTGACTGATGTGGGCTAGACTAAGGAGAGTCAGAGGTACTCATCTCTCTTTGAGTAGGGAAGGAGAAGAGAGACTCATGGTACTCACTGAATCCTAAGTCTTTATTAGTATAAAAGGATAGGTTGGGAATGGGTTGATTTAGATCTAGAGGCTGGGGATGGTAACTGTCCCCTGAAGGTTGTTCACTAGAGTGTTGAGACTCAGAGTGAAGGCTTAAGGCTGTTGGGCTTGTGAGCTCATCAGGGTGAGCATGAGGAACCTCAGCCCTGATAGTTGAAGAGATGGGAGTGGTTTGCTCCTTAGGGGAAGTGGGAGCTCTAGTGTCCACTTCCTCCTGTAAAGGTGAGTATATGGGGACCTGCACAGACTCAATAGCTTGAGCAGGGGTTCGTTTGAATTTTCTTTGGTAGGTGAGGGTTATTTTAGGCCTTTTTAGTGGTAAGGAAGTAGAAGGTGTGGGTTCAACACTAGCTTGTGTTGCTAGGTTGTCACCTTGAGCAATGAGCTCTAACATTTTGGGGACAAGGGCTGTTTCTACCCCTGAGAAGCCTACAGTTGGCTTCTTCATGATTTTAAAGATGCCGGGCTTCATCTGTCCCAATTTAAGATTTATTACTGTTTCCCTCAACTGTGAGCCCAGTTCACAGTTAAGAATGTGATGAACATATCTAGGAAACATGTAATACTCTAAGGAGTCCAAATTTGCAAGTAAATTGGTATAAACAAATTGAGAGTACCTGAACTTGACCCCTTGAACCATTCCATGCACTATGAAGGAGAGATCCTCAGGAATCTGGTCCCACCCTCCATGCTTGTTTGACAAGCTGTGGATAACCACATGGAGCAGGTATTTCCACTAGGATGAGACCTTCCCTTTCCTGAAGGTCTTTACAGAGAAATCTCCCTCATAGCCCATCTGCTCAAAGGAATGATTGACAGCTTCCTTTGGGAAGGACAACTCACCTCTTCATCATCCAGCTGCAAATGAGTTGATGATGGCCGAGGAGTGATGAAGATTGTCCTCCCTTGCATTGTGGCAGACAGTGCCTTCTCCCATCCATAATGACCTCTTGGCAGGTCTTCCAGAATTCAAGCAAATGATCCTCATACAGAGTAGGATCAATGGTTAGGGAGGTGAAATAGTGGATAGAGTTAAGAATTGGCAAATCTCTGAGAAACTTTCATCTTTCTCAGAGCTTAACAGAGCAACCTGGTTGTGTTGCCTGTGAAGTTGCATGGAGAAATCTGGGTTGTTTTTGCGGTTAAGGTTGCCCATTTAGAAGCTTAAGGTTGAAGAAAGGTAAAAAGCAAAGGCGGTTTTGGGAATTAGGTTTGAGGAATAGTGGAATTGAGGAAGATAGTGAGGAGGAAGAGGGGGAACCGTTGGGTATTATGTGAAAGGGATTTGAACCAGAGTTAATGAAAGAGGGATAAACTTTGAAATCCGAAAGTCGGTCCCACCTCTGAAAAAGTAGTTTACTTTTGCTCAAAAAGTAGTTTTCTTGGAATTCAAAAAGCTTCCGAAGGTAAATTATCTTCGGAAGTTTTAATGAAAAAGCTTCCGAAGCTAAAATGACTTCGGAAGATTTTCCTGAGAGTCTTGAAAATTTTGCTTCGGAAGAGAAGTAAACACTTGAATGCTTTGTATATGAACCAACAAAGCTTCCGAGAGTTAATTTTGCTTCGGAAGGAAAAAGTCCTTAAAAACAAATAAGTGTCTGAGATAAGAATTTAAGCTTCGGAAGATAAATTTAGACTTCTTCCGAAGGAAAAATTTCTTAGACAGTTATTCATTTTGAAGACATGATTTTCTTCCGAGGATAAAATTATATCTTCCGAAGGATCAGAAAATTTTCAAGAATCTAAGGAAAGTCATCAAAAAGGATTTTATATCCAAAGAAAACATGAGCTTATGAAAGTGATGAACTAGACAACTTAGGACACACAAATTTTAAGAAATAATTAGAATTAGATTTAAGAAAAGATCTACTCAAAGTTAATCATCCCAATAGCTGATATTAGATATTTAAATCTCTGTTCATCAAAAGCTTTTGTAAACAGATCAGCATATTGTTCATCTGTATGATTTTTGACTAGTTTAATTAATCCCTTTTCATAGTTATCTCTTATTAAATGATACCTGATATTGATGTGTTTGGTCCTTGAGTGCTGCACAGGGTTTTCAGTGATAGAGATAGCACTATTGTTGTCTATGTGGATAGGAGTCTCCTTGAAGTTAAATCCATAATCCAGCACTTGATTTTGAATCCAAAGTACTTGAGCACAGCAGCTTGCAGCAGCAATGTATTCAGCCTCTGCAGTTGATGCAGACACACAGGATTGTTTTTTGCATTGCCATGAGACAACCCTTCCACCAAGGAATTGACACCCCCCAGATGTAGACTTTGCAGTCATATTGCAACCACCATAATCACTATATCTATAAGCATACAGATTGAAGTCAGGATTCTTTGGATACCATAAACCAAGTGTTGAGGCACCTTTGAGGTATCTTAAAATCCTTTTGACAGTGATTAGGTGAGACATCTTAGGGTTGGCTTGATATCTTGCATAAATACATGTAGCAAACATGATATCAGGCCTGCTAGCTGTAAGATACATAAGAGAACCAATCATAACCCTGTATAAATGTTCATCTACACACTCCCCCTCAAGATCAGGTCCAAGGGAATGGTTTCTGGCTATGGATGTCTTAGCAATCTTACAATCAGTCATGTTGAACCTCTTGAGTATGTCCTGAACATACTTTGACTGACTTATGAAGATGTCATCTTCAACTTGCTTCACTTGAATTCCCAGAAAGAAATTGAGTTCTCCCATTGAACTCATTTCAAATCTGTCTTTCATCAGTTTCTCAAAGTCTTTGCAGAGCTTTGGATTAGTTGAACCAAAGATGATGTCATCTACATATACTTGAACTAGCAAAAAGTCATTTCCCTGTCCTTTGATGAAGAGAGTTCCATCTATAGTACCTCTCCTGTATCCATGTTTAGAAAGATACTCAGACAATGTCTCATACCACTTCCTAGGTGCCTGATGCAGCCCATAAAGAGCTTTGTCAAGCTTGCAGACATAATCAGGATGATCAGGGTCTACAAAACCAGGTGGCTGTTTGACATAAACCTCTTCATAATCACTCCATATAGAAAAGCACACTTTACATCCAGTTGAAAGACCTTGAAGTCCTTGGATGCAGCAAATGCCAGGAATATCCTAACAGCTTCTAATCTTGCTATAGGAGCAAAGACATCAGTGTAGTCAATCCCTTCTTCTTGTGTGTATCCTTGAACAACTAGTCATGCCTTGTTCTTGAAGATAATTCCTTTATCATCCTTCTTATTCCTAAAAACCCATTTGGTTCCAATGGTAGTCTTCCCATGAGGAAAGGACACAGGTTCCAAACTTTCTGCCTTTTGAATTGAAGTAACTCTTGTTGCATAGCTTTCAACCAAACTTCCATCCTTTACAGCTTCATCAAATTTCTTTGGTCTATTCTGGGATAAGAAACAAGAGTGAAGACAAACATTTGCTTCATGGGTTGTCCTCTTGTTCTTACCCTTGTGACAACATCTCCAATGATGTTTGTGGTGGGGTGAGACTTGTGGATCCTTAGCTGAGGGATCACAGCAAGTTGCTGAGAAAGATCCAAATTTGAGAAATTTAGATCTGGCATAGATGATTCACCCTCTACATTACCACACTTATCAAGATTAGCTTGATCCAATGAGTGTGTGACATCATTGATGTTGTCATCTATGGTGTGGTTATTAGCATCAAGGAATTCCTGATCACTTTAACCATCACCATTGTTGTCTTCTACAATTGAGGTATCTTTATCTGGTTGTGGAGCCTCTGAGCTGGAATTTGAAGGCACCCCAGATGTATCATCATTCATGGATGATGATTTCAACAACATATTGCAGGAATTTGAATTCACCACTTGTTAGGGTGAATTAGGTCCATCACCAACAACATCATATCATCATTCTTTATGGATGATGATTTCAACAACATATTGCAGGACCGGTTAAGGGCTTAACAATTAAAACAACAACACCAAAGCGGAGATAACTAAACTTGATCAAACAGTAAACTGGATTAACCAAGATAATGATACAAAGAACACAAGTAATGATAAAAAGAGATAACAAGAGATTTGGGTTTAAGGAGGCAGTATATTGCTTTCTCAAGTTCCTTACAAGTGTTACAAAGCAATCTAAAGAAAGATAATAGAACTTGGAATACTTATACTACAACCTACAGCCGGCTTACTTTGAAAGCCAGCTGGATACAATTGACTAGACACAAACAAAATCAATTGTAGAATCAAAAGGCATATCTGCCTTTTGACCTTCTTACTATGACATGCCATAGCTCACATCCTTATCTATTACAAATAGGATAAAGTACATAAAGTAGAAAGTTATAGACTCAAGACCTCAATGTACAGTTACCAAAAGCATGGACCTTTTCACCAACTCATGTAAGTTGGTGACTTTACAGAGATGCAGCGGAAAGGTGTCCAGCTTTATGGAACAGTACATCAGATAAAGCATGTTACTAAAAGTCTTCGGAAGAAATTTGTCTTCATAGGATGAAGCATCGGAAGACTTCATGTATGGCTTCGGAAGATATTAGTCTTGGCTTTGGAAGATTTTACACTTAGAATATTTTTTAGTGTATGGTGTAAAACTTCCGAAGCAATTCTTCTTCAGTACTTAGTGCATTTCTTGCAGAGAGACATTGGATGTTTTGGTTTGCATCAGACTCAATAAACATCAAACATTAAACACATTGTGTTCATCATGTTCTTCATCATCATTATTATTATTTTGGCATTTAATCATTCAAGTTTTGTTATTATCAATATGAATTCTATGATTCATGCTCATTGTTCCCGTTCATATCGGGAACACACAGAAAACAACATACGAAATCACAAAAGCTTAAACTAAAAAATCCATTGTTAATCCTCTTAAGTTATTACACTCAGATTTATTCAGTCCAATAAGTGTGAAAACTATCACTAAGAAATCTTATTGTCTTGTTGTAATAGACGATTTTTCAAGATATTCTTGGGTCAGGTTTCTATCACACAAAGGGGAAACAACAGAGGTTTGTTAGAAGCTGATTCTAACCATAGAAAACATCAGTAACAAGAAGTGGTAATGGCTATTAGAAGTGATAATGAAACAGAGTTTAGAAACCAGAGCTTTGGTTCATTCTATGCAAGCCAAGGGATTCTCAGACAATTCAGCGCTGCATGAACACCTCTGCAAAACGGTGTTGTTGAAAGAAAGAATCGCACTCTCATTGAAACAGCCTAGACTATGCTCATATAATCTAAACTTCCTATTATTTTCTAGGCAGAAGTTGTCAACTGTGCCTCCTATGTTCTAAACAGAGTCCTAATCATGAAAGACAAAATGAAGACTCCTTATGAACTATTTCACAAGCGAAAACCGTTGATTGACTTCTTTTGTCCTTTTGCCTGCTCATGCACATTGTTGAATACCCAAGCTCAAAATTCAAATTTTAGAACAGTGTTAGATAATCTTCAACTCAAAAGGCTTATAGAGTATGCAACAAACGAACAAAAATTATGCAAGAATCTTTCTATGTTGATTGGCAAGAGTCAAATGTTTCTAACATTGGTTATGATCCGCAATGGTTCTACGATTAAAACACAATTTTTAATTCATTCAATCTACCATACTTTCTTGATGATGACATTCCTTCATCACGTGATCAATTATTCATTCCCGCTCAACCACAACCAGAACCATAACATCAACTACAACCAGAACCAAAACCTCAACCACAACAAGAACCACAACCTCAACCACAACCAGAACCACAACCTGACCCACAACCTCAACCACAACCTCACCCACAACCAGAACCACAACCTCAACCTCAACCAGATCTTCAACCTTAACCTGAACTGAACATCAAATCCCTTCAACACTATCACAACTATCACAAAACCTTTTTCTAACTAACCATCCATCTTACCGTCATCCCTCTCCCAACCATCATCACCATAATTTGTTTCATCCAATTCCTCAACCCTAAACATCAATTTCAAAACCTTGAAAGATCACCGACATGATTATATCATTGGATCAATATCTGATGATGTCAGGACCCGAAGCCAATCTGGGCTAATCAACGAATGTGTCTTTGCCTGTTTTCTATATCAAATTGTTCCTAAAAATGTCTCCATGAGCCCTTTAAGTCCCAAGTTGGGTGGAGTGAATGCACTTAGAGCTCTAACAGTTTAGAAAATTGAAGGTGTGGGAATTAGTTGATCTCTCTACAAATAAGAATCCGATTGGTACAAAATGGGTATTCAATAACAAACCAGATGATTGTGGGGTAGTGATAAGAACCAAATCAAAGAAGTTTGTTCAAGGATTTGCTTAAGAGGAGGGGATTGACTACACTGAGGTGTTTGCCCCTTTGGCCCGAATTGAAGCCATCCATATCTTTCTCGCTCATGCAGCTCAGAAAAACTTTAATTTTTTTCCAAATGGACATAAAGTGTGCATTCCTGTATGGAGACATTGACAAAGAGATCTATGTTTGTCAACCACCAGGTTTTGAAGATCTAGATTTTCCTGAGAAAGTCTAAAAATTGGATAAATTCTTGTATGGATTACACCAAGCTCCTAGAAACCGGTATGAAATCTTAACACAGTATCTTCTCGGAAAAGGTTTCACATGAGGAACTATAGACATGACTTGGTTCAAGATGGAGGTTTAAAAAGATGTGCTCATTTTGCAAGTGCATGTCGATGACATCATATTCGAATCGACAAATGAGAAGTTGTGTAGAGAGTTTGAAGAAGTGATGAAAGAATGCTTTGAAATGAGCATTATGGGGGAGATGTGCTTCTTCTTTGAATTACAAGTAAAAAAAGCATGATGGAATTCTTAACCATCAAGAGAACTACGTCCTGGAAATCCTATCCAAGTACAACTTGGATGATGCTTCTCCGGAACTTACTCCGTTTCCACACAAACCTGCTTAACTCCTAATGACAATGGAAAGCCAATCGATACTCACTGTTATCACTCAATAATCACATGACTAATGTGTCTCACCGCGTTTCATCTAGATATTACATTTGATGTGTGTTACTTCGCTCGATATCTAGCTAATCCAAAGGAATCTCATGAGAAATCTATTAAACGAACTTTTCCGCTACTTGAAGGGTTCTCCCTGATTGGGTCTTTTGTACCCAAAGGGAGGAATATTGATCTTCATGCGTACTCTGATAGCGATCATGTAAGTTGTAAGCTTGATAGAAAGTCAGTTCTGGGTGGATGTCAATATCTTGGGGATTGCCTTGTTTCATGGCAAAGCAAAAAAGCAGACTACAGTTTTGCTATCGAAGGGTGAGGCTGAGTGTATTCTTGCTTCAAGTTGATGCTTTCAAGTGTTGTAGATATAACATCAAATGATGGATTTCAGGATTAACTTTCTACACAAACCGTTATTCTTTCTTAATGAAGCGCCTGGTGGAATTGCTAAAAATCCAATTCATCATGCCCGCACTAAGAACATTGAAACAAGAATCCATGCAATTCGAGATGCACAAGAGAAGGGGTTTATAGATATTATTTCTATTGACACCAAAAGTCAAAAGGCCGATCTTTTCATAAAAACTTTTAATAAACCTCAGTTTTATGAATTGATAAACATGTTGGGTCTAATATCTTTTTAAAGCAAATTCTGGCGATTATCTACAAATATTTAATATTTTTAGAGTGTGAACATAAAAAATTATTAATTAATTAATACTTCATGTGCTAAGGAGCTTCGAGACCCACACTTCCCCAAAAGTGTCTTCCAGTTCAAAAGTTAAATTTCTTTAGTTTCACTTTAATAGAAATTCCGGGGGAGAATAGACTAAATAGTCTTTAAAATTGTCTTTTTAGTGATTTTGTGTATATAGCATTATCTCATCTTTGTGTCATGTAGGATTCAGGAAGCTTGGATAGTGTCTGAATGAGGTCAGAGGCTTTGCGTTAGGATATGTCGGTAGGCCCAGTGGCATAAAACAAAGTAATCGGTGATTGTGTAACTTAACTAAGATTTAGCACTTAGTGATAAGGATCATTCCCATGTCATCTTAGCTTGCACAAAGTTACAAGTCTCATTGAAAACTGGGTTGAGAGTGGTTGATTTCTATTTTGATCACGTATTACCAAATTTCCCTAATCCTTAAGCCATGAATAAATTGCGTGTCCAGCTTCTCTGCTATGCGTAAGCATTGACCTAGAGTGATGATCTTTTCTGTTATACCTAAGTATAGACCTGAAGCTCTTATCAACATGCTTAAATGATGATCTTTTATGTTTTACGCGAGTATAGAACTAAAATCTCATCATCACGCTCAAATGATCATCTCCTCTATTATACGTGAGTATAGACCTGGAGCTCTGATCATCCATTGATCATTCTACTATAATATATATCTCAATGGATGTCAAATGTTTAGTATCTATGTCCATCTCAAAAGAATTCAAGCATAATCAAGGATTACACTTAATAAACCATGATGACAAGATGAGTTCTTTTCCGAATGACTGTGGGAACCAAGTTAGTTGAGCATTCTTAAATAAACCGAAAACACGATAAAATCAATTACAGGTAACCCGTTGAAAAGAATATGGCATGAGTTTAAATGGACAAGCAGTATTAACAATCCCACCAATCATTGATTCTTTAAACAATTTCTGAAATAGCATGTCTGATATCCTTTTCATTATTTTTTATTTTCAATTTTCATTTTGCTATTAGTTCTTATTTTTAAGTATGTCACTGGGTAGAGAAGTCTATTTTTACATAAAAACTAAATTCCATGTGAAACTATTATTTTGTTGTGCGAAACTATTGTTTCGCCCAACAAAACTATAGTTTCGCTGTCTGGCTCAGCGTGTGAAACTGTAGCTTCGTTGGCAGTGTCGCTAGACACAAGTTTCACTTTGTATCACGTGAAACTATAGTTTCCACCTATGTGAATCTATGTGCGATAAAAACATGTTTCGTCTATTGTTTTGCTTTATGCAAAATAGACCTAGTTTTTTTAATCCAAACTGACATCATTTCTTGGGTAAATCAAAATCGACCTTTGCACTGATTTTTCATCATTTCAACCGGTAAATAACTTATGAACATGTTTCGAACCGTAGAAATTTACTTTAAATGGATTTTGAGACAAAAATTTGGTCTGCGGCTTTTGGTTTTCGCACATTCTTTGTACGAAACTAAGGTGTCACCATGCGAAACTGGGCGAAAGTTCACTAATCTGAGCCACACTATCTTGCATGCTGCATGTGTGCACTAATCAGTTTCGACTGGATCTTGCGACTCTATAATTCGTAGGCACTGTGAAAGTATACTTTCCAATGCGAAATGATAGTTTCTCAATGCAAAACTATAGTTTCTCAATTAGACTTTCGACAAACAGTTTTGCCTGCCATGTGTGAAACTATAGTTTGTTACCGTCTACGAAACTATAGTTTATAAATGCAAAACTGGTTAAACTAATTGCAATTTTCTATTTTTTATTTTTTATTTTATTTAAATATTAAATTTCTCTTTTATTTTAATAATTATTAATTGCTTAGTTTATTCTGTTGAGCTAACAAGCTTTCGATTTCACCTACAGATCCTATGCGAAGCTTAAAGTTTGAGTTGAGATCAAACGAGGTGGCATATCTGAACTGTAACACCCCGAAAAGTGAAAACGAGTCATTAAGGGCAATGGACTTAATTAATGGGTATTTAATAAAAAAGAAAATGGGTTATGGGCCAAATTGGGTTTATGGGCAAGAGCCTAAGTGATTAAGGCCCATAATCAGCCCTTAACCTACCCAAATCAGCCTCCATCTCCATCATTTGAACCCTAGCTCCCAAAATTCATAGAGAGAGAAAGTAGAGAGAGAAAGTCAAGAAAACTCAAGATTTGAAGCTTCCAAGGTTAAGAGATTGAAGATCTGGGTGTTGGAGCATCAAGATCTAAGAAAGAAGCAACAAATCCAGGTAAGAATCGACCTCTAAACCCTTCTGTAGATCAAACCCGGATTCTAGGGTTTTGGGTTTTGAAAAGTTGCAAAGAATCGCATAAAGGTCACATTTTTACGTATGAAAACATGTATAAAGCTTAGATTTAGCCTCATGGATGATAAACTAAGAGATTGGACGTAAAAAGTTATGATTTTGGGTTAAAAACGGTCTGGTTCGTGATTTTTATGCGATCTGCGAAACTGTATATGCATCCAGCGAATTTGCATATTCAATCAGCGAAATTATGAGGACTTCCTGCGAAACTATAGTTTCGCAGGTAGTTTCGCAGACATGGTTTTCCAACGAAAGTTGGGCGAAACTGACAGCAAAACTGGCAGCGAAGAAGCCAGCGAAACTGCCAGCGAAGGTGCTAGCTAAACTAGCAGCGAAACTGCTGGTGAAACTAGCAGCGAAACTGTTGGCGAACCTAGCTGCGAAATTGCTGATCTTGCAGCGAAATTAGCAGCGAATCTAGGCAGAAATTAACCCATTTAAGTGTTAGCTATTCTGCAGGCTGTGTAGAGTGATCCTAGCCTTGTAAGCTTAGCCTAGAAGTTATTCGTGGTATCTAGGTGAGTTCTAGATCCCCAATTTATAAGTTTTTCCATGTTTTGGGGCTATTATGCATACTAAATTTACGTTTTTAAATGACCAAGATTTTAAGAGGTTTTAACAGGAAGAACGATTTTTCTATAAGTAAATGTGCTATATAAATGTTTAAATATAAAAATTTTTCGCGCTGACCTGGCAGCCCGGCCCCAGCCAGGGGCGTTGCCCCTTGGACCCCACTAGGGGCTGCTGCTCCTAGGACCCCGCTGTCAGGGGCTGCCGCCCCCAAACCCCCGCTGTCCCGCGGCGGGTCGGTTATGTTTTATGATGATTAGTACTTGGTATGCTGTGTTCTTAATAAATTAAGTATTATATAGTAAAGTGGAAGGTGATATTAATGAAAAGTGAAACTTAATGAATGTTACCCCCAGGCCCGTTTGATGATGAAAAGTCTTGCAAGCACTATGATAGACTTCACTTATGTGAGTCTGATGTATGATGATGGATCTGTATTCATGAGCGGGCTATGTGCCTTGCAGTGTGGATCAACTGTCGGGGGTTAGCTACCGTATTCATGTGTACCGACAGGGATTGACATTTGTTGTCGATCAACATGGAGCTCTTGCTTTGTGCAATCTCGTTTATGATGAAAGTGAAAGATATTGAAAGATAATGAAAGAATGAAAGATAATGAACATGCTTATTATGATGCAAGTTATGTTATGTACTATGATGTATGCATGGTCATTATATGAAGAATAAAGTTTATATTTTCTATTTAAAACTAGAACTCACTCAGCGAAGCTGACTTTTATGCATAATAGTTGGCAGGTAAGCACTGATGTTGAGGATGGCATACGGAGCTACTTGGGGAGCTATGGATGGCATTACTGTTTATGAAATCTTTATTGTAATTTAAGAAAAAGTAACATGTTTTGTTTGAAATTAAAGGACAAATGATGAGTACAATATGGTTTCTAAGTTTTAAATGAATGTCTAATTATTTCCGTTGCAATGTTTTATTATTAAACTGATTTTATGCTATGATTAACCAACTGTGAGGCTTCCCGGGAACGGGGCCTTACAAATTGGTATCAGAGCCAAAGTTTAAGAGAAATGGGTAAACTATTTTCAAAACCTAAACTTAAACTGAAAATGGGACCAAATGAAGGATGCCAATCCAAGTAGCTACGTGCCATCAGGTAAAAGTTTCAAGTAAACCGGAATTATATGCGTGTGCTATTTGTTTTGTGTGCTTGTAGATTTGAATACTAATGTGTGTTAGGATAGTGATTGCTTGGGACAGGAGGGTAAGGTAAGTGGTTAATCACACTTGGCCACTGTAATTAAGGACTTACCGTACTTATAGTGATCTGAGCAATTATCTTGAATAACCATTTTGGTGTTTGAATCTTATAGGAATTAGTTATGGCTGGTAGAAAATCTGGGAAGGCAACCCGAGGATGTGCTCGTGGCAGGCGTACTACTGAGCCACGTGTCACCAGGAGCAAAGCTAAGGCTCCCGAGACTGTTCATGAGGAGTCAGACCTCCATAGTCACCTTCAAACCCACTGTGAAGGAGGCTATCGCTGACGAGGTCTAGAATGTCATGCAAAATGTCTTACCCTCGGTGGTGACCGAGGTGATCAAAGCAGTCAAGGATGGAGAGAAAGCTGAGAAGAAGGGGAAGGAAAGTGAGAAGAATTCAGGAAAGTCCACTGGGAGGACCGAAGAGTCTGAAGAGGAGCCATCAAACCCTAAGGTGGTAGTCCATGATGACGACAGTGATGAGGAGTCCGAGAGAGAAACTACTAGAGGGTGAAACTATGGGGCATTTGAAAGGTGCAAGCCCCCAACCTTTGACGGTAACGGCACTGCTACTACCGCTCATCGTTGGGTCAGAGAGATGGAAGCGGTACTGGAAATTAGTGAGTGCCGAGAAGATCAAAAAGTTAAGTTTGCCACTCATTCCTTCGTTGACTCAGCGTTATGCTGGTGGGACAATATTGTCCAGGCTGAAGGGAAGCGATCGATAGCCAAAATGAAGTGGTCTGAGTTGAAGGAGTTAGTGTTGGAGGAGTATTGTCCCCATCGGGAATTAGACAAGATTGAAAAGGAGTTCTTGTATTTGAAGGCTGGGAACATGACTCATCAAGAGTATACCTCCAAGTTCAATGAACTTGCAAGACTTGTGCCAGACATGGTGACACATGCGTCCAAGAAGATCAAAAGATACATACAGGGTTTGCCTGTGGATATCAGGAGGCACATGATTGCAGCTAGACCGGGTACGTTTAGGTCTGTGGTGGATTTAGCTGGGAGGTTGTACGATGAGAGAGACCCAGTGCCTGTATAGAAGAAGGTGGAAAAATGGAATAGGAACAAGAATGGAAATGGGAAGAGGTTCGGAGGTGATAACTTCCGGAGTGGAGAAAAGAGGATGAGGGTTGAGGATCAGCCTGGGAGACAGGGAAATAATGGTGAAGGAGGTGCTTGTAGAAAATGTGGAAAAGGTCATTCAGGGGAGTGCAGAGTTGGGACGGGAAAATGTTTCAAATGTGGAGGCGATGGCCACTATGCTAGGGATTGCAAGGTGGGGAGGTGTTACCAGTGTGGCGAGATGGGTCATGTGGGAAGAGACTGTAAGAAAGGAAAACCAGAAGGATCAGGCACGGTTAAAGCTGGAGATAAGGGGAGGGGTGACGGTTCAAAGGCGAAGGCGAGGGCATTCAACATAACTCGCGAGGAGGCCAGGGCAGACCAAGAAGTAGTTTCAGGTATGTTTCTGGTAGACCATGAATATGCTTCTGTGCTCTTTGATTCTGGTGCTAGTAGGAGTTTTGTGTCTGCTGCCTTTTGTCGTTTGTTGAATGATAAGAGTAGAAAGTTAGATGAGCCTTTCTATGTAGAAACAGCCATTGGTAAGTCCACTAAGGTAACTGAGGTGGTTGAGGATTGCCTGATTGAGTTAGCAGATTGTAAGTTCCCTGCTAGGTTGCATGTTATGGCCTTAGGAGGTTTCGATGTGGTGTTAGGCATGGATTGGTTAGCTACCTATGAAGCCAATATAGTATGTAGTAAGAAGATAATTCGTCTAACAGCGCCCGACGGTAGTTCTGTTACGGTTCGCGGAGATAAGGTATGTTTTGTACCGAAGGTCGTGTCGATGATCACAGCTGAAAAGTACTTGAGACGTGGATGCAGCGCTTACTTGGCCTATGTAAAAGATGTGGATGCACCAGAGCCACAATTATCAGACGTGCCGGTAGTGTGCGAGTTTCCTGACGTCTTTCCTGAAGACCTGACCGTTGTGCCGCCTGACCGCGAAATCGAATTCCAAATTGATCTGCTACCGGGAGCACAACATGTCGCTAAAGCACCATATCGATTAGCTCCTTCGGAGATGGTAGAACTGAGGGACTAGTTGCAAGATTTATTGGATAAAGGCTTCATCCGACCGAGTATCTCTCCATGGGGTGCTCCGGTTTTATTCGTCAAGAAGAAAGATGGTAGCATGCGAATGTGCATTGACTATCACGAGCTCAATAAGCTGACCATAAAGAATCGGTATCCGTTACCAAGGATCGACGACCTGTTCGATCAACTTCAGGGTGCCAGCTGGTTTTCGAGGATAGACCTGCAATCTGGTTACCACCAATCGAAGGTGAAAGAACAAGACATTCCTAAGACAGCGTTCCGTACGCGTTATGGACACTACGAATTCCTCGTCATGTCCTTTGGTTTGACCAACGCGCCAGCTGCTTTCATGGATCTCATGAATCGGGTATGTCGGCCGATGTTGGATAAATCGGTGATAGTGTTCATTGATGACATCTTGATTTATTCAAAAAGTGAAGAGGAGCATGCCGATCATATTCGAGAAGTATTGGAGACGCTTAGAAATGAGAAGTTATAGGCTAAGATCTCTAAATGCGCATTTTTGCAACGAGAAGTTCAATTTCTGGGTCATGTGGTTAATCCTGAGGGGATCAGGGTGGACCCTGCGAAGGTTGAAGCGGTGATGCAATGGGAACCTCCAAAGACGCCATCCGAGATTCGCAGTTTCTTAGGCCTGGCAGGCTACTATAGGAGGTTTATCCAGGATTTCTCCAAGATAGCTTCTCCTTTGACAAAGTTGACCCGAAAGGACGTGAAGTATGAATGGGGTATTGATCAGGAGAACGCCATCCTAGAACTGAAGATGAGGTTAACTCAAGCCCCTGTCTTGACGTTACCTGAAGGGAACGAGGATCTGGTGGTCTACTCGGATGCCTCGTATGCAGGATTGGGTTGCGTGTTGATGCAACGAGGGAAGGTGATAGCCTATGCTTCTAGACAATTAAAGGTTCACAAGGCCAATTATCCTACCCATGATTTGGAGTTTGCCGCGGTGGTGTTTGCATTGAAGATTTGGAGGCACTAGCTGTATGGGGTGAAGTGCGCCATCTTCACTGATCATAAAAGTCTGAAGTATTTCTTTGAACAAAAGGAACTCAATATGAGGCAGAGGAGGTGGTTGGAACTGATCAAGGATTATGACTGCGAAATTCATTATCATCCAGGCAAAGCCAATGTGGTTGCCGACGCCCTTAGCCGAAAAGGACGACCCGAACCGATTCGGGTGAGGGCTTGCCAGATAATCATGACGCCTGATGTTATGAAACAAGTGAGGGAGTTCCAAGATGAGGCATTAAGAGAGGATAGAGTCAACTCTGAAAGGATGAAAGGACAAGTTTCAGACTTGGGGGAAAACACCCTGGGTGTTAGAACCCGATCTAGGAGAATGTGGATCCCTCTCTATGGGGATCTAAGGGAGAAAATCATGGATGAGGCTCACAAAACTCGATATTCCATACATCCCGGTGCCACGAAAATGTATCAGGATCTGAAGAAAGAATACTGGTGGCCGGGAATGAAGCGAGACGTGGCTAAGTACGTGAGCAAGTGCCTGACTAGCCTGCAAGTGAAGGCAGAGCACCAAAAGCCATATGGGAAGATCCAGCCTTTGGATATCCCTGAATGGAAATGGGAGCACATCACAATGGACTTCATCACGAAGCTACCTCGCACGGCGAGGGGAAGCGACACAATCTGGGTGATTGTTGACCGTCTAACAAAGAGCGCCCATTTCCTACGAATTCGTGAGACGTATTCCTCTGAGAGATTGGCAGAGCTATTTATCAAGGAGATCGTGGCTCGTCATGGTGTGCCAGTGTCTATCGTTTCGGATAGGGACACGCGGTTTAGTCCAAGTTCTGGAAGAGGTTTCACGACTCAATGGGGACTAGACTGCATATTAGTACGGCTTACCATCCCCAGACGGATGGTCAGTCGGAAAGGACGATCCAGACTTTAGAAGACATGCTACGAACCTGTGTAATCGACTTTGGAGGAAGTTGGGATGAGCACTTAACGTTGGCAGAATTCTCATATAATAATAGTTACCATGCCAGCATTGGTATGCCACCTTTCGAGATGTTGGGGAGTCTTGAAGTGATTGAGGTCACAACTGAGAAGTTAGATAAGATTAAGGCGTTCATGAAAGCTGCAAAGGACCGCCAGAAGTCTTATGCTGATAAGAGGCGTAGGCCGATAGAATTTGAGGTTGGTGACAAGGTTATGCTCAAGGTATCACCTTGGAAAGGGATCATCAGGTTTCGAAAATGGGGAAAGTTAAGCCCAAGGTTCATAGGGCCATTCCGTATTATCGCGAGGGTAGGAGAAGTGGCCTACAGATTAGAACTACCTAATGAGTTGAGTGGAATTCACCCTACGTTCCACGTATCTCATCTTAGGAAATGTCTGGCAGATAATGATGCATTTGTACCATTAGAAGACATTGAAGTCGATGAACGGCTGAATTATGTAGAGCAGCCGGTGGCCATCCTTGATTGGAAAGAGAAGCACTTACGGAATAAAGTGGTTCCACTAGTACGAGTACAGTGGAGACACAGAAAAGGATCAGAATCTACATGAGAGACCGAGGAGGAGATGAGGAAATTTTACCCTCAATTGTTTGATGACTGACAAGTTTCGAGGACGAAACCTAAATAAGTGGGGGAGACTTGTAACACCCCGAAAAGTCAAAACGAGTCATTAAGGGCAATGGGCTTAATTAATGGGTATTTAATAAAAGAAGAAAATGGGTTATGGGCCAAATTGGGTTTATGGGCAAGAGCCTAAGTGATTAAGGCCCATAATCAGCCCTTAACCTACCCAAATCAGCCTCCATCTCCATCATTTGAACCCTAGCTCCCAAAATTCATAGAGAGAGAAAGTAGAGAGAAAGTCAAGAAAACTCAAGATTTGAAGCTTCCAAGGTTAAGAGATTGAAGATCTGGGTGTTTGAGCATCAAGATCTAAGAAAGAAGCAACAAATCCCGGTAAGAATCGACCTCTAAACTCTTCTGTAGATCAAACCCGGACTCTAGGGTTTCGGGTTTTGAAAAGTTGCAAAGAATCGCATAAAGGTCACATTTTTACGTATGAAAACATGTATAAAGCTTAGATTTAGCCTCATGGATGATAAACTAAGAGATTAGACGTAAAAAGTTATGATTTTGGGTTAAAAACGGTCTGGTTCGTGATTTTTATGCGATCTGCGAAACTGTATATGCATCCAGCGAATTTGCATATTCAATCAGCGAAATTATGAGGACTTCCTGCGAAACTATAGTTTCGCAGGTAGTTTCGCAGACATGGTTTTCCAACGAAAGTTGGGCGAAACTGACAGCAAAACTGGCAGCGAAGATGCCAGCGAAATTTCCAGCGAAGGTGCTAGCTAAACTAGCAGCGAAACTGCTGGTGAAACTAGCAGCGAAACTGTTGGCGAACCTAGCTGCGAAATTGCTGATCTTGCAGCGAAATTAGCAGCGAATCTAGGCAGAAATTAACCCATTTAAGTGTTAGCTATTCTGCAGGCTTTGTAGAGTGATCCTAGCCTTGTAAGCTTAGCCTAGAAGTTATTCGTGGTATCTAGGTGAGTTCTAGATTCCCCATTTATAAGTTTTTCCATGTTTTGGGGCTATTATGCATACTAAATTTACGTTTTTAAATGACCAAGATTTTAAGGGGTTTTAACAGGAAGAACGATTTTTCTATAAGTAAATGTGCTATATAAATGTTTAAATATAAAATTTTTCGCGCTGACCTGGCAGCCCGGCCCCAGCCAGGGGCGTTGCCCCTTGGACCCCACTAGGGGCTGCTGCTCCTAGGACCCCGCTGTCAGGGGCTGCCGCCCCCAAACCCCCGCTGTCCCGCGGCGGGTCGGTTATGTTTTATGATGATTAGTACTTGGTATGTTGTGTTCTTAATAAATTAAGTATTATATAGTAAAGTGGAAGGTGATATTAATGAAAAGTGAAACTTAATGAATGTTACCCCCGGGCCCGTTTGATGATGAAAAGTCTTGCAAGCACTATGATAGACTTCACTTATGTGAGTCTGATGTATGATGATGGATTTGTATTCATGAGCGGGCTATGTGCCTTGCAGTGTGGATCAACTGTTGGGGGTTAGCTACCGTATTCATGTGTACCGACAGGGATTGACATTTGTTGTCGATCAACATGGAGCTCTTGCTTTGTGCAATCTCGTTTATGATGAAAGTGAAAGATATTGAAAGATAATGAAAGAATGAAAGATAATGAACATGCTTATTATGATGCAAGTTATGTTATGTACTATGATGTATGCATGGTCATTATATGAAGAATAAAGTTTATATTTTCTATTTAAAACTAGAACTCACTCAGCGAAGCTGACTTTTATGCATAATAGTTGGCAGGTAAGCACTGATGCTGAGGATGGCATACGGAGCTACTTGGGGAGCTATGGATGGCATTACTGTTTATCAAATCTTTATTGTAATTTAAGAACAAGTAAGATGTTTTGTTTGAAATTAAAGGACAAATGATGAGTACAATATGGTTTCTAAGTTTTAAATGAATGTCTAATTATTTCCGTTGCAATGTTTTATTATTAAACTGATTTTATGCTATGATTAACCAACTGTGAGGCTTCCCGGGAACGGGACCTTACATGAACGATAGAGACCCAAATACCACCGGTTTTCGAGACTTCATCTGATTGATTGAAGAGGTCTCGAATTCACTTTGCTATCTCTTATTCTCCTATTATAGATGAGACACAGATTAGAGAATTTTAGAGATTTGTTGGTTATGATGCCAAAGATAAGGTCATTAAAGCACCTATTCAGGGGGAGCTAATTGAGATATTAGTTGAGATATTGGCTAAGACCTTGAGGCTTAGGATGATATGGGTGTGCATGTAGAGATTTTTTATTCTGAAGTTATTACAGCTTTCAAAGCTATTGGATATGAGTGAACAAATTTTGAGAAAAGAAGGGAGATTGAGAAGATGTATCTATCGAAGAAATGGAGGTTCATTACACATGTATTCATCAGCTGCTTGGATCATAAAAAAGTGTGAATCTGATGAGCTGAATTTGAAGTGGTGCACAACCATGATCATATTTTGTAGAGGAGACAATGCAACTAATTGCCCAAATTATCCATGATTATTTGCTGGAGAACATCATGGCTTTAAAGATAGATAAGTGGCTTTTATACCCAAGCATTCGGATCATTCTCGATTATACTTTCATTCAAAAGTCATCTGGTGCTGGTGGTAGTGGTGATGGTGGATCTGCAGCTGGTGGTAGTGGAGTTGGTGGATCTAGAGCTGGTGAAGGTGATGTTGGTGGTAGTGGTGTTGGTGTTGAAGTTGGTGAAGGAAGTGGTGAAGGAGACGCCGGAGAACATGTTGATGAGGTGATAGAGGATGGGTTTCTAGATTTGGGGTTAGATATAGATGCTGATCTTACAGGAAATGAAGTGATCAGGGAGGAGAGAAAAGCAGGTGAAAAGGGAAATGAATAGCTTAACATAATAGATGAGGAGGAAGATGTTGAAGAATAATTGGTGGATTATAATTCTGAGCTAGAATTCTATGATTTGGAGGAGAGACCAATGACATACATGGCTCAAAGGAGTTCTGCTGAAGGGGACATTATGGAGATGGATAAGGAATATTGGTGTAAGGCTATATTAGAAGGTTGATGCAACCAAAGCAACCAAAGTGCTTCCTGCATGCATGAACTATGTACAAGGTAGAAGTTGCTTCGGAAGTTGTACACTCTGCACAGAAAATATTATAAGGGTAAAATCTTCCAAAGCCAAAGAGTAAATCTTCCAAGCCAAAGATGAAGTCTTTTGAAGCTTCAAAGACAAAAGTGAAGAATGATTTCTTCCAAAGACAGAGGAGAATATGCTTTCCTTGGATGTACTTTTGCATAAAGTTGACCCAATTTTGGCTGCAACTCTGAAGTCTCACCAACTTGCATAAGTTGGTGAAAAGGTCCATGCTTTTATAACTATACATTGAGGTCTAGAGTCTGTAATGTTTTACTATATGTTCCTTTATCCTTTTTGAAAGATATTAGGATGTGAGCTATGGCATGTCATAGTCACTAGTCAAAAGGCAATCTGCCTTTTGACTTTACATTGATCTTGTTGTCAATCAATATTTCTACCTGGCTTTCAAAGTATAAATGGCTGCATAGTGTTGTATAAAGTATCTCAGGTCTTGTATCTTATCTTATGCGTTGTAACACTTGTAAAAGAACTTTAGATTAATATACATCATTCTTGAAAACCGCATCATATTGTTCTTAAGTTTTGTCTTCTTGTTTTCTTGTGTTCTTTGCATCTCTTAGACAAACCTGGTTCCCTATTTGATCTATTAAGTTTTCTAACACACTCCTTATTGTTAGACTGATTGTATTGACCTCCCTTAACCGGTCCTGCAATTGGTATTAAAGAATTTCAGGCTCTTGATTGTAAGATCTCACTATATTAAATCCTACAGTTTCACACATCAGTTATCATCTCAAATAACAGCTATCATAAAGGCTGATATGGAAACCGGTACCATGACAAAGTCCCCACTGATCACTGCTAATGATTTTGATACTTGGTGCCAAAGAATGGAAGGTTTCATCAAGTCTCAAGACTCCAGGATGTGGGAGTCTGTTGTCTCTGCACCTCACATACCAAGCAACTCTTCAGCTGCTGCTGGAGGTGGTAGGATACCAAAGGAGGTGGCTAAGTATTCTAAAGAAGACATGAAGAAGATATATATAGGCTTCAAGAAATCCATGACTGCCCTCCAAACTGCTCTTTCAAACTCCATATACATAGGCTTCAAGAAGTGTAAAACTTCTAAGCAACTATGGGATGCACTGAAGCTCATGTATGAGGGGTCCACTGAGAACAAGAAGGACCTATCAAGCAGCAATTTAAGAACTTCACCTACAAAACAGGTGAAACCATGACTCAATAATATTTCGGTATGTTGAAATTATGGATACTTTAATGGATGGTTGAGTAACTCTTGAGAACAAAGATATTGTAAGGAAGTTCATGTCTTCTCTTCCTAGACAATGGACACATTATTGTGTTGTCATCAAGAGAACTCAAAAGCTTAAGACTCTCACTCTTACTGAGTTGTATGGTATTCTTAGTGGTTACCAGATGGAGATGAACATGCAAAATTCATCAGGTAACTCCAGCAATCAACAGAGTTCAACCCTTCATGTGGTTGAAATGGACTACAGAGAACTACAAAACTATCTCATGTGCTACCTTGCCACTCACAAAAGGGCCCTTTCATCACCTTCCAGGAGACACCAAAGGAGAGCTACATCCAAGGAAGCCCATTCCAAGAGACAAGCTCATCACTAGCCTTTATGTATGCTGATGAAAACACATGCAACTTTCTCTTCACCCTTAAAGATTTGGACTGCATCTATCCGCATGACCTAGAGTACATGGATATAATCCAGCAGATAGTTTTGCTCACTCATAGGGCCAAGTAATTCTATAAGATGATAGAGAGGAAGTTTCCTAGTAATGTATCTAGTGGAAAGTTTAGACTGGACAAAAGAAAAGTGAAGTGTTACAACTGTAACTAGATGGGACACTTTTCTAGGGAGTGCAAGGCACATAGAACAAATGGTGGCCAAGAACATCAAAGGCCAAACTACCTTGAGGGAGCTTCACACACTAAGAAGTCAAAGCAGCAAGGTGTAGTTGCTATTGAAGAAGGAGGCTTGGATTGGGGCTTCCAAATAGAAGATGCATGTCCAAACTAAGCACTAATGGCATATCATGAAGAACCCAAGGTATTAAAACATATTTGTACCCCAGAATGCATTATTAAAGTTATCGGATATAGGTCCTATAACATAGAGATGAGATCTGATCTTCGATCCTTAAACCTCTAAAAATTTGATTTCAAAAGAGCTAATAATGTTTAAAAACCTAGTATAAAATATTTAGAGAAAACCATTTCCACTCTTAAACATGAACATACCAACTACAGGACTCAGATCAAAGATCTCATCACTAAGTTGACAGAATGCCAGACTGAGCTTGTGATCAGCAAGGCCAGGGCTGAGAAATATGTTCTTGAAGAAGAGACTTTCAATAGCATTATATCCTCATCATTGCATGCAAAAGTGCGTTATCAGAACAAGTAGGGATAGTGAGATAACTCCTCCACACACTCTACTTTCTGTATGATCTCCCAGGTGTGGAATTTGTCAAGATGAGCTTCCACTTATAGACCCCACTGAAGAAGAGCATAAAGAGGAGATAATAAAGGATGCATCTGAGAAGAGTGAAGAAGATCACCCTAACAAGGGTCAGTATTCTCCTGAGTAGAGGAAGAAACCGGGGATGACAAAGACCAAGAGGAAGAAATTGATCAGAGCAACCAAAAGAAGATCAAAGAAGGCTCAACAGTTCAAGGTCATCTTCAACTCAAAGCAGAAACAAGTCTTTATTTTTGGGAGGATTTGAAGTGGTAAAGACTGATGACTTAACTCCAAACTCTAGTACTAAGAGTTCTGGTTCATCTCCAGCTTATCCCTAGGTGGGAAGGAAAGTTGATCAGCTGTGTACCACTGCTACACAGCCTAAACCATCCAACTCCAAGAGCAAGCCACACCCTAGGAAGCATGCTCTAGCATCTGGGAAGATGAAGATGGAGATGGAAAGTGATCAAAATCAACATTCTATTTATAAGAAGACTTACAAGAAAACAACTTGATTGTATCATGTGTGGAAATACTTGTAACATCATGTATTTTTGGTTAACTAAAAGTTAGCTTTGTAAAATTCTTGTAAGAACCAATGTTGCCAAATATGAAACTTATGGGTTACTTATGTCTTTAATTCTTCAAGTTGAAAGTTAATAATGTTACTTTTTACATAATAAAGAATAATCATAATAACAATAATAATAAAAATAACAATAAAACTAATAATAACAATGATAATAATATTGATAATAATATTCATAATAGTAATAATAATAATAAAATTATAACAATAATAATAATAATAACTAAGAATAATATCAATAATAATAATAAAAATGTTATCAATAATATCAATTTATAAGAGTTATTAAACTTAAAAATTATTTAAAACATAAATTAAGAAAGTTAAAGGGGTTGAATTGTCAATTTAATAAACTTTAAATGGAAGTTTAAACATGAAATAATAGAATTTCAAAGTTGAGGGACCATTTATGTAATTTACCGAAACTTCATATGTTTTCCCTTTCACCCCCGTTTTTCCAGCCACCCTTCCGGCCGGAGCTCCGGCGAGGCCAAAAGCCTCGATTTTACGAATTTCAGCCAAAGAAAACGATTCCTAACCCTTCACGAAAGGGATTCGAACCATTGGATACATTTTAATTAAGTTTAACATCGGTTACAAGAGCGTTCGAGCTCGAGTAACCGCTGATCATCAAGAACACAACGTTCGGGCCTTAAACACTAATAATAATCAAATTAATTCAACCTAAACGAACGTCTATCTATCTTTACTCGATTGCTACATTCAATTTCACCTGAAAAACTCAAACTCATCCCAAACAATCCTCTCCCCAACCCGAACCTGCAACTCTTTCGAACTCTATCTTCAGGGCAATTTTACCCTCAATTGACAGAGGGCTTTCGTTCATCGAGCTCAGTAGAGGTTATCTGTGCAACGAATTGGATTAACATCATCATTTGAACATCAATCATCACTAACTACGTCGTCGCGATCTATTCTTCATCTCATCTCCTCAATTCAATACTAATCATGTATGTTTTATATATCTAATCACGTATGTTTTATATATCTTAGTATTCGATTTCACGTGGGGGTCAAAGCCCCAAGTTTGTTTCAGAAAACAACATCAAATCGGGGTTAATTTGGATTCAATTGAATCTAGGGTTCTTAGAATTTGGGGAAATTTCTGAAACTATGTTTTTAGTATTTACAAATTAACTTAAACCACGGCTGAGGCCTTGGTTTACTGGTTACTCTCTTGCATTCTTGGATTGAGGTTCCGGGTTCGAACCGGGCTCCTCAAACCATTTTTTTAGGTTGTTCCAGCCTTTAAAAAATTATATAAAAGTCCTAAAAATTATAAAAATCAGTTTTATAACCTTTATTTATTTTTTTAAAGTTATTCAACTATTTATTTGTAAATTTATTTCTTTAAACGCCTTAACATTTTTATTTTTAACAAATGATATAATTATTTTATTTTAAAAAAAATAAACTTTAAATAATTGAAATCACAAAATTATTATTAATCATTATGTTATCTTTAAATATGAATTAATTATGTTTATTATAAAATTTTATTTACATTTTATAATTATATCATAATAAGGATTTAACTTCCTCTGGTTTCACAAATCATTATGAAAGGATTAATTAAGTTTTCTTTCATTGTAATAAAATAAATTTTTTTGATTTCGATAACAAATCTTATTTATGAAAAATATTTCTGATTTCGATAAATAAATGAAATGTCTTGGATTATTTACATCTTATGTTATGTCTATTTTCATATTTGAGACTTAAGTTTGTAATGTTACATTTGAAACTTATGATAATAATATTTGGAATAAATAATAGCGTTATGTGGTTGTGAACAATCTTAACCCTCACATCTCGACGATTCCGCCGTCAAGGTTGGGGTGTGACAGATTGGTATCAGAGCCCATAACTATAGGGATTTAGGTTATTAGAAATGGTGACCTAGACTATAGTTTATGCATGAACCTTATAGAATAATATTTATATTCTTGTTAAAATATATTGTTTGTATGCTACATAATGCTATGCCTTCTTATGTGCAACTTGATGCCTTAGCATAGGATTGCCTTGTAAATGTTTAAACTTTGTTGCTTGTCTCCCCTAGACTTACTCTTTATTCTTTAATTCTCCCCGACGAATGAAACTTCTTAAGCTTCTTCTCGACAACACGTGGGTTCGTACGCTTTATATCTATGGTTTAAATCTTTAGACTTTATGTATAATATATACAATCTCATCAAGGTTTTGATTCCATAAACCTAAAAAATATTTTGTGACACATAGACACCTGTATTCTGGATTTCCTGGCAAAAGTCCTTCAGGATAAGGTAAGCATTTCGCATAAATCCTACGGGACTAGTTATGCTTACCTAGGGATTTTTGGGATGAGGGATAAACTATGGTCAACATACACAAGTTTCTAAGGGAAACGGGTCAATTTACCTTGACGTGTTAACGTTTCCAAATGGTAATGCGTTACCAAATGGAACCATTCCATATGCCTTACAACCCTTGACTTATTCGTGTTTAAATTACTATCCTTCATTATTCTCATTCCCGTGTCTAACTCATTTTGTATATCCAGCATGTCTCGTCACCATGGAAAGCGTGGAAGTTCCGATCGTAAACTAGCTGCAATGATCGCCCAGCAAATAGCTGCTGTGCTCCCGTCAATGGTTGCTGAACTTAGCAGCACTTTAATGGCCAATAACAACAACAACACCAATGGAAAAAATAGTGGTGCTAACAACAATGCCCATGGGGAGAATAGCAACAACCAAAACGGGAACAATCGCACTTGCACCTTTAAGCATTTCAACTCGTGTAAATCCACTAGCTTTAGTGGAAAAGAAGGAGCCACTGGACTTCTCGAATGGTTCGAGAGTATGGAGAACACATTCATCGTGAGCAAGTGTCCCAATGAATTCAAGGTCCGCTATGCTGCGAGCGTTCTTCAACATCGGGCGCTCACGTGGTGGAACAGTGAGAAAAGGAACCGAGGGACTGAAGCTGCCTTGGCACTATCTTGGGAAGAATTAAAGGATTTAATGATCCAAAAATTTTGCCTGAGGAGTGATTTACAGAAGCTGGAGGAAGAATTTTGGAATCACAAGCAAGACGGTGGAAATCATTGGGCTTATTCCACCCGGCATCATGAGCTGAGCATACTCCTACCACACATGGTGGATACCGTACCCCGTAACATTGAGAAATTTATCATGTGGGTACCACCTCAAATACAAGATGTCGTGGTGGGTAGTAGGCCCACAACTTTGGAAGAGGCGATTACTATCACCGCACAACTCACTGAGAATCATATTAGGGGCTGGCACTATGTCGGTGAAAGGTGCCAAAACTGTTGTAAAGGTGACACCTGAAGCTACAAAGGAGGTGAAGGCCGAGTCCTCCTTCCAAAACAAGAAGCGCAAGTTCACCCCGACTCGCAATTACACGGTGACAGCACCAAATGCTCCTCAAAGGTAAGTTGTTGTTGCAAATCAAGCTCCCGTGGCGAGAGCTTATTCTGGGCCGTATCCGATGTGCAATACTTGCAAGTACCATCACGCGAGTTACACTCCATGCCGAGTTTGCTCTTTGTGCGGGAAGTATGGGCATTTGGTGGCCACCAAGCAAGTTGCAAGTCACCCCGACCTCGCAATTACACGGTGACAGCACCAAATGCTCCTCAAAGGTAAGTGTTGTTGCAAATCAAGCTCCGTGTGGCGAGAGCTTATTCTGGGCCGTATCCGATACCATCACGCGAGTTACACTCCATGTCCGCGTAGTTTGCTCTTTGTGCGGGAAGTATGGGCATTTGGTGGCCACTTGTCTTCGTGCTTCGAACGATACTGCGATGCTTGCTAATCGAGCCTGCTACAACTGTGGCGAACCTGGACATATTTGTCCACAATGTCCTCGCAATGCGGGAACTGTGCCACCGACTTGTGGAAGGGCCTTCAACATCAACGTCAACCAAGCTCAAGCCAACAACGACGTGGTGAATGGTACGTCGTTAATTTCTTTTAATCGTCCTTTGTCTTGTAAAAATCCTTACCTGCGTTCATTATACCAATAATAGGTCAATACTGAACAGGTATGTATATTGTAAATCGTTGATCTCTTAGATTAACTTTAAGGAGCTAAACAATTCTCGAAGATCGATCTACATTCTGGATATCATCAATTACGTGTTCACGATGACGATATTCCAAACCCGCTTTCCGTACTCGATATGGACATTATGAATTCATGGTTATGCCTTTTGGTTTAACCAATGCACCTGTTGTGTTCATGGATCTCATGAATCGAGTATGTAAACCGTACTTGGACAAATTTGTGATCATGTTCATTTATGATATTCTTATCTATTCCAAAACAAAAACCGATCATGAGATGCACTTGCGACAAGTTCTCGAACTTTTAAATAAGGAGCAACTATACGCCTAGTTTTCCAAGTGTGAGTTCTGGCTAGAGGAAGTCCAATTCTTAGGTCACGTGGTGAATAGCCAAGGAATTCACATTGACCTTGCTAAAATAGAAGCCGTGAAAAACTGGTGCGTTCCCACTACCCCAACCGAAGTTCGTTCTTTCCTGGGTTTAGCGGGTTATTACCGTAGATTCATTGCAAACTATTCGAAGATTGCTAAACCACTAACGGCGCTAACCCAAAAGAACCGACTCTTTGAATGGGGACCCAAACAAGAAGAGGCTTTCGAGACATTAAAACGCAAGTTGTGTAAGGCTTATATTCTAACACTCCCCGATGGAAACGACGACTTTACCGTGTACTGTGATGCCTCTAATCAAGGTCTTGGTTGTGTTCTCATTCAACGAGGAAAAGTCATAGCATACGCGTCAAGACAATTGAAGGTTCATGAAGTGAACTACACAACCCACGATCTCGAACTTGGTGCTGTGGTTTTCGCTTTGAAGATCTGGCGCCACTATCTTTATGTGACGCAATGCATAGTCTACACCGATCATAAGAGTCTCCAACACGTGTTCAACCAAAAGGATCTCAACATGAGACAAAACTATTGGATCGAGTTGATTAGCGACTACGACTATGACATCACCTATCACCCTAGAAAGGCAAATGTTGTAGCCGACACGCTGAGTCGCAAAATCCACAACAGAACTATCTCGCTCCAAGAAGTTCGAGATCGAAGGTAGTGGTTTGACACATTAGGGGAATTTGATACTGAGATTCATGTGGATGTTAACGAGGCTACTATCATGCTTCAAAACATAAGGATTGATAGTGACCTCAAGTTATGCATTTGCGAGGCTCAACAAGCAGCGTTAACCGAGGAAGGGAAAGATGAAGATTTGCATTTAACGTTCGGTCACAACTGGAGACAAAACCGAACGACATGTGGTATTTCTTGAATCGACTTTGGATCCCGAATCTTGACAATCTCCGTCACTTCATCATGAATGAAGCTCATCAAACCCGATATTCTATACATCCTGGGTCCGATAAGATGTACATGGATTTACGTGGTCAATATTGGTGGCCGGGAATGAAGAGAGATATCGCGTCTTATGTTTCAAAGTGCCTCACATGTGCAAGAGTCAAGGCCGAACACCAACTTGAACAACCCAAAATCCCTATGTGGAAATGGGAGCATATATCCATGGATTTCATAACCAAGTTACCACATACCCCTCGTGGCCATGATAGTATATGGGTGATTGTTGACCGTTTGACCAAAACAACACATTTCATACCAATACGAGACACTTACAAAGTTTCAAGATTGGCTCGTATCTACATTGACGAAATTGTGAGTCGTCATGGCATGCCGTTGCACATCATATCCGACCGTGACGCTCGTTTCACTTCGCATTTTTGGTCTTCAATGCAAGAACTCTTGGGTACTCAAACGGACGATCAAACCGAACGAACGATTCAAACCCTCGAGGACTTGCTACGTCTTTGTGTCCTTGACTTTGGTGGTGACTAGGATACGCATTTTGCCATTAGCGGAATTCTCGTATAACAATAGTTATCACTCAAGTATCAAGATGGCACCATTCGAGGCTTTGTATGGTCGTAAATGTCGTTCTCCGATTTGTTGGACTGATATTGGTGAGAATCTCATCACTAGTCCTAAACTTATTCAAGAAATGACCGATAAAGTTTCAAAAATTGGAAATAACCTTGAGGTGGCTAGAAGTCGTCAAAAGAGTTATGCCGATAAAAGACGCAAACCGTTATTTCAAGTCGACGACATGGTTCTTCTTAAGGTCTCTCCATGGAAAGGTGTTGTTCGGTTTGGGAAGAAGGGTAAGTTAGCCCCACTTTTTGTAGGACCTTTCAAGATTCTGAAAAGAATTTGGAAAGTAGCTTACAAACTGGAACTACCTTCTAAACTTAGCGGAGTTTATCCTGTCTTCCATGTCGCAAACCTGAGGAAATGCCTGGCTGATGAAAATTTGCATGTCCCTCTAGAGAAAATTCAAATAGATGAGTCATTGCATTTCGTTGAGAACCCTGTCGACATCATGGACCAAACCCTGAAGAAGACCCGAACAACTACCACACCGATCGTTAAAGTCTGTTGGGAAAACAAACGTGGAGTTGAGTTTACTTGGGAACGTGAGGAGCATATGAAAAAGATGTATCCGCATTTGTTCGTATAGCTTCATTATTATTTTTGGGACGAAATTATTTTAAGTTGGGGAGACTGTAACATCATGTATTTTTGGGTAACTAAAAGTTAGCTTCGTTAAATTCTTGTAAGAACCATTGTTGCCAAATATGAAACTCATGGGTTACTTATGTCATTAATTCTTCAAGTTGAAAGTTAATAATGATACTTATTACATAATAAATAATAATCATAATGACAATAATAATAAAAATAATAATAAAACTAATAATAACAATGATAATAATATTGATAATAATATTTATAATAGTAATAATAATAATAAAATTATAACAGTAATAATAATAACTAAGAATAATAGCAATAATAATAATAATGTTATCAATAATATCAATTTATAAGATTTATTAAACTTAAAAATTATTTAAAACATAAATTAAGAAAGTTAAGGAGGTTGAATTGTCAATTTAATAAACTTTAAATGGAAGTTTAAACATGAAATGATAGAATTTCAAAGTTGAGGGACCATTTGTGTAATTTACCGAAACTTCAATTGTTTTCCTTCTCACCCCCGTTTTTCCGGCCACCCTTCCGGCCGGAGTTCCGGCGAGGCCAAAAGCCTCGATTTTTCAAATTTCAGCCAAAGAAAACGATTCCTAACCATTCACGAAAGAGATTCGAACCATTGGATACATTTTAATTAAGTTTAACATTGGTTACAAGAGCGTTCGAGCTCGAGTAACCACCGATCATCAAGCACACCACGTTCGGGCATTAAACGCTAGTAATAATCAAATTAATTCAACCTAAACGAACGTCTATCTATCTTTACTCGATTGCTACATTCAATTTCACCTGAAAATCTCAAACTCATCGCAAACAATCCTCTCCCCAACCCGAACCTGCAACTCTTTCGAACTCTATCTTCAGGGCAATTTTACCCTCAATTGACAGAGGACTTTCGTTCATCGAGCTCAGTAGAGGTTATCTATGCAACGAATTGGATTAACATCATCATTTGAACATCAATCAATCACTACGTCAGTCGCGATCTATTCTTCATCTCATCTCCCTCAATTCAATACTAATCACGTATGTTTTATATATCTTAGTATTCGATTTCACGTGGGGGTCAAAGCCCCAAGTTTGTTTCAGAAAACAACATCTGATAGGATCGGATCTAGTTTGATCAATTAGATTAAAATTTGCAGCGGAATATAACACGAATTAGACCAAATTTAAGCAAGAAGAGTATGAATATTCAATCACACAATGACGATTATAGAGAGAGGATTTTCTGCAAATTGTATATTTTCATTCACGCAAAAGCTTCGGTTACAAAACACTTAGGTCAACATTCATTTTATAAAGGGATGTGACGTCAGCTGATGTCACTTGATAATGACATCTAACTGATTTATACAAACTACTGAAAGTAAACTAATCTACTAAAGATGTCCACAACAGCTGAGGACACCTTCACAAAAAGCTAAGTATAAACTATAATTACAACTATTGAAGTTATAACATCTGAAGTGTAAGAACTTCAGATGTTTTACAATAATAAAACTACTGAAAACAAACTACTGAAAAGTAAACCATCAAAACTACTGAAAAGAACAACTTCAGCTGTTTTGACAACTTCTGAGAACTTGGTATTCAGACTTTGTCTTCAGCTATTGTCTTCAGACTTTGTCTTCAGACTTTGTGTTCAGTAGATGTAGATCACTTCAGTTGTTATGATGTCTGTGGGACTTAAAGGTTTTTATGATCTGGCTCATTTGTTCTTTTGGTCCAACAACATCAAATCGGGGTTAATTTGGATTCAATTGAATCTTGGGTTCTTAGAATTTGGGAAAATTTCTGAAACTATGTTTTTAGTATTTACAAATTAACTTAAACCACGGCCGAGGCCCCGGTTTACTGGTTACTCTCTTGCATTCTGGGCTTGAGGTCCCGGTTTCGAACCCGGGCACCCTCAAACCATTCTTTTGGGCTGTTCCAACCTTTAAAAAATTATATAAAATTTCTAAAAATTATAAAAATCAGTTTTATAACCTTTGTTTATTTTTAAAGTTATTCAACTATTTATTTGTAAATTTATTTCTTTAAACACCTTAACATTTTTATTTTTAACAAATGATATAATTAGTTTATTTTATAAAAATAAACTTTAAATAATTGAAATCACTAAATTATTATCAAGCATTATATTATATTTAAATATGGATTAATTATGTTAATTATAAAATTTTATTTACATTTTATAATTAAATCATTATAAGGATATAACTTTCTTTGGTTTCACAAATCATTATAAAATGATTAATTAAGTTTTCTTTCCTTGTGATAAAATAAATATTTCTGATTCCGATAACAAATCTTATTTATGAAAAACACCAAAATCCATTTAAAACCCTAATTCTCGTTAACTCGTTAAACTTATTAATAATACGTAAATCTTGTAATTATATAATTAGGTGTCTCGTGACGGTTTACGTTTGGAACGACACCTATTATTATTCTTATTAATTGTCATTTATATACTATTCGATCATGTGAGTATTTCTATACCCCTTTTGCTTATTTTTACACTTTGGGTGAAACATGTTACCTTATAAATATTGCACATTTAAACCCATTTGAATCTTGCAAACGCTTGGGCAATTCACTCGTTTGTTGTGGTTAGTTGAACTTTAGCAATTACCATGTATTGACTATTATATGTGCAATCATTAACTATTGCTAGCCTGGCGACGTCATAGATCTATAGGTCTGACAAGACTACTTGGTTAATCCAAGTACACTTAGCTAATCGTATAATCTTGTAAACGTGTAATCTTGTAAATTGTCAAGGTTTGATTGTTACATCTATCATACATCCCTAATTACTTTGCTCACTAACTTATGACATGAATTTCCATCTTTTATATATGTATGTATGAAAACTGTGGAAATCTCACCAACGTTATGTTGACCTTTTATTTTTTAACATGTTTCAGGAAACGCGCAAGTTTGTTTGTCATCTTTGAAGCTTATTCACATCTAGGAATGGACCTAGTTAAATAAATGAAATGTCTTGGATTATTTACATCTTATGTTATGTCTATTTTCATATTTGAGACTTAAGTTTGTAATGTTACATTTGAAACTTATGGTAATAATATTTGGAATAAATAATAACATTATGTGGTTGTGAACAATCTTAACCCTCACATCTCGACGATTCCGCCGTCAAGGTTGGGGTGTGACAATACTTCTCATCTTGCTAAGGATTGTTTTTACAATCCCATAAGTACTACCCACATGACCAAGAAGAAGACTTCTAAGAAAACAAGGAAGAACAAAGCTTCAGAAGGAAAATCTTTTCCTTACGGGTGCTCCAAAATGGAAATGAAGAAAAGTGAAAACTTGGCTTCGGAAGAAAATTTGGTCTCGAAAGAAAGGAATGGTTCCGAAGCATCAAAGCTTGTTGCAGTGAAAACAAGATTTTCTGAATGATAAGTCTCAAAAACTTCCAAAGTTGTTAAAACTTCCGAAGTATTGAAGGTTAAATCTAATATTCCAAGGATGGTGTGGAAGATGAAAGAAGACCAAGTAACTGAAAGTTCTTGATAAACAATAGCAAATGATCCCCAAAGTCTTAACATACAATCAATTACTGTTGGATTGTCTTCAGTCAATTTTGATAAGCCCAAGACCAATAAGGCTTAAGTTTCCAAATGTAACTATTCTTCTCATTTTGTGCAGGAACAGCTGAAGACTAAAAGAATATATGGATCATTGATAGTGGTTGTTCCAGGCACATGACAAGAAATGGCTCTTTGCTTCAAAACTTTGAGAAAATTGATGGATGTCCAGTTGCTTTTGGAGGAGATGTAGGAGGTTACATTACTAGAAGGGGAAAGGTCATAAATGGTAAGCTTAGCATTGTAAAGGTAAACTTTGTCAAGGAGCTTGGGTACAACCTACTGAGTGTATCCCATTTTTATGATCAGAATCAAAACGTACTCTTCACTTAGCACGAATGCATTGTTCTCAAGCCTGGGGTGGTTATTCCTCAAGAGCATATCTTGCTTAAAGCCCCCAGGAAAGGGAAGATGTACAAGATGGATTTGCAGGAAACATCTCCCTTAGGAGAAGTTTCTTGCTTTCTATCTAAAGCAAATAGTGATAAGTCTTTCCATTGGCATAAAAGAATGTTTCATATAAACTTTAAGAACATGAATAAAATAATTTAAAATGATTTTGTAAGTAGAATGCCAAAGAAAGAGTTTACAAGTGACGATCACTGTGTTTCATGCTTGAAAGGGAAGCAACACAAGGTGTCTCACAAACCAAAGGAAAAGAAGTCCATCACTACTCACCTACACTTATTACACATGGATCTCTTTGGCCCCACCAGTGTAATGACTCTAGAAAGGACCTCATATTTTTTAGTGGTCATAGATGATTTCACAAGATTCACTTGGATTTTTTTCCTTAGAACTAAGGATAAGACTCCTGAGATTTTGAAGAACTTCATTTTAAATATTGAGAATCAATGTCATCACAAGGTCAAGACCATAAGATATGATCAAGGAACTAAAGTTAAGAACCAAACCCTTGACACATTTTTTGATGAAAAGGGTATTACAAGGTAATGCAGTGCTCCCAAGACTACTAAGCAAAATGGTGTTTCTGAGAGGAGAAACAGAAAACTTATTGAAGGTGCCAGAACCATGCTGCCCGACTCTAAACTGCCCATCACCTTCTGGGTAGAGGCTGTCAACACTACATCCTATGTTCAAAATAAAGTTTTAGTGGTTAAGACTCATGGTAAGACTCCTTATGAGCTGTGGCAAAAAATGAGACCTTTCATTGTTTCTGCAGCAAAGGTAAGACTCCTTACAAGTCTTGTGAGAATATTTCAGGATCCACATACATCTTATCAACAGGAGATACTAACCCAAGATTTGAGCTGAGAATACCTAACAATCATACTACTTCAGCTTTAGGAGGAACAAACCCTATAAATGGAGTTCCTATCTGCAAAACTATGACAAATCCAGCTGATACATCTGAGGTACCTACAAATTCAGCTCAGAGGCACAAAACTCAAATGAATGAGCTTCAAATGTAGGAGGAAGTGGTAGTGGTGATAGTGATCAAGATTTTCTTGATGCTGACAACCACTCAATGCAAGACAACGTCAATGATATCACAAACTCATTGGATCAAGCTTCTCTTGGTAAATGTGCTGATGTGGTGGGAGACACCTTATTGCTAGACCTAAACTTCACAATTTTAGATCTGTCAAATCAACTTGCTTTGATCCTTCAATTTATGATCCCCAAGTCACATCTCATCACAAACATCACTGGAGATGTTGACAAAGGGTGAGAACAAGAGGACAGACTCATGAAAATTTTTTTCCTATACTCTTGCTTCTTATCCCAGATAGAACAAAAGAAAGTTGATGAGGCTTTGAAGGATGGAAGATGGGTTAAAGCAATGCAAGTAGGGCTGCTTCAATTCAAAAGACAATAGGTTTGAAACCTATGTCCTCTTCCTCAAGGGAAGACTACCATAGGAAACAAGTGGGTTTTTAGGAACAAAAAGGATGATAGAGGACTTGTCATCAAGAACAAGGCAAGACTGGGTGTTCAAGGATACACACAAGAAGAAGGAATTGACTACACTGATGTCTTTGCTCTTGTAGCAAGACTTGAAGCTATTAGGATATTCCTGGCATTTGCTGCATCCAAGGACTTCAAAGTCTACCAACTTGATGTCAAATTTGATTTCTTATATGGGGTGATTGATGAAGAGTTGTATGTCAAACACCCACCTAGATTTGCAGACCCAGATCATCCTTACTATGTTCTGAAAGCTTGATAAAGCTCTCTATGGGCTGCACAAAGCTCCAAGGAAATGGTATGAGACACTATCTCAGTATCCATGTCAGCATGGCTACAAGAAGGGGACTATAGATAGAATTCTCTTCATTAAAGGAACATGGAATGACTTGATGCTAGTTCAAGTATATGTAGATGACATTATCTTTAGGTCAACTAATCCAAAGCTATGTAAGACTTTGAGAGGCTGATGAAGGATAGATTTGAAATGAGTGTCGTAGGGGAACTCAATTTCTTTCTAGGAATTCAAGTGAAGCAAGTTGACAATGGCATCTTTATAAGTAAGTCAAAGTATGTACAAGACATACTTACAAGATTCAACATGACTGAGTGTAAGGTTGCAAAGACATCCATAGCTAGAAACCACTCCCTTGGACCTGACCTTGAGGGGAGTGTGTGGATGAACATCTTTACAGGGCTATGATTGGGTCTCTTATGTACCTCACCTGTAGTAGGATTGATATCATGTTTGCTACATGCATTTGTGCAAGATATCAAGCCAATCCCAAGATGTCACACATGGTTGCTGTCAAAAGGATTCTTAGATGTCTTAAAGGTGCTCCTAAACTAGGCCTTTGATATCTAAAGAATTCGGACTTCAATGTGTTATGCCTATACAGATAGTGACTATGGTGGTTGCAACATTACTATAAAGTATACATCTGGGGGATTTCAATTTCTTGGTGTAAGGATAGTCTCTTGGCAATTCAAGAAACAATCATGTGTATTTGTATCAGCTACTGAAGCTGAATACATTGTTGCTGCTAGCTGCTGTGCTCAAGTGGTTTGGATTTAGAATCAATTGCTGGACTATGGATTCAACTTCAAGGAGACTCCGATCCACATAAACAACAACAGTGCTATTTCTATCATAGAGAATCCTATGCAACACTCAAGGACAAAACACATCAATATCAGGTATCATCTAATTAGAGTTAACTTTGAAAAGCGATTGATAAAACTAGTCAAAGTTAACACAAATGAACAATATGCTGATCTGTTCACAAAAGCTTTTGATGAACATAGATTTATATATCTTGTATCAACTATTGGGATGATTAACTTTGACTAGTTTTTCTTAAGCACTTAATTCAAAACTATTTCAAAAACTTGTATGTCCTAAGTTGTCTCAATGATCACCTATATAAGCAAGTTTACTTTGGATGAAATACTTTTAAAAATTATTCCTTAGAATTTCAAAAGAACATTATGTCTTCAAATCAAATAACTACTCACAAGACATTTACCCAGAAGTTTTTCTGAAGTATCTTTTGAAGTTTAAATACGACTATAAGTACTTATATGTATTTAAAGGACATTTCATCCAGATTTCAATGTTTATCTTCTTGCAATAACTTTGTCTCAAATCCATTTCATATATATACTCAACAGTTCCCCCTCTTTCACTAGTTTCTTCATCTACAATCTTCTCTAACCTAAATTCACCCACAAACTGCTCTTTTTCTTATCTTCCATTAAAACAAAGCTACATCAAATGGCCAACCTTGAACATATAAACTAACATGATTTCTCTATGCACCTTCACATGCAACATAATTAGGTTGCTCTGTTGGACTCTAAGAAAGAACCTGGTTTCTTAGAGGTTTCCTACTTTCTTACTCTCTCAAACTACTTCACCTCCTTCATCATAGATCCTCCACTCTATGAGGATCAACTTTTGGATTTCTGGAGGACCTGTCAAAAGGTCACCATGGATGGGGAGAAGGCACTCTCTGCTAACAGTGCAGGGGAGGACAATCTTCATCACTCCAGCATCAATAAACACTCATCTTTAGCTAGATGATGTAGAAGGTGAATTGTCTTATCCCAAATATACTGTTAACCAATCTTTTGAGCAGATGGGCTATCAAAGTGACTTCTCAGTCAAAACCTTTAGGAAATGGAAGGTTTCCTCTAAATGAAAATACCTCCTCCATGTCATCATCCACAGCTTGTCTAACAAACATGGAGGATGGGAGCAAATTCAAGAAGACCTTTCTTTTATAGTCCATGGGATGGTTCATGGGTCAAGTTTAGGTAATCATAATTTTTTTACACTAATTTGCTTACAAACTTGGACTCCTTAGAGTATAACATGTTTCCTAGATATGTCCAGCGCCTTCTCAACCGTGAACACGGCTCAGAGTTAGGGGAAAAAGTAATATTCTAAACTTAGGACAAATGAAGCCAGGCATCTTTAAAACCATAAGAAAGCCTACTGTGGGCTTCTCAGGGAAACAACCCTAGTCATAAAAATGTTAGAGCTCATTGCTCAAGGTGACAACCTAGCAGCACCAGCTAGTGTTGAACCCACACCTTATACTTCACAACAACCAACACAGCCACAAATAACGATCACTTAGCAAAGAAAATCCAAATGAAACCCTGCGCATGCTACTAAGCATGTGCAAGCCCTCATATCATCACCCATACAAGAGGAAGTGGACATTGGAGCTCCCACTTCCCTTGAGGAGCAAAACCACTCTTATCTCACCAATGATCAGTCATGAGGTTTCTTATGCTCAGACTGATGAGCTCACAACCCAAGTAGCCTTAAGCCTTCACTCGGAGTCTCAAAACTCTAGTGAACACCTTTCAGGGTAAAGTTACCATACCTAACCTCTTGATCTTAGCCAACCAATTCCCAGCCTAGAATTTTATGATGATGAGGATATGGCACTCAGTGAGTACCATGAGTCTATCTTCTTTCTTCTAGCGCAAAGAGAGATGAGTACTCCTGTTTCACCCATATGTAGCCCACATCATCCACCTACCACTGAGGTGGATCTTCCTGAATCTGTTTAGGATATCCATATGGAACAGGCTCTCACTTTAGGAAGTGATTACATTCTTAGGACCTCAACCATTTCAACCTAACCCATTGACACTTCAATTGAAGTTGTCAGTGTGCAGGGGAAATCCAGCAGCCAAGAACATCATGCTGGATTGCTTGTGATGTGGAAGAAGACTTAGGCCCTATTATCTCATCCCCTAATGATTCTTCTGATGAAGATGAGGGGAACATGAGACTTAAGGTGCAAAAAATGACCAATACATGCACCTATTTAGTCTCCAAGGTCAGTCACTTGGATTGTCAAGTGAGTATCTTGCAAAGAAGGGTCGGTGATTAGCAACTTGAGATTTTTGATCTCAAGGAAAAACTAGCTGGGAGACTTTTAAGGAGGATTCAACTAGGAACATAAGAACCTGTGGATGTGATAGACTTAACCCCAGCACACCTATGTAAGAGGGTGATGCTACTAAAAAGGGGAGAAAGTCCAACCAATCATATGACCTAAGACAATGCCTTCCTTCACCATGAAGTGGCACTTCTCCTAATTTAGAATAGGATTTGATTCCTCGTATCTTGGGAGCATCCTTTCCAAATTACTTAAAAAATGATCAAATGAGTTTCCAAAGACCGAGAAAGCATCCATGAATACTTCCATCGAGTCTTCAATCATGTCATGAAATATGGCAACCATGCATCTTTTGAAATGTAGCTGGTGTATTACACAACCCAAAAGGCATCCTTTTATACACAAAAGTGCCATAAGGACATGTGAATGTTGTCTTTTCTTGGTCCTCGGGTTTAATTGGAATTTTAAAATATCCTGAAAAACCATCAAGAAAACAATAAAACATATTCTTAGATAAATTTTCTAACATTTGATCAATAAAAGGTTAAAGAAATTGATATTTTCTTGTTGCATCGTTGAGCTTGTCGTAATCAATGAAAACTCTCCAACCCCTGATGGTTCTTGTAGGTATAAGCTCATTCCTTTCATTTGTGACCACCTTCATAACTCCCTTTCTTTGGTACCACTTGAACCAGACTAACCTATGGGGAATTAGAAATCAGATATATTAGGCCCGCACCAAGTAGTTTGATTACTTCCTTCTTCATAACTTCTTGCATGTTGGAGTTGAGGCGACATTGATGTTGCATCACCGGATTGTAATCATCTTCTATTAAGATCTTATGGGTACAAAAGGAAGGATGTATTCCTTTTATATCCATGATATTCCAAGCCTTATCTTTCTTGTACATCTTCAACACCTTTAAAAGCTTCACCTTTTCATCTTTCGTTAAATCAAAAGCGATCATGACCGGTAATTTAGAGTCATCATCCAAGTAGGCATATTCCAAGTGGAGATGGTACTTCTTTGAGTTCTAAAAATGGTGGTTCCTCAACTGATGGTTTAGCCTTAGTTGTTTCATCTCTTTCCATTACGTCAAATACTTTTGGACTTGAGTATGATTCATTGGTTGGCAAGAAAGCTGACTCATCAATAATTTGCATGTGACAAAGGTCAATGTATTCCCTATCGAGCAATTGTGTGTCCAATGCAATTTTTTCACAACTTTCCTGCAAATAATGATCCACATGTGAGTCTATAGTACCAATAAAGTATAATGAATCATCATGATTTTGTGAATGTTGCATGGAATTTTTAATATCAAAGACCATCTCTTCTTCATCTACCCTTAGCATTAATTTACAATTGCATACATCAATTAAAGCTCTCAAGGTAGCTAAGAATGGTCGAACTAAGATAAGTTGTATATTTTTATCCTCATTCATGTAAAGAATTACAAAATCAACAGTAAATAAAAATTTATCAATTTTAACCAACATGTTCTCAATTATGCTGCAAGGGTATTTCACAGATCGATCAACAAGTTGGATGCTCATTCGGGTCGGTTTAGGCTCGCCTAAGTCTAGTTTTACAAATACCAAGTATACATCAAATTAATTCTAGCACCTAGGTCAGCTAATGCCTTACTAACAGATAAGCTTCCAATTAAACAAGGAATAGTGAAACTCTATGGATTGGTCATTTTCTTGTGTAGCTTGTTTTACAAAACCACCGAGCATTCTTCATTCAAATTCACATGCGAAAGCTCCTCGGGTTTCTTCTTGTTTGTTAGAATGTCTTTAAGAAACTTGGCATACTTTAACATCTGCGAAAAAGCTTCAACAAATGGTAAGTTAATACGTAATTGTTTAAAAAGTTTAGGTAATTTACCATATTATTCTTCCATCTTTTCCTTTTTCAATCTACCAGGATAAGGAATAGTGGGCTTGTAAACTCTCAATGGTTCTTTGACTTGTGCGGTACTTGATGGGTTTTGCCTAGTATGTTGCACCTCGTCTTGAACCTCAACTTCCTCTTCACCAATTGGCTGAATGTAGAAGTTAAGTAATCCGAACGAGTGGTCTTGCCACTTCTAGTTGTGACCGCCTTCACATGAGCTTTTGGATGGGGCTCGGTGTTACTCGGAATAACACCTTGTTCTCTTTCGGACATTTTCCTTCAAATTTCTCCCACTTGAGCTTCTATACTTTGCATTGTGGTTTGATGGTTTTTTAATTCCATCTCGTGTTGTTGGTGACGAGCTTTAGAACTTTGATAATGACTTTGGGCTGTAGATAGAAAATATGCCATCATCTCTTCCAAATTGGATTTATTTTCCTTTTGTGAACCACTACCTGAGCTTTGATGTTCTAATTGTTGATATTGATTATAATTTTGATTTTAGGGCAGAATTACTTGTGGGTTTGTTATTGATAGTTTTGATATGTTGGCCTTGGTTGAAACTCCGAGGGTTGGTTACTACCACTTGCCTTCCAACTGAAATTCGAATGATATTTCCGACCCACATTGTATATGTTAATATATCGGTTGTTTTGAGGTAGAACTTGACTTCCCATATAGTCAGATTGCTTCAACTTGTGCATATAGAGAATGATGTGTATCAACTTGATGAACACCCAATCTTGGTTTCCTGATTCTTGGAGCTTGCCATGAACAACTGTTGTTGGCCAAATCTTCAATCAACTCATGTGCCTCCTCGGGTGTTTTATCACAAAATGCACCTCGTGCGGATGCATCAACGATCTGGCGACTTTCTGAACATAACCCATTGTGAAATGTTTGGATTTGAAACCAAGGTTGCAATTCATGATGCTGGCACTTTCTAATTGAATCTTTGTACCTTTCCCATGCTTCATAGAGTGATTCTCCTTCATCTTGCAATAATGATGTGATTAAAATCCTTAATTTAGCAGTTTTTATGGTGGCAAGTACTTCAAGAGAAATTTTTCAGCCATTTGATCCCAAGTGGTGATGTAACCAACATTAAGTGTATTCAACCATTGCTTTGCTCTATAACTTAGTTCGAAAGAAAAAAATCGGAGTCTAATTTCATCATCACTAACTCCATTAATCTCGAAGGTATTACATATCTCAAGAAAGTTTGCAAGGTGAAAGTTTGGATCATTTTGGGTCAGATAAGGCTGGTGCAACCAAAACAACACTTAGAAGAATTTTTGGTGCAATTGAAGAAAGTCTTTCAAAGCTTATCTGCACTTTCGAAGTCAAGATGAAGAACTTTTGAAACCCAAACATGAACTTCCGAAGAGAAACTAAGTCTTCTAAAGGCTAAGTAAAATCTCTTCTGAAGCTAAACACTCAGAAGGTTCAAGACAAAGACTTCCAAAGAACAGAGTCTTGAAGACTAGCAGAAGTCTCGAAAGAAGTTGATTCTTCCGAAGTATAATTGGCTTTGGAAGAACTTATTCTTCCGAAGCCAGTTTACCTTCGGAAGAACCAACTATGAACCAGTGGACACAAGTATGGTTCGTCTGACATCCACAACAACCTCTGATGTACTGCATGGCGCTTTCCCACGCCGAGTAGTTGACCATAATTTATTCTACTGTTCACCTTTTATCAGTTAGTACAGTTACCACAATTAGTTGGTGACAAAAGGTAAGTCATGGACCTGTCATGACTACCTAGTCTAGGATAATATTTTATCTTAGAAACCTTACTTCTAACAATGTAGTATTTGTTTAGTAGTAAGTTCCAGCTAGTAATTTAAGTATAACTGGCTCTAGATAGTAGTATATGTAGTTTTGTCATTGTAACTCAGCTAGTATGCTTGTAAGAGTCTTGTAAAACTTTGAGTTGAGAAGTAATATTGTAACTCCAGGATAGACAAACTTGAATTAAATCATGAAGAATTAGATTAAAATATGATAATCACAATCAAAACCCCTTTGATCTCTATTGATTGCTAATAATATTGTTTACAAGTAAATCCCTCAATCAATTGGTCATACAACCATTCACCAACACTAATGACAATTAACCTATTTATAGTCTAGACTAATATTCACTAATTGCACTTAACTCACTAGACTTAGGCTAATTAACATAAAATTACATATTAAGCATAAAAATGACTAAAAATAAGATAAAATATATTTTGTTCACACAAAATATATTTATTACAATATAACTCCTATTCATATAAATCTTCAACGTCTCGTCTCGGTTTCTCGTCTCGAACGTGTCGGGTTTGACTATTGTTGACTTTGACCGTGACGTTAACTTTTGTTGACTTTCACTGTGTTGATAATATAGACTATCTTGTACAGCTCCAACAATACTCCCCCTTAGTCTATCATTATCAACGTCTTCAAACGAAATCAACATTGAGAAGTCAACAGTAGAAAGATCTTCAATTTGAATCTTTCTGAATCTAATGAGAAAGATTTTTCATCTCATAAGCTCCTCCTATATATATGCTCCCCCTTTTTGAGTGCATCCTTTGTAAAGATTTTGGAACAAATTTCCCGAATCTCTAATCTTGTGTGCTTCAGAATATGTAGGAGGAGGATTCCTAGCTCGGTATCTTCTGCAAACTTGATGAACAGGTTCTCTGATCAGGTACACTGCTCAACTGATGATCGGCCATCACTTAATGCAAAAATCTGAAACATATTCTCAAACACAATCTCGACATTTCTAATTAGATCATTTCATTTTAACAAAATAAACCCGTGTTTATCTGTGTGTGAAAAACAAGCGAATTCGTGTTCGTTTGTACCCAATTTCTGTGAAATACTTGAAAAATGATAAAATTGTAACAACATAATATGGAAGACCAAAAAGAAATTGAAATGAAATTTTGTTATAAATTTTTTATTTTTTATTATATACATTTATTATAACATTTTTTCTTTATCTATATATATTTTTTTATATCCGAGAACTGAATCGATCATGAGATCACATCCTCAAGATATACTTTAGCACAAAGATAAATTTAAACATCGACAAGCAATGAGATCACACAGATAACTAATTCTAATCACAGTCTTTGAATGATATTGAAATTCTCAAACAGATCGATAACGATTGCTGATATGTTTGTCCACCTAAACTCATGCCCTATCTTTTTCAACAAGCAGCATATGATTTGTTAAGGTTCGATTAGATGCTTTAGAATGTTAGGACCCCACAATCATTTGGCAAAAACCCTCACTCAACCTCAGGATTTCTTGACTTTTGTTACGATCTTTACGGAGCAAGGCTTGTGCATTAGTGTGCAAGTGATTATTATCAGGATATTGCATTCAGATATGAAATCATCGTTAGATGATATGATACAAATTAGATCAAATAGGTGAGAGCTCCTGGTCTATACTCACGTATAACAAAGGAGATGACCATTTAATCATGTGCTGATGAGAGCTCCAGGTCAGTACTACCGTACAGCAGAGGAGATCATCACTCCAGGTCAGTACTTCCGTACAGCAGAGGAGATAAGCACAAGTACAAGACACATAAATACACCAGACATGACTCAAGGATATGGCTTATATGATTTGTATCATGGTGTGTGAAAGATCAATTCTCAATCTGATTTTTGTCGGGACTCAGTTTTTGTGCAGGCCAAAATGATCGCATAAATCCAGACATCCTTAAGCATATATTTTAATTTAAATCATTATGCTGCTGTCTACTTTATTCTTCAGGCTGAGTCTACCAAGCATATCATTAAAGAATCTGTTTGTTTTTCTATTATTTGCAATTAAAAATAAGATGTAAATCAGATAACAGAATCAGTTGCTATCATTTATCATTTTAAAAACGCAAGTCATGCAAAAACAAACATTTCAAGAAGATATACAATCATTTCTCAATCATCTCGAATCAAGTTCCCAGTTTTGTTTTCATTTTTTATTTACTTATACTCTCCCCCTAAATTTTATTTTTGCAAAATTTATTTTATTTTTTATTTATTTTTTTCAATTTTTTATTTTTTTTATTTTTATTTATTAATTTATTTTTTTATTTTTTATAAAACTGTACAAAAATAAAAAATTTATCAAGAAGATCTTCCAAACCTCACTAATTATCAAGATAAGAAATGAATTATCAAGAAATATGCAGTGATTGTGAAGTGTGAACTGTGATTGTGCATATAAAAATCCAGATGATGGATAAAATACCATGACCTTAACCTGTTTGTTCCGCCTCAAATTTGAAATAGGAAAAATCTCTGTCAGTAAACCGGATTACTAACAGTCTTCCTGAATTGTTCCTGCACTCATAAACAGATTAGTTAGAAAGGGGAACCCAAACCATCATAGTCCTGGAAGTTCCTTTTTCATCAATATAAAAAACCTGCTTCTGCACACAACCATTTAAACAATCAGGAATATCTGTATCCTTCTTATTAATTTGCCAAATTTGTTTCGGTTCAATTAATTTGGATTTAGTTGAATTAAATTTGGAAATCATTTTCTGTTTAAGACCAGAAAGAAAAGAATTTGGTTTTAAACCTTTGGTCATTTTCATCTTTGAATCATGTGAAACCGGCTGCACATGAAAAGGTTTGGATGGAGGGTTTTTCATCCAACCATTCAAAGATGTGTGCTTTTTACCTCTTGAACCAGAGAAGCAACCCGTGTTGCCTTTACCATCTAGAACATTCTTTGTAACTCTAGGATAGACAAACTTGAATCAAATCATGAAGAATTAGATTAAAATATGATAATCACAATCAAAACCCCTTTGATCTCTATTGATTGCTAATAATATTGTTTACAAGTAAATCCCTCAATCAATTGGTCATACAACCATTCACCAACACTAATGACAATTAACCTATTTATAGTCTAGACTAATATTCACTAATTGCACTTATCTCACTAGACTTAGGCTAATTAACACAAAATTACATATTAAGCATAAAAATGACTAAAAACAAGATAAAATATATTTTGTTCACACAAAATATACCCAGTCATATAAATCTTCAACGTCTCGTCTCGGTTCCTCGTCTTGAACGTGTCGGGTTTGACTTTTGTTGACTTTGACTGTGACGTTAACTTATATTGACTTTCACTGTGTTGATAATATAGCCTATCTTTTACAGCTCCAACAAATATATACAAGTATCTTGAAAACCATCAATTGTGTTCTTTAACTTAGTATATTATTATCAACTCATTTGAAGATTCTGCGTCATAATTCGAGTGTGTCTAAGTTAGTCTGAGATATAATCCTCTGTTTATTAACCATAACCAATCCTGCAATTGGTATCAACTTCTTAGGCTCTTGATTGTGAGATCTAACCATCCCAAATCACCTTCTTTCTTTACTCACTCACTCACTACACTCAAAATTGGCCCTTAACCAGAAATCTTCTGAATCTGAAATGGGAATGATGACTAAGGCTCCTATTATCACCCCGGATAACTTCAGATCTTGGTGTAAACATATCGAAGGTTTCATTAAGTATCAAGGCAGAAAAATGTGGAGATCTATCACTCACGGACCATACAAGCCAAAGGTGGAGTCCCAGGCTGGTAACGCTCCCATGATAGAAAGAGCTATTAAAGTCTACTCCGATGAAGACTTCAAGAAGATGTACATTGATAGCAAAGCCATGACAGTACTACTTACAACCATACCAAACTCCATAATTGTAGGCTTTGAGCATTGTCCGTGTGCCAAAGAACTCTTTGATGCTATGACATTAATGTACTCTGGTTCAATCGAGTCCAAAGATTCGAAGATAGATACCCTGAAGCAACAGTTCGAGAACTTCACTCATATTACTAGAGAGACCCTAAGCCAGCAATACTTCAAGTATATGGACTAAATCTTGTCACTTCAGTTTGTGGGAGTGACTTTGAGAAGAGAGATCTTGTAAGAAAATTCATGAGTGCACTTCCTCATGAGTGGACTTTCTATTACGTCTCTATCAAGAGGACTGGGAATCTGAACACTCTTACCATGACCGAACTATATGGCATCCTTGATGGAAATCTTATAGAGACGGAGACTTAAAGAGGCCAACAGATGAGCAGAACTACTACGCTTCTTGCTAGCAATGCTTTATTCGTTGCTGAAGGCTCAAGAACTCCTAGCCCCAATAGTACCTGAGCTACCCCCAACAGCCATCATCTTCCTCTAGGCCATACATCACTTTCCTGAGATACCCGGGTCTCAACAGGCTCAACCAAGTCCTTCCAGGATAGTTGTGCCTTTGTTTCAGGAAATGTGCAATCTATTGACTTTCAGTTTTGCTTTGATGATCTAGAATGCTTCAACCCAGATGATGTTGAATACATGGACATTGTCCAACAAATGGCTCTTTTAACCTATAGAGCGAAGAAGTTCTTTAAAAGAACTGGAAGGCAGTTCCCTCAGAACCCAACCAACAACAAATTTGGGCTAGACAAATCAAAGGCCAAGTACTATAACTGCAATTAACTTGGTCATTTTGCAAGGGAATGCAAAGCTCAAAAATCCATCCCGGGAGCCACTTATGCCTTTAAACATCATCCTACTACTCCAAAATGTGCTGCAAAGCCTGAACAACAAACAGTTGTTGTGTTCAAGAAGTTGACTGGAGCTTTATGGTGCAGGATGTAACCCCAGCTCAAGCGCTCATGGCAGTAACAGAACATAATCAGGTATATGAACATCTCTAACCCTTGTATGTATAACGAAGGTTAAACTTTATCAGGACTATAACATGGAGGTCATATCTGATACTGAGTCTTTGAATATACTAAAATCTGATTTTAAAAAGGCAGAATCTAACTACAAACTAAATATTCAAGAGTTAGAGAAAATTGTGTCTTCCTTAAAAGATGAACATACCAATTACATGGCTCAAATAAAGGATTTGATGTCTAAGTTGACTGAGGCTCAAGCCCAGCTAGTAATAGCTGAGGCAAAAGCAAAGAAGTACGATATAGAAGAGCATAACTTCAAAACCATTATTGCATCATCCTCCCACTCAAAGGTGTGTTATCAAAACAAAAGTGGGTTGGTAACCAATGAAATTGCTCCACCACAATCTTACATGTTTGTAAGACAACCTTGATATGGTACTGAAGAGCAAGAGGTTCCAACTGCTAACCCACTGCCTATTGAGCAAAAGAATGATGTAGAAATGGTTTCCATCAAAGAGAAGGATCAGGTAGAAAACCTTATCCACACCACTAATGATCAACCTTTAACCACCAAAGCCAAAAGAAACAAAATCAAGGCAGCAAGAAAAACTACCAAAAAGGTGGCTCAGTCAAAGCTGAAAATAGACCCAAAGCAAAAGGGTGTGTTTATCTCAGCAGGATTCCAAGTGGTTGGAAGCTCTGATTTAGGAAATAAGTGTAGTACCAGCACTCCTATCCAGATGAAAGATAAGAAGTCAAAGGCAAAGGCTGCTGTAGAAGAGAAGAAGTGCCAAAAGATACTGTCCTCAGGCCCCATGAAGAATAACATTGAGTGCATAATGTGTTGTCTGCATAACCACATGGCTAAAGATTGTTACTACAATCTAGCAAGCACACATTATGCGAACAATGTTTAAGAAAGAAGGAGTCAACGAGCATTTTACATTTAGACTTTATCATACGGTTCAAGTGTTAAAGAAAGGAAAACTTGTTTCCGAAGCTAAGTTTCTTTCGGAAGAAACTCATTCTTCCGAAAGGAAAATGGCTTCAGAAAACAAGTCAAAGCAAAAGAAAAGAAACAAAAAGAAACCTTCCGAAAAGAAGACTGCTTCGGAAGAAAATGTGGTGATAACTGCCTCCGAAAAGAAAGAAGCTTCAAAATTATGTGTTGCTGCTCAAGCCTCAACAGGCTCATCTACTTTGATCAACCAAAGGATGGAATGGAAGATTACAGAAGATGCTGCAGCCCAAAACCTTCTTCACAAACCATAATTTAACCCTCATGCTTAAACACTTTAGTTCAATTATCTCATCTACATTGGAAGATCCCAAGACCAACAAGGCTTGGGTTTCCAATAGTAATTAACTATTTCATCTTATGTGTAGGAACATCCACATGACAAAAATGGCAATGTGTGGATTGTAGATAGTGGATGCTCCAGGCACATGACAGGAAACAAATCTCTTCTTTAACAATTTGAACATTTTGATGGAGGTCCTGTTTAGTTTGGAGGTGAAGCTAGAGGATACAATTTTGGCAGAGGTAGTGTATCCAATTGTAAGTTAAAAGTTGACAATGTAAACTTTGTCAAGCAGTTTGAACAATATCTGTTAACTGTTTCTCAATTTTGTGTTCAAAAGCACAAAATGCTTTTTACATAACATGGGTTCATTATCCTCAAACTCGGGATGACAATTCCTCAGGAATCAGTACTTCTTCGATCTCTCAGGAGAGGGGATATGTACAATCTGGATATGAACAATCCTTCCCCACTGGGTGAAGTATCATGCATTCTTTCCAAAGAAACTGGTTATAAGTCAAATCTGTGGCATAAAAAAATATGTCATGTTAATTTTAAAACCATGAACAATTTGGTTAAAAATAACTTGATACATGGTGTGTCTAAAAAGGAATTTTTCTGCAAAGATAATTGTGTTGCTTGTCTAAAAGGAATCTGCATGGTCAGTTTTGGTCATTCAACACAAATATTCTCTCTTAAACTCACTAAGTCACACTCGAATGATGAAGTAAAATCATTTAAGAGTTGATAATAGTTTACTAAGTAAACAAGACACAAGAAATGATTTTCAAGATACTCGTATATATTACTTCTCAACTCAAAGTTTTACAAGACTCTTACAAGCATGCAAATGAGTTTACAATGAGAATTATATATACTACTATCTACAGCCAGTTATACTTAGATTAGTAGCGGGAAAATTACTACTAAACAGATACTACATTGCTAGTAGTAAGGTATCTAAGATAAAATACTATCCTAGATAAGATAGTCATGATAGGTCCATGACTTACCTTTTTGTTACCAACTAAAGTTAGTAACTATACTAACTGATAAACAATGAACAACGAATAAAGTATTGTCAACTACATGGGTGTGGGAAAACACCATGCAATATATCAGAGGTTATAATGGCTTGTCACAATGATGACACTAATATCCACTGGTTCATAGTAGGTTCTTTAGAAGGTTAACTGGCTTCGGAAGAACAAGTTCTTCCGAAGCCACTTACACTTCGTAAGAGTCTACTTCTTCAAAGACTTTTGCTAATCTTCAAGTCTTTATACTTCGGAAGTCTCTTGCCTTGAATTCTTCCAAGTGTTTATCTTCCGAAGATCGCTTCACTTTGTCTACGGAAGACAGAGTTCCTTCTTCAGAAGTTCTTCTAATTTAACCTTCAGAAGTGCAACTTTACCTTCGGAAGTCTTTATCAGTTGTACCAAAAATTATTCCAAGTGTTGTTTTGGTTGCACCAGCCTAATCTATCCCAACAAACTCCCCATAGGTTGATGCTACCAACACTTCATTGTTTTCTTCTTCTCAAAACTTTCAACACTAGGGAAAGTAAATATTTGTATGCCTCTTTGTTTTTCCCAGAGGTGGTGCTAAGAAGTTGGTACAAGTCCCTTATAGATAACAGATCCAGTCAATTACTCTGGGTAACATGTACCCTTTGTTGTGGCCCTCGGAAGAGAGTTGGTTGACGAGAGTTATAGTCATACACCCATCTAACTATGGGTTCCAAGTCATGGCTTTCAACCATTTATAGGAATATCTTCCCCTTGATTGACCCTTCCTTTTCTACCTGCTCTCTTTGTTTCAACTCTACTTCAATCCTTGCTCTTGCAGTCAGCTCAGCGAGGTGAAGGCTGCTCAAATGATACCGAATATGAGTAGCTATCTAAGAGTTATAGGGGTTTGAGAATGGCTTCTATGGTAACTCAGCAATGTCAAATCTGCTAGTGTAGCAGAGATGGAGTGTTGAGTCTGTTGACCTTGCCATTCTCTCTTTCCACAACAAAGTTGTGAGAAGAGACATCAAACCTCCAGTGGACAATCTTGCAGGACCGTTTAAGGGATGGTTAATACGCTTAGTCTCACAATGAGAAGAGTGTTTAGAACACTTAACAGATCAAATGGGGAAACGAGACTTAATTATGATACTATGAACACAAGTAAACAATGTTGGGTTTGTTGGACCTTTAACAAACTAGTTTAACCATTTAAACTTAGAAAAACGCAGCGGAATAATAGATTAATATCATGTTGTAATCTGAAAATTAAAAGTTCATAACTTTGTTTCAACAAACCCAAAACATAAGGATCATTCATATGTGTTTGAACTAGCTATCAAGAGAAGGAAACAACCAAAACAACATCAACAAACTACCTTTGTAGGCTGCTGAAAACGTGAATGAAAAACCTTCCATAAGGGCTGCTAAAACGTGATTAGGGTGAGAAAAGGCTGCTCTTGAATGGCCAAAACACCAAAGTAGATGTCCTCAAGTGTCCATACCCACAAGCCTCTAAGAAAACACCATGGTTGCTAGGATTTGAGCACCAAAAACGAACCTATAGGCTGCTGAAAAACCCATTTTCAGCCGAAATCAAAGCTGCTGGAATACTCCATTACAACCGAGATAATCTTCTAAATCGAAGGGTTTGAGCCTTGAGGTTCTTGCATATATGAGAGAGATGTGAGATTGGAGAGTATGTGTGTTCTTGGAGAGCATCATCCTAAAGAGAGAACAACAACAAAACAAAAATGAATGGGGCTGCCACAAGGGGCGGCCGAAACCCCTTTAGGGTTGTTCCATTTTGTGTTATTTTCCCAATAGGTCCTTATCATTTAATCTTTTGTCAAACTAAAGATTAATAAAGATATATATATATATAATTAACCTTTTAATTATATAACATACACACACTCTTATTATTTGATGTTATTTAACTAAATTAAACAACATTACAAATAATATCCATGAACAAAATATCCATATAAGTTGTTCAATCTCATATGCAACTTATTTAGAAAACCCATTTTCTAAATTGGTGTATTTATTTAATTGCATGATCATATCATCAATTAAATATTAATTGGTGTTTGCTAAGCTTGTTATTGGGTATGACCCGACTTGGATCATAACGTACTAACCACATCAATGTTCTATGTGTCTTGGGCATAAAGAATCCAACAATCTCCCACTTGCACAAGATACATAGAAGATTGATGCAAGCAGTAAATACCGCCTAACAACGGTTTACTACCCTTAATACGCATGACTATAAGCCATTCAATAACATCATCCCCTTCAAGTTCCAAACTTGAAATGATTTAGGTGAATCAATCATTTATCCTTTTGTTACAGATGTCATGTTAAATCCAAGGACACAGAATGATCATTCCTTGTTGATTTAACTTAATCAGGCCTTAGACATCATACTCTCAACGAATAAGAGGAACAAATCCCATCTTGACTACATACGTTTCTCACAATCACCTTATGTCATATCTGAACATAGCCTTATGTACTGACCATTATTTCATATCAGCGAAGAACTAGCTCAAGGTATAACACTTGGTGAATATCAAAACCCAATATGTATCTCAGGTCAGAGGATACCAAATGATATTCGCCTTTACTCAAATTTACTTATGATCAATCAATAAGATTCCATGTAGTAAGATTTGAGACGCGGGTCAGTCCAATATTCGTATCCTATGAATATCTATGAACCTTGGCAGCAACCAATTGCTCTATATTCATGCCTTATGAATATCCACCAATCCAAGTTCATAATAGTCTTACATTCATATTTGTTCCCACAAATATGACCGACTACGGACATTTAGAATAAAAGAATTATTCATGGATGTAAACATGCTAAAAGGGAACATAACTCAAATTTATAAAAGAGTTAAATATTACAATTGTTCCTTGTTTTATATGCCAAACAGATCAATTCCAATCACCAGTAAATCGAAGTCCTAAGGCACAAGTATGACCCTCATACTTTGCCCTCATCAAGGAGCTTCGTTAGTGGATCAGCAATGTTTTGATCTTTATGAACTTTACGAATGCATATCTTTACCCTTTTCAACTCCATACCTTATAATGTTGAATCTCCGCTCAAGGTGCTTAGTCATTTGATGAGTACGGGGTTCCTTGATTTGAGCAATCCCACCCACGTAATTACCAAAGATTTCGAGGGGTCTTGAATGGTAGAGACCACCCCTAGATACGCAATGGACAAATTTATCCATGCAGCTTCCCAAGCTGCCAATGAAGCGGCTATGTATTCGGATTTTTGTAGTGAACAATGTTACCGTGTCTTGCTTTGAACCTTTCAAGGACACTTCTTCTCCATTCATAATGGAAGTATACCCCGATTGTGACCGAAAATCATCTCGATCAGTTTTGGAAGCCTGCATCCGTGTAACCCTTTACAACGACTTCCTTTTCAATAGATCCGTATATTAGAAACAAATCCTTAGTCCTACTAAGGTATTTCAATATACTTTTAAGAGCCATCCGATGGTTATTTCAATTGGTATCTACTTTGTCATACTTAATAAGCATGACTCGTCTGGTCTAGTGCATATCATGACACAAATGATGGATCCTATAGCAGATGCGTATGGGATATCATTCATTTGATTTTGCTCATCCTATGAGCTTGGACATTGAGACGTAGTAAACACTGTCCCTCCCTGAATAGGTGCCATACCTTTCTAAGAGATTTTCATCTTGAACCTTTTCAAGATTTTATCAATATATATGCACTTTGGTTTAACCCTATCAACCACCTCGATCTATCCTTATAGATCCTTATTCCAAAATATGGGTGGCTTAAACGAGATCTTATATGAAAAACATCTTCCAAGCTAGGTTTTAACACCTTCCAAGGTTGGAATATTATTTCCAAATAGTAGTGTGTCATCAACATACAACACTAAGAATACAATTATGCTCCCACTAACCTTTATATATATACACAACCTTCTCGATGCTTGTTTCAATCCATAGATTGATCACTTTAACTTATATACATTATTAGGATGTCATGGATCGTCAAAACCATCATGCTGAACTGAATGGACAATCTCTTCGAGATGTTCATTAAGAAAAGCGGTTTTGACATCCATTTGCCAAAACTCATATTCAGAATATGCAGTTATGGCACATGATATCCTAATCGACTTTAGCATTGCCACGGGCGCAAGAGTTTCATCATATTCAACCAATTGAGTTTGATGGAAACCTTATGTTATAAGTCTTTAACTTATAAGTATTCAAGTCTCCATGCATATTGTTTTCATCTTGAAAACTCACTTGTATCCAACTGGTTTGGAGTTAAGTGGAGGGTCAACCAATTCCCAAACTTGGTTGTTATAAATGGATTGCATCCTTACGTTCATGGCTTCTAGCCATTTGTCCCAATCCAAATTGGACATAACATCTTGGTATATGGTTAGCCTACAGGGGTCAACCACATAGCATCCATTCTTGGAATAATATCACTTAGATGGAATACTAACTCTACCAGATTTGTGAACGTTTTGTGTATAATGATCAATCTCTTGATTATCATCAACAACCTCTTGTTGGTAGCTAGTGTCAACCAAAAGTGTACCGGCTTGTGGATCTTGATCCTTATCAAGTTCCATAGTTCTATACGTCATTCCTTCCATAAAGAACTCGGTTTCCAAGAACTTAGCCTTTGAGCAATAAATTCTTTTGCTCTGTTGAGTCGAAGAAACAGTATCCTATACAGTCTCTAGGATATTCAACTAATCTACACTTTCTTGGTCCGGGTCATATTCAAAATGTGAGACTTAAAGAGCAATGCGAAAACCCAATATGATAAAGATGGTAAGCTCATAGCCATAATAAATTGAACCATATCCAAATAGGGTTCTGTTTCTTCTTTATCAGAACGAAGAACACAGATAGTTATTTGGAGTTGATATTCTACTTCATTATTGAATATTTTGAACATTTCAAAAGCTTAATACTTATGTGTCATCAAGTGCACACAATAATAGCGACTGTAATCGTCGGTAAAATAATGATGTATCTTTCACCAATCTTTGTCATTGTCTTAAAAGGACTACATACATCCAAATGTATCATTCCTAGTAAGTATTTTGGATCACACTTATCAAATGAAACATTTTCATTTGTTTCCAAAAGACCATTCTTTTGAAGTGTTTGAATCCAATTCTTGTTTATGTGACTAAGACGATAATGTCAAAGATAATAATAACTTAAACCCATTTTAAGTTTCTTGGTGCTCAATGTGTATAATAAGTCATTATAGGACGAATTATCATGAACCAATTCATGGATATCATTAAAAGGTATGTCCTTAAAATGAAATACATCATCCATAAAACTTAATACCATTATTTACAAACTTTAAATCATGATCACATTGTTTTAATAGGAAACCTTAATTATGTTTCTAGTCAAACTAGATGCATACAAAAGGGTTTGAGAACAACTTCCAAACAATTTGAAAGTCTCAAAATAGAGTTTCCTTCCTTGAAGCGCACATTTCTTTTGAACCCCTTTGCAACAATTGCAAGAATGAGTTTCACATCCGGTATCCAATACCCATGTGTTTGAAGAAATGACATTTAATACAATGTGTGAATCATGGAAATTGTATTTGAGGTTTGCTCAACATCCCTCTTGTCTTTCAATTCCTTGAGATAGGAGGAACAATTCCTATTCATTGTCCTATCTCTCCATACTCAAAGCATGGAACGTTCTTCGTTACCTTAGGCTTCATAAGCTTAGGCTTTTCGAGGTTTCGCATTAACCTTTGCTTTGATGTATTCCTTTCCTTTGGCATTAATTGCCTTAGGATCGGGATTGGCCATTTATTATAGCCTTCCTCATTGATCGAGAGAATAGGTAGAACCTCTCTATCCATCCCTGCCTCGGTTGCTTTGAGCATTGCGTGAAGTTCACCAATGCTCTTGTCCCACCCATTCATATTACAGTTTATTATGAATGTCTCAAACCTTTAGTTAGGCAATCAAGGATCAAATCCTTGGCCAACTACTTTGAGGCAGGACAGTTAAGCATCTTGAGGCTATCAATGTGGCTTTTCATCTTAAGAGTATATAAGATGATATCGATTGGGTTTCTTCCATGTGACATGTATAAAATGCTCGAACCGTTTCGTAGCAATCTACTAGAGTTTGTTGAAGGAACATTTCCTTCAACTAGATTATCATGTCATATGCCCCATGATGCTCCAAACCCTTTTGGAGTTCGGGAATCATATTCCCAACATGAGGTAGGATACTTGCACAGAATCCTTAGTGTGCCTAAGCCAATCGTCAAAAGGCCTTAACATCAACATGTTGGTTGGTGAGGTATGGGATCGTCAAGGACATAGGCCTTTACTCATTTTGAGAACGATTCTCAAATTTCAAAATTGAGTCCATACGTATATTATGGTTAAGACGATCCCCTTTTAAGATGGTTCTCGGTGATAGGGTAGGGACGGTCAGGGTAGTAGCATCGTGGTTTGCGGCCATTACTACAAAATTACAAAGTTCATTTTAGAATTTCTGAAAAATTGCATTTTAACTATTAATACCCTTTACATGTCTCATAGACAATTAATAATTAAAATCTAGAATCCAACGTTACATTTAAATGATGGTTAGGTGACCTTTATCCCATTATTTAAATTAACAAGGTAGTCAATAGTTGACAATTGCAACCTATTGCAACTTCTAGTCTTATGGGATCGGTTAAACATCATATGTTTAGTCGGCATGTTTAATCCCATCAATACCATTGTACGCCATGCTTCGGTGACCCTAATCACATGGTTTCCAATTCAAGTCGTCCTACTTACACACACGTGTGAGTTTTCACATACAAGCAGTTAGGTGACCTTTATCCCACAAGTACGTTAGACTCACCTCAAAGATACAAGTTCCCTACAAGTGGTTAGGTGACCTTTATCCCACAAATAGTTCCCAAGAGATTCGAGTGTCGTGTAAAAGGATGGTGTTAGACTTGTTACCAAAGGGATTTAAGTTTCCATTAATTCTAGTTATGAAACCTCTATGTACCTTGTATTCGCATGCTTTCAAATACATGGTACCCTATGGTTTATTTTTAATAAAACCTCTTTTATTAAATCATTAATCCTTTTAATAACCTTTTATTACCACTTAATGATTAGAAACCATAAATTTCTAGCTTGTTAAGTTTGCTAATGAGTTTGTTTTGCATATCCAAATATCAAACAACAATCATACAACAAACAACCAAACAAGCATAATCATACAAACATATGTGCATAACCATAGCCACTAAGTTGACTACACTTGTTTGCCATCACAAGTGTTGTCATAAGGTCATTCCTAAGGGTTAACAATGACACATCATATGTGTCCATGAGCTCCCACTTGATTCCACATCCAAATGCTTCAAGTGTCCATGTCTCTTGTGTCCTTCCTTTGGGTCTTCTTCTTGTGCATCTTCTTTTACAAAATCATATCCTAATACAATTTTCTAATAAAAGAAATGCATCTATTCTATTTATTACATAACCAAATGAATAAATAAATTACAACCCAAATACAAACACAAAAGAATAATATTACAACCCTTTGAATGAATACAACCAACATGACAAAATCACAAACAACCAAAACCAAAACACACATGGACAAGGCTATGTTATGCACTAAAATATGTATCCATATACATCATTTCAAGAACAAAATGAACCCCTTTTAACCTTAAAGTTCTGGCCAACATGAACCAAAACATTTAGGTTATGTCCAAACAACACAATCAACCATTTGATGTCATCCTTTCAAGATTTAATCATAAGCATGCAAGATATAACCTTGAAAGGTTGGGGTATCATCATATCATCACAAAACAGCCCCTATTAGGTTGTTAAAGTCCTATAAAACCAATTTTACAAGGACAAATGAAGCTATTCATCCACATATCCGGCTCTAGATGCCAATGTTGGGTTTGTTGGACCTTTAACAAACTAGTTTAACCATTTAAACTTAGAAAAACGCAGCGGAATAATAGATTAATATCATGTTGTAATCTGAAAATTAAAAGTTCATAACTTTGTTTCAACAAACCCAAAACATAAGGATCATTCATATGTGTTTGAACTAGCTATCAAGAGAAGGAAACAACCAAAACAACATCAACAAACTACCTTTGTAGGCTGCTGAAAACGTGAATGAAAAACCTTCCATAAGGGCTGCTAAAACGTGATTAGGGTGAAGAAAAGGCTGCTCTTGAATGGCCAAAACACCAAAGTAGATGTCCTCAAGTGTCCATACCCACAAGCCTCTAAGAAAAAACACCATGGTTGCTAGGATTTGAGAACCAAAAACGAACCTATAGGCTGCTGAAAACCCATTTTCAGCCGAAATCAAAGCTGCTGGAATACTCCATTACAACCGAGATAATCTTCTAAATCGAAGGGTTTGAGCCTTGAGGTTCTTGCATATATGAGAGAGATGTGAGATTGGAGAGTATGTGTGTTCTTGGAGAGCATCATACTAAAGAGAGAACAACAACAAAACAAAAATGAATGGGGCTGCCACAAGGGGCGGCCGAAACCCTTTAGGGTTGTTCCATTTTGTGTTATTTTCCCAATAGGTCCTTATCATTTAATCTTTTGTCAAACTAAAGATTAATAAAGATATATATATATAATTAACCTTTTAATTATATAACATACACACACTCTTATTATTTGATGTTATTTAACTAAATTAAACAACATTACAAATAATATCCATGAACAAAATATCCATATAAGTTGTTCAATCTCATATGCAACTTATTTAGAAAACCCATTTTCTAAATTGGTGTATTTATTTAATTGCATGATCATATCATCAATTAAATATTAATTGGTGTTTGCTAAGCTTGTTATTGGGTATGACCCGACTTGGATCATAACGTACTAACCACATCAATGTTCTATGTGTCTTGGGCATAAAGAATCCAACAAACAAGAGAGACAGAAACTTAAGAACAACAAAGATATTGGTTTTCAACATTGTTGTATATTGCTTCTCAAGTTCTATTACAAGTGATATAAAGCATAAGAATAAGTTATAAAGACTTGAGACACTTTATACTATATCCTACAGCCGGCCATACTTAGAAGGCCAGCTAGTTACACTTGATCAGAAAACAAAATCAATGTAGAGTCAAAAGGCAAATCTGTCTTTTGACTAGTGACTATGATATGCCATAGCTCACATCATTGTATATTACAAAAAGGATAAAAATACATAAAGTAGAAAGTTATATACTCAAGACCTCAACGTACAGTTACAACGGGAAGTTTGTGAGTCTTTAAAGTTGCAGCGGGAAGTTGGTCAGCTTTATGAAAAGTAAAGAAGAAAAGCATGTTCTTCAATGTCTTCGGAAGAAATTGGTCTTCACTTCTTAGGCTTTGGAAGACTTTGTGTTTGAAGCTTCGGAAGACTTCACTTTTGGCATCACAAGATATTGGTCTTGGCTTCGGAAGATTTTACACTTAGAATATTTCTGACGCAGGGTGTAAAACTTTTGAAGAAACTTCTACTTTGCAATAAGTGCATGCATGTAGGAAAAACTTGGTCTGTTTTGAGTGCAATCAGCCTTTCAATAAGCCTTACAAACTCTCCCTCGGCTGATGCTACCAAAACAGAGAAGTGCCTTCAGATATTGATAGTCCTCATTATGATCATGACCATTCATTTCTTCATCAATTGGTCAGGATCACTCAAACTTTTCAAAGAGATCATGTAGAGGTAAGTTAAGCATGTCTTGCCAGAAGTAGACATCTTGACCACCTTTGTCTCTGTTAACATACCAACTGTCTGGATTTGTAGCAAAAGTCCAGGACATGATGGGTCTTCTTGATGCAAGAGGCTCTACTTGAGTTGGAGTGGGTTGAGCAGCCTCTTCTTGCACATCCTTAGGATGATCTGACTTTTCCTGAGGTCTGGAAGTGGATGCCTTTGGTTTCTTCTTTGATATAGACTTGGTGGCCATCCTTTTCGTCCTCTTTAACTGAGTAAACTGGTCTTCAGTGCAAGATTGTTTTGTTTTGTCCTGCTGAGTTAGGTCCTCCTCTCTCACAAGTTCAGAAGGAGAAAGAGTTAGACCATGATTTGGATATGAAGATGAAGCTTGTTGAGGTTCAGCAGGAGGTCCAGGTTGTGTTGTCTCAAAGTGTTAAACGTTAACCTCTACTTCCGGAGGAGCCTGACTTGTGGGGAGTGTAAGTCAACAAGTTCTGCTCTCTTGATCTTCTCCTTGATCACCCTAATGTTCTCATCCATGTTGGATAGAGACATTGGACCAAGTCTCCTTTCGAAGAATCCATACAACTTCAAGAAGCTCATCATCCTTTGCCTGTCAGCAGACTTCTTTTGACTTTTTTGGATGATGGCTCTTGACTTTGCTGCTTCTTTCCTCATCTTCCTCTTAGCAGCCTTTTGTTCTTTGAGAACTTGTAGTTCAAGCTGCTTGAGGTATTCAAACTCAATATAATCATATGACAAGGGAAGAAGTACAGCTGCCTGATAGCGACCTATGGCACTCGGGTAGTTGATCATGTTTTGTTTGTCAGCTTCTTTGTCTACCTAAGGTTGTTCAGTTGCCCCAACCTCTTCTTTAGGACTTTCCTTAACTAGGAAGAGGGTAGGAGCATGTTTATACAGCGTTTTCTGCCTTCTTTCTTCCTTGGTCTTAAGGAGCAACTCTGCATCCTCGGCCTCCTTCCTTTCCTAAGACAACTCTTTGTCTGCCAGTTCATTCAATTCCTCTAGGGGAGAGAGATAATTCATTCAATTCCTCTAGGGGAGAGAGATAATCTCATCAAATATCATAGTTCCTGATCCCCAAATAGTGTATCCTGGCTGCTCTCAACTCATCATTTTGAGTGTTTGGTCTGTGAGCAGCCCTGATAGCAGCTTCCATAAATCGTGAGGATCCACTAGAACTTTCTCCCCTTAGCTTCCTCTTCCTCTCTCTCCTCCTCCTCAATCTCCTCATGAGTCGTTATCCTTTTCCATTTGTCACCCACAGACCTTTGTGACTCAGGGTGGAGAGAGCTTTGGCCTTCATTGTCTGATGTTGCAGTCATACTCTGGCTAGAGAAAGGCTGTGAGACACCTTCACCAGCAGGTGTTTCACTGAGGGAATGGGATGCTGAAGTTGTTGATTCTGTGTTAGTGCTCACAGGTTCTATCATCAGGCCTTCAGTCAATGTTTCCCCTTTGAAGCTACTCTTAGAGTCCACCTCAACATCCAGTTGACCAATGATATTGCCTGCTTGCATTTGTCTCCTTGCTTTGAACACTTCAGTGATCGTGTCTTGTATCCTTTCAGCCATTCTTTCAGCTTGCCAATGATGGTTGGATTGGCAAGTGGCATGTTGACACATCAAGACCTTCATAGTAGTTCAAGGTCTAAGAGTTGAAGATCTCTTGCTGCCCTTGAAGTCTATAAAGAATGAGGGCTCTTCTCTTAGCATCATAACTGAATAAATGTGTCCACATCAATGTAATTTAAAGCTCCTTGGGGTAGGGGTGGCCTTGCCCTTAGAATTCCCTCCTCAAATAAACTATGAATGAGTGAGTCCACATCAATGTGAACTTGAGGAGGTTGTTGAGTATGAACAACTTCAAAAGAGGGTGGTGAATCCTTTATCTCCATACCCTGTGAAGAACTCCCAGGTTCTGTGATTGCTGAGACTTTCTCCCCCTTTTTGGTAGCATCACCCGCTTTCATAGGTGAGCTAGGAGTTAGGTCTATTACATCCATAGGTTCTTATGTTCAAGGATGGGCTCTCCTTAAAGGTCTCCTAGCTAGTTTCTCCTTGAGATAAGAAATCTCATGTTTCTGATCATTGACCCTGTTTTGTATGGTAGTCACCTGAGATTCCATGTGACTAACCTTAGAGACTAAATTGGTGCATGTTTTTGACAGTTTTTGTAACATTAGCTTATGTTCCCCTCATCTTCATACGAATAATCATGGGGGGATGAGAGAAAGTCTTCTCTCTCACCACCACCATAGTGTTCTTGGCTGCTGGATTTAACCTGCTCACTGACAACTTCAAGTGAAGTGTCAATAGGATAAGTTGCCATGGTTGAGGTCTTAATGATGTAATCACTTTAAAAATTCAGAGCCTCTTCCATATGGATCTCCAGAACAGGTTCAGGGAGATCCACCTCAGTGAAAGGTGAATGATGTGGGCTAGACAAAGGAGAGGCAGGAGTAATCATCTCTTTTTTAGTAGGTGAGGAGCAGAGAGACTCATGGTACTTATTTAATCCCATGTCTTCATCATCATAGAATTCTAGGTTGGGTATTGGTTGATTAAGATCAAGAGGATGGGGATAGTAACTTTCCCCTGAAGGTTGTTCACTAGAGTTTTGAGACTTTGAGTGAAGGCTTAAGGCTGTTTGGTAATAAGCTCATCAGGCTGAGCATGAGGAACCTCAGCACTGATTCTTTGTAAGATGAGAGTGGTTTGCTCCTCAAGGGAAGTGGGAGCTCCAGTGTCCACTTCCTCGTGTATGGGTGATGATATGGGAGTCTGCATAAGCTTAATAGCTTGAGCAGGGTTTGTTTGGATTCTCTTTGGTAGGTGAAGAGTATTTGTGGCTGTTTTGGTGGTTGAGAAGTAGAAGGTGTGGGTTCAACACTAGCTTGTACTGCTAGGTTGTCACCTTGAGCAATGAGCTCTAAAATGTTTGGGACAAGGGCTGTTTCTACCCCAGAGAAGCCAACAGTTGGCTTCTTTATTGTCTTAAAGATGCCAGGCTTAATCTGTCCCAATTTAAGAATATTACACGTTCCCCCCAACTGTGAGCCCAATTCATAGTTGAGAATGTGTTGAACATATTTAAGGAACATGTAATACTCTAAGGAGTCTAAATTTACAAGTAAATTGGTATACACAAATTGTGAGTACATGAATTTGACCCCCTGAACCATCCCATGGACTATGAAGGAGAGATCTTCAGGAATCTTGTCCAATCCCCCATGCTTGTTGGAGAAGCTGTGGATGACCACATGGAGCAGACTTCCACTGACATGAGACCTTCACTTTCCTAAAGGTCTTTACAGAGAAATATCCCTCATAGCCCATCAGCTTGAAGGAGTAGTTAACAACAACCTTAGGAAAAGACAATTCACCTTCTTCATCATCCAGCTGAAGATGTGTGTTTATGGTGGCTGGAGTGATGAAGATTGTCCTCCCGTGCACTATGGCAGATAGTGCCTTCTCCCATCCATAATGACCTCTTGATAGGTCTTCCAAAATTCCAACATATGATCCTCATAGAGAGGAGGATCAATGATAAGAGAGGTGAAGTAGTTAGACAGAGCAAGAAAATGGCAAACCTTTGAGAAACTAGAATCTTTCTCAGATTCCAAGAGGGCCACCTGATTGTGCTGCCTGTGGAGTTGCATGAACAAATCTGGGTTGTTTCTATATGATTGAGGTTGGCCATTTTAGAAAGCTTAAAGGTGAAGGAAGATAAGAACAAAGTCGGTTTTGGGTGAATTTAGGTTAAGAAGTCTTCGCAGATGAAGAAGAGAGTGAATGAGGGTGAACCATTGGGTATATTTATATGAATTTGATTTGAGACAAAGTTAATGAAAAAGGATAAACTTTGAAATCCGGATGTTGGTCCCACCTCTGAAAAAGTGCCCAAAAAGGTAGTTATCTTGGAAGACAAAATTCTTTCGAAGTTAATATCTCTTTGGAAGTTTTGATAAAAAGCTTCCTAAGCTAAAACGGCTTCGGAAGAAATTTCAAATATTATAGAGAATTTTTCTTTGGAAGATATTCAGACTTGGATATTTTTATTCTAAGAGAAATAAAAGCTTCCGAGACTTAATTGCTTTCGGACAAAAATTGTTCTTCAAAAACATATAAGTACTTCTGTTCATTTCTGCTTTAGAAGATATTTAATAATTTTCTTCCGAAGGTAAGTTGAAATAAGTAGTTATTTGTTTTGGATGACATAATTTTCTCCCAAGGTAAAAAGATATCTTCTGAAGTAAAAATAATCAATATTCTAAATAATCTAAGAGATAAAATTTTAAAAGATTTTTCTTCCAAAGAAAACAATAGCTTATGAAGGTGATGAAATAGACAACTTAAGACACGCAGATTTTAGAAATAATATGAATTAAGTTTAAATAAAAACTACTCAAAGTTAATCATCCCAATAGTCGATATAAGTGTTGGTCCAAAACGATCGAATAACAATACACTTGAATGATTGAATCGTTCAATATCAACAACAAACACAAACAATCAACAATTGATGATGAAGAAGAACCCAAAAGTATTCAAAATATAACAATCAAACTCCAATACTCACAATATAATAAGGCTCAATGATATTCAGATTGAATCCAACTTACAAATGTCACTTGCAACAATATTCAGACGAATTAGGGTTTTGAAAGGATGCCTACAATGAAAGAAATCAAATCTATATATAGTATTGATAGTTTCGCTGACAGTTCGCTGTCAGCGAAACTATCCTGCCAATTCACAGATTCGCCCGGCGGAGACACACAGTTTTGCCATGTGAAACTGGCAGCTGACTATGAGCGAAACTATAGTTTCGCTGGGCATCAAAACATAACTAGTTAACAGACTTACAAAAGTAAACTAACATTTAACCAATTACAATAAAAAATAAATAAAATCTAATCTAAGGTGAGTCTAACCTATACTTGGTCTTCAATAAGAAATTTAAATCTCTGTTCATCAAAAGCTTTGGTAAACAGAACTGCATATTGTTCATTTGTGTTAACTTTGACAAGTTTGATTAATCCCTTTTCAAAGTTATCTCTAATTAGATGATACCTAATGTAGATGTGTTTTGTCCTTGAGTGCTGTATAGAATTCTCTGTAATAGAGATTGCACTATTTTTGTCTATGTGGATGGGAGTCTCTTTGAAGTTGAATCCATAGTCTAGCATCTGATTCTGAATCCAAAGCACTTGAGCATAGAAGCCAGCAGCAGCAATGTATTCAGCTTCAGCAGTTGATACATACACATAGGATTGTTTCTTGCATTGCCATGAGACAATCCTTCCACCAAGAAATTGAAATCCCAGAGAGGTAGACTTTGCAGTCATATTATAGCCACCATAGTTACTATCTGTATAAGCATATAAGTTGATGTCATAATTCTTTGGATACGAGAGGCCTAATGTAGCAGCACCTTTAAGGTATCTTAGAATCCTCTTGACAGTGACTAGGTGTGATATCTTAAGGTTGGCTTGATATCTTGCACAAATACATGTGGCAAACATGATATCAGACCTGCTAGCTGTAAAGAGACCCGATCATAGCCCGGTAAAGGTGTTCATCTACATACTCCCCCTTAATGTCTAGTCCAAGGGAATGGTTTCTGGCTATGGGTGTCTTTGCAATCTTACAGTCAATCATGTTGAATCTTGTAAGTATGTCTTGTACATACTTTGATTGAATTATGAAGATGCCACTGTTAACTTGCTTCACTTGAATTCCTAGAAAGAAATTGAGTTATCATATGGCACTCGTTTCAAATCTATTCTTCATCAGCTTCTCAAAGTTTTTGCAAAACTTTGGATTAGTTGACCCGAAGATAATGCCATCTACATATATTTGAACTAACATTAAGTCATTCGTTGTTCCTTTGATGAAGACAGTTCCATCTATAGTACCCCTTTTGTAGCCATGCTGACAAAGATACTAAGATAGAGTCTCAAACCACTTCCTTGGAGCTTGGTGCAGCCTACAAAGAGCTTTATCAAGCGTGCAGACATAATCTGGATGATTAGGATCTGCAAAAGCAGGTGGTTGTCTGACATACACCTCTTCATCCATCAACCCATATTGAACAGCACACTTGACATCAAGTTGGTAGACCTTGAAATCCTTGGATGCAGCAAAAGCTAAGAATATTACAGATAGCTTCAAGTCTTGCTACAAGAGCAAAGACATCTGTGTAGGCAATACCTTTTTCTTGTGTGTACCCTTGGACAACTAGACTTGCCTTGGTTTTGATGACAAGTCCTCTATCATCCTTCTTGTTCCTAAACACCTATTTGGTTCCAATGGTAGTCTTCCTTTGAGGGAGAGGTCATAGGTTCCAAACCTTTTGCCTCTTGAATTAAAGCAGATCCTCCTACATAGCTTCAACCTGACTTTCATCTTTTAAAGTCTCATCAACTTTCTTTGGCTCTATCTAGGACAAGAAACAAGAGTGAAGACAAAGATTTTCATCATGGGTTTGTCCTCTTGTTCCTACCCATGTGTCAACATTTCCAATGATGTTTGTGGTGGGGTGACACTTGTGGATCCTGAGTTGAGGGATCACAACAAGTTGCTTGGAGATATCTAAATTAGAGAAACTTAGATCAGGCATTAATGTATCTCCCATCATATCAGCACATTTATCAAGAGAGACTTGATCCCGTGAGTGTGTGACATCATTTATGTTGTCTTCAATAGAGTGGTTGTCAGCATCAAGAAATTCTTGATCACTATCACCACCATCATTTCCTTCCATATTTGAAGCTCCTTCATTTGAGTGTTGTGCCTCTGAGCTGAAATTTTGTGGCACCTCCGATGTATCAGCTGAATTGGACAAGGTTTTGCTGATAGGAACTCCATCTGTAGGGTTAGTTACTACTGGAGCTGAAGTAGTATGATTTGATGGTCTTCTCAACTCAAATCTTGGATGAGAATAATCTGCTGATAAGATATATCTGGACCCTGAAACATTCTCAAAAGATTTGTTAAAACAGTTTGTAACCAAATCAAAATCAAATAACTAATCAGGACCAAAGCCTCCTACACTAGGAGTGTGCTCATTGAAAGTCACATTCGTTGACTCCTCAACAACTCTAGTTCTGTGATTGTATACTTTATATGCCTTAGCTTGAGAAGAGTATCCAATAAAGTGTCCATCATCTGATTTCTCATCAAACTTGGCTATTTGATCTTTGGTATTCAAGATGGTGCAAGGACATCCAAATGACCTGAGAAAACAAATGAAAGGTTTTCTCTTGTGCAAAAGTTCATAAGGAGTCTTACAATGAGTATTTACTACTAAAACACTGTTATGCACATAGCAAGGAGTGTTTACTGCTTCTGCGCAGAAGGTGATGTGCAGTTTAGACTCAGACAACATAGTTCTTGCAGCTTCAATTACTGTCATGTTTCTCCTCTTAGCAACACCATTTTGCTAAGGAGTCTTGTGAGTATTATATTGTCTTTAATACCCTTTTCATCATAAAATGTATCAAGGATTTGGTCTTTAAATTCAGTTCCCTGATCACATCTTATGGTCTTGACCTTGTGATCATCTTGATTCTCAATCTTTAAGATCAAACTCTTCAAGATCTTAGGAGTCTCATCCTTAGTTCTAAGAAAGAAGACCCAAGTGAATCTTGTAATGACATCTGTAATCACTAAACAATATGAGGTCCTTCGTAGACTCATTACACTAGTGGGGCTAAAGAGATCCATATGTAACAATTGCAGGGAGTATTGATAGAGTTTCCTTCCTTTGGCTTGTGAGATACCTTGTGTTGCATCTCTTTGAGGCATGCAACATAATGGTCATCACTTGTAAACCCTTTCTTTGGCATTCCAGTTACAAAATCATTCTTAATCAATTTATTCATGCTTTTAAAGTTTACATGGCACATTCTTTTATGCCAGAGGAAAGACTAATCACTATTGGCTTTAGATAGAAAGCATGAAACTGCTCCTCAGGGAGATGTTTCTTGCAAGTCCATCTTGTATTTGTTTCCTCTCCTGAGGGCTCTAAGCACGATATGCTCATGAGGAATGACCACCCCGGGCCTGAGAACAATGCACTCACGCTCTATAAAGAGCATGTTATGACTCTGATCACAAAATTGAGATACACTCAGAAGATTGTACCTAAGCTCCTTGACAAAGTTTACCTTCTCAATGTTGAGCTTACCATTTGTGACCCTACCCCTTCCACTAATGTAACCTCCAACATCCACTCCAAAAGCAACTGGCCTTCCATCAATTTTCTCAAAATTTTGGAGTAGTGACCACTATCAATGATCCATACATTCCTGTTTGTCTTGAGTTGTTCCTCTACAAAAGAGATGGTTAGTTCCATTTGGAAACCTAAAGCTTGTTGATCTTGGGCTTATCAAAAGAAGTTGAAGACAATGCAATAGTAATTGATCTTATTGTTAGATTTTGAGGGTCATTTGCTAATGTTGATGAAGAAGTTTCAATCACTTGGTCTTTCTTTTTCTTCCACACCATGGATGTTTAGTCTTGACCTTCAATGCTTCGGAACTTTTTATAACTTCTGAAGTTTTGGAGACTGGACCTTCGGATTATCTTGCTATCACTGCAACAGGCGTCAGTACTTCGAAAGTATTCTATTCTTCCAAGACCAAATTATCTTCTGAAGGCAAGTTTTCACCTGTCTTATTTTTTCATTTTGGAGCTTCCGAAAGGAAAAGATTTCCCTTCCGAAGCTTACTTCTTCTTCAACTCTTAGAAATTTCTTTCTTGATCATATGGATAGTAACTTTTGGATTATAGAGACAATCCTTTGCAAAATGAAAAGTACTACCACACATGACGTAGTCCATTTTCTTCCTTCTGAGAGTCTGCCTTTGGGAGCAAGAATGAACTTGATCACTTTCCTTCTCCAACTTCATCCTTGTAGATGATGTGGCAATCCTTTTAAGGTGAGAACTACCTTTGGAGTTGGATGGTTCAGGTTGTGTAGCAGTGGTACATAGCTGATTAGGCTTCTTTATGATGCTGAGATGATTTAGACATAAACTAAAACTCCTGGTACTAGAGTTTAAGTTTGAGTCTTTAGTCTGAACTTGAGCCTTCTTGAGACTTGTTTCTGCATAAACTTAAAGGTGGTCTTGATCTCTTGAGCCTTCTTGGACTTTCTTTTGGCCTTTCTGATGAAGTTCTTCCCTTTAGACTTGGTTATCCCAACTTCTTTTCTTTCCTCAAAAGAATAGTGACCCTTCTTAGGATGTTCTTCTGCACTCTTCTCAAAGACATCCTTCACTATCTCCTCTTCATCCTCTTCACTCATGGGGTCTATGAAAGGAATCTCATCTTCACAAGTTTCACACCTAGGAGATCTTACTGACAAGATTGTGTGTGGAGGAGCTATCTTAGTAGATCCAAGTCCCTACTTATTCTAATAACAAACATTTGCATGTAGGGATGAGGATATTATGTTCTCGAAAGTCTCTTTCAAGAACACATTTTTCTACCCTCTCTTTGCTGATCACAAGCTCAGCTTGGCATTTAGTTAACTTAGTGATGAGATCTTTGATTTGAGTCCTATAATTGGTGTGCTCATGTTTAAGAGTTGAAATGGTTTTCTCTAAATCTTCTATTTTAAGTTTGTAATCATTTCTAGCTCTTTTAAAATAAAGTTTTTAAGATGTTTAAAAAGTCAAGATCAAATCTTATCTTTAAGTTATAGGACCTATATTTGTTAACTTTAGCAATACATTTAGGTGTACAGAGATGTTCCATTACCTTGGCTTCATCATGGTCAGCCATTAGTGCTTGATTTGGAGATGCATCTTCTACCTGAAAGCTCTAGTCAAAGCCTCATATTTCAACAGCAACTGCAGCTTGCTACTCTAGCTTCTCATTCTGGTTGGCTCTATTAGTGTAGTTTGGTCTGGTTTATGCTTGGCTACCATATGTCTTTGGTGCCTTGCATTGTCTAGAAAAGTTTCCCATTTGGTTACAGTTGTAACACTTCACTTTGCTCTTGTCCAGCCCAAACATTCCACTGACTGCATTACTTGGAATCTTTCTCCCTAGCCTCTTGTAGAACTTCATGGCTCTGTGAGTGAGAAGAGCCATTTGCTAAACTATCTCCATGTACTGCAGATCATCTAATTGGATCCAATCAAGATCTTCAAGGTTGAAGAGAAAGTTGCCAGTACTTTCATCAGCAGACACAAAAGCTTATGAAGAGCTGGTCTCTTGGAATGGACCTCCTTAAGTGTAACTCTCCTTTGGTGTCTCTAGGAAGGTGATGGAAGGACCCTTTGTGAGTTGTCAGGGTAGCAGATAAGATGATGTTGTGGTTCTTTGCAATCCCTTTCAACCATATGAAGGGCAGAACTTAGTTGATTGCTGGAGTTACCAGATGCATTTTGCATGTTCATCTCCATCTGATATCCACTAAGAATACCATACAACTTTGTAAGAGTGAGAGTCTTAAGGTTCTTATTTCTCTTGATAACAACACTAATGTATCCATTGTCTACGAAGAGAGGACATGAACTTCCTTACAATGTCTCTATTTTTCAAGATCTACTCCAACATCCATTAGTGTATCCACAATCTCAACATACCTGAAGTATTGTTGAGTCATGGTCTCACCTGCTTTGAAGGTGAAGTTCTCAAACTGCTGCTTGAAGAGGTCCTTCTTCTTCTCTTTTGCTTTGATAGACCCCTCATAAATGAGCTTCAGTGCATCCCATAGTTGCTTAGCAGTTTTTAACTTCTTAAAGCCATTGTATATTGAGTTTGGAAGAGTAGTTTGGAGGGCAGTCATGGCTTTCTGATATATGTCTATTCTTTTTCTATCTTCTTCAGAATAGTCAGCATTTGAGATCTTACAATCAAGAGCCTGGAATGCTCTAATACCAATTGCCGGACCGTTTAAGAGATGGTCAATACACTTAGTCTCACAATGAGGAGAGTGTTTAGAACACTTAATAGATCAAATGGGGTACTATGACTTGATTATGATACTATGAACACAAGTAAACAAGAGATAGAAACTTAAGAACAACAAAGATATTGGTTTTCAACATTGTAGTATATTGCTTCTCATGTTCTATTACAAGTGATACTTTATACTATATCCTACAGCCGACCATACTTAGAAGGCCAACTGGATACATTTGATATAGAAAACAAAATTAATGTAGAGTCAAAAGGCAAATCTACCTTTTGACTAGTGACTATGACATTTCATAGCTCACATGCTAATATATTACAAAAAGGATAAAAGTACATAAAGTAGAAAGTTGAAGACTCAAGACCTCAATGTATAGTTACAAAGAGCATGGACCATTCACCAACTTGTATAAGTTGGTGAGTCTTCAGAGTTGCAACAGAAAGTTGGTCAGCTTTATGAAAAGTACATCAAAAAAGCATGTTATTTTAAAGTCTTCAGAAGAAATCTGTGTTCAATTCTTAGGCTTCGCAAGACTTTGTATTTGAAACTTCAGAAGATATTGGTCTTGGCTTCAGAATATTTCACACATAGAATATTTCTGATGCAGGGTGTAAAACTTCCGAAGCAACTTCTACTTTTGCAGTAAGTGCATGCATGCATGAAATACTTGGTATGTTTTGAGTGCATCAGCCTTTCAATAAGCCTTACAAATCTTCTTCCTAGGAATGTGGGGTTGAGAGGGCTGCTTGTTCCTATTCCTGGTGTCCAAGAGAGTCACCAGTTTTCTTCTCAGCTTCTTCTCTTTTTCACTGAGTGAATCAGAGTTAGTTGCCAAGAGCTGAAGTGCCTGGTCTAGGGTTCCCCTAGGCAAATCAAGAAATGCTTCTCTTGTGAGGGAACTGGAAGAGCCATCAATGAATGTTAATTTTCCGGACTCTTCCTCATAAGAGATTTCACTCAAAGTGGTATAGTTGATGAGCTTTTTCTAAATTTCCTTTAATTCCTCCAAGGTCAGAGGTTTACTTGGTTCAAAGGGTGGCTTGGGTGAAGAATGGGTAATTGATTGGGTAGAGGAGGGTTGAGTTCTGGGAAGTGTCTTAGGTTTTAGGATGGGTAATGGAGGTGGTTGTTATGAAGCAATGGGTGAGGATGAGGGTATGGTTGTTGGTGTAAGTTTAGGAGTGTAGGGTTCAATGGTTGGTTCAGTTTTGATTGGAAAGGGAAAGGGTGTTGGATCAGGTTTAGGTTGGGGTTGAGGTTGAGGTTGAGGTGCAGGTTTAGGTGTCATCCTCTGTATACTTGGGTAAACCTCCTTCCTTCTTCCTTAGTGAATGTCAGCCTTAATGTCAGTGCATGTCGCTGCAGTGTCTTTTCTGACATGGGCCCAACTTGTCTACCAGAGAAGCCGTGGGATTTGAGATATGTTTTCATTCAAGCTTTGTCTCCCACCTTCTTGACAGCCACAAGTTGAGCTTCCTCTTCCTTCTTCTTCTCCCTTATCTTTTCCCTGGTTGCCCTGTTTCTCTCCTTATCCATCTGATCTTGTTCTTTGTGGAAGAGCCATTAGATTGTACCATTGTTAAGGTGAGTCAATTCTTCAAGAGAATATCCCCTGGAGCATAAGAAGGCAATCCTCTCATTCTTCAACTGTTGCTCTTCTTCTTCTTTCTTTCTTTTCTTTCCTTTTCTAAGGCCAACCTTGCCGCTTCCTCTTGTTCCTTCTTCAGCAAAGTTGCCTTTTCCAGTTCCACTAATTTCTCTAGTGGTAGGAGAAGCACTTCTTTAGTTGCTGCTCTAAAATTGACAAGTCTGTCAATAACTTCCACTCTCTTCTTATTGTTGATAGCCTCCTAGGCTGCTATAGTTGCTTTGCTACTTGCAGCTAGTGCAGGACTGGTGAAGGGTATGCACTTACAACACAACAACACAATGAGGAGAGTTGCTTAGAACACCTAACAGATCAAATAGGGAACTGGTTAAGTTGTTAATGAAAGATGCTAAGAACACAAGTAAATATGAGACAGAACAAGATGGCAAACAACACAAGTAATTGGTTTTCAAGAATGCTGTATATTGCTTCTCAAGTTCTATTACAAATGTTACAAAGCATACGATAGAAAGTTACAAGTACTTGAGATACTTTATACTACATCCTTCAGCCAGCCATACTTTGAAGGTTCAAGACCGGTGAAGGGTATGCACTTACAACACAACAACACAATGAGGAGAGTTGCTTAGAACACTTAACAGATCAAATAGGAAACTTGTTAACTTGTTAATGAAAGATGCTAAGAACACAAGTAAAAGTGAGACAGAACAAGATTGCAAACAACACAGGTATTTGGTTTTCAAGAATGTTCTATATTGCTTCTCAAGTTCTATTACAAGTTACAAAGCATCGATAGAAAGTTACAAGTACTTGAGATACTTTATACTACATCCTACAGCCGGCCATACTTTAAAGGCCAGCTGAATACAATTGACTATACAACTACAAAATCAAATGTAGAGTCAAAAGGCATATCTGCCTTTTGACTTGTGACTATGACATTAGCTCACATCCTAATATATTACAAAAAGGAAAGGTGGTCCAACTTTATGGACTCAAGACCTTAATGTAAAGTTACCAAAAGCATGGACCTTTCACCAACTCATGTAAGTTGGTGACTTTACAGAGTTGCAAGCGGAAAGGTGGTCCAACTTTATGGTAAAGTACATCGGATAAAGGCATATCTCTAAAAGTCTTCAGAAGAAATCTGTCTTCACTCTTTTGGCTTTGGGAACTTTGTCTTTGATGCTTCAAAGACTTCACTTTTGGCTTCGGAAGATGTTGGTCTTGGCTTCGGAAGATTTTACACATAGAATATTTCTAGTGCATGGTGTAAAACTTCCAAAGCATATCTACTTCTGTTCTTTAGTGCATGCTTGCAAAGAGACTTTGGATGTTTTGGCTGCTGCGATCAACTTATAGGAATCCTTACAAACTCCCCCTAGGCTGATGCTACCAAAACATTTAGAAGATCTTCAGATGTTTGTAGTCTTCAGCACAATGATGACCATACCCTTATTCATTAGATGGTCAAGAACATTCAGACTCTCATAATATCTTCTCATCTCAAAGAGATCATGCAGAGGTAAGTTGATTATGTCTTGCCATGTATAGACATTCTCAAGACCTTGTTCTCTGATCACATGCCATCTCTCTGGATTAGTAGTGAAGGTCCAGGATAAGATGGGTGTCTCAGCTGCAAGAGGAGCCACTTGAATTGGAGTTGATTAGGTTGCCTCTTCATGCACTTCCTCAGGTTGATCTGACTCAGCCTGAGGTGTAGAGGTGGATGATTCAGGCTTCTTCTTCTTAGACTTTTGTTTGGAAGCCATCCTCTTCTTCCTCTAAGAAGACTTTAACTGAAAAGAATTGTCTATAGCACCTTGTTGATCATCTTTGTCTTTCTCAGTCAGGTGTTCCTCCTGACTGAAGGAAAGGGAGTTTGACCCTGCTGTGGATCAGAAGATGAAGCTTGCTGAGGCTCAGTAGGAGGTCCAGGTTGTGTTGTCTCAGGTTGTTCAACCTTAACCTCCACTTCAGGTGGGATTTGACTTGGAGGAGAGTATAAGTCAATCAGCTCTCCACTCTTGATCTTCTGCTTGATTACCCTGATATGCTCATCCATTTTGGATAGAGACATAAGGCCAAGTCTCCTTGCGGAGAATCCATACAGCTTCAAGAAGCTCATCATCCTTTGTCTGTCAACAGACTTTTTCATACTCTTTTGGATGATAGCTTTTGACTTTGCAGCATCTTCCCTCATCTTTCTTTTTGTTGTCTTTTGTTCTTTGAGCACTTGAAGTTCAAGCTGTTTGAGATACTCAAACTCAATGTACTCATAGGACAATGGAAGAAGTGCAGATGCCTGGTAGAGACCTGTGGCACTCAGGTAGTTGATCATGTTTTGCCTATATGTTTCCTTTTCTACCTCAGGTAGTTGGCACTCAGGACTTTCCTGAACTTGGGAGAGAGTTGGAGCATGCTTGTATAATCTTTTCTGTCTCTTCTCTTATTTGAATTGGAGAAGTAATCTTGCATCCTCTTTTTCTTTCATCTCTCTTCACACTTCCATGTCAGCCAGTTCATTTAATTGCTCTAAGGGGAGAGATATAATCTCATCTATGTCATAGTTCCTGGTCTGCAGGTAAGTAATCCTAACTGCCCACAACTCATCTTTTTGAGTGTTTGGTCTGGGGGCAGCCCTGATTGCAGTTTGCATAAATCCTGAACACCTAGAGGAACTTTCTCCCCTTAGCTTCCTCTTCCTCTCTCTCTCTCCTCCTCCTCAATCTCCTCAGGAGTCAAAATCGTTTTCCCTTTGTCACCCACAGACCTTTGTGATTTAAGGTGGATAGAGGTTTGGCCTTCATTGCTTGGTGTAGCATCCAAGCTCTAGCCAGAGAGAGGTTGTGAGACACCTTCACCAGCAGATGTTTCACTGAGGGAATGAAGTTCTGAAGCAGTTGTTGGTGTGACAGGGCTCTCAGGATCTATCACTGGGCCTTCAGCCAAGGTTTTCCATTTGAAGCTAATCTCAGGGTCTGCCTCAGCATCCAGTTGACCAATGACATTACCTGATTGCCTTTGTCTTCTTCTAAGGCTGAACTCTTTAGTAATTCTATATTGAATCCTGAGTTCTAACCTGTCAGCTTGTCTTGATTTGCTTGGGTTGACAAGTGGCATGTTGATCAGGTCAAGACCTTCATAGTAGTCCAAAGTCTGAAAATTGAACACTTCTTGCTACCCTTGAACTCTGTGAAGAATGAGGGCTCTTCTATCAGCATCATACCTCCACCCAATAATGTGGTTTGAATTTCCTTGAGGTGGAGATGACACAGCCCTTGGAATGCCTTCCTCAAAGAGACTCCTAATTGACAGAGTCTATTTTGTCCACATTAATGTGAACTTGAGGAAGTTTCTGAGTATGCACAATTGAAAGTGAGGATGGTGAATCCTCAATGTCCATACTCCCTAAAGAACTCCTAGGTTCTGTGACTGTAATGACTTTCTCCCCCTTTTTAGTAGCATCACCCTCTCGCATAGGTAAGCTAGAAGTCAGGTCAATCATATGCACAGGTTCTTGTGTTCCTGGTTGAGCTCTTCTTAATGGTCTCCCAGCTAGTTTTTCCCTGAGATAAGATATCTCAAATTGCTGATCATTGACCCTATTATGCAAGGTAGTCACCTGAGATTCAAGGTGACTAACCTTAAAGACTAAATAGGAGCATGTTTTTGACAGTTTTTGCACCTTTAGTCTCAGATTCCCCTCTTCTTCATCAGAAGAATCATTGGGGGATGAGATGATTGGACCAAAGTCCTCTCTCTAACCACCAGACTCAGGTTCTTGGCTGATGGATTTCCTCTGCACATTGACATCCTCAGCTGAGGTGTCAATGGGCTGAGTTGCCATGGTTGAGGTCTTAATTATATAATTAATTGCAGAAGTGAGAGCCTCTTCAATATGGATATCCTGAACAGGTTCAGAAGTATCCACATCAGTTGACACAAGGAACTCATGAGTACTCATCTCTCTTTGAGTAGGGGAAGAGTATAGAGACTCATGGTACCCACTGAAACCTAAGTCTTCATCAGTATAAAATGAGAGGTTGGGAATGGGTTGATTTAAGTCTAATGGCTGGGGATGGTAACTATTCCCTGAAGGTTGTTCCCTTAAGTGTTAAGACTCAGAGTGAAGGCTTAAGGCAGTTGGGCTTGTGAGCTCATAAAGGTGAGCATGAGGAACGTCAGCCCTGATTGTTGAAGAGATGGGAGTGGTTTGCTCCTCGGGGGAAGTGGGGGCTCTAGTGTCCACTTCCTCCTGTATATGGGGGCCTGCACAGACTCAATAGCTTGAGCAGGGGTTCGTTTGGATTTTCTTTGGTAGGTGAGGGTAACTTGGGGCCTTTTTGGTGGTTGAGAGGTAGAAGGTGTGTTCAACACTAGCTTGTGTTGCTAGGTTTGTCACCTTGAGCAATGAGCTCTACATTTTTGGGACTAGGGCTGTTTCTACCCCTGAGAAGCCTACAGTTGGCTTCTTCATAATTTTAATGATGCCGAGCTTCATCTGTCCCAATTTAAGAATATTATTTGTTTCCCTCAACTGTGAGCCTAGTTCACAGTTGAGAATGTGTTGAACATATCTAGAAAACATATAATACTCTAAGGAGCCCAACTTAGAAAGCAAGTTTGTATAAACAAATTGAGAGTACCTGAACTTGACCCCTTGAACCATTCCATGTACTATGAAGTAAAGATCCTCAGGAATCTGGTCCCACCCTCCATGCTTGTTTGACAAGCTGTGGATAACCAACATAAAGCAGGTATTTCCACTGGGATGAGACCTTCCCTTTCCTGAAGGTCTTTACAGAGAAATCTCCATCATAGCCCATCTGCTCAAAGGATGATTTACAGCTTCCTTTGGGAAGGACAACTCACATTCTCATCATCCAGCTGCAAGTGAGTGTTTATGATGGCTGGAGTGATGAAGATTGTCCTCCCTTACACTGTGGCAGACAGTGCCTTCTCCCCATCCATAATGACCTCTTGGCAGGTCTTTCAGAATTCAAGCAAATGATCCTTATAGAGAGTAGGATCAATGGTTAGGGAGGTGAAGTAGTTGGATAGAGCAAGGAAATAGCAAACCTCTGAGAAGCTTTCATATTTCTCGAAGCTTAATAGAGCAACCTAGTTGTGTTGCCTATGAAGTTGCATGGAGAAATCTGGGTTGTTTCTGCAGTTTAGGTTGGCCATTTTAGAAGCTTAAGGATGAAGAAAGATGAAGAACAAAGGCGGTTTGGGAGAATTTAGGTTTGAGGAATAGTGGAACTGAAGAAGATAGTGAATTAGGGGGGGAACCGTTGGGCATTTATGTGAAAACGATTTGAGACAAAGGTAATGAAAGAGGATAAACTTTGAAATCCGGATGTCGGTCCCACCTCTGAAGAGTAGTTTACTTTTGCCCAAAAAGTAGTTTTCTTGGATTTCGAGAAATCTTCCGAAGGTTATTTGCTTCGGAAGTTCTGAGGAAAAAGCTTCCGAAGGCAAATTGGCTTCTAAAGATATTTCAAAGGTTTTTTGAGAATTTTGCTTCGGAAGAGTATTTACACTCAGGGATTGTTTATTCTAAGGAGAATAAAAACTTCCGAAGGTAAATTGCTTTCTGAAGAAACTTGTTCTTTGAAAACATACATTGTACTTAAGTTGATTTTAAGCTTCAGAAAATATTTTAGAAATTTATTCTGAAGGTAAAATTTACTGGAGCAATTATTTGTTTACTAAGACATAAATTTCTTCTGAAGGTAATTTTAAATCTTACGAAGAGAGATCAAAATTTGGTCCTCCTCACCAGATCCTTTACTACGAGTACAATGTACTTAAGTATGTTCTTAACATCCATCCAATGACTGTTTCCAGGATTTTGTTGGTATCGGCTTGTCATGCTCAAAGCACTTGACACGTCCGACCTAGTGCATATCATTGCATACATGATGGATCCTATAGTAGACGCATACGAGAATCCCTTCATTTTGTCTTGCTCATCCTTTGAGCTTGGACATTGAGTCTTACTCAATATTGTTCCTCTTTGGATAGGTACGGTACCTTTCTTAGAGTTTTCCATCTTGAACCTTTTCAAGATCTTATCAATGTATGCACTTTGATTAAAACCTATCAACCGCCTTGATCTATCCCTATAGATCTTTATTCCCAAAATATAGGCGGCTTCACCAAGATCCTTAATGGAAAAACAGCTTCCAAGCCAGGGTTTTAACACCTTCCAAGGTTGGAGTGTCATTTCCAAATAGTAGAATGTCATCGACATACAATACTAGGAAAGTGATGATGCTCCCACTAGCCTTCTTGTATACACATGCTTCATTAGCGTTCTTGATGAACCCAAATTTGATTATCTCTTCATCAAAACGGTGATTCCAACTTCTTGATGCTTGCTTCAATCCATAGATTGATTTCTTCAACTTGCATACTTTGTTAGGATGCTTATGATCGACAAAAACTTCAGGCTGAACCATATAGACATCTTCCTCAAGATATCCATTTAGAAAATCAGTTTTGACATCCATTTGCCAAATCTCATAATCATAATGAGCAGCTATGGCAAATAAATATCCTAATAGACTTTAGCATTGCAACCGGTGAGAAGGTCTCATCATAATCAACCCCATGAGTTTCAGTGAAACCTTTTGCTACAAGTCTAGCTTTATAAGAATCCAAGTTTCCATGCATATCGGTTTTCTTCTTGAAACCCACTTAGTTCCAACTATCTTGGAGTTAAGGTCAAATGAGGAGGATGGTTGGACCTCAAACTTAGTGGGAGCCCATTTCTCCACTTAGTCTTTTTGTGTTGAACAGGGGGAACTTGTTGAATCAAAGTAAATTGAACAAGGGTTTGTTTGGTAGTCTCTGATAAGTATACTTGACTGGATGGGTAGCAAGAATTGGTTGTGTCTGGTGTGGGTTCATCACTTGTTGGGTTTACAGAGATGTCACCATCATCTATTGGCTCAATCATACCTGGAAGAAGTGCAGTATGTCTTCCAGTGAAGTTGGTGGAAACCCTCTTTAAAATCTTAAAGATTCCCGGCCTCATGTGAGGGACAAGAAGTGTGGCCTCACAGATAAGCCTGTCTTGGTCCAACTCACATTTGATGATGTGCTGAATAAACCTGGGATACATGTAGAATGTCTCCCTTTGCAGGTTTCCTCTGAGATTATTCAGCACAAACTTTAAGTAGCTGAAGCGGAGGCCTTTTACCAACCTATGAACTAGGCATCCTAAATCATAGGGAATTTGATCCCATCCCCCTGATATGTTTGAGAGACAGTGGAGCACTATGTGAAGCAGGAATTTCCAAGTGTAGTAAAAGTTGATTTGTAGACGGTTGACCTGCTTACATCTCCACCATTGTAGGATTCGATCTGCCCAAGATACATATTAAATTGATGTGGCTAGTGTGATATGATCCAAGTCGGGTCATACCCAATAACAGGCTAGACAAACACCTGCAATATTTATTTGTTGATTTGATCAGTTAAATAAATAACAACACCAAGAACATTTAGAAGCTGAAATTGGTGTTGTGAAAATCCTAGTATCAAAGGTGCTCTTGTTGGTAGCTTGGGGTATTACTCTCTTGAGGTCTTCTTGCTTGAAGATTCAGCCATAAAGTTCATCTTTAGCATCTCAACAAACTCGTTTTCTAGCAGCTTGAAAGGTTGTCCTCTAAACATCCTATGGTTGTCTTTATTGTATGCATTTCGTATATGGATCCATGGTTTGAATTGATTATCAAATGGGTTTAATAATCAACTTATTAACAAGTTTTAAACTTATAATCCGCTGCGTTTTTCATATAAACAAGCTTATATGAACTTTGATAAACTTGTTAAAATCCCTACAATGGCATCAAGAGCCACTTATACGAATGCATACATGCATAGATTATACAATTTCAGGATTTTGTGATGTGAAACACCATATGGCCGTGACCTTTTAGGGCTGAATGGTTACCCCTTTGTGGTTTTAAAGATTATATTTTACATGCATTTGGTAATCTTTAAAAATCAAGTCACATTGATGGATTGTTTGTTTTGTTTGGACAAAACCAAAATTTTCGGTTTGTATAACCTTGGCCGAAAATTTAGGGTGAAAAAGGGGAACCATTTTAACTTGAAATGCTTGCATATTTGGATGTGTATTTGAATGTTCATAACCTAGGCAAAACCTTGTGTTTGGATGTATATTTGGATGTATATTTGTGTTGTGATATTGTTTGATCATTAAAATTTGGTTGTAATATTTATTTATTTGGGTTTGTAATCTATTTTTTTATGATGGTTTGTAATAATAAGTAGATTAGTTGTATTCCTTTTACTAGTAAAAATGTATTAGGATATATTTTGTAAAACAAATCCAACAAGACTTGGGTTTTTGGTTTGGGCCATTTTAGGCCCAAATGGGCCTCATAGCCCAAGATTGGTTTTAAGCCCAATAACCAAAGCCCAAAACATGGAGGCCCAAGGAAGCCAGGAGCTGAAGTTGGAGCCCAAAAGAAAGCCCAAATAAAGCAAAATGATGACAACACAAAATGGACACTTGATGCATTAGGATGCGGGATCAAGTGGGAGCACGCCATCTTAATGCCTTGTGTCATGTTTATGCTTTATTATTGACACTCTTGGCACACTTGTTTTGGCCAACAAGTGTTGCCAAATCCATTGGCTATGGTTATGAACTTGTGATTGTTTTATTATGCATGTATGGTTGATTTATGTTCATATTATTTTATTGTGGAATTGGATAGTTAACAACAAGAAATCCACAACTCGCATAAAGATGGTTCCTTAGAAATCAATAAAAATAAAATTGTTTTACCAAAGGTTATTGATTTCATAATTAAATGAGTTATTAAAAGGAACTTTGAAATAAGTTTTTAAACAAACTACCATGCATTTGAATGCATGCAAATGCAAGGTATGAAAATTGTTTTCCAAACTAGAATTTTGTAAATCACAAATCCCTTTTAAAATAAGTCAAACACCATCCTATTATACAACACTCGAATCATTTGAGAACTTAATGTGGGATAAAGGTCACCTAACCACATTAAAGGGAACCTATGAGTTTGAGGTGGGTTTGCCATATTTATGGGATAAAGGTCACCTAACCACTTATATTAGCAAATCCACACGTGTGTCTAAGTAGGACGACTTAATTTGGAAATCATGCATTAGGATCACCAAAGCATGACGTACAAAGGGTTGTGATGGGATAAACATGCCAAACAAAACATAAGATGTTAACCGATCCCATACACTAGAAATTGTAATAGGTTACAATTGTCAAACGTTGACTACCTTGTTAATTTAAATAAAGGGATAAAGGTCACCTAACCGATATTTAAATGTAACGTTGGATTCTAAATTTTGACTATTAATTGTCTATGAGACAAAAAGGGTATTAATAATCAAAATACATTAATATTAAAAGTACTAAAAATTGATCTTTGTAGAATTGTAGATGGCTAACAACAACAACGCAATCCCGACTGTCCATAACCTATCACTAAGAACAATCCTTGAAAAGTCACGTCTAAACCATGGGAACTTCATGGGTTGGTACCGAAACTTGAGAATCATTCTCAAACAAGAAAAGAAGTCCTATGTGTTAGACGATCCCATTCCCGATCAACCCGATGAAAATGACGTTGAGGCCTTTGCCGAGTGGGTCAAGTACACCGAAGACTCTGTGCAAGTCTCATGTCTCATGCTAGCGAGTATGATTCCTGATTTGCAAAAGGACTTTGAGAACCACAATGCCTATGACATGATCACCCAGTTGAGGGAAATGTTCTAACAATAATCAAGGGTGGAGCGCTTCGAAACGGTTCGAGCACTCCATGCATGTCAAATGGACGAGACCCAATCGGTATTATCTTACGTTCTTAAGATGAAGAGCCACATTGATCGCCTTGAAAGGCTTAACTGTCGTGTGCCCAACGAGTTGGCAACAGATTTGATCCTCAACTCCCTATCCAAGAAGTTTGATAGCTTTGTTATGAACTATAACATGAATGGATGGGACAAGAGCATTGGTGAGCTTCATTCAATGCTCAAAATGGCCGAGGCAGGCATGGGTAGAAAGGTTCTACCGGTCCTTACGATCAACGAAGGTGGTAGTAGGAAAAGGCACCTCCCCGACCCTAGGGCAAGTGTTGCCAAAGGGAAGGGGCGCGTCAAAGGGAAGGGTAAGGGTAAAGCAAAGGTGGAACCGCCCAAACCGAAAGAAAAGAAGCAAAAGGTTGCTCAAGATGACCCGTGTTTTGAGTGTGGTGAGGTAGGCCATTGGAAACGCAATTTTCCGGTCTATCTCAAAGCGTTAAGATCGAAGAGGGATGCGGGGCAAACTTCAGGTACAATCTTTATGATACATGTTGAGCTAAATGTTATTCTTCTAACACATGGGTATTAGATACCGGATGTGGAACTCATATTTGCAATTTGTTGCAGGGGTTAAAAGAAGTGAGCATTATGCAAAAGGGGAAATAAGTCTCTTCATGGGCAATGGTGCAAAGGTTCACGTGGAAGCCCAAGGAGACTACATTTTGAAGCTTCCAAGTGGTTTGGAAGTCATTTTAAAGAATGTATTATATGCTCCTAGTTTGACTAGGAACATTATTTCTGTTTCCCGTTTGAGACAATATGATTATGATTTCAAGTTTGTTGACAATGATATTCATGTTTCTTTAAATCATATGTTTTGTTTTAAGGCCATACCTTGTAATGGTATATATGAATTGGTTCATGATAACACCACATATGATAGCTCTATGTACCAAGCAACCACCATAAGGCTCAAACAAGACTTGAGTGATTCCTATCTTTGGCATTGTCGCCTTGGTCACATAAACAAGAATCGTATTCAAAAACTCCAAAAGAATGGTCTTTTAAAAACTAATGAAAATGATTCATTTGATGTATGCGAGTCTTGTTTACAAGGTAAAATGACAAAGGCCCATTTTAGTGGGACTAATGAAAGGGCAAAGGATTTATTAGGGATCATACATTCGGATGTATGTGGACCTTTTAAACCAACAACTAGGAATGGTGAAAGATACTTCATTACCTTTACCGATGACTATAGTCGTTATGGGTATGTGTACTTGTTAAGACACAAACATGAATCTTTTGAAATGTTCAAAATCTTCAAGAATGAAGTTGAAAATCAACTCAACAAAACGGTCAAGATTCTTCGTACAGATAGAGGAGGTGAATACCTTAGTAGTGAATTTCAAGAATATCTTAGAAGTTGTGGGATTGTCTCACAACTTACTCCACCTGGAACACCACAACATAATGGTGTGTCTGAGAGGAGGGATCGCACTCTATTGGATATGGTTCGATCTATGATGGCTAGAAGTACACTACCTCTATCATTTTGGGGTTTCGCGTTGCTATCCGTGGCCCGTATTTTTAATATGGCCCCAACCAAGAAAGTGGAAAGGACACCTTTCGAAGTATGGCATGGAAGGGTTCCATCATTATCATATTTAAAAGTTTGGGGGTGTGATGCTTATCCGAAGCAATATACTCAAAACAAACTGGAAGCCCGATCCACAAAGTGTATCTTCATTGGATATCCTAGAGATTGTATTGGATATTATTTCTATGATCCGACAGAGCAGAAAGTGTTTATTGCTCGAAAGGCAGAGTTCTTTGAAACTAAGTTTCTTTCGGAAGAAACTAGTGGAAGAGCAGTGGAACTTGAAGAGGTTCAAGATTCACAAGACGATACACAATTGGTTGATACTAGCAATCAACATGAGGATGTTGAGAATGATCATATGGATGATCAAGATACACAAAACGTTCGCAAATCTGGTAGAATTAGTGTTCCTCTTGAGAGATATGGATTTTTCATGGATGGATGCTATATGGTAGATTCAGATGAACCAACCACATACCATGATGCAATGTCAAAACCTGATTTTGACAAATGGCAAGAAGCCATGAACGTTGAGATGCAATCCATGTATGATAACCAAGTTTGGGAATTGGTTACACCACCTCTTAAGTCCAAGATAGTTGGAAGTAAGTGGGTTTTCAAGAAGAAAACCGATATGCATGGAAACTTGGATACTTATAAAGCTAGACTTGTAGCGAAAGGTTTCACTCAAACTCAAGGGGTTGATTATGATGAAACTTTCTCGCCTGTGGCAATGCTAAAGTCTATTAGGATATTGTTTGCCATAGTAGCATATTATGACTATGAGATTTGGCAAATGGATGTCAAAACCGCTTTCCTTAATGGATATCTTGAGGAAGATGTCCATATGAAACAGCCTGAAGGTTTTGTCGATCCAAAACATCCTAACAAGGTATGCAAGTTGGAATCACTGCTTTGATGATGAAGTAAAGAAATTTGGCTTCATCAAAAACGCTGATGAAGCTTGTGTATATAAGAAAGCTAGTGGGAGCATTATTACTTTCCTTGTATTATATGTCGATGACATTCTACTAATTGGAAACGACATTCCAACCTTGGAAGGTGTAAAAACCTGGCTTGGAAGCTGTTTTTCCATTAAGGATCTTGGTGAGGTCACCTATATTTTTGGAATAAAGATCTACAGGGATAGATCAAGGCGGTTAATAGGTTTAAACCAAAGTGCATACATTGAAAAGATCTTGAAAAGGTTCAAGATGGAGAATTCTAAGAAAGGTTTGGTACCTATTCAAAAGGGGACTATATTGAGCTCATCCCAATGCCCTAGTTCAAAGGTTGAACAAGAAAGAATGAATGGAGTCCCATATGCATCTGCTATAGGATCCATCATGTATGCAATGATATGTACTAGGCCGGACGTGCCATGTGCTCTAAGCATGACAAGTAGATATCAACAGAATCCTGGTAATAGTCATTGGATGGCTGTTAAGAGTATTTTGAAATACCTTAGAAACACTAAGGATATGTTCTTAATATATGGATCTGGTGAGGAGGAGCTCGTTGTAAAGGGTTACACGGATGCGAGTTTCCAAAATGATCGAGATGATTCTCGATCACAGTCGGGATATGTCTTCATTATGAATGGAGGAGCAGTCTCTTGGAAGAGCTCAAAGCAAGATGTGGTGACACTGTCTACAACAGAATCAGAATACATCGCCGCTTCATTGGCAGCTCAAGAAGCTACGTGGCTTAGGAAGTTCATTGCTGATCTAGGGGTTGTTGCTACCATTCAAGACCCCCTAGAGATCTTTTGTGACAACGAGGGTGCGATTGCTCAAATCAAGGAACCTCGTGCTCATCAAAAGACTCGGCACATTGAACGGAGATTCAACTACATAAGGGATGAAGTTGAAAAGGGAAAGATATGTATTCGCAAAGTTCACACCGATCAAAACATTGCGGATCCATTCACGAAGCTCCTAGATAGGTCAAAACATGAAAGTCATACTTGTGCCTTAGGACTTCGATATTCTAGTGATTGGACTTGATCAAATTTTGTATTTGGATATTGGAACTTATGTTATTTGACTTAATTATATGATTATAATTTTCATTTGTTCATCTATTTTAGCATGTTTAAATCCGTGAATAAGCAAGTTATTCTAAACGTCTGTAGTCGATCATACTTGTGGGAACAACTATGAATGTAAGACTATAATGAACTTGGATTGGTTGATATTCATAAGATATGAATATAGAGCAAGAGGTTGCTACCAAAGTTCATTGATATCTATGGGATATGGATATAGGACTGACCCGCTCTCAATTATTTCTGCATGGAGTCTTAGTAATTAGTCATAAGAAATATTGAGTAAAGGCGAATATCATTACATCCTTAGACCTGAGATACATATTAGGTCTTGATACTCACCAAGTGTCATACTTTGACTTAGTTCTTAGCTGTTCTGAAAGATGGGCAGTACATAAAGCTAAGTTCGGGTATGATATAAGGTAATTGTGAGAGACGTATGTAGTCAAGATGGAATTTGTTCCTCTTATTCGTTGAGAGTTAGATGTCTAAGGCCTGTTAAAGTTAAATCATCGGAGAATGACAATCCCGTGTCTTTGGGATTTAACATGACATCTGCAACAAAAGGATAAATGATTGATTCATCTAAATCATATTCAAGTAAGGTACTTGAATGGGATGATGTTATTGAATGGCACTTAGTCATATACACTAGGGGTAGCAAACCGTTGCTAGGCGTCATTTGCTGCTTGCATCAATTTTCTATGAATCTTGTGCAAGTGGGAGATTGTAGGATTCGATCTGCCCAAGATACATATTAAATTGATGTGGCTAGTGTGATATGATCCAAGTCGGGTCATACCCAATAACAGGCTAGACAAACACCTGCAATATTTATTTTTTGATTTGATCAGTTAAATAAATAACAACACCAAGAACATTTAGAAGTTGAAATTGGTTTTCTAAATTAGATACACTTAAGAAATTAATAAATAACATTGGTTTATTTATTTTGAGAGATTACTTTATAACTGTTATTTAATGGTTAATTAACAGTTATAAGATAAAGATAACGTGGCATGTAAGGTGTTACAAATTAATTAAAATTTGGGTTTTAATTAATGTCATGATAAAATTTGTTGGGTGTACAAAATAAAATTTAAGTGTTACATATTTTATTTTGTAGTACTAATAAAACTATTTGGATGGTTAAATCAAAAGCAAGGCCACCCATTGGTGGCAGCCTCATTCTCGGCCCAAAAGGGGCTGAAAAGAGCACCAACCAATTGTTTTATAGATGCTTTTTCACCTACAAGTAAGCTTCATGCAAAGCCATTTTAAAAATCTCTCAAGTCTTGGGTGTAGAACTCTTTCTTCTCTCCCTCTCTTGCTCTCGAAAATAACCAGGAAAGGAGGCTGCATTTTCAGTTTTCAAAGTGTTTAAAAAGCTGAAATTGGTGTTGTGAAAATCCTAGTATCAAAGGTGCTCTTGTTGGTAGCTTGGGGTATTACTCTCTTGAGGTCTTCTTGCTTGAAGATTCAGCCACAAAGTTCATCTTTAGCATCTCAACAAACTCGTTTTCTAACAGCTTGAAAGGTTGTCCTCTAAACATCCTATGGTTGTCTTTATTGTATGCATTTCGTATATGGATCCATGGTTTGGATTTTGATTATCAAATGGGTTTAATAATCAACTTATTAACAAGTTTTAAACTTATTGCAGGACCGTTTAAGGGCTTGAACATAATTACAACACAACAACACAATGAGGAGAGCAAACTAAAACTTTAATCAAACAGTGAACTGGATTAACCAAGGTGATACAAAGAACACAAGTAAAGTAAAGAGACAGAACAAGAGAGTATGGGTTTCAAGGAGGCAGTATATTGCTTTCTCAAGTTCTTTTACAAGTGTTACAAAGCATAAAGAAAGATACAAGAACTTGAAATACTTATACTACAACCTACAGCCGGCTATACTTTGAAAGCCAGCTGGATACAATTGACTAGACACTAACAAAATCAATTGTAGGATCAAAAGGTATATCTGCCTTTTGACCTTGTGACTATGACATGCCATAGCTCACATCCTTATACATTACAAAAAGGATAAAGTACATAAAGTTGAAAGTTACAGACTCAAGACCTCAATGTACAGTTACCAAAAGCATGGACCTTTTCACCAACTCATGTAAGTTGGTGACTTTACAGAGATGCAGCGGAAAAGGTGCTTTATGGAACAGTACATCAGATAAAGCATGTGCACTAAAAGTCTTCGAAGAAATCTGTCTTCATAGGTTGAAGTTTCGGAAGACTTTGTCTCTGAAGCTTCGGAAGACTTGATGTTTGGCTTCGGAAGATATTGGTCTTGGCTTCAGAAGATTTTACACTTAGAGTATTTTCTAATGCATTGTGTAAAACTTCCGAAGCATTCTTCACGTCAGTACTTAGTGCATGTTGCAGAGACACTTTGAATGTTTTGGGTTGCATCAGACTTAAGGAATCCTTACAAACTCTCCCTAGGCTGATGCTACGAAAACACTTAGAAGATTTTCAGATGTTGGTAGTCTTCAGTACAATCATGACCATTCTTTCTTCATTAGATGGTCAGGATCATCAAGACTCTCATAGTATTTCTCATCTCAAAGAGATCATGCAGAGGTAAGTTGATTATGTCTTGCCAGGAGTAGACATTCTCAACACCTTGATCTCTGATAACATGCCATCTTTCTGGATTAGTAGAGTAAGTCCAGGACAAGATGGGTGTCTCAGTTGTTAGAGGAGCCACTTGCATAGGAGTTGATTGGGCTGCCTCATCATGCACTTCCTCAGGTTGATCTGATTCAGCCTGAGGTGTAGAGGTCGATGACTTAGGCTTCTTCTTCTTTGTCTTTGGTTTAGAAGCCATTCTCTTCTTCCTCTTAGATGACTTTAACTAAGAAGACTGGTCTGCAGCACCATGTTGATCATCATTGTCTTTCTCAGTTGGGTGTTCCTCCCTCACAGGTTCAGAAGGAGAGGGAGTTTGACCCTGCCTTGGATCAGAAGATGAAGCTTGCTGAGGCTCAGCTGGAGGTTCTGGTTGAGGTGTCTCTGGTTGTTCAAACTTGACCTCCACTTCAGGTGGGACTTGACTTGGAAGAGAGTGCAAGTCAATTAGTTCTCCACTTTTAATCTTCTGCTTGATCACCCTTATATGCTCATCCATTGTGGATAGAGACATAGGGCCAAGTCTCCTTCCAGAGAATCCATATAGCTTCAAGAAGCTCATCATTCTTTGTCTGTCAGCAGACTTCTTTACACTCTTTTGAATGATGGCTCTTGACTTTGTAGCTTCTTCCCTTAGCTTCCTTTTGGTTGTCTTTCTTTCTTTGACTAGCTCAAGCTCAAGTTGCTTTAGGTACTCAAACCCAATGAAGTCATAAGACAGGGGAAGAAGTGCATCTGCCTGATAGAAGCCTGTGGCACTCAGGTAGTTGATCATCTTGATCCTATCTTCTTCTTTATCTACCTGAGGTTCTTGTGGAGCCACATCTTCCTGTGCAGGACTTTCTTGAACTGGAGAGAGAGTGGGAGCATGCTTGTAGAGTCTTTTCTGTCTCTTCTCCTCTTTGAATTGGAGAAGTAGCCTTGCATCCTCTTTCTCCTTCATTTCTCTTGACACTTCCATGTCAGCCAGTTCATTTAACTCTTCTAAGGGGAGGGAGATGATTTCATCAATATCATAGTTCCTGGTCTGTAAATAGGTAATCCTGACTGCCCTTAACTCATCATCTTGAGTATTTGGTCTGGGGGCAGCCCTGATTGCAGCTTGCATGAAGCTAGATGACCCAGAAGAACTTTCTCCCCTTAGCCTCCTTTTCCTCTCTCTCTCTTCCTCCTCAATTTCCTCAGGAGTCATTATCCTTTTCCCTTTGTCACCAACAGACCTTTGTGACTCAGGGTGGATTGAGGCTTGGCCTTCATTGCTTGGTGTAGCTTCCTTGCTCTGGCCAGAGAGAGGCTGAGAAACACCTTCACCAGCAGGTGTCTCAGAAGGAGTTTGGACCTCTGCAGCAGTTGTTGATGATGAGACAGGGGTCTCAGGTTCTGCCACTGGCCTTCAGTCAAGGTTTCCCCTATGAAACTAATCTTAGGGTCCACCTCAACATCCAGTTGACCGATGACATTGCTTGATTGCCTAAGTCTCCTTCTTAGAGAGAACTCTGCAAGGATCCTATCTCGGATTCTTTGAGCCAGCCTGTCAGCTTGTCTTGAATTGATTGGATTGACAAGTGGCATGTTGACTAAATCCAATCTTTCATAGAAGTTCAGGCTTTGGAAATGAAAAACTTCTGGTTGACCTTGAACTCTGTGAAGGATAAGGGCTCTTCTGTCATCATCATACCTCCACCTTATGATGTAGTTGCCAGTTCCTTGTGGTGGAGATGAGACAGCCCTTGGTATACCTTCCTCAAAAAACTCCTGATGATTGAGTCTATAGAGTCCACATTAATGTGAACTGAGGAAGTTGCTGAGAATGCACAACAGCAAGTGAGGATGGTGAGTCCTCTATGTCCATTCTCTGTGAAGAACTCCCAGGTTCTGTGGTTGTAATAACTTTCTCCCCCTTTTTGGTAGCATCACCCACTTGCATAGGTGAGCTGGAGGATAAGTCAATCACTTCCACAGGTTCTTGTGTTCCTGGTTGAGCTCTCCTTAAAGGTCTCCCAGCTAGTTTTTCCTTTAGATATGAAATCTGAAGTTGCTGATCATTGACCCTGTTATGTAAGGTAGTCACCTGAGATTCCAAGTGACTAACTTAGAGACTAAATAGGAGCATGTTTTTGACAATTTTTGCACCTTTAGTCTCAAATTCCCCTCATCTTCATGAGAAGACTCATTGGGGGATGAGATGATTGGACCAAAGTCCTCTCCCTCACCACCAGCTTGAGGTTCTTGGCTGCTGGTTTTCCTCTGCTCACTGGCAACCTCAGTTGAGATGCCAGTGGGCTGAGTTGCCATGGTTGAGGTCTTAATGATGTAATCACTTTCAAAAGTGAGAGCCTCTTCCATATGGACAAGTGGAACATGTTCAGAAGTGTCCACCTCAGTAATAGGTGACTGATGTGGGATAGACTGAGGAGAGTCAGAGGTACTCATCTCTCTTTGAGTAGGGGAGGAGAAGAGAGACTCATGGTACTCACTGAATCCTAAGTCTTCATCAGTATAGAAGGATAGGTTGGGAATTGGTTGGTTGAGATCTAAAGGCTGGGGATGGTAACTGTCCCCTGAAGGTTGTTCACTTGAGTGTTGAGACTCAGAGTGAAGGCTTAAGGCTGTTGGGCTTGTGAGCTCATCAGGGTGAGCATGAGGAACCTCAGCCCTGATAGGTGAAGAAATGGGAGTGGTTTGCTCCTCAGGAGAAGTGGGAGCTCTAGTGTCCACTTCCTCCTGTAAGGTTGAGTATATGGGGGCCTGCGCAGACTCAATAGCCTGAGCAGGGGTTCGTTTGGATTTCTTTGGTAGGTGAGGGTGATTTCTGGTCTTTTTAGAGGTAAGGTTAAAAGAGGTGTGGGTTCAACACTAGCTTGTGTTGCTAGGTTGTCACCTTGAGCAATGAGCTCTAACATTTTGGGGACTAGGGCTGTTTCTACCCCTGAAAGCCTACAGTTGGCTTCTTCATTATTTTAAAAATGCTGGGCTTCATCTGTCCCAATTTAAGAATATACTTGTTTCCCTCAACTGTGAGCCCAGTTCACAGTTGAGAATGTGTTGAACATATCTAGGAAACATGTAATACTCTAAGGAGTCTAAGTTTGCAAGTAAATTAGTATAAACAAATTGTGAATACCTGAACTTGACCCCCTGAACCATTCCATGAACTATAAAGGAGAGATCCTCAGGAATCTGGTCCCATCCACCATGCTTGTTTGATAAGTGTGGATAACCACATGGAGCAGGTATTTCCACTGGGATGAGACCTTGCCTTTCTTGAAGGTCTTTACAGAGAAATCTCCCTCATAGCCCATCTGCTCAAAGGAATGATTAACAGCTTCCTTTGGGAAGGACAACTCACCTTCTTCATCATCCAGCTGCAAATGTTGGTTAATGATGGCCGGAGTGATGAAGATTGTCCTCCCTTGCACTGTGGCAGACATTGCCTTCTCCCCATCCATAATGACCTCTTGGCAGGTCTTCCAGAATTCAAGCAAGTGATCCTCATATAGAGTAGGATCAATGGTCAGGGAGGTGAAATAGTTTGACAGAGTTAAGAATTGGCAAATCTCTGAGAAACTTGCATCTTTCTCAAAGCTTAACAGAGCAACTTGATTATGTTGCCTGTGAAGTTGCATGGAGAAATCTGGGTTGTTTCTACGGTTTAGGTTGGCCATTTCAGAAGCTTAAGGGTGAAGAAAGGTAGAAAGCAAAGGCGGTTTAGAGAATTAGGTTAGAGGAATAGTGGAGTTGAGGAAGATAGTGGGAAAGAGGGGGAACCGTTGGGTATTTATGTGAAAAGGGATTTGAACCAAAGTTAATGAAAGAGGATAAACTTTGAAATCCGGAAGTCGGTCCCACCTCTGAAAAGGTAGTTTACTTTTGCTCAAAAAGTAGTTTTCTTGGAATTCGAAAAGCTTCCGAAGGAAATTTGTCTTCGGAAGATTTAATTGAAAAAGCTTCCGAAGCTAAAATGGCTTCGGAAGATTTTCCAGAGAGTCTTGAAAATTTATGCTTCGGAAGAGAAATAAACCCTTGGATGCTTTGTATAAGAATAAACAAAGCTTCCGAAAGTTAATTTTAAGCTTCGGAAGATGAGTTTGGACTTCTTCCGAAGGTAAAATTTCTTAGACAGTTATTTATTTTGAAGATATATTTTTCTTCCGAAGATAAAATTTTATCTTCCGAAGTATCAGCAAATTTTCAAGAATCTGAGGAAAGTCTTCAAAAAGAATTTTACATCCAAAGAAAACATGAGCTTATGAAAGTGATAAACTAGACAACTTAGGACACACATATTTTAAGAAGAAATAATTAGAATTAGTTTTAAGAAAAAGTCTACTCAAAGTTAATCATCCCAATAGCTGATATCAGATACTTAAATCTCTGTTCATCAAAAGCTTTTGTGAACAGATCAGCATATTGTTCATCTGTATGAACTTTGACTAGTTTAATTAATCCCTTTTCATAGTTATCTCTTATTAAATGATACCTGATGTTGATGTGTTTGGTCCTTGAGTGCTGCACAGGGTTCTCAGTGATAGAGATAGCACTGTTGTTGTCTATGTGGATAGGAGTCTCTTTGAAGTTAAATCCATAGTCCAGCATTTGATTTTGAATCCAAAGCACTTGAGCACAGCAGCTTGCAGCAGCAATGTATTCAGCCTCAGCAGTTGTTGCAGACACACAGGATTGTTTTATGCATTGCCATGAGACAACCCTTCCACCAAGGAATTGACATCCCCCAGATGTAGACTTTGCAGTCATGTTGCAACCACCATAATCACTATCTGTATAAGCATACAGATTGAAGTTAGGATTCTTTGGATACCATAGACCAAGTGTTGAAGCACCTTTGAGGTATCTTAAAATCCTTTTCACAGTGATTAAGTGAGACATCTTAGGGTTGGCTTGATATCTTGCACAAATACATGTAGCAAACATGATATCAGGCCTGCTAGCTGTAAGATACATAAGAGACCCAATCATAGCCCTGTATAAGTGTTCATCTACACACTCTCCCTCAAGATCTGGACCAAGGGAGTGGTTTCTGGCTATGGGTGTCTTAGCAATCTTACAATCAGTCATGTTGAACCTCTTGAGTATGTCTTGAACATACTTTGACTGACTTATGAAGATGCCATCTTCAACCTGCTTCACTTGAATTCCCAGAAAGAAATTTAGTTCTCCCATTGAACTCATTTCAAATCTGTCCTTCATCAGCTTCTCAAAGTCTTTGCAGAGCTTTGGATTAGTTGAACCAAAGATGATGTCATCTACATATACTTGAACCAGCAATAAGTCATTTCCTTGTCCTTTGATGAAGAGAGTTCCATCTATAGTACCTCTCCTGTATCCATGTTTACAAAGATACTCAGATAGTGTCTCATACCACTTCCTGGGTGCCTGATGCAGCCCATAAAGAGCTTTGTCAAGCTTGCAGACATAATCAGGATGATCAGGGTCTACAAAACCAGGTGGCTGTTTGACATAAACCTCTTCATCAATCACTCCATATAAGAAAGCACACTTTACATCAAGTTGAAAGACCTTGAAGTTCTTGGATGCAGCAAATGCCAGGAATATCCTAACAGCTTCTAGTCTTGCTACAGGAGCAAAGACATCAGTGTAGTCAATCCCTTCTTCTTGTGTGTATCCTTGAACAACTAGTCTTGCCTTGTTCTTGATGATGATTCCTCTATCATCCTTCTTATTCCTAAAAACCCATTTGGTTCCAATGGTAGTCTTCCCATGAGGAAGAGGACAAAGGTTCCAAACTTTCTGCCTTTTGAATTGAAGCAGCTCTTGTTGCATAGCTTCAACCCAACTTCCATCCTTTAGAGCTTCATCAACTTTCTTTGGCTCTATCTGAGATAAGAAACAAGAGTGAAGACAAACATTTGCTTCATGGGTTTGTCCTCTTGTTCTTACCCCTGTGACAACATCTCCAATGATGTTTGTGGTGGGGTGAGACTTGTGGATCCTTAGCTGAGGGATCACAGCAAGTTGTTGAGAAAGATCCAAATTTGAGAAATTTAGATCTGGCTTGGAAGATTCACCCTCCACATTATCACACTTATCAAGATTAACTTGATCCAATGAGTGTGTGACATCATTGATGTTGTCATCTATGGTGTGGTTATTAGCATCAAGGAATTCCTGATCATTATCACCATCACCATTGTTGTCTTCTACAATTGAGGTGTCTTTATCTGGTTGAGAAGCCTCTGAGCTGGAATTTGAAGGCATGCCAGATGTATCAGCTGAATTTGTCATTGTTGTGCTGATAGAAACCTCATTTGCTGAAGTAGTTCCAACTGGAGCTGAAGATGTATGAGTTGAGGGTCTTCCTAGCTCAAATCTTGGATCAGGATCACCTGTATTTAAATTTTCTGCAGATCCTGAAACATGCTCACAAGATTTGTTAAAACAGTTGGTAACTAAATCAAGATCAAACAGCCAATCAGGACCAGAACCAGCCACACAGGGTGTGTGTTCATTGAAAGTCACATTGGCTGACTCCTCAACAATTCTAGTTCTGAGATTGTATACTCTATAAGCCTTAGCTTGGGAAGAGTATCCAATGAAGTGTCCATCATCTGATTTCTTAGCAAACTTGGCAATTTGATCTTTGGTATTCAAGATGGTGTAGGGACATCCAAATGACCTGAGAAAACCAATGAAAGCTTTCCTCTTGTGCCAAAGTTCATAAGGAGTCTTACCATGTGTCTTAACTACTAAAACTCTGTTTTGCACATAGCAAGCAGTATTAACTGCCTCTGCCCAGAAGGTGATGGGCAGTTTAGAGTCAGACAACATAGTTCTTGCAGCTTCAATAAGTGTCTTGTTTCTCCTCTCAGCAACTCCGTTTTGCTGAGGAGTCCTGGGAGCACTATATTGTCTTGTAATACCTTTTTCATCACAAAATGTATCAAGGATTTGGTTCTTGAATTCAGTTCCTTGATCACATCTTATGGTTTTGACCTTGTGATCACATTGATTCTCAACTTTTAAGATGAAATTCTTCAGAATCTCAGGGGTTTCATCCTTAGTTCTAAGGAAGAAAACCCAAGTGAATCTTGTAAAATCATCTGTGATCACCAAACAGTAAGAGGTCCTTCCTAGACTCATTACACTGGTTGGGCCAAAGAGATCCATATGTAACAAGTGTAGGGGAGTAGTGATGGAGTTCCTTTCCTTAGGCTTGTGAGATACCTTGTGTTGCTTCCCTTTCAGGCATGCAACACAATGATCATCACTTGTAAACTCTTTCTTTGGCATTCCAGTTACCAGATCATGTTTAATTAATTTATTCATGTTCTTAAAGTTTACATGGCACATTCTTTTATGCCATAGGAAAGACTCATCACTATTTGCTTTAGATAGAAAGCATGAAACTTCTCCAGAGGGAGATGTTTCTTGCAAATCCATCTTGTACATGTTCCCTTTACTGGGGGCTCTGAGCAGGATATGCTCATGAGGAATGACCACTCCAGGCTTGAGAACAATGCACTCATGCTCAGTAAAGAGCATGTTATGACTCTGATCACAAAATTTGGATACACTCAAAGATTTACCCAAGCTCCTTAACAAAGTTTACCTTCTCAATGCTGAGCTTACCATTTGTGACCTTGCCCCTTCCAGAAATGTAACCACCTTCATCTCCTCCAAAAGCAACTGGTCCTCCATCAATTCTCTCAAAATTATGAAGTAGAGACCTATTGCCTGTCATGTGCCTGGAACAGCCACTGTCAATTATCCAGACATTCTTGTTTGTCTTGAGTTGTTCCTACACAAAGAAAATGATTAGTTACATTTGGAAACCCAAGCCTTACTTGTCTTGGGCTCACTAAGTGTAATAGAAGGTAATGCCAGTAATAGATCCTATGGTTGTACTATGGGGATCTTCAGCTGTTGTTGATGGAGAAACTTCAGTCATTTGGTCTTTCTTAGACTTCCACACCACCTTTGAGTCTTGGACTTGACCTTCAAAACCTTAGAGCTTTTGGGACTTCACAAGTTTTGATGACTGAACCTTCGGAAGATTCTACAGTCACTGCAGCAGACTTCAGTGCTTCGGAAGAACTCCTTTCTTCCGAGACCAATTTTACTTCCGAAGGTAATTTTCCATTTACCTTCTTCTTTGATTTGGAGCTTCCGAAGGAAACAGACTTTCCTTCCGAAGCTTGATACTTCTTGAGACTCTTTGAAGTCTTTGTATTGGTCATGTGGACAGTACTTTTAGGATTGTATGGGCAATCCTTAGCAATGTGAGAAGTACTTTCACACATGACACATAACATTTTCTTCTTCAAACAAGTCTCCTTTTGAGAGCAAGACTGGCTTTGGTCACATCCCTTCTCCACCTTCATCTTGGTAGATGCTGAGACAGTTCTTTTGGGCTGTGAACTGTTCTTGGAGTTTGATGGTCCAGGCTGTGCAGCAGTGGTACACAGCAGCTCAGTCTTCTTCTTTGCACTGAGATGATTTGAACAAGAACCAGGACTCTTAGCTGAGGAGTCTTGGTTGATGTCTTCAGTCCTTACTACTTTGAAACCTGCAGAGATAAAAACTTGTTTCTGCTTAGCATCAAAAGTAGCCTTGATTTCTTGAGCCTTCTTTGCTTTCCTCTTGCTCTTCCTGATCAAGTTCTTTCTCTTGGACTTGGTCATCACAGTTGATTCCTTCTCCTCAGAAGGATAGTGGCCCTTGGAAGAATCCTCTTCTTCACTCTTCTCAGAGGAATTCTTCACTATCACTTCTTCATCATCCTCACTTATAGGATCTATGAGAGGAAGCTCATCTTCACAAGTTCCACACCTAGGAGATCTTACAGACAAGATTGTGTGTGGAGGAGCTATCTCATTTGATCCCAGTCCTGTCTATTTTGATAGCACACTTTGTTGTGCAGGGATGAGGATATCATGTTCTTGAAGGTCTCTTCTTCAAGAACACTCTTCTCTGCCTTGGCTTTGCTGATCACAAGCTCAGCCTGGCACTCAGTCAACTTAGTTATGAGATCTTGAATCTGAGTTCTAAAATCTGTATGTTCATGTTTTAGTACTGAAATGGTTTTCTCCAAGTCCTCTATCTTTAACTTGTAATCATTTTCAGACTTTCTAAAATCAGATTTCAATATGTTTAATGACTCAAGATCAGATCTCATCTCTAAGTTGTAGGACCTGTATCTATTTACTTTAGCAATGCATTCAGGAGTACAGAGATGTTCCAATACCTTGGCTTCATCATGGTCAGCCATCAGTGCTTGGTTTGGAGAAGCATCTTCCACCTGAAAGCTCCAGCCAAATCCTCCCTCTTCAACAGCAACAGCAGCATGTGCTTTGGCTTCTCAGTCTGAGGGGCTTTGTCAGTGTAGTTTGGTCTGGGTTGTGTTTGGCCCCCATTTGCTTTAGGTGCCTTACACTCCCTAGCAAAGTGGCCCATAAGGTTACAGTTGTAACACTTAACTTTGCTCTTATCCAGCCCAAACTTTCCACTGGTAGCATTGCTTGGAAATCTTCTTCCTGTTCTCTTGTAGAACTTCTTGGCTCTGTGAGTGAGGAGAGCCATCTGCTGAACTATCTACATATATTCCAGGTCATCTTGATGGATACAGTCCAGGTCTTCAAGAGTGAAAAGATAATTCCCACAGCTTTCATCAGTAGACACAAAGGCTTGAGAAGAACTTGTCTCTTGGAACGGGCTTCCTTGAGTAAAGTTCTCCATTGGTGTCTCCGGGAAGGTGATGAAAGGGCCCTTTTGTGAGTTGTCAGGGTAGCATATGAGATGATGTTGGGGTTCTATGCTGTCCCTTTCAACCACATGAAGGGCTGAACCCATTTGATTGTTGGAGTTGCCAAATGAACCTTGCATGTTCATCTCCATCTGGTATCCACTGAGAATCCCATACAACTCTGTCAGAGTAAGAGTTTTAAGGTCCTCAGTCCTCTTGATCACCACACAGTAGTGTGTCCATTGCCTAGGAAGTGAGGACATGAACTTCCTTACAATGTCCCTGTTCTCAAGAGGAACTCCTCCATCCACTAGGGTATCCACAATCTCAACATACCTGAAGTATTGTTTGGTCATGGTTTCACCTGCTTTGAAGGTGAAGTTTTCAAACTGCTGCTTCAGAAGATCCTTCTTGTTCTCCTTGGCTTCAGAGGAGCCTTCATACATCAGCTTCAGTGCATCCCACAGCTGTTTGGCTGTCTTGCACTTCTTAAAACCTCTGTATACAGAGTTTTGGGAGAGCAGTCTGAAGAGCAGTCATGGCCTTCCTATCAATCTCTACTCTTTTTCTATCTTCATCTGATTAGTTGGCCACATCTTTTGGAATCATACCAGCACCAGTAGCAGAGGGGGTGCTGGGTATGAAAGGTCCATTCTCAACAGATTCCCACATTCTTGAATCAAGAGACCTGATGAAACCTTTCATTCTCATGCACCAGGTGTCAAAATCATCAAGAGTGATCAGTGGGGATTTGTTCATGGTTCTAGTCTCCATATCAGTCTTTGAGATGGAAGCCATTTGAAAGGTTTAGTTTTTGTGTGTGTGAGGGATCTTAAGATGGTTAGATCCTATATCAAGAGCCTGAAAAGCTCTGATACCAATTGCAGGACCGTTTAAGGGCTTGAACACAATTACAACACAACAACACAATGAGGAGAGCAAACTAAAACTTTAATCAAACAGTGAACTGATTAACCAAGGTGATACAAAGAACACAAGTAAAGTAAAGAGACAGAACAAGAGAGTATGGGCTTCAAGGAGGCAGTATATTGCTTTCTCAAGTTCTTTTACAAGTGTTACAAAGCATAAAGAAAGATACAAGAACTTGAAATACTTATACTACAACCTACAGCCGGCTATACTTTGAAAGCAAGCTGGATACAATTGACTAGACACTAACAAAATCAATTGTAGGATCAAAAGGCATATCTGCCTTTTGACCTTGTGACTATGACATGCCATAGCTCACATCCTTATACATTACAAAAAGGATAAAGTACATAAAGTGGAAAGTTACAGACTCAAGACCTCAATGTACAGTTACCAAAAGCATGGACCTTTTCACCAACTCATGTAAGTTGGTGACTTTACAGAGATGTAGCGGAAAAGGTGCTTTATGGAACAGTACATCAGATAAAGCATGTGTACTAAAAGTCTTCGGAAGAAATCTGTCTTCATAGGTTGAAGCTTCGGAAGACTTTGTCTCTGAAGCTTCGAAAGACTTCATGTTTGGCTTCGGAAGATATTGGTCTTGGCTTCGGAAGATTTTACACTTAAAGTATTTCTAATGCATTGTGTAAAACTTCCGAAGCATTCTTCACTTCAGTACTTAGTGCATGTTGCAGAGACACTTTGAATGTTTTGGGTTGCATCAGACTTAAGGAATCCTTACACTTATAATCCGCTGCGTTTTTCATATAAACAAGCTTATATGAACTTTGATAAACTTGTTAAAATCCCTACAACCATATCCCATTTGGGCATATGTGTCCTCCAAATCAGATTTGGCAAATTAAGTATGAGAGCCCTCATCATGGAGCTCTAAATGCTCCCTGATGGTCATTTCGGATATGATTATCTCTTAGTCGCATATTCTTGACCTGATAACCATAACTCTTTTTATAGTGTCGGTTTGACCATTTGTCTAGAATTCGAAAATATGGTTGGAGTAGACATTAGGACTTACGGTGAGGTATGTGTAGTAGGGGTATTGGGTCAGAAAGTGGATGATTTCAGAGAAGTCGGTATCCTTTAAAGAGTGAAGGAGCGTGACATGATTGTGTTGGGGATTTAGGGCCATTGTTAGAAGAGTTTAGAAAGAGTGAGGTAATTTGAGAGAGTAAAAGTGAAGATGAAGAAGACTTAGGGCTAGAAAATGAGTAAAATATTAAGGAGAGAGGTCGGAAGTATTTAAATGGGGTAAAATGACGGATGGATAAGGTGAAACGACAGTTTGGGGAATGATTTGACAAGGGCGGTAAGGATAAGTCATTTAAATATTCTGACATCATTTAGAAAATCTTTACCTTTTTATAGAGTGGGGCCCAAAGATTTCCGTTGCGCAGTAAAGCTTTCTTCCGAGAGTATGAGTGTCCTAATGTAATTTCTGAACAAGTTCCTGGATAACAAGTCTCAAGGTTTTGATGATATCGATATTGACGATATTGATGCTAGTGACGATATTGATGCTAGTGATGATATTGATGCTAGTGACGATATCCTTGATATGGAGCTGGAACTGCTAAATAGCATGAATGTGCTACCTATGAATATGATGCCTAAAGATGAAGACCGACTTTATATCACACTTCAATACGAATTAGCAAAAGCTATGTCTCCTTGCATAATATGGATTCCAAACATTCATGATCTGGATGTGAATGAGTCAAATTACTTCTCCCTAGGTCTCTAGTGAACATTCTCTCCATGGATTATGAAACTAGAAATATTCTTGTTATTGCTTCGACTCATATTCCCCAAAAAGTGGATCCTCCTCTAATAGCTTCGAATAAATTAAATACGTGCATTAAGATACGAAGGCTTGTTATTCCACAACAACGAAAGTACTTTTTCACTCTTTCATATACTAGGGGATTTCACTTGGAAAATAAAATGTTCCATACTAATGGATTCGGGACCATAACCATGGGTTCCAATGCACGAGATCTTGTATCTTAGAGCTTTTGGGTGTCATGTATCTGTTTTAAACACAAAAAAACAATTGGGAAAGTTTTCAGAAAAAGCCTATGATGGTTTCTTTGTTTGATACTCTTCAACATCTAAATCGTATAGGATTTACATTTCACAACAAAACATTATGGAAGAAATTCCAAATGTGTCATTTGATGAATCCATATTTCTTAAATCTGTGAAACGATCATCATGGTTGCTTGATATAGATGCACTCACAGACTCATTTAACTCTGGTTATTTGAATAATGTAGGTTCTGCGGATACATGCTACCCATTTGTTCCACCGAACAAGAATGAAGTGTCATTATATGCTGATCCTCAAAGAATACAAACTTCAACTATCATGGACCAATGACCTCCAAATAATGCCAATAATGCAGCACAAGACCAGCCTAATGGATCTGCATCCTCAGATGAAAACACTTCATCAGCAATTGCTAACTCTACATCCGCAGATGAGTGTTCTAAATCCAGAGATATGGATATTGCATCAGTAGATGTTCCATCCACATCAGTAGATATTCAAAACATTTGAGATGATCAATTGCATTCAAAAGAGTTAATGTCAGCAACTCAACAAACACCATCTGTAGATGTTCCTGTGACTCTTGTGGAAGAACAAAATACATCCGTAGAAGTTCCTGCAAAAGGCATTCATAATGCAGCTGATGTACAAACTCATGAGGAAAATCATTTAGCTTCCCATGATCAACATGATGATGAATTTGATTACTTCATAAATTCATTATCTCAGCGGGATCCATCTGCATCACTAACTATGACTAACTTGGAATCAACTATTCCTGTTAAGTGTATTCCAGCAACAAGAATTCCTAAGAATCATCCAATAGACAACATTATTGTTGATCTTAATTAAAGAACCATAAGAAGCCAAGGGGGAGCTGCAAACATCTGTCTCATCACTTGTTTTCTTTCACAAGTGATTCCTCCAAACATCATAGTCGCACTAAAAGATAATAGCTGGATTGAAGCAATGCAGGAAGAGCTTCAACAATTCAGAAAACAGAAAGTCTAGAATCTAGTTGATTTACCTGAAGGTCAACATCCAATTGGCATAAGGTGGATTTTCAAAAATAAACTAGATGACAGAGGTATAATTGTGAGAAACAAACCAATGCTAATTGCATAAGGTTATACTCAAGAAGAAAGGATAGACTATGATGAAGTTTTTGCCCCCGTTGCAAGAATTGAAGCCATAAAAGTATTCCTAGCCTGTGCATCATATAAGAAGATCACTATCTATTTATCAAATGGATGTCAAATGTGCTTTCTTATATGGAAAATTGATGAAGAAGTCTATGTAGCTCAACCTCCTGGTTTTGAAGATCCTGATTACCCACACAGGGTATACAAGCTTGATAAATCTTTGTATGGTCTTCATCAAACACCAAGAAAGTGGTATGAAACATTATCATCTTTCTTGATTAAGCATGGATATAAAAGGAGAACTATTGATCAGGCTCTCTTTCTCAAACAAAAATATCAAGACCTCTTAGTTGTTCAAATTTATGTAGATGACACTATATTTGGATCAAGAAACAAGAGACTGTGTGTAAGCTTTGAAGAGTTAATGAAATCTGAGTTTCAGATAAGTTCGATGGGAGAATTAACTTTCTTCCTTAGTCTACAAGTTCATTAGAAAACAAATGGCATCTTCATCAATCAAGAGAAGTATATGCATCAAATATTGAAGAAGTACAATTTTGTTGATACATCTTCATGCAAAACACCTACTTCAACAATTGATAAGATTGTACCTGATCCTACAGGAAAATCTATTGATCAAAGATTGTATAGATCAATGATAGGATCTCTTATGTATTTACTGCCAGTATACCTAACATTATGTTTGTTGTGTGTGTTTGTGCTAGGTACCAATCAGATCCAAAGGAGTCTCATCTGAATGCTGTGAAGAGAATCTTTAGATATCTCAAGGGGAACCAGCCCTTGGACTTTGGTATTCAAAGGATGGTGATTTCACTCTCTATTCATATTCAGATAGTAACTTTGGAGGATGCAAACAATAGAAAATCCACAACTGGTGGGTGTCAATTTATAGGACCAAGAGTTTTTTCATGGCAGTGCAAAAATGTAAGGATTCTGTTAGATCTAGAAAGGCTGTTGCAACCAAAACCAAGTCACTTAGAAGATTTTGGTACAACAAACAAAGGACTTGCGAAGCTAATTACGGAACTTCCGAAAGAAGAAGGAGCTCTTCCGAAGAATAAGTGTAAAACACACTTCCGAAGGAAAACTCCAATTTCCGAAGACAAAGAACTTACTTCCGAAGATCAAGACTTAGAGAGAAAGATCTGAAGTCAACTTCCGAAGTACAAGAAGTCCTCAAAGCCTCGGAAGCATAGAAGCATCTTCCGAAGTATAAGTGGCTTCGGAAGAACAAGTTCTTCCGAAGCCAGTTAACCTTTGGAAGACACTCCTATTATCCAGTGGACATAAGTATGGCCTCTCTGACACTCCGCTGCAAATCTCTGAGATACTGCATGGCGTTTTCTCAAAAGCCATGTAGTTGACCATACTTTAATCCACTGTTTTCCTTTTAAGTTAGTACAGTTGCCCTCTTTAGTTGGTGACAAAAGGTAAGTCATGGACATGTCATGACTACCATATCTTAGATAATACTTTATCTAAGATACCTTAACTTTAGCATTGTAGTATATGCTTTAGTCTTAGGTTTCCAGCTGGTATCAAAGTATATCCGGCTGTAGGATCTAGTATATATAGTTTCTCATTGTAACTCTTGTTTCATGCTTGTAAGTGTCTTGTAATCTTGAGTTGAGAAGTAATATATACAAGTGCCTTGAAAATATATCTCTGTTTGTTCCTTTGTTACTTATTATATTATTATCAACTCTTGCTAAAGACATTGCTTCATCTGATTTTGAGTGTTTCCATAAGTTAGTTTGAGAGAAATACAAGTGTTTAAGTGACAAACCCGATCCTGCAATTGGTATCAGAGCTTTTTAGGCTCTTGATTGTGAGATCTTACCATCCTAATCAACCAGTTTTTCACTCCTCCTTATACCTCACTCAAAATGGCCCTCAACAAATCTGAAGTAGAGATGGGAACGATGACCAAAGCTCCCATCATCGCCCCTGAAAACTTCAGGTCTTGGAGCAGAAGAATGGAATGCTTCATCAGGTATCAAGACAGCAAGATGTGGCAATCCATTGTCAATGGCCCGTATAAGCCAAAAGTAGCTGGTGGAAACGGTGCCATGATTGAGAAAGCCGTTGAAGATTATTCTGATGAAGATAGGAAGAAGCTTGACATAGACAGCAATGCTATGACTGTTCTTATGACTGCAATCCCAAACTCTATCATGGTGGGGTTTGAGCATTGTAAGTCTGCCTAAGAACTCTTTAATGCTCTTGCTCAAATGTACTCAGCTCGAATGATTCCAAGAAGGACTCACTGAAGCAGCAGTTTGAGAATTTCACCTATGTTGCTGGAGAGACTCTTAGCCAGCAATACTTCAGGTACATGGATCTCATTTCTTCCCTTGAATCTGTGGGAATCACTCATGAACTCAGAGACCTTACTAGAAAGTTTATGAGTGCTCTACCCAATGAGTGGACATTCTAATGTGTCTCTATCAAGAGAACAGAGAATCTGAATACACTCACCATGACCGAACTCTATGAGATCCTTGATGGATACCGTTTGGAAATGGAAAGCAAGAGGGGTCATCAGACAAGCAGACCCTTGAGTCTTCCTGCTAGCAACGCTTTAATGGTTGCTGAAGGCTCGAGAAACCCCCAGTCTCAGCAATACCTGACCTACACCCAGCAGCCATCTTGTTCCTTTGGGCCTTACATCACATTTCCTGAGACTCCAAGGTCTCAACAAGCTCAGCAAAGCTCCTTTCAGGAGGGTTGTGCATTTGTCTCAAGAAGTGGGCACTCAAATGACTATCAATACTGCTTTGATGATCTAGAGTGTTTTAGCCCGGATGACATAGAGTATGTGGATATAGGCCAAAAAATGGCCCTTCTAACCTACAGAGCAAAGAAGTTCTTTAAAAGAACTAGAAGGCAATTCCCTCAGAACCCACTCACCATAAAATTTGGGTTTGACAAAAGCAAGGCCAAATGTTACAACTGTAACCAACTTGGTCATTTTGCAAGGGAATGCAAGGCTCCCAAGTCCAACCCGGGAACCCCACAGGCCTCCACACATCCCTCTACACCAAAGCCCACCGGAAAGTCAACAGAGACTACAGCAATGGCTCAAGAAGTTGACTGGAGCTTCATGGTTCAGGATGTGACTCCTGCTCAAGCACTCATGGCCGGAACAGATGAAAACAAGGTATATGAACATCTTTGTACTCCTGCTTGTATTGCTAAGGTTAAACTGTATCAAGACTACAATATGGAAATTAAATCTAATATTGAGTCTTTAAATGTTTTAAAATCTGACTTTAAAAGGGCTGAATCTGACTATCGAAGCAAAAAGGTGTATTCATCTCAGCTGGATTCCAGGTGGTTGGAAATTCTGATTCAGGAAAGGAGTGCAGTACCAGTACTCCTATCCTACCAAAGGATCAGAAATTAAAGGGAAAGGTTGCTGATGAAGAGAAAAAGAACAAGAAACAGCAATCCTCTCATTCCCAGAAAGTTAACATTGCATGCATAATGTGTGGTCTGCAAAACCACATGGCTATAGATTGTTACTACAATCTTGCTAGCACACATTATGCAAATAATGTTAAAAGAGAAGGAGTCAGGGAAGGTTTCTCATTTGGACCATATCAAATGGTTCAAGTGATGAAAAAGGGAAAGCTTGTTTCCGAAGCAAGGCTTCTCTCGGAAGAAAATTCTTCTTCCGAAAGGAAAAAGGCTTCGAAGTTAAAGCTATAAAGACTCAGAAAAACAAAAGAGTCCCCTTGAAACCATCCCAGAAGAAGACTGCTTCGGAAGAAAAGGTGGTGAAGGTCTCATCCGAAAAAAAAAGAAGCTTCGGAAGAATGCCAAGCTACAAAAGCTTCAACAAGCTCATCCTCTATGATCAACCAAGGGATGGAATGGAAGATCAAGGAAGATGATGTAGCCCAAACCTCTTCTTCAAAGACATCAATTGAACCCCCATGCATATATTTTGGTTCAATTATGTCACTATCATTGGAAGAACCCAAGACCAATAAGGCTTGGGTTTCCAATAAAAACTAATTATCTCACCTTATGTGCAGGGACATCCATATGACAAGAATAACAACATTTGGATTGTAGATAGTGGATGCTCCAGGCACATGACAGGGAACAGATCTCTCCTTCAACAATTTCAACATTATGATGGAGGTCCTGTCCAGTTTGGAGGTGAGGCCGGAGGATATATTTCTGGCAGAGGAAGTATATCCAATGGAAAGTTAAAAGTTGACAAAGTTAATTTGGTCAAACAGCTTGAACACAATCTGTTAAGTGTTTCTCAATTCTGTGATCAAAAGCATCAAATGCTTTTCACAGAACATGAGTGCATTATCCTCAAACCCAGGATGACAATTCCTCAGGAATTGGTGCTTCTTAGATCTCCCAGGAAAGGGGAAATGTACAAGCTGTATATAGAAAAATGCTTCCCCAATGGGAGAAGTATCATGCTTTCTTTCCAAAGCTGATAGTGATGAGTCAACACTATGGCATAAACGAATGTGTCATGTCAATTTTAAGACAATGAATAAATTGGCTAAGAATAACTTGGTACATGGTTTGCCTAAAAAGGAATTTTTCTGCAAAGATAACTGTGTTGCTTGCCTGAAAAGGGAACAACACAGGTCTTCTCATAAATCCAAAGTTGTTAACTCTATCCCCACTCCATTACACTTATTGCACATGGATCTATTTGGTCCCACAAGTATAATGAGCATTGGAAGGAAATCATATTGCCTTGTGATTGTTGATGATTTTACTAGATTTACATAGGTATTCTTTTTAAGAACTAAAGATGAAACTGCTGAAACTTTAAAATCTTTTATTCTTAAAATAGAAAATCAAGTTGATCACAAGGTTAAAATAATTAGAAGTGATCAAGGGACTGAGTTTAAGAACCTAGTTCTTGACTCATTTTGTAACTCAAAAGGGATTGCCAGACAATATAGTGCTCCTAGAACTCCTCAACAAAATGGTGTTGCTGAGAGGAGAAATGAGACACTTATTGAGGCTGCTCGGACTATGTTAGCTGATTCAAAGCTACCTCTAACATTCTGGGCAGAGGCAGTGAGCACTGCATGCTACGTGCAGAACAGAGTTCTTGTAGTAAAGCCACATGGAAAGACCCCTTATGAGTTATGGAACAAGAGGCCACCGTTCATTGGCTTTCTAAGGTCCTTTGGCAGCAGGTGTACCATACTTAACACAAAAGACAATTTGGCAAAATTTGCTGAAAAGTCAGATGATGCTATCTTTGTTGGATATTCCTCCTATTCTAAAGCTTACAGGGTTTATAATATTAAAAACCAACAATTTAAGGAATCCTCCAACATTGTAGTTAATGAGCACACTCCTTGTGTTAGGGGGAATGGCCCTGATCATATCTTTGATTTAGAATTGTTTCTAAACTATTCTAAACAATCTTGTGAGAATGTTTCAGCTGGAACAGGTGTTCAAAGTAATTCTGATGAAGATCAACTGTTTGAGCTTCCCAGACCTATTCCAAGTTCTCCAAAAGCTGCAACAAATCAAGTTCCCACTACTGAAAGATCTGACAGCATAACCATTTCAAGAGATAGTGGTACTTCAACAAGGGATTCACCTACTGATTTTCAAATCTCTTCAGGTGATCCTGCACAACACCAAGTTGATGGAAGCACCATCTTGAAGGAACAGGCAACTGTTAATGATGCTTCAAAGCAAAGAAATGATGATGTTTCTCTTTCATTCAATCAGTCCTCATTGAATGAGTTTGAAACAACAGCTGGACCAAGTATTCAAGCTCCTGAGCAAAATATGTCAAACTTGGACTTATCTTTGGAACTGGAGGTGATTCCTAGACTCAGGATTCATAACACTCATCCAGCTGAGAACATCATAGGGGAAGTCTCTGAAGGTGTGAGAACAAGAGGACAGACTCATAATAGGAATGTCTACTTGTACTCATGCTTCTTATCCCAAATGGAACCCAAGAAGGTGGAAGATGCCTTGAAAGATAGTAGTTGGGTTGAATCAATGCAAGAGGAGCTGCTTCAATTCAAAAGACAAAAGGTTTGGAACCTATGTCCGCTACCATCTGGTCAAGTACCTATAGGCACCAAATGGGTATTCAGGAACAAAAGAGATGATAGAGGCTTGATTATCAAGAACAAGGCAAGACTGGTGGTTCAAGGATACACTCAAGAGGAAGGAATCGATTATACTGATGTCTTTGCACCTGTTGCAAGACTTGAGGCAGTTAGGATCTTCCTTGCTTATGCTGCATCCAAGAGTTTCACTGTCTACCAGCTTGATGTCAAGTGTGCCTTTCTATATGGGGATATAGATAGGGAAGTCTATGTATTCCAACCTCCAGGATTTGAAGACCCACAGCATCCAAACTATGTGTGCAAGTTGGATAAAGCTCTATATGGGCTGCACCAAGCACCTAGGCTGTGGTATGAGACATTGTCTCAATTTCTCCTGAAGAATGGTTACACGAGAGGTACCATTGATAAGACTCTTTTCATAAGAAAGTCTGGGAAAGACATCTTGCTCGTTCAAGTCTATGTTGATGATATCATATTTGGTTCCTCAAATGACCAAATGTGCAAAGACTTTGAGAGCATTATGAAGAAGAAGTTCGAGATGAGTTCCATGGGAAAAATGGACTTTTTCCTTGGAATTCAGGTAAAGCAATTGAAGGAAGGGTTCTTCATCAATCAATCTAAGTATGTCAATGATATCTTAGAGCGATTTGATATGAAGGATTGTAAAGCAGCAAAGACACCTATGCCCAGAAACCACAATCTCTGCCCTGACTCTGAGGGGGAGGATACTGATCAACATCAGTACAGAGCTATCATTGGTTCTCTGATGTATCTCACAGCAAGTAGACCTGATATCATGTTTGCAACTTGCATTTGTGCAAGATATCAGGCTGCTCCAAAGGTGTCTCACCTAATTGCTGCCAAGAGAATCCTTAGATACCTCAAAGGAGCACCTAAACTAGGTCTCTGGTATCCAAGAAATAGTGATTTTAATCTCTATGGTTACTCTGACAGCGATTATGGTGGCTGCAACATCAACAAGAAATCAACATCAGGTGGATGTCAATTTCTTGGTGGAAGGATTATCTCATGGCAATGCAAGAAGCAATCCTGTGTCTCTACATCAACTGCTGAAGCTGAATACATTGCTGCTGCTAGTTGTTGTGCTCAGCTGCTGTGGATTCAAAACCAGATGATAGACTATGGATTCAACTTCATCAGCACTCCTATCCACATTGACAACAACAGTGCTATATCCATTACTGAAAATCCAGTGAAGCACTCCAAGACAAAGCACATTGATATCAGGTATCATTTCATTAGAGATATTCATGAGAAAAATCTTATCAAACTAATCAAAGTTGATTAAAATGAACAATATGCTGATTTGTTCACCAAAGCTTTTGATGAACAAAGATTCAACTATCTTATTACAACTATTGGGATGATAAACATTGATTAGTTAATCTCATTTGAAAACCTTTTAATGTGTAAAGTCTTATGTCAAAACAATCTAAGCCCTGTTACAAAAGATCTTTTCTTAAAATTTTATCTAAGTATGAATTCTTCCGAAGAGAAATTAGCGATTGAGTTCATCTCAGTTCTACTTCCGAAGCATTTAACACTCTCCACCTGAAGGCAACATATACTCTCGGAAGTAAGAAATTTACCTTCAGAAGTAAATTTGCCTTCGGAAGAATATTACCTTCGGAAATGCTTTATACTCAGAAGAAAGATTTTACTGTGTAACGGAAATCTTTTGGGCCCCACACTATAAAAAGTAAAGATTTTGTTAATGATGTCGGATTATTTAAATGGTCTAACCTTACCGCCCATGTCACATCATCCACTGAACCCTCACATCATCTTATCCAAAACACCATTTAAACCGCCATTTCACCCATTTAAATACTTCCGGTTAATCACTTACATCTTTTTTACCCAAATTACTGCCTTAAAAGCTTTCTTCTTCTCCAATTTACCTTATTCGAAACTATCTTTCTGTCATCTTCTTCAATGGCACTAAACCCTCAGCACAACCAGGTCGCACTCCTTGATTCTTCAAGGGATGTTGACTTCTCAGATATCATTTCTTTCCTAACCCAATCCTCATACTACACAGCTCTGACTGTAAACCCTACAATCTATTCAAACCAAATGTTCGAATTTTGGGCAAATGGTCGGATTGAAACCCTAAATGGGGTTCGTGTTATAAGGTCGAGCATTTATGGCAAAGAGTTGGTCATCTCTGAACAGATCATCAGGGAGCATCTCGAGCTCCATGATGAGGGCGCTCCAACGGAATTCCCCAAAACAGATTTGGACAGTTCTCATCTCCAAATGGGATACAGTGGAGATGTTAGCAGGTCAACCGTTTACAAATTCAACTTCTCCTGCAAGTGGAATTTCCTGCTGCATGTGGTTCTTCACTGCCTGTCTAATAAATATGGGGGATGGGATCAAATCCCGTATGAACTTGGGTGCTTAGTTCATGGGTTGGTACAAAGCCTCCGCTTCAACTATTCAAGGTTTGTGCTGACTAACCTTATGGGAAATCTTCAAAAGGACACATTCTTCATGTATCCTAGGTTTCTCCAACATATAATCAACTGTGAGATGGATCATGGCAAGCTTGTCTGTGCAGCTGCTCTCATTGCTCCCCAAATGAGTCCGATCATCTTCAAGATCTTGAAGAGAGTGTCTACCAACTTCACTGGAAGAGATACCGCACTACTTCCAGGTATGATTGAGCCAATGGCTCCTGGTGACATCCCTGTTAACCCCACAGGTGATGAACCCACACCAGCAACTACCCTCACCCTACCAAATCTACCTTCTCCACCCATTACTGTTACATATCAGAGACGTCCCAAACGAACCCTTGTTCAATCTACTCTGATTGAACAAGCCCCTCCTGTTCAAACCAAAAAGGCTAGAGTGGAACAAAGGGCTCCCACTCAGCCTGAGGTCCAACCATCCTTCACAATTGACCTCAATATGGGTCTTGAGTCTCCTCAGTCTTAGATCCATGAGCCCGAAACCCAAGCTGATAGCCCTCAGGGAGAGTCTCTATACTCTCCTGAGCAGCCACAAAGGGACAGCTCAATGCATCTTGACATTGATCAAAGTCCCGGGTCATTAGGTTTTAACTCCTTATCTTTTACTGACCTTTTGACCAGAGCTGGTGAAGAGATTATGTCTCTTAAAGGCAATGAAGTTGATTCACAACACCCTCTCAAGGATCAACAGAGCCTAGAGAGACCCCTTATCTCTAGCCCCCACCAGCAAAGCCTTACTGAGGTGAGTCCCACTGATGTGGTGGGGACTCATGTAGATTCAGCTGCCACTACTGAAGGAGCCTCAATGGATCCTCAGGACAATGGTAACGAAATTGAGACTGAATCTACGGCAACCATGCATTTTGATGACTCTGAAAGAGACATCATTGTGCAAGGGATACCAGGGCGCCAAGAAACCACATCTGGTGGTGAGGATGAACATACCAGGTATGTTACCTCATCTCCCCATGATTCTTTAAAAGAAGATGAGGGAAGTATGCAATTCACCATTAAAGACCTACTTTCTAAAGTCACAAACCTTGAATCAAAGGTTAGGAGTTTAGAAGATAGGTCTGCCACTCAGCAACTTGAGATTGAAACTCTCAAGGCCAAACTAGCTGAGAAACAGATTGAGAGATCTGTTAGGCATGTACCAATTCAGATCTCTTTGACCTCTTCCTCTAGCTCATCAAGCTCTCAGGATGATGCTACCAAGAAGGGGGAGAGTGTTGAGAGACAAAGTCAAAGACAGGAAACCCAAAGTCAAGCTCTTACTTCTTTGAGCTCAAAGTATCCTATGCAACAAGCTGCTATCTTCCCTGAGCTTCCTCCAGTTGTTTTTCAAGTGGATCAAAGGATGCTCCAGGATCTCAATAGGTTCTTCAACAAGTTCCTATTGGAATCCCTCATAGAACAGCCCAGCCCTGATATGTCTGTGATTTACTTTGGAGCTCAAGAGCTTCAGAGGTTGAATGCACCTTCTACCACTGTCGAGGAAGTTGGTCAACCTAAGGTCCAAGTGGAACCTGAGATTAACTTCGAAGGGGAAACAAGGACTGATGGCCCAGCAACCGAAACAGTTGGGACAGAAAGTGTATTTTCACAGACTTCTGAAGCACAATTCAAAGCCTCGGAAGAACAAGCTCAAACTTCCGAAGCTGAGATTGTTGCTGCGGAAGGACTATTCTCACTATCAAATGATCTAATAGTCACAGATGCAATTCTGGAACTTGCATCTGAGGTTAATAGGGAGGATTTTCTCACCCAACCATTAGCTCTGATATCTGCATTGACTCCAGCTCCCACCTCTACTACTCAACCTGGATCTTCCATCCAAGAACCCCCAAAGTCTAGTACTTCCAAAGACATCAAAGGAAAGAGGAAGATGACTTCGGAAGAGCTTCAGGAGGAAGAAAGGTTGGAGAAGCTTAAAAGGAAAGGTAGGCTTCCAACTGGGAAACTGTTAGCTGCAAGTACCAAAGCAGCTGCAGCCAACCATGAGGCAATCAACAACCGAAGAAGAGTAGAGGTCATAGACAGACTTGTTAGTCTAGGGGCTGCAACTGAAGATGTACTCCTGCTACCATTAGAGGAGTTGGTAGAGCTGGAAAAGGCAACCTTGCTGCTAAAACAACAAAATGAAGAAGCTGCAAGGATGGCCTTAGAAGAGGAAAGGGAGAGAAAGGAAAGAGAAGCCGATCTGCAGCTCAGGAGAGAAAGGATAACCTTCCTACTCTCCTGAGGATTCTGTCAAGAAGAGTTGTCTCCACATAACAGTTATACGATTTTATGGCTCTTCAACAAAGAGCAAGATCAAATGGAGAAGGAGAGAAAGAGAGCTGCAAGGGAGAAGCTTGTGCAAAAGAAGAAGAAGGAAGAGGAAGCTGGACTGACTGATGCCAAGAAGATAGGTGAGAAAGCCTAGATGAAGAGTTATCTCAAAGCTCATGGCTTCTCTGGCAGGCAGGTGGGTCCCATGTCGGAAAAGACTCTCCAGCGACATGTCAGTGACATCAAGGCTGACATTCGCGCGGGGAAAAGGAAGGAGATGTATAGAAGGGGACAGGGGATGACCTTCAAATCAACCACTCAACCCAAAATCCAAACCCAACCTCAACCTGAACCTATACCCTTTCCCTTCCCAATCAAAACCGAACCAACTACTGAACCATTCACCCCTGAACCCACACCATCACACCTACCAACCTCTTCACCTCAACCACCTAAATTACCTATCCTCCAATCCAAAACCTTAGTCAGAACCCAAACACCTCAACCTACCCACCAACCAATCAAACCATCCCCTCAGCCTTCTAAACATCTCTCCATGGAAGAATTCAAGGCAATCAAGACTAAGCTCGTCAACTGCACTACTCTGAGCGACATCTCCTGTGAGGAGGATTCAGTCAACTTGACTTATGTTGATGGATCCTCAAGTTCCCTCACAAGAGATCAATTTCTTGATCTGCCCAGAGGAACTTTGGACCAAGCTGCAAACCTCCTTGGCCTCAATTCAGACACGTTAAATGATGAAGAAAAGAAGCTAAGGAGAAAGCTGGTGACTCTACTGGATACAAAGAAAGGAGACAGGGTACCAAGACAACCTCTTGCACCCAGAAAGAAGATCATCCAGTGGAGGTTCGAAGACTCTTCTCACAACTTTGTTGTTGAAAGAGAGAATGGAGAGCTCAACAGGCTGAGTGCCTCATCTCTGCTACACTTAAGCAGGTTTGACATTGCTGAGTTAGCAGAGAAACCATTCTCCAACCCTTCAAACTCCGATATAGCTGCCCACATCAGAAATCATCTAGTCATCCTTCATATGGCCGAGCTTACTGCTAGAAGCAAGGTTGAAGAGGAGTTGAAACTGAGAGAGGAGGAGGAAAGGAAAGGATCAGCAACCAAAGGCAAAGCCTTTTTACAAATGGTTGAAGGTCCTGAACTTGAGTCCATAGTTAGATGGGAGTATGATTATAACTCCCGTCAACTAACTCTCTTCAGGGGGACACAACAGAGGGTACATGTCATTCAAAGCGATAGACTGGATCTCCTATCCACCAATGACTTGTACAAGCTTCTCAGCACTACTTCAGGGAAGAACAAAGAGACAGACAAATACCTTTTGTCCCTGGTGCTGAAGGCTTTGAGAAGCAGAAATAAGTGAAGTTTTGGTAGCATCAGCCTAGGGGGAGTTTGTTGGATCTAGAAAGGCTGTTGCAACCAAAACCAAGTCACTTAGAAGATTTTGGTACAACAAACAAAGGACTTCCGAAACTAATTATGGAACTTCCGAAGGAAGAAGGAGCTCTTCCGAAGACTAAGTGTAAAACACACTTCCGAAGAAAAATTCCAATTTCCGAAGACAAAGAACTTACTTCCGAAGATCAAGACTTAGAGAGAAAGATCTGAAGTCAACTTCCGAAGTAAAAGAAGTCCTTAAAGCTTCGGAAGCATAGAAGCATCTTCCGAAGTATAAGTGGCTTCGGAAGAACAAGTTCTTCCGAAGCCAGTTAACCTTCGGTAGACACTCCTATTATCCAGTGGACATAAGTATGGCCTCTCTGACACTCCGCTGCAAATCTCTGAGATACTGCATGGCGTTTTCTCAAAAGCCATGTAGTTGACCATACTTTAATCCATTGTTTACTTTTTATGTTAGTATAGTTGCCATCTTAGTTGGTGACAAAAGGTAAGTCATGGACATGTCATGATTACCATATCTTAGATAATACTTTATCTAAGATACCTTAACTTTAGCATTGTAGTATATGCTTTAGTCTTAGGTTTCCAGCTGGTATCAAAGTATATCCGGCTGTAGGATCTAGTATATATAGTTTCTCATTGTAACTCTTGTTTCATGCTTGTAAGTGTCTTGTAATCTTGAGTTGAAAAGTAATATATACAAGTTCCTTGAAAATATATATCTGCTTGTTCCTTTTTTACTTATTATATTATTATCAACTCTTGCTAAAGACATTGCTTCATCTGATTTGAGTGTTTCCATAAGTGAGTTTGAGAGAAATACAAGTGTTTAAGTGACAAACCCGATCCTGCAGATTCCTATAAGTCTGATGCAACCAAAACATCCAAAGTCTCTCTGCATGCATGCACTGAAGCACAGAAGTGGAAATCATTCGGAAGTTTTACACAATGCACTAGAAAATATTCTATGTGTAAAATCTTCCGAAGCCAAGACCAACATCTTCGGAAGCCAAAAGTGATGTCTTTCGAAGCTTCAAAGACAAAGTATTCCGACGCCAAAGAGTGAAGATATATTTCTTCAGAAGACTTTTAGATACATGCTTTTATCTGATGTACTTTACCATAAAGCTAGACCAACTTTCCGCTGCAACTCTGTTCAGTCACCAACTTACATGAATTGGTGAAAAGGTCTATGCTTTTGGTAACTATACATTGAGGTCTTGAGTCTGAGCTTTCTACTTTATGTACATTTATCCTATTTGTAATATATTAGGATGTGAGCTATGGCAATATGCCTTTTGACTCTACATTTGATTTTGTAGTTGGCTAGTCTTATGTATCCAACTGGCCTTCAAAGTATGGCCGGCTGTAGGATGTATTTTAAAGTATCTCAAGTACTTGTAACTTTAGATCTATGCTTTGTAACATTTGTAAAAGAACTTGAGAAGCAATATACATCATTCTTGAAAACCATACACTTGTGTTGTTTTTGCCATCTTGTTCTGTCTAACATATTTACTTGTGTTCTAAGCATCTTTCATAAAAGTTACCAGTTCCCTATTTGATCTGTTAAGTATTCTAAAGAACTCTCCTCATTGTGTTGTTGTGTTGTAAGTGCATACCTTCAACGGTCCTGCATTTGTTACCAGAGAATTCAAGGCTCTTGATATAAGATCTCACCATCTTAAGATCTCTCACACACACAAAATACGTAACAACTCAAATGGGAGCTATTACTAAAGCTGATATGAAAACTGGAACTATGAAAAAGTCTCCACTGATCACTCCTGAAGACTTTGATACTTGGTGTCAAAGAATGGAAGGCTTCATCAAGTCTCAAGACTCCATGATGTGGGACTCTATTGTCCAAGGACCTTACATACCAAGCACCACTTCTGCTACTGTGGTGGTATGATTCCAAAGGCTGTGGCTGATTAATTTGAAGAAGACAGAAAAAGAATAGAGATTGATTAAAAAGTCATTATAGCCTTTCAAACTACTCTTCCAAACTCCATCTACAGAGGCTTCAAGAAGTGCAAAACTGCCAAGCAACTATGGGAAGCACTAAAACTTATGTATGAAGGGTCGAATGAAGCAAAAGAAAACAAGAAGGATCTTCTGAAGAAGTAGTTTGAAAACTTCACCATGACTCAACAATACTTCAGGTATGTTAAGATTGTGGACACTCTAATGTATGTTGGAGTAACTCTTGAGAATAGGGACATTGTAAAGAAGTTCATGTCCTCTCTTCCTAGACAATGGACACATTATTGTGTTGTTATCAAGAGGACTGAGAACCTTAAGACTCTTACTCTTACAGAGTTGTATGGTATTCTCAGTGGATACCAGATGGAGATAAACATGCAAAACTCATCTGGTAACTCCAGCAATCAACTGAGTTCAGCCCTCCATACGATTGAAAGGGAAAGCACTGAGCCACAACATCATCTTATATGCTACCCTGACAACTCACAAAGGGTCCTTTCATCACCTTCCCAGAGACTCCAAGAGAAAGCTACACACAAGGAAGTCCTTTCCAAGAGACAAGTTCTTCTCATGCGTTTGTCTCTGCTAATGAAACCACATGAAACTTTCTCTTCACCCTTGACGACCTGGACTGTATCCATCCAGATGATTTGGAATACATGGAGATAGTTCAGCAGATGGCTCTTCCCACTCACAGAGCCAAGAAGTTCTACAAGAGGATAGGGAGGAAGTTTCCAAGCAATGCAGCCAGTGAAAAGTTAGGGCTGGATAAAAGCAAAGTAAAGTGTTACAACTGTAACTAGATGGGACACTTTGCAAGGGTGTTGGAGCATTAAAGATTAGCATTAGTTTTTATTCATTTTTGTCATAGTATAGGGACTTATTGTGTATGTTGGAGTAACTCTTGAGAATAGGGATATGACAACCGACCTCCAGGTTGTTATCCTAACCCTAAATTACTTGCATCATTATCCATCTTATGAGTGCTAATAATTGAAACTATTCAACCCTACCATGAAATTGGAAACAATTCTTACTACTTGATTCAAATTATGGTTTCATATGATTTTTCTTTATTTACTTTTAACTAATTTAGGTTTCTACCTTTTAAAAATTTGTGTTCCGGGAATGTCAACTAGTCACCCTTACAAAATTAATTTCAAGAGAAGGCAATTAAAATGTGAGCATACACACTCACACCCTCAAATTTTCGGCCCATGCATGCATAGACATGCACTAGATACTTCAAATACATCATCCACTAAACAATACATTATACCCAATACTACAAAACTACACTACATAATAACAATTTATAATTAAAAATTAAATCAAATACCCTCCCACTACACTCCAAACTCGGCCGCCCTCTCCCTCCACTCTTCTCCTCTCTACACCACCACCACACTCACCACTCACACTCCATGCAAGCCTTCCACCCTCTCCCTCTCTCCCTCTTATTCGAATTCAGCTGAAACACATACACACTCACACCACAACTCACTCAAAGAAATCCTCTCTAGTCAAACACAAGAATTCGTGAAGAACAACACCAAGAAACCATCGGCCAAGTGCAAACCGCAAGGAAGTGGCCTCATTTGCGAGTCTTGGACACACACCCGCACTTGTTCGACTTTTCCAGCCTTGGTTCGAGGTTCTACAGCCAAGTCCAAGGAGTTTCTAGCCATCCACAACCATCAATACCTTCCAAACCGTGAGTTACATCAAGTGTAAGCTCCATGTTGTCGGTTTTGGACATCTCTCTTGTTTTCTTCATTTTTCACCTAAAAACCTTTCTTTTTCCTTGTTGTAGCAGAAACTTCTCACCATCACTTTGTTCTTGAGGAGTTCCCAACGTTCTTGAAGGTAAATCTCATGTTATGATAGTCATTCTTTGGGTGGAAACCGATTTCCACCATGAAAACCCTCTTTTTGGGTGTTTTGGTATCATCTAACTTATGAATGTTGCAACTCTTGTAAACCAAACTTGTGACCTGCATGTTAATGGCTTAATGGACTCCCAAGAACCTGTTTTAAAAGTTCCAAAAGGCTACATACTCGAACCCACGGTTATTACATGGATTACACCTTGAAACCCTTCTTTCTACATGTAACAACACCCTTTAAGCATTTGTTTGAAAAACCCTCTCAACCAAGACTCATAACCTACTCATGAACGACTTTATGACACCTTGAAAATCTGTTTATAAAGTAAATGAAGTGTTGGTAATGTTTAAACTCAAGTTAAGATGATTTACACAAGTGTTATGGTCGGTTATGACATTTTCTACATATTTGAAGTCTATGAATGTGTAGAACAACTAGGCAACTCTTTGGGACTGAAATTTCAGTAGTTTTTGATGAATATTAAGAGTGTTAGTAATGTTTAATCTCTGGAATAAAGGACATGTTGTTAGGACCTGGTATTTGAACGAAATACCTAGTGATTAGCGTGTTAAACCAACTCAAATAGTGCGGAATCCTATTTGATTGGCGATCCAATCAGTGAGAACACACGAAGAATCAATCAAGAATTGAATCTAATGTTAGAAGTCGATTAGGAATCGATCTAATGTGTTCTGTGAACTTGGAGAACGATTTGGGAGGTCTCTGGACGGCTAGGGTACGTCTGGAATCGTAATAGTATGAATGCTTTGGTTTTTCCACGAATTGGGTCTATTTATAGGTTAGTATTGTTCAATCATGCGACTGAGCCATAAGTATGGTTCAATCATGCGATTGAACCATGCGGTTGATTCATCCGCACGACTGAGTGTTCAGTCGTGCGACTGAGCCAATCTTATGTGTCAATCATACGACTGATCCAGTCTCCTGATTCATTTGTGCGATTGAGTCAATCGTATGAAGTTATTCATGTGTGTGGTCCATTCGTATGGGCCATTCGCATGAGAACTTCATTAAGTTAAGTTTGAATGTTTTAATTAATATAACATTATGTGTAACCATTCAAACAATCATAAACCCAATCAATTCAATCACGACTCATTAATGAAATATTAAACATTACAAATAACAAACAATCCATGTCATTTCATTAATCAATACAAATTACATCATAATCAGACAGACAAGATCTATTACATTACAAATCATGATCTAGGGACATACATGCATCAACAAACTCCCCCTTGGACCTAGATCTATCTAATCTCTTGTCTTCTGCATAACCTCCTTGTACTTCTTGTACTTCTCCTCTTTGGTGACTCCTGCGTGAATCTTAAACGCAAAGCAGAGTCGTATAACATTTTGGAACTGGAGGGCTTGTACAATATCTTGCGTGTCATAGAATAGTGGCCACTTGTATAATGTATAGACATCATTAGCAGACAAGTTAGTTAGCCACATCGGGTCGAATACCCTGATTGTATCCATTTGTCCCTCTTTATTTAGGACTATGACCGCTTCAGCTGTTCTCCAATCATAGTACCACCATTTGAAGTGTGGAGTGAAGTCCTGTGGCATTTCCCTGAGAGGGATTCTCGACATAGTGCGCGGAGGACTTCACTTCAACACAATCTTGAGCTTGCCAGTAATGGCATCAACCTCAGACCTTCTTATGTACCTAGTAGGCTGTTGGGGTCTGAAGTTAACCCATCTGGTGTGGTACTCCTTCTTAAGGGCAGGCTCGAACCAGCCTGATATTTTCCTTGGGTCAGCATACAAAAGCTTTAGCTTAGCCAGCTGGTTGAGCTCAAAACCAGGTAGAGTCTTCAGATCATGTGGAAATCTGAAGTACTCTATGCCATGTTCCCTCTTAACTGCATACGCGTTAAGATCATCAAAATAAGCCCATGCTATAATCCTGCCTGACACCTTGTGGTGTTTCTTGACTCTGTAGAGCTTGGTGTAGGCATCTTTCTTTGGTGTAGCACGTTGGGCTCTCACTTCTTCAAAACAGGCAGCCCACTCAGCCTTTCGAATGTCTACGTCATCATTTGAGGCTTCGGCTGTTCCTTCTGCCTTTTCAGTTTCCTGCTCCATCTTGTTCAGTACCTCAAAGGTATCATTGACTAGGGACTCACCCAGATTGGGGACCACATTACCCTCGTTGTCAGCATACTGAGGGTACTCTTCTCCAGTGATATCTTCGACTTCGACTTCATCAACATCATTTAGCTCTTCATCACTAGTCGGATCAACTGTTGGAGCATCTTTGACTATTTCATCCAGATTGAGTCTGAACATCTCTGCCAGTTGCTCGTTAGATAGGTCATGAATTATTTCCCCTTCTTCAGGGGTATAACTCACAGACCTTCTTACAATCCCTTGCAGATCAAGAATCATGGTTAGTTGAGTCTTGACCTGTTGAAGGGGAGCAATATCAAACTCATCTCTTTGAAAATTTGGATCTGTTTGATTTAAACATTCAACACATAAATCATTAGTAAGTTATCAAACAGAAGTACAATAACTTAATATATAAACATTCAAAACATTGTTTTCAGTACATGATTCAAACACAAAAAATAAATAAATACATAAAACATCTAATCTGTACTTTTGTCTTGAATCATGGTCTCATCGCTCGGAGGAGCAGAGGTAGTAGCTGACTGGTCCTGTCGATTCTTCGATCGTCTTTCTTGACCTGAAGCAGAGGCCGATGCAGCCGCATCCCCTCCTTCTGCTTCGTCATCATCATCTTTTCCCTCTGTCCTTTCTTCATCTGTCTCTTCCTCATCCTCAGTATCCTCCTCATCCTCATCATCATCTTCATCCTCGTCATCACCATCTCCATCATCTCCGTCACCCTCCTTTATCTTTAAGGGCTCATCCTTTGATCCCTTTAACCGCAGCATGATGGTCTTGTTGGTAGTCTCCAACTCCTCTATACGTTTGGCTGATTGGCATGCTGCTCCTGGAGTTGGGACATCTCTACTCTCTGTGCATCCATCAGCTGGGTCTGCTGCTCTATCACACGAGCCTGCTCTGCCATCTGCTGAGACTAGGCAGCAGTCAGGTCGGTCAGCTGGCGAATCTGTGCAGCTTTCTCCTCATCTGCAGCTAGGAAGCGCATCACCATACGGTTTAGCGCCGACAGCTGTTCCTATACCCCGATTGGAGGTAGAGGAGATCCATACAAGTGTGAGGACTGGGCTGATGGTCCTGCATGATGTGAGGTGGTGGTGGTAGTGGCTGTGGTGAATATGGGTCGGTAAAATGGTGAAGGTGATGTAGGTGTAAATGGTTTGGTGGTGGATGGGAAATGTACAGTGGTGGTAGGTAAGGTGGTGGCTGTGGTAGCAGTGGTGGATGTGGTGGCTGTGGTGGTGGGTGGTATATCAGTGGAGGTGGTAGTGGTGGCTGTGGTGGTGGAAGTAGAGGCTACAGTGGTAACGAAGGTCAGTCGACGCTTCTTCTTCTTCAGTCCATGGGGCTGAGCCATCCTCTTCCTCCTAGTCCCAGTGGAAGTGGATGCTCCCCCTGCAGCTCTGCCAGCTGAACCCGGAGCATAGCTCGGGTCAGTCTAAGTCTCTCTGGAGTCTTGAGGGTGTTCACCAACCACCCTTAGCCCGTGTTCTGTGGGAACAACCTTGCTTCCCACAGTTCTTGTGAGGGGCTCCTCATCAGACTCCTCCTCCTCCTGATCACTAACAAGAAACTCCTGATGAAAACCGGCCGTCTCAGCAACCTCTCCGGCAGGGGCAGACCCCGGGGGAATAACATCTGACTCAGTGCCTCTAGGTGGAGCTGGAATATCATCCCCGGCGTCTCCGCTATCATCATCATCTGAATCTATCTCTGGGAGGAGCAGCCTCTCATCATCAGAGTCACTGTCCTCATGATGCCATTTGCGTATGCCTGGCGCCACATACCTCTCGTTGGCCAGGTGGCCAATCAGTCTCTTAACTTGGGGCTTCACCTGCTTCCCCCTATAAACTCTCATCCGGCCCAGAGTCGTATCATCCATGATCTCTAAAGCCACTGCATCATGACTCTCTTTGGGCAGATGTGGCAGCTTCTCGTTGAAGATGAGCTGTAAGAACCTGGGGTACATACAAAACCCCTCCTTTCCCTTGGCCTCCAAGTTCTCCACCAGGTAGGAGAATATCATGCTAGAAAAGCTGAAGGGGTGGTTCAGCACCAGTGCCACGTAGGCATTTTCGATCTGGTCTGAGAGGTCGTCGAACCCACCCCTCCTCGATGCAACACACTTGAGGATCACGTGTGCTAAGTACTTGTACTGGGGGCTCAGGTTGCTCTTGTTGAGCACACCTGAGTTGATGTCCCCAGCGTACTTTATCCTCAGAAAGCATCCTCGCACTGTCAGTGGATGTAATCTAGTAGGATGATCAGTATCATCCCCAAACTCGAAGGACCTTCTGGATGTCGGCAGCAGTGATCTCAATATCATGGCCCAGTATAGAGCTCCTAATGCAGTAGGGCTCACGGGAGCGGTCCACAGAGGCATTCTCCCAGAATGCCTGATGTAGTGATCTGTATGGCGTGCAAGGAGTGGAGATAGCCTTATGAATCCTAGACCGTCTAAGAAAGGCTATAATGTCGGTAAACTCGGCCCCGTTCCTGGTAGTGTGATCCAAATGAGCACAGATGTTGTGCTTTGGATTTATGGACCATCTCTCAGCCATTTTCCTGAAACACACATGACATAGAACCATTAGTACATAAGACATGAAAATTCTGTTCTAAGTGTAATGTTGAAAATCATTCTGATTCATTCATGCGAATGAATCATGCGACTGAAGTCAGTCGTCTGTTCTTTCATGCGACTGAGCTCATTCTGGTCAGTGTGACATGCGATTGGGTCCAGTCTGCTGACTGAGTCTGCGAATGGTTCAGTCAGCCGACTGAGCTCAATCGCATGGTTCATTCGGGCGATTTGTCCAATCGCAAGTTTCAATCGTGCGATTGGAGTTCATCCGGGTGACCAGTCGCCTGTCCTGTAGTTCAGTCGCCAATCGTTCGAATCTTCAACAAAACAAGTGTTTTAACACAGATAACCGGTTCAGTAGACTCGCATTCTTGTTACTAATAACCTATTAGATTAATTTTAACGTTTTGCTTGGTTTTGATAGGTTATTAGGTCTTTCTAGTCTCGGTTCTTGTTTCACAGTCGAGTAGTCAAAGTTAGGGTTTGAATCTTTCATGTTTTGGAAAGATGAGTCTTCAAACTACCTGGATAATCAATAGCAGGAGTCAGTGAATGAAGATCAAGACGAAAACAAGGTCTGATGAAAATTTGGCAGCGTAACGGTAGGGTATGCGATTTGAGAGCGATTGGGGTGTGGTGAATGAAATGCGATCGACTGTGCCCTTTAAATACTGAAGCTGAGTTCAGTCGGCCGACTGGCCTCAGTCGCCCAGTTCATTCGGGCGACTCAGGCTCAGTCGTGCGATTGGCCCAGTCAGTCGCATGCTGTTGACCTACTGAGGTTCAGTCGGTCGACTGACTCAGTCGTGCCTTTCATTCGCATGTTCAGTTTACCGAATGAGTCTCAGTCGGTTGACTGACTCATTCGCCACCCTTCCAATCGGTCGAATGGGCCATTCTGATAAGCCATTTGAGTGAATGGCTCATTCTTATGTCCATTCGTGCGCGTGAAAGCCATTCGCATGGTTGGTCCATTAGCATGGTCCAATCGTGCGAATGGGTCACACTTATTTAATTTTCTGCCATTTTTTCAATTTACATTTAAAACCCTTTTAACTCTTGAAATTAACGTTATGAGCTTTTGATCATCTCAGACATGATCATTTTATCTTGAAAACATTTTGATCACCTCAGACGTGATCCTTTTAAACACTTTGTCACCTAAGACGTGACTGTTTTAAACTTTCAAAGCACATGTGGTCATCTCAGACATGACCCTTTTAGTGAGTTGATTCCTTTCTGATTTTCCTGATGTAGTCCGACAAACTAATAAAATTAAAATTAAAAACTACTAACTAACTTAGAAAATTTAAACTAATTACTCAAACAAACTTGTTTTGGCTTTTTGTGAGAGATAAATCCTAAGATAGGCATCTACGGGATTTGGTTCCGGAATAGACAGCTTCAACTTGGATTGACCACACCTGGACCAATTCAATTTTGGAATCATACAGGCAAGTCAAATCATTTGGGACTTGTTATCAAAATCTTTTGATGCTCAATTCTCGGTGTTCATCCAGAGTCGTTAGCAACTTAAGGAAATCATACTGGAACTCTTAGATTGTCACATTGATTTGAACTTTTGAGAAATGCAGCCACAATGATTGTCAATATGTTTGTCCACTTAAATCCATACACAGACTTTTGACACAGACTGGTGACTGATTTAGGTTTAATTATTTCAACTAACATTTGTGGATCCCACACTTATATGGTAATCAACATTCCTCAGGAGCTTTTGAGCGGTCTACGGGTATTATTACAAGAAGAGACTATTCTTAGAGCTTTCAAAGAGAAGCCTGTCCTCAGGTCAGTGCCATCGCACAGCAGAGAGGCGGCAAACAACAATGAATTCTAGAATATCTAGGTTATGCTTATCCTCAGGTCAGTGCCATCGCACAGCAGAGAGGCACACAACCTATCTCCTTGTTAGAGCAGCTTATTTTATTTTGCACAAAATGCACCAACAACATAAGTCATTAGCTTTATAGCATTTGTCTTTCATTTTTCTTTGCTTTGCTCTAATTATGGTCATCCGCACACATTTGTGGCGTTTAAATGCTCATTACCCCTTATTGGAATATTGTTGATTGTGTTAACCAGTGATAAGATGGAAGCCCACAGTCAGTTGAACAACTTAGTTTGATCTTTAGTTCACCAGTCAGGTCTAGTCATCTATTGTGTTGAATCTACCGACATATCATTTGTGGTCTAGCAACCTCTAGGTCTACTTTCTTTGTGTTACCTTCGGAGTTACCAATTTTCTATCATCTTCCCTTTTGTATTGCCTAGACTACACAGACTTATACTTTAAATTTTTGCACCTTTTCAAAACTTAAATTTTAAAGTCCCTCTTGATTTGTTCCTTTGTACTATCATTTTCAAAGGTATTGAATCGGTATCACAGATACGATCTACCTTATATCAGCTATTCACTCCTTCTCTCTCGTTTTATTTTTATTTTTTTTTTTTTAATGTTAACTTGCTGACATATTCTCCCCCTAAAATACTAAAATCATTACTGGTTGATTTATTTTAGGATTTTAATAAACAGCAAAATAACATGAGTTTAAATTTAACCGACGAAAATAACAAATCAAATAAACTAAAATGAAAAACTTTAACTAAACTACATCGGACTACACATTATTATCATCAGGAATTACCTCACTTTTCTTTTTAACGCCGTTGACCTCTAGCAAATATTGAAAACGTGGTTTATCAAAGGCTTTAGTATAGAGGTCAGCGCGTTGAAAATCAGTATTAATTTTAACCACATCAATTAAGTTCTTTTCAAAACAGTCTCTTATGAAATGGTATTTAATACCGATGTGTTTGGTCTTAGGATGTTGAACCGGATTTTAGTTACTGCAATTGCAGCAGAGTTATCAACAAAAATAGGAGTAGACGAGAATTTTAAACCGTAATCCCGCATTTGCTGTTGAATCCAGATGATTTGTGAACAGCAACTTGCAGCAGCAACATATTCGGCTTCACAGGTTGACAATGCAACCGATGTCTGCTTCTTACACTGCCAGGTAACTAATCTTCTCCCAAAGAATTGACACCCTGCTGATGTAGACTTGTAGTTCATCTTGCAGCCCCCGTAATCCGAGTCACTATACGCGGTAAGCTCAAAGTCATCATCATGAGGGTACCACAATCCAAGTGTGGGTGTACCCTTCAGATAACGAAAAATCCTCTTTACCCCGATCAGATGGTTGACCTTAGGTTTAGCCTGATATCTAGAACATAAACATGTAGCATACATAATATCAGGTCTTGAGGCAGTGAGATACATAAGGGATCAATCATTCCTCGGTACATCGTGGCATCTACAAGATCTCCATTCTCATCAGGTGCTATATCGTGATTCGTAGCAAGTGGAGTCCCAGCAGCAGAAGCATTCTCCATGTCAAAGCGACTGAGAATGTCTCCTACATACTTGGTCTGATGTAGAAAGATCCCCTTAGGTGTCTGATCCACCTGTAACCCGAGAAAGAACTTCATCTCCCCCATAGCACTCATCTCAAACTCTTTCTTCATCACTGCTTCAAACTCTTTGCATAATTCTTCGTTCTTTGAACCGAAGATTATGTCATCAACATAGATCTGTACAAGCAGTAGGTCGCCATCCTTTTCTTTAATAAACAGTGTGCAGTCAATGACTCCCCTGCGAAAGCCGTGTTTCACAAGATGAGTCGAGAGTTTCTCATACCAAGCTCGAGGAGCTTGATGAAGCCCGTATAAAGCCTTGTCGAGCTTGTAAACTCTATCCCGATGATAAGGATCTTCAAATCCCTCGGGTTGACTTACATAGACTGTTTCCCTGATTTCCCCATGAAGGAATGCACTCTTCACATCTAATTGGTAGACTTTAATCTTCATGTACGATGCATAGGCAAGGAAGATACGAATTGCTTCCATCCTTGCCACGGGTGCAAACACCTCATTGTAGTCAATCCCCTCGACTTGGCGAAAACCTTGAACCACCAATCGAGCTTTGTTCCTGATAATGACCCCTTGGTCATCCTTCTTGCATTTTAGTACCCATTTGGTGCCAATGACTTTAGCACCTTTAGGTCTATCAACCAGAGTCCATACACCTAACTTCTTGAACTGCAGAAGTTCTTCTTGCATGGCACTCACCCACGCCTCATCATTTAGTGCCTCACTGACATATTTTGGCTCAACCTGCGAGACAAAACATCGATAAGCACCATCATGAATGTAACCCTTCTCCATAACCGAGGCGTAATCAGCTGAGTATAGCTGATTTCGGGTTTGTACTCCTGATCTGACATCCCCAATAACATTGTCAAGGGGATGATAGACGTTTAGTCGTGATCCTGGAGTAGTAGGAACAGCCACCTCAGAGCCAAGATTATAACATTAGGTTCTGCATCTGAGGTAGTGGAGTTTGAGGTTCCGAAGTCGAAGGTGCATCACTTGTAGATGCTTGTGGACTTTCAGGAACTGGAACCTGTTCCTCCTGACTGTTCTGGTCATCTGCTTCAGCTTCATCTTCAGAGGAGGAGTCACTGTCATCGACTACTCCCCCTGACTGAGTAGATGATTCTCCCTGTGTGCTAGATGGTGTATTCAGGATATCATACATCATCCTAGTAGCTAACTCATCATCCGAGGGAGAGAGAGGGATGTTGAAGGACTTGAAGAATCCATCATAATCGAAGAAGTATGTAGGTCCTTTGCCTGTAGGTGGTGTGGTATATTCTGAACGTCGACATTACACCACACTTCTACAAGACCTGTTGAGTTGTTGTAAACTCGCTTGTTCGGTATGTTGTATCCTAGAAAGATTCCTTCATCCGCCTTCTCGCTGAATTTGCCTTCTTGTGTCTTCTTCAGAAGTGTACACGGCGCGCCAAAAGGTTCAAGATACTCCAAATCGGTTTGCGTCTTTGTAGTAGCTCGTAACATGTCTTTCCGTGGCGCTTGACTATTAGGACTCGATTCAGTGTATAACATGCATTGCCACTGCCTCATTCCAGAATTGGATAGGCAGTTTCGAGTCCGCCAGCATAGTCCGTGCTGTCTCTATCAAGCTTCTGTTCTTCCTCTCAGCAACACCATTCATCTGAGGCGTGTAGGCAGAAGTGAATTGATGCACAATTCCCTTTTCCTTGCAGTATGCCTCCATCCATTGATTCTTGAATTCTGTCCCGTTGTCTGAGCGTACTTGTCTAACTTTTAGCTTGTAGAGAGATTCCAGTGTGGTTACTAACTCCTTGAATGACTCAAATGTTTCTGATTTGGATTTCAGAAACATTACCCAAGTGAACCTTGAGTAGTCATCAGTGACCACAAAACAGTACAAGTCGCCTGCAATGCTCTTTGTACTGACTGGACCAAACAGATCCATGTGAAGAAGTTCAAGAGGAAGTTCTATTGAATGAACTTTCTTTTCCTTATGAGACTTCTTTGTCTGTTTGCCTTTCTTGCAAGCTACACAAAAGTCAGGAAGTTGGAAGTTCTTGACATTAACTCCTCTCACCAAATCCTTCTGAATCAAATGATTCATCTTCCTTTGACTAATGTGTCCCATTCTCCTATGCCAGGAGATGGAATCCTTCTCAGTAGCTTTAGATAGAAAGCACTGAACCTCATGATCCGTTGTAGCAGCTGTTGACAGATCCAAGACATAAAGGTCTTTATATCTTGAAGCAGTCATCAGAACTTGGTCCTCTGGGATCACGTAGTCTTTCTTCAGCACGTAACACTTCTTGTTGTCGAAGATGACCTTAAATCCTTTATCACAGATTTGGGAAACAGAAAGTAAGTTATTCTGAAGTTGTTGAACGTAGTTCACCTTATCAAACTTAACTTTCTGATTTCCCACTTCTCCCTGAGCTGTGATATAGCCTCCCTTGTTTCCAGCAAAGGAAACATGCCCTCCTTTTATTTGCTTGACGTTTGATAAAAGGGCTCTATTTCCTGTCATGTGCCTGGATGCTCCGCTGTCTACAATCCACGTGTTAGTCTCAGCACTGTATCGAACACCCTGCACATACAAAGTAAATGAATTAGTTTAGGTTAGGAACCCAAGCCTTTACTGGCTTGGGTTTCCCAGAGGCATCACACATCATAAACTCCACCCATTGACCCTTAGAGGGTGAGGGTAGCTCAGGTTCCTTCTTGTCATCAGTATCAGACACGCAGGATGACTTCTCTTTCCATAAGCCAGATTTGTGCAAGGCCTGTTTATGATAAACAGTCGTCTGGCTTACAGGTTGGACTTTAGGTTCACTAGCTCTTCTAGGTGGAGTCAGAGAACTCCTCTTAGAAGACCTAGGCTTAGAGTCCTGAAGATCAATCTTCTTCCTAGGTGTCTGATAGAAAGGACAATAGGAAGCAATGTGTCCACATTCTCCACAGTTGTAGCATGACCGGCTATCAACTTTATGAGTAGACTTTCTTTGTGGAGAAGTGCGTGACACTCTAGTAACATCAATCACTTTAGGTTTTGACTCTTGTGCGTTTGATGTTTTCTCTGGTTTAACAAAATTAACTGTTTTAACCTGTTTAACATCTTTCTCTTTTTGGTTAACTGGTTTTTGACTTGAAGCATGTGAAAAATTAACATTTGAAGTCCTTTTAGGTTCTGATTTGACTCTGTTTGACCCTGACTTTAAGTTAACTTTTTCAAATTCATTTTCCAGATTAACACAAGGCAATTTACCCTTTGCCTTTGAAGTGGCCTCCTTTTGTTTGTGTCCAGATTCAGTAGATGAACATGAGGTATCTGGATCACTAACAAGAGGAGTAGACACCACGTGATCCTTGATGGGGTTATTATTTACTGGTCTAGTCTTAGTGTTCATCAAGGTCTCAGGTGGTGGTGGAACCACTTTGTAACCCAATCCCTCCCCGTTATTCTTTCTCTCACTAAGTGTTGAACTATGTGTGAAGAACTAGTCCAACTATGCAGTTTCTGTTTTAATGAATTTACTTCTACTTCTAGAACTGCCTTTTGCTTCTTAGTGTCTTCTAGGGAGTTTAGATAGTACCTAATGTCATTTGCTTGGTTAAAGGCAACTACTTCGGTTTCCCTAAGCTGTTTAGTCAATAGGTCTATCTTTTCTTTATAACTATGCTCATTTTGTTTTAGTACTCTATTAGCCTCAGTGCACAGTTGTAAATCTTTTACTAAGTTATCATTATGATCTAATAACCTAGCAAATTTTTCATCTATGCTATTCCTAAAAGTATCACAATCAGAACAAGCATGATTATTAAACATTTGGTCAGTAGTACTTACCTGAGTTGGTTCAGAAGAGCTAGCCATCAACGCAGCATCAGATGTCTCTGGTTCTGGTGATTCTGTCTTTTCTGTCTCTGACGTGGAAGTCTCCTCCTTTGGCTTGTAACTGACCTCGGCTGCAGTTGCTTCTTCACTATGTGACATCGCTATCTCAACTGCTAGATCACCTTCACTCGCAGAATCATCATCAATATCTTCTACACTTGCAATGTTTGATTCCCCTGGTGAGACAAACCTAAAGCTCCAATCCTGTCCTTCATCATCATGAGCAGTCAAGGCTTTTGGATCCTTGTTTGATGAAGTAGAACTGGAAGCTTGCTTGTCTTGGCGAGTAAAGGACGAGAACGGGTTCCCATTACCCGTCTTCTTTGGCTTGACACATTCTCTTTTGAAGTGCCCCTTCTCTCCACAGTTGAAGCAGGTCACTTTGCTCTTGTCAAAGCCAAATGTGGTATCCTTAGTAGCTACCAAGTTCTGTCCAGTTTTTTAACAAACTTCTTCGCCCTCCGGACAGCACTAGCTAAGGCCCACATTATATCCATCCTCTCAAGCTCCATTTCGTCCACCTGCTCGTAGTCCTCATCTGCCAGATGGCAGTTTCCAATCTTCCCGGCAACAAGTCCATCATATGAATGAACCACTGCAGCTAAAAGATCCATATGCTCTCGAGCTACTTCCACAGTCACATTACCGAGGTTCTCGGTCTTCAGTTTGGTAGCACTTGCTTCTGATCCAATATAGTGGGTACAAGACGACCCTGACGTGTCTGATCCAGAAGGAGAAGCATGTGAAGGACCTGACGAGCTAGACACAAAAGCAGTCTGGAGAGGTGCTCCAGATGTCTTAGCTTGAGGCGTGGCGTTGTACAAAGCTGGATTTTGTGTGTACGAAGACTTCTGAGCTCTATACTTCATCCTTAGTGCTTCTTCTCGCAACTTAAGAATGAAGTCATTAATATCCAGCTTTGCAAGCATTCCATTCTGTCTCAGGTTAGACACGAATGAAGCCCACTTATCAGGCAATCCGTCTGCGAAGTTACTCACTTTCTCTTCCATGGTCGTTTCCACTCCATGTGTATGCAGTTCGCTCATCAAGTGGTAGAATCTATCTATGACGTCGTCTAAACTCTCGTTACCAATCGATGAGAAGTTATCGAATTCCTTCTTTAACTCCTTTGCCTTGATTGCCTTCAACGAAGCATTCCCATCATACCTCTTCTCTAGCTCATCCCACAGTTTCTTGGACTGCTTATTCTCTGAATACTGGTGGAATATGTCTTTGGGGATAGACTGAGTGATCAATGCATAAACCCTTTTCTCTGCATTGTACTTAACTTTCTGTGCGTCCGTCATCCCACCTAACGTTAGCTTAACTCCATCAGCTCCCACCGGCGTACTATACCCAATCTCAATGGCTTCCCACAGATTAGGATCTACTCCATTGAGGTAGATCTCAAAACGTTGTTTCCAGTGGGGAAACTCATCTAAAGTCAAGAGCTTTGGTGGTTTATTGTGATTACCCACCTCACTCTCAAGCAGCAGCAGGTTCTGTATCCTCGAGTCCTTCCCAGCAGTAAAGGCTGACATCTGATCTTCCATGGCGAATAACTTTAAATCTAATCAAACAAACTTTCACTGATGCGACTGAAGGATGCGAATGGTCTAGTCGTGCGTATGAACTCTGCGACTGGTTCAATCGTGCGGCTGAACTGGGCGATTGGTTCAGTCGTGCGAATGAATCTGGTGCGTATGAGCTATGCGAACGAACGGTTCAGTCGGCCGAATGAAGGTGCGACTAGGTCCAATCGTGCGAATGAGCAATGCGAATGGAGTCCAGTCGTGCGAATGGGTCACTCGTGCGACTGAAGCTGCTGTTTTGCGAAATTTTCTAGGTTTGACGGGTTTCAGCCGTAAAAATTCGAAATTTCACAAGTCCTAATCGCCTAAGTCCGTAGAAACCAAACTTCGATGAGCAGGGAACGTCCAAGATCACTTTTGACACCAAAGATTGCGTTTTTAGTGCAAAAACACAAACTTTTATGCAATCTTGATTGAATCAACACGTAATCAAGAGCCAAAGCTCTGATACCACTTGTTAGGACCTGGTATTTGAACGAAATACCTAGTGATTAGCGTGTTAAACCAACTCAAATAGTGCGGAATCCTATTTGATTGGCGATCCAATCAGTGAGAACACACGAAGAATCAATCAAGAATTGAATCTAACGTTAGAAGTCGATTAGGAATCGATCTAATGTGTTCTGTGAACTTGGAGAACGATTTGGGAGGTCTCTGGACGGCTAGGGTACGTCTGGAATCGTAATGGTATGAATGCTTTGGTTTTTCCACGAATTGGGTCTATTTATAGGTTAGTATTGTTCAATCGTGCGACTGGGCCATAAGTATGGTTCAGTCGTGCGATTGAACCATGCGGTTGATTCATCCGCACGACTGAGTGTTCAGTCGTGCGACTGAGCCAATCTTATGTGTCAATCATACGACTGATCCAGTCTCCTGGTTCATTCGTGCGATTGAGTCAATCGTATGAAGTTATTCATGCGTGTGGTCCATTCGCATGGGCCATTCGCATGAGAACTTCATTAAGTTAAGTTTGAATGTTTTAATTAATATAACATTATGTGTAACCATTCAAACAATCATAAACCCAATCAATTCAATCACGACTCATTAATGAAATATTAAACATTACAAATAACAAACAATCCATGTCATTTCATTAATCAATACAAATTACATCATAATCAGACAGACAAGATCTATTACATTACAAATCATGATCTAGGGACATACATGCATCAACACATGTTGGGATTTGCCCCCTTTTAGTCACTTTCGGGACCCGAAAATGGTAAAACGACCTTAAAAATAGTAAGAATATGAATTAAACACTCTTGAAAAGTATTCCAGGCTTAAAAATGATAAATAAAGTGTTCTGGAGTCAATAGATAATTTAAATGGTCAAAGGAACAAATAAATGACGTTTTAACTAAAAACGGGTACAAACCGAGCATCGTTTTTGAGAAAAATCCATAAAAATGGAGTTCAAAGCTAAGGTTATAAAAATCATTTGATTCCAGTAAGTTAAGTAATAAAAGACTTAAAGGATTTGAAAAATTGGTCAAACAAGCTTTAAATGGTCAAACACGGTCAAAACCGCGTTTTAACGGGTCAAACGTAAAAACGAGATTTTCAACTATAAAAGGCCACATTTCACAATTTAAGGACTTAAAATTTATAAAGATAACTTTTAGAAAATACCTACTGGTCCAAGAATTCAAATATATGAAAACCCCAATTTACGGTTAAAACTCTCCGGCTTTTACCGTAACCAGGAGCGTTAAACGCGCAGTTTTTAAATCGGACCTGTAAACTAAAATTTTGAAACACTTACTCTATAATAAGTATAATAATACTCTAAGAATCTGATTTTTGGTCTTAAATGTCATAAAGGGCAAGAAACCAAACTTGAGGGTAGAAACTGTCAATTTTGAAACTTGAGGGACCAAACTGTAAAATTTTTCCAAACCTTATAACCGACTTCTAGGAAGCTAATAATCACTTGAACAACAAAATTCCTTAATATACTTAACCTAATGAAGTAAAAATCCCAATTTTCATGAAGACGCCTTGACCTGCCATAAAAGGAAACTTTTTATAACAAACCTTCATGAAACCAAAGTTTTGCTCAATAGCTAAACTCTTGACACCATTGTTGCACCTTAAATGAGTTTAGTGCAGTAGCTTATTACTTAATATGTACATTTTAGGGTGCTAGACTTGAGACACTCGCGGCACACCAAGAGACATTTGACTTGAAACCTAAGGTGAGTTCTAGTGATTCCCCTTTTTACTACTGTTTTGGGGTGAAGCATGCTCTGTTATTTTTGAACTATAATTGTGCTTTACTTGATGATTGTATGTGGGATTTATGGTTACCTGCTGATACTTATATCATGATCATTAATCTTTCGTGAACCGCTTGTTTTATATGGATAGATCTATTTGGGGAATCCCCCACACACAGTGGCTTCCGTTCCAGGAAGGTTACCCCACTGAGATCCTAAGGGGTCGTTTGTGGCATGTAACAGGTTTTGTTAAGAAACTATGGTGAACCATCCGGGCAGGTAGGGTTCACTGGTTTGGGGCTCAGTTCTTCCTTCGGGAATATCCGGTTAAACACAACTTTAGAAGAGGCCAACCGGGACTGAGTGCAGGGTTGATTATGATTTTTCCCACGATGTTTAAACAATGATTATTTTCTTTTAATCAAAGAAGTATTTGTTAAGTCCTTTTGTTTTTAAACTTTAAGCACTTGAATTCACCAACTTTTTAGTTGACACAAATTTCTTTTGAGCATGTTTCAGGTAAAGAATGAAGAGTTCCTAGCTGTTGTGAAGACCTAGACTTATCCCGTGACCATGGCATTGGCATATTTTCCTTAATGAATCATTTGAACAATTTTATATTTGTGTTGGACAAGTACAATTTATTTTTATGGATGATTGTAAAACTCATTTGGGGGCTTGATTTGTTTCTAGCCCCGGTATCTTTTTAAAAACATTAATGCCATGTGATATTCTCTCCTTTGAGCTCTTGTAATGGTTTGTTTCCGCTGCCATATGTTGTTGCTAGTCTGTGACGTCCCACCCTACCTGGGCCCGGGGTGTGACAGATTCGTATCAGAGCCAAAGGTTGTAGAGAAGTCGGGAATACCATAGTAGACCCTAGGCTACAACCCTGATACCCTAGGACTGTCCTTGTGGGAAGTGTTGGGATGATCGGGTTGGGTAAATTGATGATTACACTTGATCAACGTAATCATGAATTTACCGGACGCGTAATTTTCATCACTGATCTTTAGGTTATGGCTGGATTTTTCTAATTATATTGATGATTTTGAAACTAATTTCAAAAAGGGGATTTAAATGATTTTATGATGAACTATGTTATCCGATACTACTTGAAGAGACTATTGATTTGGGCAAAACAGACAGCTATATGTTGGAATAACAGATACTATTGCCATCACTACTATTACTAGTACTATTATTATAATCATGAGCTATGAGAAACCAAATTACTCATGATGTATTTCTTACAGGACAACGTCTATGGCTGATAAAGGTAAGGCGCCTGCTCACCCCGACACTGAGACCACTCCTACCGGAAACCTGAGGAGGGAGAAGCCCCAGACAGAGTATGAAGCGTACCTCCGGAGATGCGGACATCCAGGGTGGATATCCGTCACGTCTGAAGACACTGAAGCTTCCGAGGACTCTTCCTCCACATCACCTTCCCAAAGCCGAACGAGTTCCCACTCTCCTCAAGTAGCTGCTCCGACCCTCTCACCCATTCCACCTATTGGAAATAGGGGTGCGCGTACTGTCACCCGACCTCGCAAAAGCGTTAGGCCAGGATCCTCCGTATCCTTTAGGATGCCTCCTCCTCCTCCTCCCCCGCCTGTTAGGATTCCGACTTCGGTACCTCCACTGTTTGACCCACGTGACGAACGCCTGATGCCGCCAAGACATAGTATGTATGACGGCCCTAGCGTACTGGCTGGTGATAGGTACTCCCAGTCGAGTCGTCGGGCAAGTGATGTAGGACCCTCTGATGCGACATTGGATGAGATCTTGAGGACTGTTCGCCGTCATGAGTTGACTGTTCAGCACGCCACTCGAACCTCCCAGTCTGTCTCAATTCTAGGCTATGATGGATACGCAAGGAGTGACGCGTTTGGAGCAGGAGCAGAGGAAGAAGAGTACATGATAGTTTGGATGGCTGAAGAAAAAGTGGATGTGAGTAGGAGTGCTCAGCGGGATTATCTGTCTCTAGACCGTAGAAGGAAACTATTTGAATTGTTATTCGATACATTATTTTATTATCATGGGGGGTGATGGCACCTTCCAAATTGTAAGAGCTTGACTCTGATTCATTTTGTCGGATGATACTATTATCATGAACTGCTGTTGGAATGCTAGATTTATTAAACTGTCTGTATTAAATTGTTATATGTTATGTTGTGCCTTGAAATTGGCTCTGTGCCTTTTTCTAATAGGTTGCCTACTCTTTTATGTTATGTTTTGATTTGGACTTGTAAGGTTTCCTTAGTGGGTTGTAAATACTATGTGCATGCCATGATCCCTCTTCCGAGGCATGGTGCAATAGGATAATGATGCATAGGCTATACGAAAACAAAATTTTGCAGATGCTAAATGAATCTATTTGTGATACTATTAGAATGCCGACTCGCAGAGGAACACGATTTGGACGGCGTGGGAGCCACCAGGCCGCCGTGAGGAGTCAAGGCCGACTGGAAACCAACCTACTCCACCAGGGACTCCCCACGGGAAAATGCTAATCAAGAGAGTGACGAAAGGATTGCTAACTCGTAGCTCAGCAACTGGCTACGCCATTCCGACTATTAATGCACAGATAAATGCAGACTGGATAACACTATGGTAATGAACGGCCTGTGAACGATGAGAGCCACGACGAAGAAGCCGAGGCGTTAAGGAATGGATGCTCCTATAAGACCTTCATGGCGTGAAAGCCTAAGGACTTCTATGGCACCGAGGGTGCTATAGAGACTTACAGATGGATTGACGAAATGGAAGTTGTCTTGGACATTAGCTGTCACACCCCGGGCCCAGGTAGGGTGGGACGTCACAGACTAGCAACAACATATGGCAGCGGAAACAAACCATTACAAGAGCTCAAAGGAGAGAATATCACATGGCATTAATGTTATTAAAAAGATAACGGGGCTAGAAACAAATCAAGCCCCAAATCAGTTTTTACAATCATCCATAAAAATAAATTGTACTTGTTCAACACAAATATAATAGTGTTCAAATGATTCATCAAGGAAAATATGCCAATGCCATGTCACGTGGATAAGTCTAGGTCTTCACAACAGCTAGGATCTCTTCACACATTACCTGAAACATGCTCAAAAGAAAATTGTGTCAACTAAAAAGTTGGTGAATTCAAGTGCTTAAAGTTAAAAAAAAAAGGACTTAAAAATCCTTCTTTGATTAAAAGGAAATAATCATTGTTTAAACATCGTGGGAAAAATCATAATCAACCCTGCACTCAGTCCCGTTGGCCTCTTCTAAAGTTGTGTTTAACCGGATATTCCTGAAGGAAGGAAGAATGAGCCCCAAACCAGTGAACCCTACCTGCCCGGATGGTTCACCATAGTATCTTAACAAAACCTGTTACATGCCACAACGACCCTTAGGATCTCAGTGGGGTAACCTTCCTGCAACGGAAGCCACTGTGTGGGGGGATTCCCCAAATAGATCTATCCATATAAAACAAGCGGTACACGAAAGAATTAATGATCATGATATAAGAATCAGCAGGTAACCACAAATGCCACATACAATCATCAAGTAAAGCACAATTATAGTTCATAAAAAAAGTAGAGCATGTTTCCCCAAAACAATAGTAAAAAGGGGGATCACTAGAACTCACCTTAAGTTCCAGTCAAAAGTCTCTTGTTGTACCGGGAGTGTCTCAAGTCTAGCACCCTACATGTACATATTAAGTAATAAGCTACTGCCCTAAACTCATTTAAGGTGCAACAATGGTGTCAAGAGTTTAGCTATTGAGTAAAGCTTTGGTTTCGTGAAGGTTTGTATAAAAAGTTTTTTTTTATGGCAGGTCAAGGCGTCTTCATGAAAATTGGGATTTTTACTTCATTAGGTTAAGTATATTAAGGAATTTTGTTGTTCAAGTGATTATTAGCTAAGGTTTGGAAAAATTTTACAGTTTGGTCCCTCAAGTTTCAAAATTGACAGTTTCTACCCTCAAGTTTGGTTTCTTGCCCTTTATGACATTTAAGACAAAAAATCAGATTCTTAGAGTAATATTATACTTATTATATATTAGGTTTCAAAATTTTAGTTTACGGGTCCGATTTAAAAAACTGCGCGTTTAACGCTCCCGGTTACGGTAAAAGCGGAGAGTTTTAACCGTAAATTAGGGTTTTCATATATTTGAATCTTGGACCAGTAGGTATTTTCTAAAAGGTATCTTTATAATTTTTAAGTCCTTAAATTGTGAAGTTTGGCCCTTTATAGGTGAAAATCTCGTTTTTACGTTTGACCCGTTGTTAAAACGCGGGTTTTGACCGTTTTTGACCATTTTAAAGCTTATTTGACCAATTTTTCAAATCCTTTAAGTCTTTTATTACTTAAACTTACTGAAATCAGGTGATTTTATAAATCTTAGCTTTGAACTCCATTTTTATGGATTTTTCTCAAAAACGATGCTCGGTTTGTACCCGTTTTTAGTTAAAACGTCATTTATTTGTTCCATTGACATTTATTAAATTATCCATTGACTCCAGAACACTTTATTTATCATTTTGATGGCCGGGAATACTTTTCAAGAGTATAATTCATATTCTTACTATTTAAAGTCAATTTACCATGTTTTCGGGTCCCGAAAGTGACTAAAAAGAGGGCAAATCTCACATGTCCTTTATTCTAGAGATTAAACATTACTAACACTTTTATATTCATCAAAACCTACTGAAATTTCAGTCCCAAAGAGTTGCCTAGTGTTCTACACATCCATATGCTTCAAATATGTAGAAAATGTCATAACCGACCATAACACTTGTGTAAATCATCTTAATTGAGTTTAAACATTACCAACACTTCATTTAACTTTATAAACAGATTATTAAGGTGTCATTAAGTCGTTCATGAGTAAGTTATGAGTCTTGGTTGAAAGGGTTTTTCAAACAAATGCTTAAAGGGTGTTGTTACATGTAGAAAGAAGGGTTTCAAGGTGTAATCCAAGTAATAACCGTGGGTTCGAGTATGTAGCCTTTTGGAACTTTTAAAACAGGTTCTTGGGAGTCCATTAAGTCATAAAAATGCAGGTCACAAGTTTGGTTTACAAGAGTTGCAACATTCACAAGTTAGATGATACCAAAACACCCAAAAAGAGGGTTTTCATGGTGGAAATCGGTTTCCACCCAAAGAATGACTATCATAACATGAGATTTACCTTCAAGAACGTTGGGAACTCCTTAAGAACAAAGTGATGGTGAGAAGTTTCTGCTACAACAAGGAAAAAGCAAGGTTTTTAGGTGAAAAATGAAGAAAACAAGAGAAATGTCCCAAAACGACAACATGAGCTTACACTTGATGTAACTCACGGTTTGGAAGGTGTTGATGGTCGTGGATGGCTAGAAACTCCTTGGACTTGGCTGTAGAAGCTCGAACCAAGGCTGGAAAAGTCGAACAAGTGCGGGTGAGAGTCCAAAACTCGCGAACTAGGCCACCTCCTTGCGGTTTGCACTTGGCCGATGGTTGCTTGGTGGTGTTCTTCACGATTTCTTGTGATTGACTTAGAGAGAATTTCTTTGAGAGAATTGTGATGTGTGTGTGTGTTTGGTCTCAGTGATTGTCGAATAAGAGGGAGAGGGGAGAGAGGGAGATTTGCATGTAATGTAAGTGGTGAGTGTGGTGGTGGTGTATAGAGAAGAGGAGTGGAGGGAGAGGGCAGCTGATTTTTGGAGTGTAGTGGGAGGGTATTTGATTTAATTTTTAATTATAAATTGTTATTATGTAGTGTAGTTTTGTAGTATTGGGTATAATGTATTGTTTAGTGGATGGTGAATTGAGGTATCTAATGCATGTCCATGCATGCATGGCCGAAAATTATATAAGTGTGAGTGTGTATGCTCACATTTTAATTGCCTTCTCTTGAAATTAATTTTGTAAGGGGCGACTAGTCAACATTCCCGGAACACTAATTTTTAAAAAGGTAGAAACCAAATTAGCTAAAAGTCAATAATAAAAATCACATGAAACCATAATTTGAATCAAGTAGTAAGAATTGTTTCCAATTTCATGGTAGGGTTGAATAGTTTCAATTATTAGCACTCATAAGATGGATAATGATGCAAGTAATTTAGGGTTAGGATAACAACCTGGAGGTCGGTTGTCATATTCTCCCACCGTTTAGGAAATTTCGTCCCGAAATTTTAGCTCTGATTAGAGACTGAACGGGTGGGTTTGAAGAGGTGTGGATAATTCTTCCTCATTTCATCTTCACGCTCCCAAGTAAATTCAGGTCCTCGCTTGGAGTTCCATCTAACCTTAACCTTGGGTATGCGGCTCCGCCGGAGTTGCTTGACCAAGCGATCCGTGATCTCCACGGGTTCTTCCACAAAATTCAGTTTGTCGTTTATTCTTGCTTCTTTTAATGGCAGTTCTAGGGTTTTGTCTACCATGCTCTTCTTCAAGTTCGACACATGAAAGGTGTTGTGTATGTGGCTCAACCCCGGGGGTAGTTTCAACTTATACGCCACTGGGCCAATTCTTGCCAGTATTTCGAATGGTCCAATGTATCTTGGGCTTAACTTTCCTCTCTTTCCGAACCTCACAGTTCCCTTCCATGGTGCTACCTTTAGCATTACCCTGTGGCCCACTTGGAACTCTAGAGGTTTCCGTCTCCTGTCAGCGTACTTCTTCTGTCGATCTCTGGCTGCTTTCAGTCGCTCCTTTATCTTATAGATCTTGTCGGTGGTCTCCAACACTATGTCGGGTCCCATCACTTGGCTATCACCAATCTCATTCCAACTCAAGGGTGATCGGCATTTCCTGCCATATAGGGCCTCATACGGAGCGACTTTGATACTCGCGTGGTAACTATTGTTATAGGCGAATTCAACCAAAGGAAGATGGTTATCCCAGTTTCCGCCAAAGTTCATCACGTAAGCTCTTAACAGGTCTTCCATCGTTTGAATAGTTCTTTCGCTCTGTCCGTCGGTCTGAGGGTGGTAAGCCGTGCTTAGATCTAAACGGGTTCCTAAATCTTGCTGGAACGATTTCCAGAAACGAGAGGTGAAACGTCTATCACGGTCGGAGATGATCGACAAAAGCACTCCATGCCTCGTTACCACCACCGTCGACATATAGTTGGGCCAATTTCGTCATGTCGTAGTCTTCTCTAATTGGCAAGAAGTGAGCTGATTTCGTTAGCCTATCTACTATCACCCAAATAGCATCGTGACCTTTAAACGTTCTGGGCAACTTGGTAACAAAATCCATCGTGACATTATCCCATTTCCATTCTGGGATTTCAGGTTGTTGTAATGTTCCTGATGGTTTTTGGTTCTCAGCTTTTACCATGGCACAGGTTAAACATTTCCCCACATAAACGGCGATTGATTTCTTGATTCCCGGCCACCAGAAAAGTGCCTTTAAATCCTGGTACATCTTATCACTTCCAGGATGAATTGAATACCTGGACCTGTGCGCTTCGTCGAGGATTACTTCTCGAATTCCTCCGTGTTTTGGCACCCAAGTCCTTCCTTCATATCTGTATGTACCATCGTCCCCTATCTCAAATTGCTTTTCCATTCCAGTCAATCCTTCTTCCTTTAATTTTCTTCCTTTAATGCCTCGCTTTGAGCTTCTTTCAGTTTTGCAATAAGGTTGGTATACACACTCATCCTTAAGGCTCGTAGAGGTTTTTCTCTTTCCTTTCGGCTCAATGCATCTACCACAACATTGGCCTTACCAGGATGGTAGCGGATTTCGCACTCGTAATCGTTCAATAGCTCGACCCATCTTCTCTGATGCATGTTGAGCATCTTTTGGTCAAGGATATGTTGCAAACTTCTATGGTCAGTGTAGATGATACACTTTGTGCCATAAATGTAATGCCTCCACATCTTGAGGGCAAACACCACGGCACCCAACTCCAGATCGTGAGTCGTGTAGTTCTTCTCATGATCATTCAGCAGTCTCGATGCGTAAGCAATCACCTTGTTGCGTTGCATCAATACACAACCTAGCCCTTGACGCGAAGCGTCACAATAGACGACGAAGTCTTCTACTCCTTCTGGAAGAGCAAGGATTGGTGCACTGCATAACTTCTCCTTAAGCGTTTCAAACGCCTCGTTCTGCTCTCGCTCCCACACAAAGGTTGTGTTCTTCTTGGTTAGTGCGGTCAAAGGTTGCACTATACGCGAGAAGTCCTTTATAAATCGTCGGTAGTAGCCAGCCAGTCCTAAGAATTGCCTTATCTCCGTAGGAGTTTCAGGAATCTTCCAATTCTTTATGGCCTCAATCTTGGAAGGGTCAACTTGAATCCCATCCTCATTCACCACATGACCTAAGAATTGGATCTGGCGCATCCAAAATTCACATTTAGAGAACTTGGCATATAGTTGCTCATTCTTGAGCAATTCAAGAATTAGCCTGAGATGCTTCTCGTGCTCGTCTTTACTTTAGGAATAGATCAGTATGTCGTCAATAAACACGATCACAAACTTGTCGAGGTAAGGGCGGCAAACGCAGTTCATGAGGTGCATGAATGCTGCTGGAGCATTAGTCAGTCCAAAGGGCATGACCAAGTACTCATAGTGTCCATACCTAGTTCAGAAGGCTGTTTTGGGTATGTCTTCTTCTCTTATCTTCAGTTGGTGGTATCCTGACCTCAAGTCTATTTTGGAGAAATAACTTTCTCCTTGCAGTTGATCAAAGAGGTCATCTATTCTCGGAAGAGGGTAACGGTTCTTTATGGTCAGCTTATTCAATTCCCTGTAATCAATACACATTCGCAGGGTTCCGTCTTTCTTTTTCACGAATAGTACCGGGGCACCCCATGGAGAGACACTCGGACGTATAAATCCCTTGTCCAGTAGTTCTTGAATTTGTACCATTAGCTCCTTCATCTCAGGTGGGGCGAGTCGGTACGGTGCCTTGGCTACTGGTGCAGCACCAGGCAACAAGTCTATCTGGAATTCAACTTGCCGATTCGGGGGGAGTCCTGGTAGTTCTTCCGGAAACACCTCTGGGTATTCAGAAACCACGGGAATATCTTCGATCTTCTTCTCCTTTTGGGTTTTCATCACGTAAACTATAAAAGCTGGACATCCCTTCATTAAGCTCTTGGTAGCTTTTAAGTGGGATATCATAGGGCATAGGGTGTTACTCCTTTCACCCTCTACCACTAACACTTCTTCGTCGCTTAACGGTATCTTGAGTAGTCGCTCATCACATACGATTTCGACTCTATGCTTCGCTAGCCAGTCCATACCCACAACCACATCAAATCCTCCTAACTTAATAGGCATCAAGTTAATCTTAAACGTATTCCCTTTTAGATTCAGCGGGCAAGCCCTAATGATTTTGTTGGCTTCTAAAATTACCGTCAGCTAATTCTACGGTAAACGTATCAGTGAAGGTACACACGTCTAAGTCAATCAATGGCCTAAAAGTAATAGAGATAAAACTAGCAGTCGCTCCAGTATCAAACAGTACAGTAGCGGGATGATTGTTTACAACGAACGTACCGTTGACCACGTCGGGTTCCCTACGAGCTCCTGCTGGGTCCATAACGAAAGCTCTTCCCTTAGGCTTGTTGTGCTTGGCATCCTTGTCTCTACCCAGCTTAGGACACTTGTTCCTCATATGCCCTGGATCTCCACACTCATAGCATTGTTTTCCTGGTGCGTAAGTACAGTCTTTAATTAAATGGCCTGTTCTCTTGCACCTAAAACAGGGCATCGGGTTACATTCCCCTTGATGATGTAACTTGCACTTGCTGTAGAATGGGCTTGTCCCCGAATACAATCTCCGGTTTTTGCTTCCCTGATCATCACGTCTCACACCTTCAGAACTCCTTCTACTTGACCCACTACTACTTCCAACCGCTCTTTTCGCTTCAAACCACTTCCTTTTCTCACCAACAAACTTCCTCTTCTCATCAGCCCTTGCTTGATCGGTCCATCCAGCCCTAATTAGGTCGTCTGTCAAACTGCTGGTAAGGTCGACAGCAGCTTGTAGGGTTACAGGCTGGGAGGAACGGACCATACCCCTAACTCTTGGGTGTAGTCCCCAGATGAACCGTGCTACACCTTTGGCTTCTGGCGTCACCAGATGTGGCACAAGTCGGGACATGGATAAGAAACGATTGATATATTCTTTGTAGTTGGGACCTTTCATCTCCAAGCTTAAAAATTCTGTCTCCAGCTTCTCGAGTTGATTGATGGGGCAATATTTATTGGTCATTAGCTCTCGGAATTCAGTCCAGCCCATTCGATTAGCAACATTTCTTCCACGGCTTTGAGTAATTGACTTCCACCATTCAAGAGCTGATCCCTTGAGAGATTGTGATGCAAACCTCACCATATGCTCCATCTTGCACTCGCTAATGTCCAAGGCAGCTTCCATTTCGTCAATCCACCTGTAAGTCTCTATAGCACCCTCGGTGCCATAGAAGTCCTTAGGCTTACATGCCATGAAGGTCTTATAGGAGCATCCATTCCTTAACGCCTCGGCTTCTTCGTCGTGGCCCTCATCGTTCACCGGCCGTTCATTACCAGTAGTATTATCTAGGTCTGCATTTATCTGTGCAATAATAGTCGGAATGGCGTTAGCCAGTTGCTGAGCTACGAGGTTAGCAATCCTTTCGTCACCCTCTTGATTAGCATTTTCCCCGTGGGGAGTCCCTGGTGGAGTAGGTTGGTTTCCAGTCGGCCTTGCTTCCTCACGGCGGCCCCTGGTGGCTCCACGCCGTCCAAATCGTGTTCCTCTACGAGTCGGCATTCTGATAGTATCACAAATAGATTCGTTTAGCATCTCAAAATTTGTTTCGAATAGCCTATGCATCATTATCCTATTGCACCATGCCTCGGAAGAGGGATCATGGCATGCACAAATGTATTTACAACCCACTAAGGAAACCTTACAAAGTCAAAATCAAAACATGACATAACAGTTGGGCAACCATTTAGAAAAGGCACATACCAATTTCAAGGCACAACACAACATATAGCAATTTAATACAGACAGTTTAATAAATCTAGCATCCCAATAGCAGTTCATGATAGTATCATCCAACAAAATAGAATCAGAGTCAAGCTCTTACAATTTGGAAGGTGCCATCACCCCCATGATAATAAAATAATAGTATCGAATAACAATTCAAATAGTTTCCTTCTACTGTCTAGAGACAGATAATCCTGCTGAGCACTCCAACTCTCACATCCACTTTCTTTTCAGCCATCCAAACCATCCTGTACCCTTCTTCCTCTGCTCCTGCTCCAAACGCTTCACTCCTTGCGTAGCCATCATAGCCTGGAATTGAGCAGACTGGGAAGTTCGAGTGGCGTGCTGAACAGTCAGCTCATGATGGCGAATAGTCCTCAAAATCTCATCCAATGTTGCATCAGAGGGTCCTACATCACTTGCCCGGCGACTCGACTGGGAGTACCTATCACCAGCCAGTACGCTAGGGCCGTCATACATACTATGTCTCGGCGGCATCAGGCGTTCGTCACGTGAGTCAAACAGTGGAGGTACCAAAGTCGGAATCCTAACAGGCGGGGGAGGAGGAGGAGGCATCCTAAAGGATACGGAGGATCCTGGCCTAACGCTTTTGCAAAGTCGGGTAACAGTACGCGCACCCCTATTTCCAATAGGTGGAATGGGTGAGAGGGTCGGAGCAGCTACTTGAGGAGAGTGGGAGCGCGTACGGCTTCGGGAAGGTGATGTGGAGGAAGAGTCCTCGGAAGCTTCAGTGTCTTCGGACGTGACGGATATCCATCCTGGATGTCCGCATCTCCGGAGGTACGCTTCATACTCCGTCTGGGGCTTCTCTCTCCTCAGGGTTCCGGTAGGAGTGGTCTCAGTGTCGGGGTGAGCAGGCGCCTTTTCTTTATCAGCCATAGACGTTGTCCCGTAAGAAATACATCATGAGTAATTTGGTTTCTCATAGCTCATGATTATAATAATAGTACTAATAATAGTAGTGATGGCAATAGTATCTGTTATTCCAACATATAGCTGTCTGTTTTGCCCAATCAATAGTCTCTTCTAGTAGTATCGGATAACATAGTTCATCATAAAAATCATTTAAATCCCCTTTTTGAAATTTAGTTTCAAAATCATCAATATAAATCAGAAAAAAAATCCAACCATAACCTAAAGATCAGTGATGGAAATTACGCGTCTGGTAAATTCATGATTACGTTGATCAAGTGTAATCATCAATTTACCCAACCTGATCATCCCAACACTTCCCACAAGGACAGTCCTAGGGTATCAGGGTTGTAGCCTAGGGTCTACTATGGTATTCCCGACTTCTCTACAACCTTTGGCTCTGATACCAATCTGTCACACCCCGGGCCCAGGTAGGGTGGGACGTCACAGACTAGCAACAACATATGGCAGCGGAAACAAACCATTACAAGAGCATAAAGGAGAGAATATCACATGGCATTAATGTTTTTCAAAAGATAACGGGGCTAGAAACAAATCAAGCCCCCAAAACAGTTTTACAATCATCCATAAAAATAAATTGTACTTGTTCAACACAAATATAATATTGTTCAAATGATTCATCAAGGAAAATATGCCAATGCCATGTCACGGGGATAAGTCTAGGTCTTCACAACAGCTAGGATCTCTTCATACATTACCTGAAACATGCTCTAAAGAAAATTGTGTCAACTAAAAAGTTGGTGAATTCAAGTGCTTAAAGTTTAAAAACAAAAGGACTTAACAAATCCTTCTTTGATTAAAAGGAAATAATCATTGTTTAAACATCATGGGAAAAATCATAATCAACCCTGCACTCAGTCCCGGTTGGCGTCTTCTAAAGTTGTGTTTAACCGGATATTCCCGAAGGAAGAACTGAGCCCCAAACCAGTGAACCCTACCTGCCCGGATCGTTCACCATAGTATCTTAACAAAACCTGTTACATGCCACAACGACCCCTTAGGATCTCAGTGGGGTAACCTTCCTGGAACGGAAGCCACTGTGTGTGGGGGATTCCCCAAATAGATCTATCCATATAAAACAAGCGGTTCACGAAAGAATTAATGATCATGATATAAGAATCAGCAGGTAACCACAAATCCCACATACAATCATCAAGTAAAGCACAATTATAGTTCATAAAAAGTAGAGCATGTTTCACCCCAAAACAATAGTAAAAAGGGGGATCACTAGAACTCACCTTAGGTTTCCAGTCAAAAGTCTCTTGGTGTACCGGGAGTGTCTCAAGTCTAGCACCCTAACATGTACATATTAAGTAATAAGCTACTGCCCTAAACTCATTTAAGGTGCAACAATGGTGTCAAGAGTTTAGCTATTGAGTAAAGCTTTGGTTTCGTGAAGGTTTGTATAAAAAGTTTCCTTTTATGGCAGGTCAAGGCGTCTTCATGAAAATTGAGATTTTTACTTCATTAGGTTAAGTATATTAAGGAAATTTTGTTGTTCAAGTGATTATTAGCTTCCTGGAAGTCGGTTATAAGGTTTGGAAAAATTTTACAGTCTGGTCCCTCAAGTTTCAAAATTGACAGTTTCTACCCTCAAGTTTGGTTTCTTGCCCTTTATGACATTTAAGACCAAAAATCAGATTCTTAGCGCAATATTATACTTATTATAGAGTAAGTGTTTCAAACTTTTAGTTTACGGGTCCGATTTAAAAACTGCGCGTTTAACGCTCCCGGTTACGGTAAAAGGGTTTTCATATATTTGAATCTTGGACCAGTAGGTATTTTCTAAAAGGTATCTTTATAAATTTTAAGTCCTTAAATTGTGAAGTTTGGCCCTTTTATAGTTGAAAATCTCGTTTTTACGTTTGACCCGTTAAAACGCGGTTTTGACCGTTTTTGACCATTTAAAGCTTATTTGACCAATTTTTCAAATCCTTTAAGTCTTTTATTACTTAACTTACTGAAATCATGTGATTTTTATAAATCTTAGCTTTGAACTCCATTTTTATGGATTTTTCTCAAAAACGATGCTCGGTTTGTACCCGTTTTTAGTTAAAACGTCATTTATTTGTTCCTTTGACCATTTAAATTATCCATTGACTCCAGAACACTTTATTTATCATTTTTGAGCCTGGAATACTTTTCAAGAGTGTTAAATTCATATTCTTACTATTTTTAAAGTCATTTTACCATGTTTTCGGGTCCCGAAAGTGACTAAAAGAGGGCAAATCTCAACATGTCCTTTATTCCAGAGATTAAACATTACTAACACTTTTAATATTCATCAAAACCTACTGAAATTTCAGTCCCAAAGAGTTGCCTAGTTGTTCTACACATCCATATGCTTCAAATATGTAGAAAATGTCATAACCGACCATAACACTTGTGTAAATCATCTTAACTTGAGTTTAAACATTACCAACACTTCATTTAACTTTAAAAACAGATTATTAAGGTGTCATTAAGTCGTTCATGAGTAAGTTATGAGTCTTGGTTGAAAGGGTTTTTCAAACAAATGCTTAAAGGGTGTTGTTACATGTAGAAAGAAGGGTTTCAAGGTGTAATCCAAGTAATAACCGTGGGTTCGAGTATGTAGCCTTTTGGAACTTTTAAAACAGGTTCTTGGGAGTCCATTAAGTCATAAAAATGCAGGTCACAAGTTTGGTTTACAAGAGTTGCAACATTCACAAGTTAGATGATACCAAAACACCCAAAAAGAGGGTTTTCATGGTGGAAATCGGTTTCCACCCAAAGAATGACTATCATAACATGAGATTTACCTTCAAGAATGTTGGGAACTCCTTAAGAACAAAGTGATGGTGAGAAGTTTCTGCTACAACAAGGAAAAAGCAAGGTTTTTAGGTGAAAAATGAAGAAAACAAGAGAAATGTCCCAAAACCGACAACATGAGCTTACACTTGATGTAACTCACGGTTTGGAAGGTGTTGATGGTCGTGGATGGCTAGTAACTCCTTGGACTTGGCTGTAGAAGCTCGAACCAAGGCTGGAAAAGTCGAACAAGTGCGGGTGAGAGTCCAAAACTCGCGAACTAGGCCACCTCCTTGCGGTTTGCACTTGGCCGATGGTTGCTTGGTGGTGTTCTTCACGATTTCTTGTGCTTGACTTAGAGAGAATTTCTTTGAGAGAATTGTGATGTGTGTGTGTGTTTGGTCTCAGCTGAATTCGAATAAGAGGGAGAGAGGGAGATTTGCATGTAATGTAAGTGGTGAGTGTGGTGGTGGTGTAGAGAGAAGAGGAGTGGAGGGAGAGGGCGGCCGATTTTTGGAGTGTAGTGGGAGGGTATTTGATTTAATTTTTAATTATAAATTGTTATTATGTAGTGTAGTTTTGTAGTATTGGGTATAATGTATTGTTTAGTGGATGGTGAATTGAGGTATCTAATGCATGTCCATGCATGCATGGCCGAAAATTATATAAGTGTGAGTGTGTATGCTCACATTTTAATTGCCTTCTCTTGAAATTAATTTTGTAAGGGGTGACTAGTCAACATTCCCGGAACACTAATTTTTAAAAAGGTAGAAACCTAAATTAGCTAAAAGTCAATAATAAAAATCACATGAAACCATAATTTGAATCAAGTAGTAAGAATTGTTTCCAATTTCATGGTAGGGTTGAATAGTTTCAATTATTAGCACTCATAAGATGGATAATGATGCAAGTAATTTAGGGTTAGGATAACAACCTGGAGGTCGGTTGTCACATTAGCGAGTGCAAGATGGAGCATATGGTGAGGTTTGCATCACAATCTCTCAAGGGATCAGCTCTTGAATGGTGGAAGTCAATTACTCAAAGCCGTGGAAGAAATGTGGCTAATCGAATGGGCTGGACTGAATTCCGAGAGCTAATGACCAACAAATATTGCCCCATCAATCAACTCGAGAAGCTGGAGACAGAATTTCTAAGCTTGGAGATGAAAGGTCCCAACTACATAGAATATATCAATCGTTTCTTAGCCCTGGCCCGACTTGTTCCACATCTGGTGACGCCAGAAGCCAAAGGCGTAGCACGGTTCATCTGGGGACTACACCCAAGAGTTAGGGGAATGGTCCGTTCCTCCCAGCCTGTAACCCTACAAGCTGCTGTCGACCTTACCAGCAGTTTGACTGATGACCTAATTAGGGCTGGATGGACCGATCAAGCAAGGGCTGATGAGAAGAGGAAGTTTGTTGGTGAGAAGAGGAAGTGGTTGGATATGAAAAGAGCGGTTGGAAGTAGTAGTGGGTCAGGAAGAAAGAGTTCTGAATGTGCGAGGCGCGATGATCAGGGAAGTAAAACCGGAGATTGTATTCGGGAACAAGCCCATTTTGCAACAAGTGCAAGTTACATCATCAAGGGGAATGTAACCCGATGCCCTGTTTTAGGTGCAAGAGAACAGGCCATTTAATTAAAGACTGTACTTACGCACCAGGAAAACAATGCTATGAGTGTGGAGATCCAGGGCACATGAGGAACAAGTGTCCTAAGCTGGGTAGAGACAAGGATGCCAAGCACAACAAGCATAAGGGAAGAGCTTTCGTAATGGACCCAGCAGGAGCTCGTAGGGAACTCGACGTGGTCAACGGTACGTTGCTTGTAAACAATCATCCCGCTACTGTACTGTTCGATACTGGAGCGATTGCTAGTTTTATCTCTAGTACCTTTAGGCCATTGATTGACTTAGACGTGTGTACCTTGACTGATACGTTTACCGTAGAATTAGCTGACGGTAATATTTTAGAAGCTAACAAAATCATTAGGGATTGCCCGCTGAATCTAAAAGGGAATACGTTTAGGATTAACTTGATGCCTATTAAGTTAGGAGGATTTGATGTGGTTGTGGGTATGGACTGGCTAGCGAAGCATAGAGTCGAAATCGTATGTGATGAGTGACTACTCAAGATACCGTTGAGCGACGAAGAAGTGTTAGTGGTAGAGGGTGAAAGGAGTAACACCCTATACCCTATGATATCCCACTTAAAAGCTACCAAGAGCTTAATGAAGGGATGTCCAACTTTTATAGTTTATGTGATGAAAACCCAAAAGGAGAAGAAGATCGAAGATATTCCCGTGGTTATTGAATACCCGGAGGTGTTTCCGGAAGACCTACCAGGACTACCCCCGAATCGGCAAGTCGAATTCCAGATAGACTTGTTGCGTGGTGCTGCACCGGTAGCCAAGGCACCGTACCGACTCGCCCCACCTGAGATGAAGGAGCTAATGGTACAAATTCAAGAACTACTGGACAAGGGATTTATACGTCCGAGTGTCTCTCCATGGGGTGCCCCGGTACTATTCGTGAAAAAGAAAGACGGAACCCTGCGAATGTGTATTGATTACAGGGAATTGAATAAGCTGACCATAAAGAACCGTTACCCTCTTCGAGAATAGATGACCTATTTGATCAACTGCAAGGAGCAAGTTATTTCTACAAAATAGACTTGAGGTCAGGATACCACCAATTGAAGATAAGAGAAGAAGACATACCCAAAACAGCCTTCCGAACTAGGTATGGACACTATTAGTACTTGGTCATGCCCTTTGGACTGACTAACGCTCCAGCAGCATTCATGGACCTCATGAACCGCGTTTGCCGCCCTTACCTCGACAAGTTTGTGATCGTTTTTATTGACGACATACTGATCTATTCCCGAAGTAAAGACGAGCACGAGAAGCATCTCAGGCTAATTCTTGAATTGCTCAAGAATGAGCAACTATACGCCAAGTTCTCTAAATCTGAATTTTGGATGCGCCAGATCCAATTCTTAGGTCATGTGGGGAATGAGGATGGGATTCAAGTTGACCCTTCCAAGATTGAGGCCATAAAGAATTGGAAGATTCCTGAAACTCCTACGGAGATAAGGCAATTCTTAGGACTGGCTGGCTACTACCGACGATTTATAAAGGACTTCTCGCGTATAGTGCAACCTTTGACCGCACTAACCAAGAAGAACACAACCTTTGTGTGGGAGCGAGAGCAGAACGAGGCGTTTGAAACGCTTAAGGAGAAGTTATGCAGTGCACCTATCCTTGCTCTTCCTGAAGGAGTAGAAGACTTCGTGGTCTATTGTGACGCTTCGCGTCAAGGGCTAGGATATGTATTGATGCAACGCAACAAGGTGATTGCTTACGCATCTAGACTGCTGAATGATCATGAGAAGAACTACACGACTCATGATCTGGAGTTGGGTGCCGTGGTGTTTGCTCTCAAAATGTGGAGGCACTACCTTTATGGCACAAAGTGCATCATCTACACTGACCATAGAAGTTTGCAACATATCCTTGACCAAAAGATGCTCAACATGCGTCAGAGAAGATGGGTCGAGCTATTAAACGATTACGAGTGTGAAATTCGCTACCATCCCGGTAAGGCCAATGTTGTGGCGGATGCGTTCAGCCGAAAGGAAAGAGAAAAACCTCTTCGTGTACGAGCCTTAAGGATGAGTGTGTATACCAACCTTATTGCAAAACTGAAACAAGCTCAAAGCGAGGCATTAAAGGAAGGAAGATTAAAGGAAGAAGGATTGACTGGAATGGAAAAGCAATTTGAGATAGGGGACGATGGTACATACAGATATGAAGGAAGGACTTGGGTGCCAAAACACGGAGTAATTCGAGAAGTAATCCTCGACGAAGCACACAAGTCCAGGTATTCAATTCACCCTGGAAGTGATAAGATGTACCAGGATAAAAAGGCACTTTTCTGGTGGCCGGGAATCAAGAAATCAATCGCCGTTTATGTGGGGAAATGTTTAACCTGTGCCATGGTAAAAGCTGAGAACCAAAAACCATCAGGAACGTTACATCAACCTGAAATCCCAGAATGGAAATGGGATAATGTCACGATGAATTTTGTTACCAAGTTGCCCAGAACATTTAAAGGCCACGATGCTATTTGGGTGATAGTAGATAGACTAACGAAATCAGCTCACTTCTTGCCAATTAGAGAAGACTACGACATGACGAAATTGGCCCAACTATATGTCGACGAGGTGGTAACGAGGCATGGAGTGCCTTTGTCGATCATCTCCGACCGTGATAGCCGTTTCACCTCTCGTTTCTGGAAATCGTTCCAGCAAGCTTTAGGAACCCGTTTAGATCTAAGCACGGCTTACCACCCTCAGACCGACGGACAGAGCGAAAGAACTATTCAAACGATGGAAGATATGTTAAGAGCTTGCGTGATGGACTTTGGCGGAAACTGGGATAACCATCTTCCTTTAGTGGAATTCGCCTATACAATAGTTACCACGCGAGTATCAAAGCCGCTCCGTATGAGGCCCTATATGGCAGGAAATGCCGATCACCCTTGAGTTGGAATAAGATTGGTGATAGCCAAGTGATGGGACCCGACATAGTGTTGGAGACCACCAACAAGATCTATAAGATAAAGGAGCGACTGAAAGCAGCCAGAGATCGGCAGAAGAAGTACGCTGACAGGAGACGGAAACCTCTAGAGTTCCAAGTGGGCGACAGGGTAATGCTAAAGGTAGCACCATGGAAGGGAACTGTGAGGTTCGGAAAAAGAGGAATGTTAAGCCCAAGATACATTGGACCATTCGAAATACTGGCAAGAATTGGCCCAGTGGCGTACAAGTTGAAACTACCCCCGGGGTTGAGCCACATACACGACACCTTTCATGTGTCGAACTTGAAGAAGAGCATGGTAGACAAAACCCTAGAACTAACGTTAAAAGAAGCAAGAATAAACGACAAACTGAATTTTGTGGAAGAACCCGTGGAGATCACGGATCGCTTGGTCAAGCAGCTCCGGCGGAGCCGCATACCCAAGGTTAAGGTTAGATGAAACTCCAAGCGAGGACCTGAATTTACTTGGGAGCGCGAAGATGAAATGAGGAAGAATTATCCACACCTCTTCAAACCCACCCGTTCAGTCTCTAATCAGAGCTAAAATTTCGGGACGAAATTTCCTAAACGGTGGGAGAATGTGACAACCGACCTCCAGGTTGTTATCCTAACCCTAAATTACTTGCATCATTATCCATCTTATGAGTGCTAATAATTGAAACTATTCAACCCTACCATGAAATTGGAAACAATTCTTACTACTTGATTCAAATTATGGTTTCATATGATTTTTCTTTATTTACTTTTAACTAATTTAGGTTTCTACCTTTAAAAATTTGTGTTCCGGGAATGTCAACTAGTCACCCTTACAAAATTAATTTCAAGAGAAGGCAATTAAAATGTGAGCATACACACTCACACCCTCAAATTTTCGGCCCATGCATGCATGGACATGCACTAGATACCTCAAATACACCATCCACTAAACAATACATTATACCCAATACTACAAAACTACACTACATAATAACAATTTATAATTAAAAATTAAATCAAATACCCTCCCACTACACTCCAAACTCAGCCGCCCTCTCCCTTCACTCTTCTCCTCTCTACACCACCACCACACTCACCACTCACACTCCATGCAAGCCTTCCACCCTCTCCCTCTCTCCCTCTTATTCAAATTCAGCTGAAACACACACACACTCACACCACAACTCACTCAAAGAAATCCTCTCTAGTCAAACACAAGAATTCGTGTAGAACAACACCAAGCAACAATCGGCCAAGTGCAAACCGCAAGGAAGTGGCCTCATTTGCGAGTCTTGGACACACACCCGCACTTGTTCGACTTTCTCAGCCTTGGTTCGAGATTCTACAGCCAAGTCCAAGGAGTTTCTAGCCATCCACGACCATCAACACCTTCCAAACCATGAGTTACATCAAGTGTAAGCTCCATGTTGTCGGTTTTGGACATCTCTCTTGTTTTCTTCATTTTTCACCTAAAAACCTTGCTTTTTCCTTGTTGTAGCAGAAACTTCTCACCATCACTTTGTTCTTGAGGAGTTCCCAACGTTCTTGAAGGTAAATGTCATGTTATGATAGTCATTATTTGGGTGGAAACCGATTTCCACCATGAAAACCCTCTTTTTGGGTGTTTTGGTATCATCTAACTTATGAATGTTGCAACTCTTGTAAACCAAACTTTTGACCTGCATGTTAATGGCTTAAAAGGCTACATACTCGAACCCACGGTTATTACATGGATTACACCTTGAAACCCTTCTTTCTACATGTAACAACACCCTTTAAGCATTTGTTTGAAAAACCCTCTCAACCAAGACTCATAACCTACTCATGAACGACTTTATGACACCTTGATAATCTGTTTATAAAGTAAATGAAGTGTTGGTAATGTTTAAACTCAAGTTAAGATGATTTACACAAGTGTTATGGTCGGTTATGACATTTTCTACATATTTGAAGTCTATGAATGTGTAGAACAACTAGGCAACTCTTTGGGACTGAAATTTCAGTAGTTTTTGATGAATATTAAGAGTGTTAGTAATGTTTAATCTCTGGAATAAAGGACATGTTGGGATTTGCCCCCTTTTAGTCACTTTCGGGACCCGAAAAAATGGTAAAACGACCTTAAAAATAGTAAGAATATGAATTTAACACTCTTGAAAAGTATTCCAGGCTTAAAAATGATAAATAAAGTGTTCTGGAGTCAATAGATAATTTAAATGGTCAAAGGAACAAATAAATGACGTTTTAACTAAAAACGGGTACAAACCGAGCATCGTTTTTGAGAAAAATCCATAAAAATGGAGTTCAAAGCTAAGGTTTATAAAAATCATATGATTCCAGTAAGTTAAGTAATAAAAGACTTAAAGGATTTGAAAAATTGGTCAAACAAGCTTTAAATGGTCAAACACGGTCAAAACCGCGTTTTAACGGGTCAAACGTAAAAACGAGATTTTCAACTATAAAATGCCAAATTTCACAATTTAAGAACTTAAAATTTATAAAGATACCTTTTAGAAAATACCTACTGGTCCAAGAATTCAAATATATGAAAACCCCAATTTACGGTTAAAACTCTCCGGCTTTTACCGTAACCGGGAGCGTTAAACGCGCAGTTTTTAAATCGGACCCGTAAACTAAAATTTTGAAACACTTACTCTATAATAAGTATAATAATACTCTAAGAATCTGATTTTTGGTCTTAAATGTCATAAAGGGCAAGAAACCAAACTTGAGGGTAGAAACTGTCAATTTTGAAACTTGAGGGACCAAACTGTAAAATTTTTCCAAACCTTATAACCGACTTCCAGGAAGCTAATAATCATTTGAATAACAAAATTCCTCAATATACTTAACCTAATGAAGCAAAAATCCCAATTTTCATGTAGACGCCTTGACGTGCCATAAAAGGAAACTTTTTATAACAAACCTTCACGAAACCAAAGCTTTACTCAATAGCTAAACTCTTGACACCATTGTTGCACCTTAAATGAGTTTAGGGCAGTAGCTTATTACTTAATATGCACATGTTAGGGTGCTAGACTTGAGACACTCCCGGCACACCAAGAGACATTTGACTTGAAACCTAAGGTGAGTTCTAGTGATTCCCCTTTTTACTACTGTTTTGGGGTGAAACATGCTCTGTTATTTTTGAACTATAATTGTGCTTTACTTGATGATTGTATGTGGGATTTATGGTTACCTGCTGATACTTATATCATGATCATTAATTCTTTCGTGAACCGCTTGTTTTATATGGATAGATCTATTTGGGGAATCCCCCACACACAGTGGCTTCCATTCCAGGAAGGTACCCCACTGAGATCCTAAGGGGTCGTTTGTGGCATGTAACAGGTTTTGTTAAGAAACTATGGTGAACCATCCGGGCAGGTAGGGTTCACTGGTTTGGGGCTCAGTTCTTCCTTCGGGAATATCCGGTTAAACACAAATTTAGAAGAGGCCAACCGGGACTGAGTGCAGGGTTGATTATGATTTTTCCCACGATGTTTAAACAATGATTATTTTCTTTTAATCAAAGAAGGATTTGTTAAGTCCTTTTGTTTTTAAACTTTAAGCACTTGAATTCACCAACTTTTTAGTTGACACAAATTTCTTTTGAGCATGTTTCAAGTAAAGAATGAAGAGTTCCTAGCTGTTGTGAAGACCTAGACTTATCCCGTGACCATGGCATTGGCATATTTTCCTTAATGAATCATTTGAACAATTTTATATTTGTGTTGGACAAGTACAATTTATTTTTATGGATGATTGTAAAACTCATTTGGGGGCTTGATTTGTTTCTAGCCCCGGTATCTTTTTAAAAACATTAATGCCATGTGATATTCTCTCCTTTGAGCTCTTGTAATGGTTTGTTTCCGCTGCCATATGTTGTTGCTAGTCTGTGACATCCCACCCTACCTGGGCCCGGGGTGTGACAAGGGACATTGTAAAGAAGTTCATGTCCTCTTATCCTAGACAATGGACACATTATTGTGTTGTTATCAAGAGGACTGAGAACCTTAAGACTCTTACTCTTACAGAGTTGTATGGTATTCTCAGTGGATACCAGATGGAGATAAACATGCAAAACTCATCTGGTAACTCCAGCAATCAACTGAGTTCAGCCCTCCATACGATTGAAAGGGAAAGCACTGAGCCACAACATCATCTTATATGCTACCCTGACAACTCACAAAGGGTCCTTTCATCACCTTCCCAGAGACTCCAGGAGAAAGCTACACACAAGAAAGTCCTTTCCAAGAGACAAGTTCTTCTCATGCGTTTGTCTCTGCTAATGAAACCACATGAAACTTTCTCTTCACCCTTGACGACCTGGACTGTATCCATCCAGATGATCTGGAATACATGGAGATAGTTCAGCAGATGGCTCTTCCCACTCACAGAGCCAAGAAGTTCTACAAGAGGATAGGGAGGAAGTTTCCAAGCAATGCAGCCAGTGAAAAGTTTAGGATGGATAAAAGAAAAGTAAAGTGTTACAACTGTAACTAGATGGGACACTTTGCAAGGGTGTTGGAGCATTAAAGATTAGCATTAGTTTTTATTCATTTTTGTCATAGTATAGGGACTTATTGTGTAAATATATGTTCCTTTGTTTCTTGTATTAGTATAAATAGGATTATTTGTATTTTGCAGGGTAGACTTTTGCAATAGAACTCTCCTATTTTGTACTTGTAATCCTTTGCTAATATCAATGAAATTACTATGAATTTTTCTGATAATTTGCTTAGTTGATTACTTTGTGCATATTATTGTCAATTGTAGTTCATCATTAACACAGATCGATCCATTTGAACCTATCAAATGGTATTAGAGCTTTTGGTTTGGTGATTCGAGCCTATGAATCACTTGAATCTGTGTTTTTTATAACAATTGATCAATAGATTGTTGAATTCAGTTGTGTTTCATCGCTAGAAACATGATTTGAATCACAACTGGGTGAGTTAACATCATCATATCTAAATTTTTGTCAGATGTGAGTTCGAATTGTTCTTCAAAACATTCTGCAAAATTGTGATTATTTGTTGGTAATTAAAGGAAATTGATGTTAAAGGATTGATTATCGGTGCATTTGACACTTGATTGAAGAGTTTTAGATCAATTAATCATGTTTTGAAAAGTTTATTAAGATCAGGTTGTTACGAAGAAGATGAATTAAGCGTTTGGAGTGTTGAAATCATCTGAAAAATCACCTATGTGTTTAGCCGCATGAACATTGTTCAGACGCTTTAGCACTATTTAGGCGTTTTCAGAGTGGACGTTTTGACGCTGTTTGTGAGCGTTTTAGCACTATTTGGACATTTTTCAGAAACTAAGTATCAGGCGCTTTGAAACTATTCAGGCGTTTCATAACTGTTTAGGCGCTTCATCACTGTTTAGGCGCTTTGGAACTATTTTGACGTTTTGATACTGTTTAGGCATTTTTACTCTTGGGCATTTCAAAAATTCACTAAGGCAATCCCTTAGGCGTTTCTAAGTCAATTTGTGCGCTTCTCAACTTTTCATGCGCATCAGATTCAGACTTTTCTCTTAACACTTGGAGAATTTTTCAAAAACTAAAAATACAAAAATATTGTAATTTCATTTCTTCATTTATCTTTAAAACAACAAAAATAGTATATTTTCTTAAATTCAAAACTTAAACATGGTAAAGTCTGAAGATTCAGAGAATAGAGTACCAAAGTTGAAGAACAGAGCTAACTTCAAAAATTGGTCACCCAGGCTGAAACATCACTTAAACTCAATTGATATTGATTTATGGAAATCAATTGAGAAGGACTTCACATTCCTGTTACTTCTGATGGTCTTGATGGTTTTTTATACACAAAAGATACTCTAGAGCCTTACCCAGAAGATGGATTACATGGGGATGATGTAAAGAAGGTGAAGAATGATGTTAAAGCCTATTCTCTCATGTGTAAAGGGTTACCTTTGGAAGTACTATCAAGGCTTGAGAATTACCAAACTGGATACACCTTATATAAAGCTTTGAAAGTTATCTGTGAAGGAGGAAAAGAGATTCAAGATCTCAAAAGACATGAGTTAAAAAGGCAACTTGAATTGTTTGAGCATATCTCTGGAGAAACTGTAAAACTAGATGATGAACAGATATGTGCAACTTATCACATAAATGTCAACTTTAGGGATTAAGAATGATCTTAAAGACCTAAATGATAGACTTTTAAATGCACTTCCATCATCTTGGAAACAAACAGTAACTTTGTTAAAACATACTGGAAAGTTTCCCATGGATCTTGATCTGTTAATTACAAAGATTGAGTCAGTGGAAATTGATGAAAGCTCAAGGAATAATGATAGAGCTGCATCTACTTCTCAATATAAGTATGTTGCTTCTCCAGCAAATACTATAGAGAATGCTTTTCTTGCTAAGGATGAAGCTACTCTAGAAGATGAGGGTGATCTGTTTGTGGGAGCAGGACTCTTTACTAGCACACATGTCTACTCATTTCAGCCACAACCACAGTCTCCTCCAAAATCTCAAATGCCTAAAACTCAAAATGAGACTCCATCTTCTAACTCTACTAACCTTAACAAATTTAAAGATGTTATAAACATCCTTTTACAGGATGAAGAGTCCAAATCTGCATTTACAGCCTTTATGGCAAGTTTTCAAGCATACCAAGGAAGTCATTTAACACTGAGGATCCAGATGACGTTGAAGAAATGGATCTCAACTGGCAAATGGTGATGATAGCTTATAGAACTCAAAAGCATTCATATGTGAATAGAAACTATAAGCCAAGTGCAAATAAAACAGTTAGCTTTTATAAGTCGAAGTCAAGGTGTTTTAACTGTAACACCTATGGCCACTTTTCTAGAGAGTGCAAAGCTCCAAGAACTCAAGGAGAAAATGGTCAAAGTAGCTCTAACAGTCAGAGGTATCATCAACAGACTCAGAAGACATTTCAGAAACCTTATCAGAGTCTACCAATGCAAGAACTGATGGAAGAATCAAAGACCACTGAAGAACCAAAGAAAGCATTAGTAGTCAGCATCAAGGATGGTTATGACTAGAATGCTTATGCAGAATAGTTTACTGAAGATCTTACTTCTTGTATAGCACTTGTTGCTGAGATCAAAACTGAAGATTGGTCTGAAGATAATGATCCAAAAACAGAAGGAGACTCACACAATGAGGAAGACTATGACTGGAGTGACAAATCAGATACAAAGGAAGATTCTGAAGAAGTTGCTCTTATGGCACAGTATGAACAACCCAATGTTGTAAACTCTTCATCTAACACTGACACTGAATCTTCAAACTCTTATCCAAAAATTCCAGTGGAAGGAAGGGAGAAAATGTGCATTAAAGCATGTTTTGAACCTACTCATTCAAAACATGTGATAAATTGAAACAAGAAGAATTAATGCACAGTAAGCTGAAAGCACATCACAAAATTTCTGATGATAAAATCATATCTTGAAGATCAAGTATAGGTTGGACTCACCTTAGTTTAGTTTAAATTATGTTTATATTACTTTGTAATAGGTTTAATGTTAGTCACTTATGAATGTAATACATTTTGTTTAGTTTTGAAGTCCAATGAAACTATGAGCGAAATTACAGTTTCGCTCATAGTCAGCTGTTATAGTTCACCCGGCGAAACTGTTGTTTCTACCAGGCGAAACTATAGTTTCGGCAGAATAGTTTCGCTGCCAGCGAAACTGTCTGCGAAACTAAGACTGCTATATATAGATTTGATCATTTTCATTGCTGGGTAATCTTGCAAAACCCTAATCATTTATCATTGTTGCAAGTAACCTTTGTAAGCAGTCATTTCATAGATATATCATTGTGCTTTGTTATTATTGAGTATATTGATCATCATTATTGCAAGACCGTTTAAGGGCTTGAACACAATTACAACACAACAACACAATGAGGAGAGCAACTAAACTTTAATCAAACAGTGAACTGGATTAACAAAGGTGATACAAAGAACACAAGTAAAACAAAGAGACAGAACAAGAGAGTATGGGTTTCAAGAGGCAGTATATTGCTTTCTCAATTCTTTTACAAGTGTTACAAAGCATAAAGAAAGATACAAGAACTTGAAATACTTATACTACAACCTACAGCCGGCTATACTTTGAAAGCCAGCTGGATACAATTGACTAGACACTAACAAAATCAATTGTAGGATCAAAAGGCATATCTGCCTTTTGACCTTGTGACTATGACATGCCATAGCTCACATCCTTATACATTACAAAAAGGATAAAGTACATAAAGTAGAAAGTTACAGACTCAAGACCTCAATGTACAGTTACCAAAAGCATGGACCTTTTCACCAACTCATGTAAGTTGGTGACTTTACAGAGATGCAGCGGAAAAGGTGCTTTATGGAACAGTACATCAGATAAAGCATGTGTACTAAAAGTCTTCGGAAGAAATCTGTCTTCATAGGTTGAAGCTTCGGAAGACTTTGTCTCTGAGGCTTCGGAAGACTTCATGTTTGGCTTCGGAAGATATTGGTCTTGGCTTCGGAAGATTTTACACTTAGAGTATTTTCTAATGCATTGTGTAAAACTTCCGAAGCATTCTTCACTTCAGTACTTAGTGCATGTTGCAGAGACACTTTGGATGTTTTGGGTTGCATCAGACTTAAGGAATCCTTACAAACTCCCCCTAGGCTGATGCTACCAAAACACTTAAAAGATCTTCAGATGTTGGTAGTCTTCAGTACAATCATGACCATTCCTTTCTTCATTAGATGGTCAGGATCATCAAGACTCTCATAGTATCTTCTCATCTCAAAGAGATCATGCAGAGGTAAGTTGATTATGTCTTGCCATGAGTAGACATTCTCAATACCTTGATCTCTGATAACATGCCATCTTTCTGGATTGGTAGAGTAAGTCCAGGACAAGATGGGTGTCTCAGTTGTTAGAGGAGCCACATGCATAGGAGTTGATTGGGCTGCCTCATCATGCACTTCCTCAGGTTGATCTGATTCAGCCTGAGGTGTATAGGTAGATGACTTAGGCTTCTTCTTCTTAGTCTTTGGTTTAGAAGCCATTCTCTTCTTCCTCTTAGATGACTTTAACTGAGAAGACTGGTCTGCAGCACCATGTTGATCATCATTGTCTTTCTCAGTTGGGTGTTCCTCCCTCACAGGTTCAGAAGGAGAGGGAGTTTGACCCTGCCTTGGATCAGAAGATGAAGCTTGCTGAGGCTCAGCTGGAGGTTCTGGTTGAGGTGTCTCAGGTTGTTCAAACTTGACCTCCACTTTAGGTGGGACTTGACTTGGAAGAGAGTGCAAGTCAATCAGTTCAGCACTCTTAATCTTCTGCTTGATCACCCTTATATGCTCATCCATTGTAGATAGAGACATGGGGCCAAGTTTCCTTCCGGAGAATCCATATAGCTTCAAGAAGCTCATCATTCTTTGTCTGTCAGCAGACTTCTTTACACTCTTTTGAATGATGGCTCTTGACTTTGCAGCTTCTTCCCTTAGCTTCCTTTTGGTTGTCTTTCTTTCTTTGACTATCTCAAGCTCAAGTTGCTTTAGGTACTCAAACTCAATGAAGTCATAGGACAGGGGAAGAAGTGCATCTGCCTGATAAAAGCCTGTGGCACTCAGGTAGTTGATCATCTTGATCCTATCTTCTTCTTTATCTACCTGAGGTTCTTGTGGAGCCACATCTTCCTGTGCAGGACTTTCTTGAACTGGAGAGAGTGTGGGAGCATGCTTGTAGAGTCTTTTCTGTCTCTTCTCCTCTTTGAATTGGAGAAGTACCCTTGCATCCTCTTTCTCCTTCATCTCTCTTGACACTTCCATGTCAGCCAGTTCATTTAACTCTTCTAAGGGGAGGGAGATGATTTCATCAATATCATAGTTCCTGGTCTGTAAATAGGTAATCCTGACTGCCCTTAACTCATCATCTTGAGTATTTGGTCTAGGGGCAGCCCTGATTGCAGCTTGCATAAAGCTAGATGACCTAGAAGAACTTTTTCCCCTTAGCATCCTTTTCCTCTCTCTCTCTTCCTCCTCAATTTCCTCAGGAGTCATTATCCTTTTCCCTTTGTCACCAACAGACCTTTGTGACTCAGGGTGGATAGAGGCTTGGCCTTCATTGCTTGGTGTAGCTTCCATGCTCTGGCCAGAGAGAAGCTGAGAAACACCTTCACCAGCAGGTGTCTCAGAAGGAGTTTGGACCTATGCAGCAGTTGTTGATGATGAGACAGGGGTCTCAGGTTCTGCCACTGGGCCTTCAGTCAAGGTTTCCCCTACGAAACTAATCCTAGGGTCCACCTCAACATCCAGTTGACCGATGACATTGCCTGATTGCCTAAGTCTCCTTCTTAGAGAGAACTCTGCAAGGATCCTATCTTGGATTCTTTGAGCCAGCCTGTCAGCTTGTCTTGAATTGCTTGGATTTACAAGTGGCATGTTGACTAAATCCAATCTTTCATAGAAGTTCAGGCTTTGGAAATTAAACACTTCTTGTTGACCTTGAACTCTGTGAAGGATAAGGGCTCTTCTGTCAGCATCATACCTTCACCTTATGATGTAGTTGCCAGTTCCTTGTGGTGGAGATGAGACAGCCCTTGGTATACCTTCCTCAAAAAGACTCCTGATGATTGAGTCTATAGAGTCCACATTAATGTGAACTTGAGGAAGTTGCTGAGAATGCACAACAGCAAGTGAGGATGGTGAGTCCTCTATGTCCATTCTCTGTGAAGAACTCCCAGGTTCTGTGGTTGTAATAACTTTCTCCCCCTTTTTGGTAGCATCACCCACTTGCATAGGTGAGCTGGAGGATAAGTCAATCACTTCCACAGGTTCTTGTGTTCCTGGTTGAGCTCTCCTTAAAGGTCTCCAAGCTAGTTTTTCCTTTAGATATGAAATCTGAAGTTGCTAATCATTGACCCTGTTATGCAATGTAGTCACCTGAGATTCCAAGTGACTAACCTTAGAGACTAAATAGGAGCATGTTTTTGACAATTTCTGCACCTTTAGTCTCAAATTCCCCTCATCTTCATCAGAAGAATCATTGGGGGATGAGATGATTGGACCAAAGTCCTCTCTCTCACCACCAGCTTGAGGTTCTTGGCTGCTGGTTTTCCTCTGCTCACTGGCAACCTCAGTTGAGATGCCAGTGGGCTGAGTTGCCATGGTTGAGGTCTTAATGATGTAATCACTTTCAAAAGTGAGAGCCTCTTCCATATGGACATCCTGAACAGGTTCAGAAGTGTCCACCTCAGTAATAGGTGACTGATGTGGGATAGACTGAGGAGAGTCAGAGGTACTCATCTCTCTTTGAGTAGGGGAGGAGAAGAGAGACTCATGGTACTCACTGAATCCTAAGTCTTCATCAGTATAGAAGGATAGGTTGGGAATTGGTTGGTTGAGATCTAAAGGCTGGGGATGGTAACTGTCCCCTGAAGGTTGTTCACTTGAGTGTTGAGACTCAGAGTGAAGGCTTAAGGCTGTTGGGCTTCTGAGCTCATCAGGTGAGCATGAGGAACCTCAGCCCTGATAGGTGAAGAAATGGGAGTGGTTTGCTCCTCAGGGGAAGTGGGAGCTCTAGTGTCCACTTCCTCCTGTAAGGTTGAGTATATGGGGGCCTGCACAGACTCAATAGCCTGAGCAGGGGTTCGTTTGGATTTTCTTTGGTAGGTGAGGGTGATTTCTGGTCTTTTTAGAGGTAAGGATAAAAGAGGTGTGGGTTCAACACTAGCTTGTGTTGCTAGGTTGTCACCTTGAGCAATGAGCTCTAACATTTTGGGGACTAGGGCTGTTTCTACCCCTGAGAAGCCTACAGTTGGCTTCTTCATTATTTTAAAGATGTCGGGCTTCATCTGTCCCAATTTAAGAATATTACTTGTTTCCCTCAACTGTGAGCCCAGTTCACAGTTGAGAATGTGTTGAACATATCTAGGAAACATGTAATACTCTAAGGAGTCTAAGTTTGCAAGTAAATTAGTATAAACAAATTGTGAATACCTGAACTTGACCCCCTGAACCATTCCATGAACTATAAAGGAGAGATCCTCAGGAATCTGGTCCCATCCACCATGCTTGTTTGATAAGCTGTGGATAACCACATGGAGCAGGTATTTCCACTGGGATGAGACCTTCCCTTTCCTGAAGGTCTTTACAGAGAAATCTCCCTCATAGCCCATCTGCTCAAAGGAATGATTAACAGCTTCCTTTGGGAAGGACAACTCACCTTCTTCATCATCCAGCTGCAAATGTTGGTTAATGATGGCCGGAGTGATGAAGATTGTCCTCCCTTGCACTGTGGCAGACAGTGCCTTCTCCCCATCCATAATGACCTCTTGGCAGGTCTTCCAGAATTCAAGCAAGTGATCCTCATAAAGAGTAGGATCAATGGTCAGGGAGGTGAAATAGTTGGATAGAGTCAAGAATTGGCAAATCTCTGAGAAACTTGCATCTTTCTCAGAGCTTAACAGAGCAACTTGATTATGTTGCCTGTGAAGTTGCATGGAGAAATCTGGGTTGTTTCTGCGGTTAGGTTGGCCATTTCAGAAGCTTAAGGTGAAGAAAGGTAGAAAGCAAAGGCGGTTTAGAGAATTAGGTTAGAGGAATAGTGGAATTGAGGAAGATAGTGGGAAAGAGGGGGAACCGTTGGGTATTTATGTGAAAAGGGATTTGAACCAAAGTTAATGAAAGAGGATAAACTTTGAAATCCGGAAGTCGGTCCCACCTCTGAAAAGGTAGTTTACTTTTGCTCAAAAAGTAGTTTTCTTGGAATTCGAAAAGCTTCCGAAGGTAATTTGTCTTCGGAAGTTTAATTGAAAAAGCTTCCGAAGCTAAAATGGCTTCGGAAGATTTTCCTGAGAGTCTTGCAAATTTATGCTTCGGAAGAGAAGTAAACCCTTGGATTCTTTGTATAAGAATAAACAAAGCTTCCAGAAGTTAATTTTGCTTCGGAAGGAAAAAGTCCTTAAAAATAAATAAGTGTCTGAGATAAGAATTTTAAGCTTCGGAAGATGAGTTAGACTTCTTCGAAGGTAAAATCTCTTAGACAGTTATTCATTTTGAAGACATGTTTTTCTTCCGAAGATAAAATTTTATCTTCCGAAGTATCAGAAAATTTTCAAGAATCTAAGGAAAGTCTTCAAAAAGAATTTTACATCCAAAGAAAACATGAGCTTATGAAAGTGATGAACTAGACAACTTAGGACACACATATTTTAAGAAGAAATAATTAGAATTAGTTTTAAGAAAAAGTCTACTCAAAGTTAATCATCCCAATAGCTGATATCAGATACTTAAATCTCTGTTCATCAAAAGCTTTTGTGAACAGATCAGCATATTGTTCATCTGTATGAACTTTGACTAGTTTAATTAACCCTTTTCATAGTTATCTCTTATTAAATGATACCTGATGTTGATGTGTTTGGTCCTTGAGTGCTGCACAGGGTTCTCAGTGATAGAGATAGCACTATTGTTGTCTATGTGGATAGGAGTCTCTTTGAAGTTAAATCCATAGTCCAGCATCTGATTTTGAATCCAAAGCACTTGAGCACAGCAGCTTGCAGCAGCAATGTATTCAGCCTCAGCAGTTGATGCAGACACACAGGATTGTTTCTTGCATTGCCATGAGACAACCCTTCCACCAAGGAATTGACATCCCCCAGATGTAGACTTTGCAGTCATGTTGCAACCACCATAATCACTATCTGTATAGGCATACAGATTGAAATTAGGATTCTTTGGATACCATAGACCAAGTGTTGAAGCACCTTTGAGGTATCTTAAAATCCTTTTCACAGTGATTAAGTGAGACATCTTAGGGTTGGCTTGATATCTTGCACAAATACATGTAGCAAACATGATATCAGGCCTGCTAGCTGTAAGATACATAAGAGACCCAATCATAGCCCTGTATAAATGTTCATCTACACACTCCCCCTCAAGATCAGGACCAAGGGAGTGGTTTCTGGCTATGGGTGTCTTAGCAATCTTACAATCAGTCATGTTGAACCTCTTGAGTATGTCTTGAACATACTTTGACTGACTTATGAAGATGCCATCTTCAACCTGCTTCACTTGAATTCCCAGAAAGAAATTGAGTTCTCCCATTGAACTCATTTCAAATCTGTCTTTCATCAGCTTCTCAAAGTCTTTGCAGAGCTTTGGATTAGTTGAACCAAAGATGATGTCATCTACATATACTTGAACCAGCAATAAGTCATTTCCCTGTCCTTTGATGAAGAGAGTTCCATCTATAGTACCTCTCCTGTATCCATGTTTACAAAGATACTCAGATAGTGTCTCATACCACTTCCTGGGTGCCTGATGCAGCCCATAAAGAGCTTTGTCAAGCTTGCAGACATAATCAGGATGATCAGGGTCTACAAAACCAGGTGGTTGTTTGACATAAACCTCTTCATCAATCACTCCATATAAGAAAGCACACTTTACATCAAGTTGAAAGACCTTGAAGTTCTTGGATGCAGCAAATGCCAGGAATATCCTAACAGCTTCTAGTCTTGCTACAGGAGCAAAGACATCAGTGTAGTCAATCCCTTCTTCTTGTGTGTATCCTTGAACAACTAGTCTTGCCTTGTTCTTGATGATGATTCCTCTATCATCCTTCTTATTCCTAAAAACCCATTTGGTTCCAATGGTAGTCTTCCCATGAGGAAGAGGACAAAGGTTCCAAACTTTCTGCCTTTTGAATTGAAGCAGCTCTTGTTGCATAGCTTCAACCCAACTTCCATCCTTTAGAGCTTCATCAACTTTCTTTGGCTCTATCTGAGATAAGAAACAAGAGTGAAGACAAACATTTGCTTCATGGGTTTGTCCTCTTGTTCTTACCCCTGTGACAACATCTCCAATGATGTTTGTGGTGGGGTGAGACTTGTGGATCCTTAGCTGAGGGATCACAGCAAGTTGCTGAGAAAGATCCAAATTTGAGAAATTTAGATCTGGCCTGGAAGATTCACCCTCCACATTATCACACTTATCAAGATTAACTTGATCCAATGAGTGTGTGACATCATTGATGTTGTCATCTATGGTGTGGTTATTAGCATCAAGGAATTCCTGATCACTATCACCATTACGATTGTTGTCTTCTACAATTGAGGTGTCTTTATCTGGTTGAGAAGCCTCTGAGCTGGAATTTGAAGGCATACCAGATGTATCAGCTGAATTTGTCATTGTTGTGCTGATAGAAACCTCATTTGCTGAAGTAGTTCCAACTGGAGCTGAAGATGTATGAGTTGAGGGTCTTCCTAGCTCAAATCTTGGATCAGGATCACCTGTATTTAAATTTTCTGCAGATCCTGAAACATGCTCACAAGATTTGTTAAAACAGTTGGTAAGATCAAACAGCCAATCCGGACCAGAACCAGCCACACAGGGTGTGTGTTCATTGAAAGTCACATTGGCTGACTCCTCAACAATTCTAGTTCTGAGATTGTATACTCTATAAGCTTTAGCTTGGGAAGAGTATCCAATGAAGTGTCCATCATCTGATTTCTCAGCAAACTTGGCAATTTGATCTTTGGTATTCAAGATGGTGCAGGGACATCCAAATGACCTGAGAAAACCAATGAAAGGTTTCCTCTTGTGCCAAAGTTCATAAGGAGTCTTACCATGTGTCTTAACTACTAAAACTCTGTTTTGCACATAGCAAGCAGTATTAACTGCCTCTGCCCAGAAGGTGATGGGCAGTTTAGAGTCAGACAACATAGTTCTTGCAGCTTCAATAAGTGTCTTGTTTCTCCTTTCAGCAACTCCGTTTTGCTGAGGAGTCCTGGGAGCACTATATTGTCTTGTAATACCCTTTTCATCACAAAATGTATCAAGGATTTGGTTCTTGAATTCAGTTCCTTAATCACATCTTATGGTTTTGACCTTGTGATCACATTGATTCTCAACTTTTAAGATGAAATTCTTCAGAATCTCAGGGGTTTCATCCTTAGTTCTAAGGAAGAAGACCCAAGTGAATCTTGTAAAATCATCTGTGATCACCAAACAGTAAGAGGTCCTTCCTAGACTCATTACACTGGTGGGGCCAAAGAGATCCATATGTAACAAGTGTAGGGGAGTAGTGATGGAGTTCTTTTCCTTAGGCTTGTGAGATACCTTGTGTTGCTTCCCTTTCAGGCATGCAACACAATGATCATCACTTGTAAACTCTTTCTTTGGCATTCCAGTTACCAGATCATGTTTAATTAATTTATTCATGTTCTTAAAGTTTACATGGCACATTCTTTTATGCCATAGGAAAGACTCATCACTATTTGCTTTAGATAGAAAGCATGAAACTTCTCCAGAGGGAGATGTTTCTTGCAAATCCATCTTGTACATGTTCCCTTTCCTGGGGGCTCTGAGCAGGATATGCTCATGAGGAATGACCACTCCAGGCTTGAGAACAATGCACTCATGCTCAGTAAAGAGCATGTTATGACTCTGATCACAAAATTGGGATACACTCAGAAGATTGTACCCAAGCTCCTTAACAAAGTTTACTTTCTCAATGCTGAGCTTACCATTTGTGACCTTGCCCCTTCCAGAAATGTAACCACCTTCATCTCCTCCAAAAGCAACTGGTCCTCCATCAATTTCTCAAAATTATGGAGTAGAGACCTATTGCCTGTCATGTGCCTGGAACAGCCACTGTCAATTATCCAGACATTCCTGTTTGTCTTGAGCTGTTCCTGCACAAAGAAAATGATTAGTTACATTTGGAAACCCAAGCCTTACTTGTCTTGGGCTCACTAAGTGTAATAGAAGGTAATGCAACAGTAATAGATCCTATGGTTGTACTATGGGGATCTTCAGCTGTTGTTGATGGAGAAACTTCAGTCATTTGGTCTTTCTTAGACTTCCACACCACCTTTGGAGTCTTGGACTTGACCTTCAAAACCTTAGAAGCTTTTGGGACTTCACAAGTTTTGATGACTGAACCTTCGGAAGATTCTACAGTCACTGCAGCAGACTTCAGTGCTTCGGAAGAACTCCTTTCTTCCGAGACCAATTTTACTTCCGAAGGTAATTTTCCATTTACCTTCTTCTTTGATTTGGAGCTTCCGAAGGAAACAGACTTTCCTTCCGAAGCTTGAGACTTCTTGAGACTCTTTGAAGTCTTTGTATTAGTCATGTGGACAGTACTTTTAGGATTGTATGGGCAATCCTTAGCAATGTGAGAAGTACTTTCACACATGACACATAACATTTTCTTCTTCAAAGGAGTCTTCTTTTGAGAGCAAGACTGGCTTTGGTCACATCCCTTCTCCACCTTCATCTTGGTAGATGTGAGACAGTTCTTTTGGGCTGTGAACTGTTCTTGGAGTTTGATGGTCCAGGCTGTGCAGCAGTGGTACACAGCAGCTCAGTCTTCTTCTTTGCACTGAGATGATTTGAACAAGAACCAGGACTCTTAGCTGAGGAGTCTTGGTTGATGTCTTCAGTCCTTACTACTTTGAAACCTGCAGAGATAAAAACTTGTTCTGCTTAGCATCAAAAGTAGCCTTGATTTCTTGAGCCTTCTTTGCTTTCCTCTTGCTCTTCCTGGTCAAGTTCTTTCTCTTGGACTTGGTCATCACAGTAGATTTCTTCTCCTCAGAAGGATAGTGGCCCTTGGAAGAATCCTCTTCTTCACTCTTCTTAGAGGAATTCTTCACTATCACTTCTTCATCATCCCCACTTATAGGATCTATGAGAGGAAGCTCATCTTCACAAGTTCCACACCTAGGAGATCTTACAGACAAGATTGTGTGTGGAGGAGCTATCTCATTTGATCCCAGTCCCTGTCTATTTTGATAGCACACTTTATTGTGCAGGGATGAGGATATCATGTTCTTGAAGGTCTCTTCTTCAAGAACACTTTTCTCTTCCTTGGCTTTGTTGATCACAAGCTCAGCCTGGCACTCAGTCAACTTAGTTATGAGATCTTGAATCTGAGTTGTAAAATCTGTATGTTCATGTTTTAGTACTGAAATGGTTTTCTCCAAGTCCTCTATCTTTAACTTGTAATCATTTTCAGACTTTCTAAAATCAGATTTCAATATGTTTAATGACTCAAGATCAGATCTCATCTCTAAGTTGTAGGACCTGTATCTATTTACTTTAGCAATGCATTCAGGAGTACAGAGATGTTCCAATACCTTGGCTTCATCATGGTCAGCCATCAGTGCTTGGTTTGGAGAGGCATCTTCCACCTGAAAGCTCCAGTCAAATCCTCCCTCTTCAACAACAACAGCAACATGTTGCTTTGGCTTCTCAGTCTGAGGGGCTTTGTCAGTGAGTTTGGCCTGGGTTGTGTTTGGCCCCCATTTGCTTTAGGTGCCTTACACTCCCTAGCAAAGTGGCCCATAAGGTTACAGTTGAAACACTTAACTTTGCTTTTATCCAGCCCAAACTTTCCATTGTAGCATTGCTTGGAAATCTTCTTCCTGTTCTCTTGTAGAACTTCGTGGCTCTGTGAGTGAGGAGACCCATCATCAAGGAGGCAGTATATTGCTTTCTCAAGTTCTTTTACAAGTGTTACAAAGCATAAAGAAAGATACAAGAACTTGAAATACTTATACTACAACCTACAGCCGGCTATACTTTGAAAGCCAGCTGGATACAATTGACTAGACACTAACAAAATCAATTGTAGGATCAAAAGGCATATCTGCCTTTTGACCTTATGACTATGACATGCCATAGCTCACATCCTTATACATTACAAAGAGGATAAAGTACATAAAGTAGAAAGTTACAGACTCAAGACCTCAATGTACAGTTACCAAAAGCATGGACCTTTTCACCAACTCATGTAAGTTGGTGACTTTACAGAGATGCAACGGAAAAGGTGCTTTATGGAACAGTACATCAGATAAAGCATGTGTACTAAAAGTGTTAGGACCTGGTATTTGATCGAAATACCTAGTGATTGCGTGTTAAACCAACTCAAATAGTGCGGAATCCTATTTGATTGGCGATCCAATCAGTGAGAACACACGATGAATCAATCAAGAATTGAAATCAATGTCAGAAATCGATTAGGAACCGATCTGATGTGTTCTGTGAACTTGGAGAACGATTTGGGAGGCTTCTGGACGGCTAGGGTACGTCTGGAATCGTAATGGGATGAATGCTTTCGTTTTCCCACGAATTGGGTCTATTTATAGGTTAGTATTGTTCAATCGTGCGACTGGGCCATAAGTATGGTTCAGTCGTGCGATTGAACCATGCGGTTGATTCATCCGCACGACTGAGTGTTCAGTCGTGCGATTGAGTCAATCTTATGTGTCAATCATACGACTGATCCAGTCTCCTGTTTCAATCGTGCGATTGAGTCAATCGTATGAAGTTATTCATGCGTGTGGTCCATTCGCATGGGCCATTCGCATGAGAACTTCATTAAGTTAAGTTTGAATGTTTTAATTTATATAACATAATGTGCAATCATTCAAACATTCATAAACCCAATCAATTCAATCACAACTTATTAATGAAATATTAAACATCACAAGTAACAACTAATTCATATCATTTCATTAATTGATACAATTACATCATAATCAGACAGACAAGATTTATTACATTACAGCTCATGATCTAGGGACATACATGCATCAACAAACTCCCCCTTGGACCTAGATCTATCTAATCTCTTGTCTTCTGCATCACCTCCTTATACTTCTTGTACTTCTCCTCTTTAGTGACTCCTGCGTGTATCTCGAACGCAAAGCAAAGTCGTATAACATTTTGGAACTGGAGAGCTTGTACAATGTCTTGTGTGTCATAGAACAGTGGCCACTTGTATAATGTGTAGACATCATTAGCAGACAAGTTGGTTAACCACATCGGGTCGAATACCCTGATAGTTTCCATTTGGCCCTCTTTATTCAACACTATGACAGCTTCAGCGGTTCTCCAATCATAGTACCACCATTTGAAGTGTGGAGTGAAGTCCTGTGGCATTTCCCTGAGAGGGATTCTCGACATAGTGCGCGGGGGACTCCACTTCAGCACAATCTTGGGTTTGCCAGTAATGGCATCAACCTCAGACCTTCTTATATACCTCGTAGGCTGTTGTGGTCTGAAGTTAACCCATTGGGTGTGGTACTCCTTTTTCAGGGCAGCCTCAAACCAGCCTGACATCTTTCTTGGGTCAGCATACAGCAGCTTTAGCTTAGCCAGCTGGTTGAGCTCAAAACCAGGTAGAGTCTTCAGATCATGTGGGAACCTGAAGTACTCTATGCCCTGCTCCCTCTTAACTGCATAAGCGTTAAGGTCATCAAAATAAGCCCATGAGATAATCCTGCCTGACACCTTATGGTGTTTCTTGACTCTGTAGAGCTTGGTGTAGGCATCTCTCTTTGGTGCAGCACGCTGGGCTCTTACTTCTTCAAAACAGGCAGCCCACTCAGCCTTGCGAATGTCTACATCATCGTTGGAGGCTTGGGCTGTTCCTTCAGTCTTTTCAGTTTCCTGCTCCATCTTGTCTAGTACCTCAAAAGTATCACTGACTAGGGATTCACCCAGATTGGGGACCACATTTCCCTCGGCGTCAGCATACTGAGGGTACTCTTCTGCAGTAATGTCTTCAACCTCAACTTCATCAATGTCATTAAGTTCCTCATCACTGGTTGAATCAACTGTTGGAGCGTCCTTGACTATTTCATCGGGATTGAGTCTGAACATCTCTGCCAGTTGCTCATCAGATAGGTCATGAATTATTTCCCCTTCTTCAGGGGTATAACTCACAGACCGTCTCACTATCCCTTGTAGGTCAAGAATCATGGTTAATTGAGTCTTGACCATTTGAAGGGGAGCAAAGTCAAACTCATCCCTTTGAAAGTTTGGATCTGTTTGATATAAACATTCAACACATAAACCATTAGTAATTAATCAAACAGACTTATATTAACTTAATATATAAACATTTAACACACTTGTTTTTCATTACATGATTCAAGTACAAAATAAATAAATACATAAGACATCTAATCAGTACTTTTGTCTTGAATCTGGGGCGTGTCGCTCGGAGGAGCAGAAGTGGTGGATGACTGGTCCTGTCGATGCTTAGATCTTCGCTCTTGACCTGAAGCAGAGGCCGATGCAGCCGCATCCCCTCCTTCTGCTTCGTCATCATCATCATGACCTTCTGTCCTGTCTTCCTCAGTCTCCTCATCATCATCATCTTCCTCATCATCATCATCATCTTCATCATCACCATCTCCATCATCCCCGTCACCTTCCTTTAGCTTCAGGGGCTCATCCTTCGACCCCTTTAGCCTCAGCATAATCGTCTTGTTGGTCGTCTCCAACTCCTCTATACGTTTGACGGACTGAGCCTGCAGGTCCTGGAGTTGGGACACCTCGACTCTCTGCTGGTCGATCACCCGAGCCTGCTCTGCCATTTGCTGAGACTGGGCAGCAGTCAGGTCGGTCAGCTGGCGGATCTGCGCCGCCTTCTCCTCATCTGCAGCAAGCAGACGCATCACCATACGGTTAAGCGCTGAGAGCTGCTCCTCTACCCCGATGTGAGGTAGAGTAAATCCATAAGCATGTGAAGGCTGGGCTGAGGGTCCAGCATGATGTGTGGTGGTGGTGGCAGTGGCAGTGGTGAATATGGGTCGGTGGGCTGATGCTGGTGAAGTAGGTGTGAATGGTCTGGTGGTGGATGGGAAGGATACAGTGGTGGTAGGTAAGGTGGTGGATGTGGTAGTGGGAGTAGTGGATGTGGTGGCTGTGGTGATGGGTGGTATGTCAGTAGTGGTGGTAGTGGTGGCTGTGGTGGTGGAAGTAGTAGTGACGAAGGTCAGGCGACGCTTCTTCTTCTTCAATCCATGGGGTTGAGCCATCCGCTTCCTCCTAGTCCTGGTGGAAGTGGATGCTCCCCCTGCAGCTCTGCTCACTGAACCCGGAACATAGTTCGGGTCAGTCTCTCTCTCTGAGGAGTCCCGAGGGTGTTCACCAACCACCCTAAGCCCGTGGTCTGTGGGAACAACTTTACTTCCCACAGTCCTGGTGAGGGGCTCCTCATCTGACTCCTCCTCCTCTAGATCACCAGCCACAAACTCCTGATGGAAACCGGCCATCTCAGCGACCTCTCCGGCAGTGGCTGACCCCGGGGGAATAACGTCTGAATCAATGCCTCTAGATGGAGCAGGCATATCATCCCCGGCGTCGCCGTATCATCATCATCAGAGTCAGTATCTGGTATAGCAATATGCTCAACATCCGAATCACTGTCATCGTGGCGCCACTTTCTCTTGGCTGGCGCCACATAATCAGCACGGGCCAGATGCCCAAACAGCCTCCTGACAGGGGGCTTCACCTGCTTCCCCCTGTATACCTTCATCCGGCCGAGTGTAGTGTCATCCATAACCTCAAGAACAACAGCATCCTCCTTCTCCTTAGGCAGGGAGGGAAGCTTCTGGTCAATGATCATCTGCATAAATCTGGGGTACATACAGAAGCCCTCCTTCCCTTTCCCCTCGATGTTCTCCACCAGGTAGGTGAATATCATCTTGGAGAAGCTGAACGGGTGGTTCAGTACCAACGCAACATACGCGTTCTGGATCTGGTCGGAAAGCTCATCAAAACCTCCCTTCCTGGAAGCTATACACTTTAGCAGCACGTGCGCAAGGTACTTAAACTGGGGACAGAGGTTACTCTTGTTGAGTACCCCAGCATTGATGTCCCCAGAGTACTTGGCTCTCATGAAACATCCTCTGACAGTGAGGGGGTGTAGACGTGTAGGACAATCAGCATCGTCCCCAAGCTGTAGAACAATCCTCAGATCCTCCTCTGATACAGTGATCGCCTCACCAAAAATCGTACTCCTGATGCAATGAGGCTCAGAGGATCTATCAACAGTCGCGCCTTCCCAGAAGGCCTGCTGCACTGATCTGTATGGTGTGCATGGAGTAGATATAGCATGAGCGATCCTGGATCTCAGCAGAAATGTAATGATGCCTGTGAAGTCAGCTGCGTTCCTGGATGTCAAATCCAGATGAGCACATATGTTGTGCTTGGTGCTCATGTTCCATCGACTCGCCATCTGTAACACATAGCAATATAAACATTAGTTCCTTTGGCTAAGAGTATAATGAAACACTTAGACTTTGAATAGAATCTCTGTCATGCGATTGAAGTTGTACGACTGAAGACAGTCGTGCGACTGAACCGTGCGATTGAACTTCAGACGTGCGAATGACCTCATGCGCACGACTGAGTGTGCGACTGGGCTCATGCGCATGTACTCTTATGCGGTTACACCAGTCGTGCGACTGAGTCTCATTCGCATAGTTCAGTCGTGCGGTTAAGTGAATCGTTCCCTTCAGTCGTGCGACTGAAGTTCATCCGGACGACCAGTCGCCTGTCTCAGTTGTTCAGTCGCCAATCGTTCGAAACTTCACAAACTAAGACTTTTAACTCAATTAACCGGTTCATTAGAGTCGCATTCTCGTTACTAATAACCTATTTAACTTAATTTTAACATTTTGCTTGGTTTTAATAGGTTATTAGGGCTTTCTTGTCTCGGTTCACATTTCACAGTCGAACAACCCAATTAGGGTTCCAATCTTTCTGTTTTTGATGAAAGAAGACTGCAACCTACCTGTATGATGAATGTCGAAAGTCAGTGAATCACAATCAGAGGTAAATCTAGGGCAAATCAAATTTTGGCAGAGTAACGGTAGGGAGTGCGATTTAGGGGCGATTTGAGGGTGATGAGTCTCTGCGACCGACTCCACCTCTATTTATACCAACCCTAGATCCAATCGTGCGACTGAGTTCATACGCACCTTTCAGTCGTGCGAGTGGGACTCAGTCGTGCGATTGGGTCAGTCGCCCTTCTCCAGTCGTCCGACTGAAGTTCAGTCGTGCGACTGACTCACTCGTTCGCACTTAAGCCTCCGACTGGACTAATCGTATGGGCCATTCGTTTGGATGGTCCTTACTCATAGTTCATTCGTGCGAATGGACTTCATTCGTATGGTTAGTCCATACGTATGGTCCATTCGTGCGAATGGGTCATACTTAGTTAATTTTCTGCCGTTTTTTAACAATTTACCTTTAAACTCTTTAGATTAATTAAATTAACGTTATGAGCCTTTGATCATCTCAGACATGATCCTTTTATCTTGAAAACACTTTGATCACCTCAGACGTGATCCTTTTAACCACTTTGGTCACCTCAGACGTGACCCTTTTAAAAACACTTTGTCACCTCAGACGTGACTAATTTAACCTTTCAAAGCACATATGGTCATCTCAGACATGACCTTTTTAGTGAGTTGATTCCTTCTGATTTTCCTGATGTAGCCCGACACTTGACTAAAATTAAAATTAAAACGACTAACTAATTTAAGACTTTAAACTAATTACATAAAAAGACATATTTTTGGCTTTTTGTGAGAGATAAATCCAGAGATTGATATCTACGGGATTTGGTTCGGGAGTAGATAGCTTCAACTTAGATTGATCATATCTGGACCAATTCAATTTTTGGAATCATACAGGCAATTCAAATCATTTGGGACTAGTTATTAAACCTTTTGATGCTCAAGTTCTCGGTGTTCATCCAGAGTCGTTAGCAACATAAGGAAATCATACTGAAACTCTTAGATTTTCACATTGATTTGAACCTTTGAGAATGTAGCCACAATGATTGTCAGTATGTTTGTCCACTTAAATCCATACACAGACTTTTGACACAGACTGGTGACTTATTTAGGTTTAATTATTTCAACTAACATTTGTGGATCCCACACTTATATGGTAATCAACATTCCTCAGGAGCTTTTGAGCGGTCTACGGGTATTATTACAAGAAGAGACTATTCTTAGAGCTTTCAAAGAGAAGCTGTCCTCAGGTCAGTGCCATCGCACAGCAGAGAGGCGGCAAACAACAATGAATTCTAGAATATCTAGGTTATGCTTATCCTCAGGTCAGTGCCATCGCACAGCAGAGAGGCACACAACCTATCTCCTTGTTAGAGCAGCTTATTATTATTTTGCACAAAATGCACCAACAACATAAGTCATTAGCTTTATTGCATTTGTCTTTCAATTTTTTTCTTGCTTTGCTCTAATTATGGTCATCCGCACACATTTGTGGCGTTTAATTGCTCATTACCCCTTATTGGAATATTGTTGATTGTGTTAACCAGTGATAAGATGGAAGCCCACAGTCAGTTGAACAACTTAGTTTTATCTTGAGATCACCAATCAGGTCTATTTGTCTATTGTGTTGAATCTACCAACATATCATATATGGTCTAGCAGCCTCTAAGTCTACTTTCTTTGTGTCACCTTAGGAGTTGCCAGTTTTCTATCATCTTCCTTTTTGTATTGCTTAGATTACACAGATTTATACTTTGAACTTTTGCATCTTTCTAAAACTTAAATTTTAAAGTCCCTCTTGATTTGTTCCTGTGTACTATCATTTTCCAAGGTATTGAATCGGTATCACAGACACAATCTACCTTATTTCAACTAGTTACTCCTTCTCCCTCTTTTTTTTTTTTTTTAATGTTAACTTGCTGACATATTCTCCCCTAAAATACTGAAATCATTTCTGGTTTAATTATTTTAGGATTTTAATAAACAGCAAAATAACATGAGTATAAATAAAATAAAATAAATAGACAAATAAAATTAAATAAAATAAACTTTAACTAAACTACATCGGACTACACATTGTCATCATCAGGAATTACCTCACTTTTCTTTTTAACGCCGTTGACCTCTAATAAATATTGAAAACGTGGTTTATCAAAGGCTTTAGTATAGAGGTCAGCGCGTTGAAAATCAGTATTAATTTTAACCACATCAATTAAGTTCTTTTCAAAGCAATCTCTTATGAAATGGTATTTAATACCGATGTGTTTGGTCTTAGGATGTTGGACCGGATTTTTAGTTACTGCAATTGCAGCAGAGTTATCAACAAAAATAGGAGTAGATGAGAATTTTAAACCGTAATCCCGCATTTGCTGTTGAATCCAGATGATTTGTGAACAGCAACTTGCAGCAGCAACATATTCGGCTTCACAGGTTGACAATGCAACCGATGTCTGCTTCTTACACTGCCAGGTAACTAATCTTCTCCCAAAGAATTGACACCCCGCTGATGTAGACTTGTAGTTCATCTTGCAGCCCCCGTAATCCGAGTCACTATACGCGGTAAGCTCAAAGTCATCATCATGAGGATACCACAATCCAAGTGTGGGTGTACCCTTCAGATAACGAAAAATCCTCTTGACCCCGATCAGATGGTTGACCTTTGGTTTAGCCTGATATCTAGAACATAGACATGTAGCATACATAATATCAGGTCTTGAGGCAGTGAGATACATGAGGGATCCAATCATTCCTCGGTACATAGTGGCATCTACTAGATCTCCATTCTCATCAGGTGCTATATCATGATTTGTAGCAAGTGGAGTCCCAGCAGCAGAAGCATTCTCCATGTCAAAGCGACTGAGAATGTCTCCTACATACTTGGTCTGATGTAGAAAGATTCCATTGGGTGTTTGATCCACCTGTAACCCGAGAAAGAACTTCATCTCCCCATAGCACTCATCTCAAACTCTTTCTTCATTACTGCTTCAAACTCTTTACATAACTCTTCGTTCTTTGACCCGAAGATTATGTCATCAACATATATCTGTACAAGCAGTAGGTCGCCATCCTTTTCTTTAATAAACAGTGTACAGTCAATTACTCCCCTGCGAAAGCCGTGTTTCACCAGATGAGTTGAGAGTTTCTCATACCAAGCTCGAGGAGCTTGATGAAGCCCATATAAAGCTTTGTCGAGCTTGTAAACTCTATCCCGATGATAAGGATCTTCAAATCCCTCGGGTTGACTTACATAGACTGTTTCCCTGATTTCCCCATGAAGGAATGCACTCTTTACATCTAATTGGTAGACTTTGATCTTCATGTACGATGCATAGGCAAGGAAGATACGAATAGCTTCCATCCTTGCCACGGGTGCAAACACCTCATTATAGTCAATTCCCTCGACTTGGCGAAAACCTTGAACCACCAGTCGAGCTTTGTTCCTGATAATGACCCCTTGGTCATCCTTCTTGCATTTTAGTACCCATTTAGTGCCAATGACTTTAGCACCTTTAGGTCTATCAACCAGAGTCCATACACCTAACTTCTTAAACTGCAGAAGTTCTTCTTGCATGGCACTCACCCACGCCTCATCATTTAGTGCCTCACTGACATATTTTGGCTCAACCTGCGAGACAAAACATCGATAAGCACCATCATGAATGTATCCTTTCTCCATAACCGAGGCGTAATCAGCTGAGTATAACTGATTTCGGGTTTGTACTCCTGATCTGACATCCCCAATAACATTGTCAAGGGGATGATAGACGTTTAGTCGTGATCCTGGAGTAGTAGGAACAGCCACCTCAGAACCGAGATTATGAACATTTTGTTCTGCATCTGAGGTAGTTGGAGTTTGAGGTTCTGAAGTCGAAGGAGCATCACTCGTAGATGCTTGTGGACTTTCAGGAACTGGAACCTGTTCCTCCTGACTGTTCTGGTCATCTGCTTCAGTTTCATCTTCAGAGAGGAGTCACTGTTCATCGACTACTCCCCCTGACTGAGTAGATGATTCTCCCTGTGTGCTAGATGGTGTATTCAGAATATCATACATCATCCTAGTAGCTAACTCATCATCCGAGGGAGAGAGAGGTATGTTGAAGGACTTGAAGAATCCATCATAATCGAAGAAGTATGCAGGTCCTTTGCCTGTAGGTGGTGTGGTGTATCTCTGAACGTCGACATTACACCACACTTCTACAAGACCCGTTGAGTTATTGTAAACTCGCTTATTCGGTATGTTGTATCCTAGAAAGATTCCTTCATCTGCCTTCTCGCTGAATTTTCCTTCTTGTGTCTTCTTCAGAAGTGTACACGGCGCGCCAAAAGGTTCAAGATACTCCAAATTCGGTTTGCGTCTTTGTAGTAGCTCATAACATGTCTTTCCGTGGCGCTTGACTATTAGGACTCGATTCAGTGTATAACATGCATTTGCTACTGCCTCATTCCAGAATTGGATAGGCAGTTTCGAGTCAGCCAGCATAGTCCGTGCAGTCTCTATTAAGCTTCTATTTTTCCTCTCAGCAACACCATTCATCTGAGGCGTGTAGGCTGAAGTGAATTGATGAACAATTCCCTTTTCCTTGCAGTATGCCTCCATCCATTGATTCTTGAATTCTGTCCCGTTGTCTGAGCGTACTTGTCTAACTTTTAGCTTGTAGAGAGATTCCAGAGTGGTGACTAATTCCTTGAATGACTCAAATGTTTCTGATTTGGATTTCAGAAACATTACCCAAGTGAACCTTGAGTAGTCATCAGTGACCACAAAACAGTACAAATCGCCTGCAATGCTCCTTGTACTGACTGGACCAAACAGATCCATGTGAAGAAGTTCAAGAGGAAGTTCTATTGAATGAACTTTCTTTTCCTTATGAGACTTCTTTGTCTGTTTGCCTTTCTTGCAAGCTACACAAAAGTCAGGAAGTTGGAAGTTCTTGACATTTACTCCTCTCACTAAATCCTTTTGAATCAAATGATTCATCTTCCTTTGACTAATGTGTCCCATTCTCCTATGCCAGGAGATTGAGTCCTTCTCAGTAGCTTTAGATAGAAAGCACTGAACCTCATGATCCGTTGGAGCAGCTGTTGACAGATCCAAGACATAAAGGTCCTTATATCTTGAAGCAGTTATCAGAACTTGGTCCTCTGGGATCATGTAGTCTTTCTTCAGCACGTAACACTTCTTGTTGTCGAAGATGACTTTAAATCCTTTATCGCAGATTTGGGAAACAGAAAGTAAGTTATTCTGAAGTTGTTGAACGTAGTTCACCTTATCAAACTTAACTTTCTGATTTCCCACTTCTCCCTGTGCTGTGATGTATCCTCCCTTGTTTCCTGCAAAGGAAACATGCCCTCCTTTTATTTGTTTGACGTTTGATAAAAGGGCTCTATTTCCTGTCATGTGCCTGGATGCTCCGCTGTCTATAATCCACGTGTTAGTCTCAGCGCTATACCGAACACCCTGCACATATCAAGTAAATGTATTAGTTTAGGTTAGAACCCAAGCCTTTACTGTCTTGGGTTTCCCAGAGGCATCACACATAATAAACTCTACCCATTGACCCTTAGAGGGTGAGGGTAGCTCAGATTCCTTCTTGTCATCAGTATCAGACACACAGGATGACTTTTCTTCCATAAGCCAGATTTGTGCAATGCCTGTTTATGATAAACAGTCGTCTGGCTTACAGGTTGGACTTTAGGTTCACTAGATCTTCTAGGTGGAGTTAGAGAACTCCTCTTAGAAGACCTAGGTCTAGAGTCCTGAAGATCAATCTTCTTCCTAGGTGTCTGATAGAAAGGACAATAGGAAGCAATGTGTCCACATTCTCCACAGTTGTAGCATGATCTGCTATCAACTTTATGAGTAGACTTTCTTTGTGGAGAAATGCGTGACACTCTAGTAACATCAATCACTTTAGGTTTTGACTCTTGCATGTTTGATGTTTTCTCTGGTTTAACAAATTTAACTGTTTTAACCTGTTTAACGTGTTCCACTTTTTGGTTAACTGGTTTTTGACTTGTAGCATGTGAAAAATTAACGTTTGAAGTCCTTTTAGGTTCTGATTTGACTCTGTTTGACCTGACTTTAAGTTAACTTTTTCAAATTCATTTTCCAGATTAACACAAGGCAATTTACCCTTTGCCTTTGAAGTGGCCTCCTTTGTTTCTGTCCAAATTCAGTAGATGAACATGATGTGTCTGGATCCGTAACAAGAGGAGTGGTCACCACATGATCCTTGATGGGGTTGTTGTTTACTGGTTTAGACTTGGTGTTCATCAAGGTCTCAGGTGGTGGTGGAACCACTTTGTAGCCTAATCCCTCCCCGTTATTCCTTTCTCTCACTAAGTGTTGAACTATGTGTGAAGAACTAGTCCAACTATGCAGTTTCTGTTTTAAGGAGTTAACTTCTACTTCTAGAACTGCCTTTTGCTTCTTAGTGTCCTCTAGGGAGTTTAGATAGTACCTAATGTCATTTGCTTGGTTAAAGGCAACTACTTCGGTTTCCCTAAGCTGTTTAGTCAATAGGTCTATCTTTTCTTTATAACTATGCTCATTTTGTTTTAGAACTCTATTGGCTTCAGTGCATAGTTGTAAATCTTTTACTAAGTTATCATTGTGATCTAATAACCTAGCAAATTTTTCATCAATGCTATTCCTAAACATATCACAGTTAGAACAAGCATGATTATTAAACATTTGGTCAGTTGTACTTACCTGTGTTGTTTCAGAAGAGTTAGCCATCAACGCAGCATCAGACGTCTCTGGTTCTGGTGATTCTGACTTTTCTGTTTCTGACGTGGAAGTCTCCTCCTTTGGCTTGTAACTGACCTCAGCTGCAGTTGTTTCTTCACTGTGTGACATCGCTATCTCAACTGCTAGATCACCTTCACTCGCAGAATCATCATCAATATCTTCAACACTGGCAATGTTAGATTCTGGTGAGACAAACCGAAAACTCCAATCCTGTCCTTCATCATCATGAGCAGTCAAGGCTTTTGGGTCCTTGTTTGATGAAGTAGAAGTGGAAGCTTGCTTGTCTTGGCGAGTAAAGGATGAGAACGGGTTCCCATTACCCGTCTTCTTTGGCTTGACACATTCTCTCTTGAAGTGCCCTTTCTCTCCACAGTTGAAGCAGGTCACTTTGCTCTTGTCAAAGCCAAATGTGGTATCCTTAGTAGCTATTAAGTTCTGTCCTGTCTTTTTAACAAACTTCTTCGCCCTTCGGACAGCGCTAGCTAAGGCCCACATTATATCCATCCTTTCGAGCTCCATTTCATCTACCTGCTCGTAGTCCTCATCTGCCAGATGGCAGTTTCCAATCTTCCCCAGCAACAAGTCCATCATATGAATGAACCACTGCTGCTAAAGATCCATATGCTCTCGAGCTACTTCTACGGTCACATTACCGAGGTTCTCGGTCTTCAATTTGGTAGCACTTGCTTCTGATCCAATTAATGGGTACATGACGACCCTGACGTGTCTGATCCAGAAGGAGAAGCATCTGAAGGACCTGACGAGCTAGACACAAATGCTGTCTGGAGAGGTGCTCTAGATGGATTGGGTTTAGCTTGAGGCGTGGCGTTGTATAAAGCTGGATTTTGTGTGTACGAAGACTTCTGTGCTCTATACTTCATCCTTAGTGCTTCTTCACGCAACTTGAGAATGAAGTCATTTATATCCACTTTATAAGCATTCCATTCTGTCTAAGATTAGACACGAATGAAGCCCACTTATCAGGCAATCCGTCTGCGAAGTTGCTTACTTTCTCTTCCATAGTCGTTTCCTCCTCCACTCCATGTGTATGCAACTCGCTCATCAAGTGGTAGAATCTTCTCTTATGACTTCATCTAAACTCTCTTACCAATCGATGAGAATTTAATCGATTCCTTCTTTAACTCCTTTGCCTTGATTGCCTTCAATGATTCCTTCCCATCATATCCTTCTCTAGCTCATCCCACAGTTTCTTGGACTGCTTGTTCTCTGAGTACTGTGGAATATGTCTTTGGGGATAGACTGAGTGATCAATGCATAAACCCTTTTCTCTGCATTGTACTTTACTTTCTGTGCGTCTGTCATCCCACTTAACGTTTTAACTCCATCTGCTCCCACCGGTGTACTATAACCAACCTCTATAGCTTCCCACAGATTAGGATCTACTCCATTGAGGTAGATCTCAAAACGTTGTTTCCAGTGGGGAAACTCATCTAAAGTCAAGAGCTTTGGTGGTTTATTGTGATTACCCACCTCACTCTCAAGCAACAGCAGGTTCTGAATCCTTGAGTCCTTCCCAGCAGTAAAGGCTGACATCTGATCTTCCATGGCTAATAAACTTAGTATCTAATCAAATAATCTTTAACTGATGCGACTGAAGGATGCGAATGGTCTAATCGTGCGTATGAACTCTGCGATTGGTTCAACCGTGCGACTGAACAGGGCGAATGGTTCAGTCGTGCGAATGAATCTGGTGCGAATGAGTTATGCGAACGAACGGTTCAGTCGGCTGAATGAGGGTGCGACTAGGTCCAGTCGTGCGAATGAGCAATGCGAATGGAGTCCAGTCGTGCGAATGGGTCAATCGTGCGACTGAAGCTGCTGTTTTGCGAAAATTTCTAGGTTTGACGGGTTTCAGCCGTAAAAATTCGAAATTTCACAAGTCCTAATCGCCTAGGTCCGTAGAAACTGAACTTCGATGAGCAGGGAACGTCCAAGATCACTTTTGATGCCAAAGATCGCGTTTTTCGTAAAAAACACAAACTTTTATGCAATCTTGATTGAATCAACACGAAATCAAGAGCCAATGCTCTGATACCACTTGTTAGGACCTGGTATTTGATCGAAATACCTAGTGATTGCGTGTTAAACCAACTCAAATAGTGCGGAATCCTATTTGATTGGCGATCCAATCAGTGAGAACACACGATGAATCAATCAAGAATTGAAATCAACGTCAGAAATCGATTAGGAACCGATCTGATGTGTTCTGTGAACTTGGAGAACGATTTGGGAGGCTTCTGGACGGCTAGGGTACGTCTGGAATCGTAATGGGATGAATGCTTTCGTTTTCCCACGAATTGGGTCTATTTATAGGTTAGTATTGTTCAATCGTGCGACTGGGCCATAAGTATGGTTCAGTCGTGCGATTGAACCATGCGGTTGATTCATCCGCACGACTGAGTGTTCAGTCGTGCGATTGAGTCAATCTTATGTGTCAATCATACGACTGATCCAGTCTCCTGTTTCAATCGTGCGATTGAGTCAATCGTATGAAGTTATTCATGCGTGTGGTCCATTCGCATGGGCCATTCGCATGAGAACTTCATTAAGTTAAGTTTGAATGTTTTAATTTATATAACATAATGTGCAATCATTCAAACATTCATAAACCCAATCAATTCAATCACAACTTATTAATGAAATATTAAACATCACAAGTAACAACTAATTCATATCATTTCATTAATTGATACAATTACATCATAATCAGACAGACAAGATTTATTACATTACAGCTCATGATCTAGGGACATACATGCATCAACAAAAAGTCTTCGGAAGAAATCTGTCTTCATAGGTTGAAGCTTCGGAAGACTTTGTCTCTGAGGCTTCGGAAGACTTCATGTTTGGCTTCGGAAGATATTGGTCTTGGCTTCGGAAGATTTTACACTTAGTGTATTTTCTAATGCATTGTGTAAAACTTCCGAAGCATTCTTCACTTCAGTACTTAGTGCATGTTGCAGAGACACTTTGGATGTTTTGGGTTGCATCAGACTTAAGGAATCCTTACAATTATCTTATTTTGATACACTTGTGATTGTTTTTAATCTTCTTCATCTTAGTTGTCTATTGTTTGTATTTGATATTGAACGTTTCAACAACTCATTTGTACTTCAAATCAATCAAATGGACCTACAATTTGGTATCAAAGCCATTTTGGATCAAATTCATTGAAGATTTGAAGATTTTTAGAGAGAGAAATTGGGTTTTTTGGTTGTTTTTTGTTCAATATCAATATTTCATCAATTCCGGATAAAATTTGAGTGTATTTGATAAGGAATTTGATTGAATTTTGCTTGTTATTTGTTGGGAAAGCTCTGTGAATCATCAGATCTCAAATCCATTGAGTTTTTGATGATTTTAGATTGATTTCGTGTTGAAAAAGGTTTTCAGCTTCATCCGGCAAAATTAGAGATTCATTTAGCGAATCTATCTGCTATTCCAGCGAAACAATATGTGTTATCCTTTTTGAAGTTGTTTTCAGCTATCCTACGAAACTAGCTTTATTGAATGAAAGTTCAACAGTGTTTGTGGGTGATTTTCAAGCGAAGTTGCTGCCGAAAGTACCATTGAACAAAAGTTCAAGCTTTTTTCGTGTGAAATTGTCGGCGAAACTAAGCAATTTCAGGCATTTGGCTAGGGAAACTGCTGCCGAAATTGCCTGCAAAATTAAGGCAACCCAGCGAAACTAGATTTTCTCTACGAAATTGTCTGCGAACTTACCAATTTTCAACGAAACTATTTCTTTCCCTGCGAAACTAGTATGTCAAAGATGACTTCCCTCACCCTTGCTGATCTTGAAAGTGTAGCTCCCAATATACCTCCGAGACTCATTAACGGGGATAATTTCGAGGATTGGAAGAGATGTCTCAAAGCCTTTTTCTTCTACACTGACCACAATTAATGGGAATCTATCATGTTTGGTCCTCACATACCAATTGTCACTATTGGTGATGTTGTATCTCAAAACAAGGACTCGTCTACATTCACTGAGAAGGATCTAAAGCTGATCGATCGAGACTAGAAAGCTTTTGGAGCATTAACTCTCTGCCTCGCACCAGACATCTACAATCGATTTGCAGAGCATAAGAATGCTAAGTCCCTCTTCGATGCTCTATGTGAGTTCTATGATGGTGATGATGAGTTGGTAAAGGATAAGAGCATTCAAGCTGAGAAGGAATTCAACTCCTTTGTGGGATACAAGAACGAGAGTCTCACAGATCTCACAAATCGTTTTCTGACAGTTTCAAGCACACTAAAGAAGTACGATGAAAAACCTTCTAACAGTGAGCAAGTAAACAGCTTGCTAGACTCTCTCCCACCTCAGTGGAGCCTTCATGTGAGAATGCTAAAGAAGGAAAGAAGCTTCACTGATTACAAGCTGATGGACATCATCAATAAGCTTAAATCCTTTGAGTTAGACATGAAGAGAAGGGAATTTAACCAAACCATGATGCCTACATATGGTTTCACTCAAAATGCTGCATTACTGTCTTTGTCAGCTCTCATATACAGGCATCCACTCAAGGAGGAGTGAATACTAGTAATTATTCAGGAGGTAGTGGTAGTGTTGGGAGAGATCAGGCTAATTCAAAAGCAAATGTTGAAGTTTCAGTTCCATCCGAGACAATGGCTCTTTTTGGTATGTTTGTTCACAGCTATGAAGCCTTAGTGGCAGGGAAGTTGAAAGGCAAAGGAATGACGATGGAGGATATGTATCAGGTGGACCCTGATGATCTTGAAGAGACTGGTATTCAATGGCAAATGGCGATGTTGACACTTAGAGCTCGAAAATTCATGGAGCGCACTAGAAGAAAGAACTTCGGAGGTCAAAGCTCTAACTCCAAACTGGGATTTGATAAATCTAAGCTGAGGTGTTTTAATTGCAAACAGTTGGGACATTTCAAACGTGAATGTCCTTTGCGAATCGTCACTGATTCTAGTAACTTGGAGTTCCCCGACTGGTTTCTAGCGCGAGTAAAGAGGATGTGAGTTACAAGAAAGAGACAACTTTGATCTCTAATTTTGGTTGGAGTGCTGAGGTTGAAGAGACGATAGATGAGATTAATCAAGCACTGGTGGCTGAAATTGTTAAAAGAAAGGGGAAGGTAAACTGTGAGGATGAATTTGATCCATTCAAGGAACTTAAAGATAAAGTTGAGCTGTGTGTGAAAGGGAAGGGGAAGTAGGATGAGAGGGTGAAAGAAGGTAAATCTGAAGAACTGAAGAAGGAAGGAAGTTCATCCACTGAGCAAGGAAAAGAAAAGGATGATGCTGCTATCATTGTTGATGAAGCAAGTCAAGTACTCCAGTGTGCCAATGTGAGAAGGCCTTAGCAGCAAAAATGGTGGTGATGGGACTTCCATATGAGGTAATTCAGGACATGTGTTCTTCTGCATGTAAAATCAGATTATTTGGGGTTTATAAAGCCAATCGTTTATTAATTGATAATGAGAAAGATTTAAAAAGAATTAATGAGGAACTTAAAATAAATGAATCTAAATATTTTGTTAAATTAAACGAGGCTTTGAAAGAGTTGCTTTGAAAGAGTTGCTTTTGGAAAGAAATGTTGAGATTAACACTTTGACTGAAAGGGTTGCTTTTGTTGAATTTGAAACAAGCAAACTTCGGTCAAAGCTATATAAATGGACGATATTGGGAATGAAACGAGATAATCTATGTAAATCTCAACGGGGGGCTAGGATTAAAACAGGATTGGGATATGAAAATGCTAAGGTTTATCCTCCTCCCAGTACTTACTGCTATTTTGCCTGTTCCTCATCCTTCTAATGATTTGATCAAAACCGATACTAACAGTATGTCTGCAGGTTTAGAAGGTGTGAATCCTAAGCATGTTCATGAGGACTATGATTTTGGACCGACTAGCGGGCTTGGATGCACTAGTATTAGTACACATGAGTTTCAGCACACTGTTTTAGATCATAAATCTAGTTTAAATTCTGTTTTTTTCTAGTGAATCTGTAATAGACTCTGTCTTATCATGTTCTTGTGATGATTCTATTTCATCTTTAACTTCTGTGGATTGTGATGATGCATGTGTTTCTGATTGTGTTAATAGTGTGAATGATTCCACCAAAAGGAGCAACAAGAAAAATTAGACTAATTGTTTTGAATTTTTTTTTCTCATCCTATTCCATCTTTTTCCTAATGAATAATTCTTTATCAAACGAAAGGATATCGTCATCATCAGACGCTAGTACAAGTGGTACAAGTACTACATGTACTTTTGATGACAATTCAACTTCTTTTGTAAATAACTATTCTTTTTCAAATAAAAACAGACCTCGAGACATGTATGAGACATACAGTGATGTAGATTCTAAACTGTCTGAATGTGATAGGGAAATTCATATTGATCCAATCCCTACCCAGTTACATAACAGACCTAGATAAAACCACACTGTTTTAGGTGTGGTAAAGATGATCATGTAGTTAAGAATTGTCCAGAACTACATCATAGACATGTTAATAGGAATTCATTTGGGAATAGATTGACAAAATTAGTTAATAATTTATTCTGTCAAAAATTTGTTCTTCCTAAACCCAAAGTTGTTCAAACTTGGGTCCCCATTTCACCTGGTTAACCTGTTCTCTGATATGTTTGCAGGAGTCATCCACGAAGGTCGTCAACAGTGTATGGCATGTGGATTATGGATGCTCCAGACATATGATGGGGCTTAAGGACTTTCTGACCAATTATCGAATAATAAATGGAGGATATGTCGCATTTGCTGGCGACAAGAAAGGAGGGAAAATGATCGGTCAAGGAGAAGTTTCCAATAGGTCTCTAACTTTAGAGAAAGTCAGTTATGTACCCGAGTTTGCGTTTAATCTGTTGAGTGTCTCTCAGATTTGTGATAAGGACATTCCGGTCTTGTTCAAGTCCAATAAATGTCTCTTTTTAAAATCTGAGATTGATATTCCAGATGAGATGGTAATAGTGAGGGCTCCGAGAAAGAATGATACATATCTTCTTGACATGGGTTCAAGGGAGTCAACATCTACCGTCACCTGTCTTCTTTCCAAAGCCTCCACTTCTGAGTCTTATCTATGGCGTCGCAGATTGGGCCACGTTAGTTCAAAAATATAAACAAATTGGTTAAAAACAATATCGTTAGGGGACTACTTTTAAAGATTTTTCTGTGGTTGAAAAACGTATGGCATGTGCCAAGGGTAAACAACATAAAAAACCACACAAGCCGAAACTCGAAAATAGCATATCTAATCCTCTCGAGTTGTTACACACCGATTTGTTTGGCCCAATCAGTGTTAAATCAATTGCTAAGAAATCTTTATGTCTTGTAATAACACACGATTTTTCCAGGTACTCGTGGGTGAGATTTCTTGCTCACAAGGGAGAGGCTGCTGAGGAGCTGCAGAAGCAAGTTCTTTCAATCGAGTCTATAAGCAAGAGAAAAGTCATGGAAAGAAGAAGTGACAATGGTACCGAATTTAGCAATTAGATCTTTGTTTCGTTCTACGCTGCTAAGGGAATTTTAAGACAATTCAGTGCTGCGAGGACCCCTCAACACAACGGTGTAGCTGAACGAAAGAATCGCACCCTTATTGAAGCTACTCGTACGATGCTGATTGAATCCTCCTTACCCATTATCTTTTAGGCGGAGGCGGTGAACTGTGCTTCATATGTTCTAAACATGGTGTTGATAGTCAAGGACAAAATGAAGACTCCTTATGAACTTTTTCATAAGAGAAAGCCTTTAATTGATTTCTTTCGACCATTTGGCTGCACCTGCACTTTATTGAATACTCAAACACAGAAGACGAAATTCGATGCCATGTCTGATGAATGTTACTTCGTCAGCTATTCTTCTTCTCAAAAGGCTTATCGGGTATATAACAAGAGAACACATATTGTCCAAGAGTCGTTCTATGTTGATTGGCAGGAATCTAATTCCTCTGATGTTCGATCTGAACCAACATGGTTCTTTGACTCCGATACGATGTTTAACTCATTTAATCTTCCTGTCTTCGATGATGATGTGTCAATCTCCAATGTTCAAACAAATATGATTCCTCCAACTCCATTACCTGTCATTCCTCAAGCCCACTCCACCTCATCTGAAAATGATGTCACGTCAGTTGATATTGCATCGTTTTCATCAGCATTCGACCTTCCACCTTCACATGTTTCTGCATCTCTTCCTTCATCACCAACATCTACCTCATCACAGCTACTCCCATCCCTCTTACCTTCATCTACCCATCAACAATCTATCAGTCAACCATCTCCAAACACCCTGCCTATACCCACTTATTTCAAAACCTTGAAAGATCATCCTCATGATAACATCATTGGATCTATCACCGATGGAGTATGGACGTGGAGTCAATATGGTTTGATTAACATTTGTTTCTTCTCATGTTTTATATCCCAAATCGTTCCGAAAAACGTTCATGCAGCTCTCCACGACCCTTGTTGGGTTGAACCGATGCAATTAGAGCTACAACAGTTCAGAAAACTAAAAGTGTGGACTCTGGTCGATCTTCCACCAAACAAATGCCCAATTGGCACGAAATGGGTTTTTAAGAACAAACCCGATGATTGTGGCATTGTGGTGTGGAAGAAGGGATAGACTATACCGAAGGAATAGACTATACCGCAGGGATAGACTATACCGAAGGGATAGACTATACCGAAGGTATAGACTATACCAAAGATTGGTGGTGCAAGGATTTGCTCAAGAAGAAGGGATAGACTATACCAAAGTTTTTGCTCCTGTCGCCCGTCTTGAAGCCATAAGAATTTTTCTAGCTCATGCTGGTTATAAACAGTTCAAAGTCTATCAGATGGATGTCAAATGTGCCTTCCTTTATGGAGACATTGACGAGGAGATATATGTGTGTCAACCACCAGGTTTTGAGGATCCCGATTTTCCTAACAAAGTTTATAAGCTTGACAAGTCTCTTTATGCTCTTCATCAGGCCCCTCCAATCTGGTATGAGACCCTAACACTGTATCTCTTAAGCAATGGATTCTCTCGTGGCACCATCGATATGACTTTATTCAAGAAGGAAGTGGATGGTGACATGCTAATCGTACAAGTCTATGTTGATGATATTATCTTTGGCTCCACCAATCCAAAGTTATGTCGGGAGTTTGAGAAGGTAATGGGTAGTCGTTTCGTACTGAGCATGATGGGGGAAATGTGATTTTTCCTTGGGCTGCAAGTTGAACAAAAGCTAGAAGCAATCCTCATTCATCAAGAGAAGTATATTAAAGAGATGTTAAAGAAATTCAAGATGGATGCCGTTTCTCCTGAAATGACTCCATTTACTGCTCAAACGTGCCTCATTCCTGACGAGAACAGGAAACCTGTTGATCCTCATCTATACAGATCTATGATCGGTTCCCTTATGTATCTTACAGCAAGTCGTCCTGACATCACCTTTGTTGTAGGATATTGGGCTTGATACCAATCTGCCCCGAAAGAGTCTCATGAAAAAGTTGTAAAACGAATCATTCGTTATCTTAAAGGCTCTTCTCGTTTAGGTCTTTGGTATCCTTATGGTGGGAATTTTGACTTACATGCCTACTAATGGCTACAGGTTAAACAGAAAGTCGGTTACTGGTGGGTGTCAATACTTGGGAAATTGTCTTGTTTCACGGCAAAGCAAGAAACAGACCATTGTTTCTCTCTCTACGAGAGAAGCAGAATACATTGCTGCCTCCGGTTGCTGTTCACATGTACTTTGGATCCGGCACCAGATGATTGACTATGGGATAAACCTTCTCCATACATCGTTGTTCTATGACAATGAAGCAGCTATTGGGATTGCCAAGAATCCTATTCATCATTCCCGAACCAAGCACATTGAGACACGGATTCATGCAATCTATGATGCTCAGGAAAATGGTTTTATTGATATTATTCCCATTGACACCAAAAATTAAAAAACAGATCTTTTCACTAAAACATTTGATAAACCTCGCTTTTAGGAATTGATCTCTATGTTAGGTTTAATATCATTTTAAAACCCATTTTCCTTAAATCTATGTTCTGTACAAATTGTTTATATTTCTCTTTTTATTTTCTTTCTTTTCTTTTAGTTCTGCCCGATCCTTCATTCTTCATCATTTTTCACATTAACATAAAAAATTATATAAAAATAATAATAATAATAATAAATTTATAATAATAGTAATAAAAATTTATAGTGATATACGGTAAAGTGAGAAATTTCCACATCTTTCGTAAGTGTAGAAATTTCGGGGGAGAATATATATATTAAAAGTTCTTTTTGTTTTCCTTTGCAGAATAAAATGAGAAGCCTGGACGATATAAAGGAGGCCAATAGTATTGTGTGGGATATGTTTGATAGGTTCAGCTAGAAATCGAAGTAAACAGTTGTCTAGTAGCTGAATTAATAGAACAAGAAACTTCATGACTAAAATAATCCCCTTGACATCTTTGGCCTTCAAAAAGTTTCAAGTCCTTGTTAAAAAAGGATTGAGAACGTGATACCTCTGTTTTGAGTTATTCTTATCTAAAGTATCTTTGTGTCAAATCATTTCAATCTCTCTCAAAAAGCAATATGTTTTTTTATCTTTGCATATAAGATGCTCCCTGCTGTATTCTATCTTGTGCTTATCTCCTCTGCTATGTGTGAACATTGACCTGGAGTGATGATCTCCTTTGCTGTACGATAGTATTGACCTGGAGCTCTCATCGGCATAATATGATAATCTTCTCTATTATAGGTAAGTATAGACCTGAAGTTATCATCTGGAAAAACTCAATTGATCAACTCGTCTGTTATACGTAAGTATAGACCTGGAGCTCTCATCATTTGATGTCTATAAGGGCTTTGCTTCTTTTGAAATATGACCTCTGTTGCTTCTGAGAGGAAGATTCATGCAAAGCGTGTCATTTGTTTAATACATCATAAGGATAGGATAAGTTTCTTTGCCAAATGTATGTGGGGATTGGTCCATTCAATGTTTTCTTTTAACATAAACCAAAACATGATAACAATAGCTGCAGTGCATCTGTTGAAACGAAGAAGGCATGGACTTAGAATGACGAGCATATCAACAATCCCATCAAACTTTGATTCTCCAGAAGATCTTTTCAGCTTCTTGTTCATATCCTTTTATATTGTTCAAATTTTATTACATAATTATTAATCGTGGATAATGGTGAGGTCTTGTGGGGCAAATTTCTTTTGATTTTATTTACCTATTTTAATTCGTTTTATTATTTATTTCCTTTTCTTTTATTTTAACTTATTTTAAAGAAAGAGAATCAAAATAAAATTTTTAAGTTTTTTGGTTAACAGCGAAATTATACTTTCCCTGGTAGTTTCGCATTGGCGAAATTGTAGCTTCGCCGGCTCTTTCGCGACGTGCATAGTCAATTTCGACCAGTGTTTCGCCCGGCAAAATTGTAGCTTCGCCCGGAGAAACTACAGTTTCACTGCTGTGAAACTATTGGCTATATAACTCAATTCGCGAAACGGCATTCTCATTTTCGTACAATCGAAAGTTTACGTGTTTTAGGGTTTATTAGACGCCTCTGTGTGCGATATTGATTTTCTATGTGTTTGATTCTTCATTGACCGTTCTATCTCATTCGCGAGTGAGTTTTAAACTCAGAACTATAACTTAATCGAAGTAAAACATCAACATTTTGGGTTTATTCGTTTGAGACTCTTCGGTACCTTCGCAGTTCTTACTGCGAAAGTATCAGTAGTCCAGCGAAACTGAACGAAAGTTCATGGTTTTTCAGCGAAACTGTGGTGTTATGTTGTTCGAGCGAACTTAACAGTTTCGATGTGTAAACTCAGTTTCGCTGCGTCAATACTATACTTTCGGCCAGTCGAATCTACTTCACTGTCTTGCCGAAACTAATGAATAAATGCTGACAAAACTATACTTTCGCTTGCCGAAACTAAAATTCTCTCTGCGAAACTACAGTTTTGGCCAGCAAAATTAATTTGGTTTTTGATTAATTTAAATCTTTTTCTTGTTTTTCTTTAATATTATTATTTAATATACTAGTCTAATGCGTTTCATCTGGTTTTCAGGTTTAATGGTGAATTTGAAGTTTGACGAGAGGAACAACACTACAGCGATCTTAGATGACACACACCCTAAAGCAGCTAGATTTAGAGACTGTATTCATTGGCTGCAGAGATCTCCTATTGCATACGCGATCTCTCATTCTTCTACCATATACGACTTACATATTAGAGATTTCTGGCGGGCGGTGGAGTATGATACGAGAGGCAACTCTCAGAGGATTGTAGCCTCAGTGATGAAGAATGAGGTGATCATTACTGTTGAGGTTGTATCGATGGTGCTAAGGTTTGATGAAGATACAGGGGATGAGGTTTCTATGTCAGATTAGGAGGTGTTTGAAGCGTTTAGATCGATGGGATATGAGGGACCACCTTTTGGGACGAGGAAAGAGATTAAGAAGTCCTTCCTTTATAAGGAATGGTGATATATAGCCCATGTCTTCATTATGTGCTCAGATCACTGTAAAGGTGGATCAAATGGGCTTAACTTAGATTGGGAAAAAGCCATGGTGTTATGCTGCAAGGGAAGGAAGGCAAATATTGCGAGACTGACATTTGCCTGTATGGCCGAAAATATGATGGAACTGAAGAAGGACAAATGGCTGCTTTATCCTAGATTTTTGCAGATGATTTTTGATGATCTTATTCCTAATTCGCCAAGACTCGGGGAGGTTAAAAGGCTGGTGCAAATGAACACACGTATCTTCACAGACTATTGTGTAATCCGTCACGACTTCAGTGGAAGAATTACTCATCTATGGGAGAACATGTATCCACCAGAAAGATGGAGTTATATAAGGAGGGTGGACGAGTCTGAGAATAAAAGGGCTGAAGAGACCATTGCACAACAGACAAATGCTGCTAAGAAAAGAAAAAGATGTACGAAGGAAAAGGATTATGACTTTGAGGAGGAAGTGCATGAAATGGCAGAGGAGGTAAGGGTTGAGAAAGAAAGGATATCAAAGAAGAAAGCTGATGTGGGAGAATCTGAGAGAAGGACTAAACAGAGGCACCAATCATTTACAGAGACCTCAAGGAGAGACGAGAGAGGTGGATTAGATGAGGATGTTATTAGAAACCTCAACAGCTCTCTGGCCAATGAGTTAAGCATGATTAAGCCAAAATTTACAAATCAAGAGATGAGGGAAAGGAAGAAGGATGAAATGATTGAGGGGATGACCAGGATGCTGACAAATCAGAACAAATTGATTAAGAGACTATTTGAGGAGGTGAATGACCTAAAGACTGCAGCCGACCTGCCCAATCAGCTAACTCAACCTGAGTTAGATGATTTGACTGATACATCCAAGTACCCATTTTACATGTGGGTACATCTTCCCGAGCAGGAGAGGGCACATCTAGTACAGTGGCTGAGGAAGTAGGAGGTTTTGGTGTGAGGGAGGAAACTGAGAATATGGAGAATGTTGAAGAGGTATTTGAGGCTGGCTTTGTGAACATGGGATTTGATATTGATAAAGATTTGGTTGGAGAGGAGGTGGTGAGAGAGAATCCAATTGAAAATGTTGAGAAGACTGCTGAGAAAGGAGAAGATCCAAAAAGGATAAATACTGGGAAATGTATTTGATGATTCAGAACCCGAATATTATGAGGTTGATGAGAGACATCTAACCTATGGTGCTAAGAAGGGTGATGATGATGGAGATGTATTCGAGATGGCAAAGGAAGAGTGGTTTGTAAGAGAGAAAGAGACTTAAGAGTTAACTCCCCTATTCCAAAACATGGAAGGATTGAGTAAGACTGAGGCTGACAAGAGAATCATAAGCTGGAAGTATAACCCCGGCCTCAAGATGTTTATGATAAAGTGGAGAGGGGGAGGAATTACTTATTTGCATAAGAGAATGGCATTCAAGACCTTGCCAAAATGGGACTTGAGGAGGCTGGCGGTGCTGCCATTACTTAATGCTCATCTGAGTGAGAGAGATACATTGCTGGAGAAGGAGATCAGGAACGGTGTGAATGACAATTTTGAGTCATTCGGGTTCATGAAGGCAGAAAGGAGAAGATCCAAAAAGGATAAATACTGGGAAATAGGCAAAGGAAAGATTGTGCTGAGGGTGAAACCCCCAAAGAAAGTGAACAGGGTTAGATTGTCAGATCCACTCACCCAACAATTACAAAACTTTGAGAAGTGGTGTTAGGGACCGTGTACGGATGGAGTACTAACTGATTCTGCGTTTATACCGTATCAAATAGTACGGAATCCTATTTGATTGGCGATCCAATCAGTGAGAACAATAACACGATCGATATAAGATTGAACAAAATGTTAAGAACGAGTAGGAATCGATCAGGAACGAACTATGAACTTGGACAAGCTGTTTGGGACGTTTTGGACGGCTAGGGTTTATGTGTATTCGCAATATCTCTTCAAGTGTTATGTTTTTCCACGAATTAGGTGGTATTTATATGTTAGGGTTTTTCATTCATACGACTGAACCATTCGCATGGTTTAGTCGTGCGACTGAATCATGCGATTGAGTCATACGCACGACTGAAGGTTCAGTCGTGCGACTGAGTCAATCTTATGTCTCAATCGTACGACTGATCCACCTGGATCAGTCGTGCGACTAGTCCATAAGCATGATGTATTCATGCGTAGTGTAACATCTCGTATTTTCGCTAAGTTAAAAAGTTAACTTTGTTAAATTATTATAAGGACTATTTATGCCTTTGATAAGAATCTATGGCTTACTTATGCTTATTTCTTTTTAATTCTTTAACTTGAAAGTTGATAATATAAATGATCACATATTAATTAAGTAAAAATATCTTAATAATGATTGTAATAATAATAATAATATTAATATGAAAAGTAAAATAAGAATAATACTAATAATAATAACAATATTAATAAAATTAATAATAATATCAACAACAATAAATAAATGAAAGTAAAGTTGGTAAATTAAAGATGATAACAATGATTTATAAAAGACTAATAGTTGATAAGTTATTAAAATTAATTAATCTTAAAGTTTAAAAAGGTTAAGGGGGTAATTTGTCATTTTAGAAACTTAATCTAGATGTTTGGGCATGAAATAATAATATAAAAACCACAGGGACTGAAGTTGTAATTAATCAAATCCCAAACCACCCGCCCCCTCTTTTTCCCCGTGTTTCCGGCGACTCGCCGGTAAGGTCTCCGCCGGCGCCGGCGAGACCGAAAAAGGACCTATATAACCTCGATTTGGAACCCAAAAGATGCCAAAAGCTTCGGGAAAACGTTTCGAACCATGATGTGCGCTTTAATTCGAGTTTAAAAACGGTTATGGAGTCGTTTGAGTGTGGAAACCGTTCACCATCAACACGCGAATCGTTTGGCAATTAAAACTTAATAATAATCAAATTAAATGGCTCATAATCGAACGTTTGCCTAGTCTAAAGCTATTATCGATACCAAATACACCTGAAACAAACAATAGTTGGATTGAGGCTATGCAAGAAGAGCTACTTCAATTCCGTAAACAGGAAGTATGGAAGCTTGTGGATTTGCCTGAAGGAGAGAATGCCATTGGCACAAAATGGTTGTTCAGAAACAAATCAGATGATTGAGGAATAGTTGTTCGAAACAAAGCAAAGCTTGTAGCACAAGGTTACACCTAGGAGGAAGGAATTGATGATGAGGAAGTCCTTGCTCCAGTTGCAAGACTCGAAGCAATTCGTGTCTTCCTTGCATATGCTTCTTATATCAAATTGAAGGTGTACCAAATGGATGTTAAAGGTGCATTTTTGTATGGACCAATCACCGATGATGTGTATGTCAAGCAACCTCAAGGTTTTGAAGATGCTGAATTTCCTCATCGTGTGTACAAGCTAAGCAAAGCATTATATGGTCTATATCAAGCTCCAAGAATCTGGTATAAGACATTGTCCCAGCATTTGATACAACACGGATACACAAGAGGGAAAATTCATCCAACTTTATTCATCAAGAAGGATGCAAATGATCTCTTATGTGTGCAAGTGTATGTGCACGATATCATATTTGGTTCAACCAGTCTAAAACTATGCTCAGAATTTGAAGAGATTATGAAATTACATTTCCAGATGAGTTCTATGGGAGAAATCAACTTCTTCCTTGGATTGCAAGTAAAACAATATGCAGATGGTATTTTTATCAATCAAGAGAAGTTTGTTGATAAGCTATTGAAGAAATTCAAACTCCAAGATTGTCAATCTATCAGAACTCCAACTGACGTTAATACAAAGATTGATCCTGATCCGAAAAGAAAATCTATTGACCAAACATTATACAGATCTATGATTGGTTCTTTGATGTATCTTACTGCATCTAGACCTGACATAATGTATGTTATTTGTGTATGTGCCAGGTATCAATCAGACCCGAAGGAATCTCACCTAATATCAGTCAAATGCATATTCAAATATCTCAAAGGAAAACCAGCTCTAGGGTTATGGTATCCTTATGAAGGAAACTTCAAGTTACATGGTTATACTAACAGTGATTATGGGGGATGTAATCAAGATAGAAAACCCACTACGAGTAGTTGTAAGTTTTTTGGTCCCTGATTAGTCTCAAGGCAGTGTAAGAATAAACAAATGTCTTCATATCAACTGCAGAAGCTGAGTACATAGCTGCATCAGCAGGATGTTCTCAAATCCTTTGGTTACAAAACCAATTGTTGGATTACGGGTTCAATTTTCTTAAAACTCCTATTTACATTGATAACACTGCTGCTATGTTTATAACAGCTAATCTGGTTCAACATTCAAAAACAAAGCATATCGAAATTCTATATCATTTTCTCAGAGATAACTCTGAAAAAGGTTTAATCATTTTGATTCAAATTTCAACTGACAAACAATTAGCTGACCTGTTTACTAAAGCCTTTTTACTAGGAAGGTTTGAGTATCTAGTTGAGTCTATTGGCCTTATTAATCATGTTGAAAAATGATTTTGTTTCATCAAAATGATAATAACCCTCCCTCCTTTTCATAATCAACTCAAACGGAAAACCATCAAGGTTGACTGCCTGGTTGTAAATATTGTGTGTGTGCTAAATGAAAAAGGAAATACAAAATTATAAATTGAAAAAAAATGAATATAGAAAAATATAAAAGGAAAATACAAAAATATAGTTTAGATGATTTCTTTCTTAAGGATTAAATCTGCCTTTGCAACATGTGAGGAATTGTTAGGTTTAGAATCAGTAGATCTAGTCATTATGTATAGGCTTAGTACTTGAATTAATATCTGTAATGAACTTTTGTATTTCATTATTGTGTATGCATTAAATATATAGGTTAATGGTTGCAGGTACAAACATTATAATTGGTCAATGTGTGAAATTGACCAAGTGTAAGAAACATCTACGGATGAACATTTTGTTCTTCCGTAGATATATTTCTTACAAGTAATTATACATCCAAAGATCTTCTGCGGATGAACAACAAGTTACCTTCGGAAGAACAAGATACCTTCGGAAGAACAATATCTACGGAAGCACAAATTACTACTGAAGACAATATTCGTGCGGAGTCCAAACACTTGTATTATACAAGTGATACAAGTCAACAAGTCAACAAGGCGGTTATGCGAATCCCAAGAAATCCGATGATTCCTTAACAAAAACAAATCAAATCCCAAGAGATCCGGTGTTTACTATAACTGAAACACCTCTGTCTATAAATATGGATCCTAGGTTTCGATTCAAACACGATTGAGTTAGACGATTGATTGATTGAGAACAGCAATAGCAATACAACAATCATCGAATGTCTTCCGATCAACTTTAGCATACACAACATCATAGCATTCTTTGATATCGTACATTCAATTCTTTTGTAATCATCAACACATTATAATAAAATACTGATTAATCATTAATTGTGTTTTGTTACGTGTGTTCTTGATATTTCATTGATATTTAAAGTTGTCTAAACACAATTAAACCAAATCAACGTTAATTCTGCAAACGTTGACTTGACATCGATTCACACTGATAATTCCTGTTGACGATCCTTGGATTCACAGGTGGTATCAGAGCCAAGTGCTCATTGATTTAGATCAATTGATCTATCAGTGTTAGTTGTGTTTTAATTGTGTTTGTTTTCGTTTAACTGCAATCGTTTTTAATTAACTTGTTTCTATATTCAAATCTATTGAATACAGATCTTCTTAACATCATGAGCAACTTCAGTGGTTCATCTTACCAACCTCCGAAGTTGGAAACAAAAGCAGACTTCAAGTCTTGGAAATCAAGTTCAGGAATCATGTAAACTATACTGATTCTGACTTGTGGATTTCCATCACTGAAGGTCCTTATATTCCACCCACTCTTGGGCCGGATTATAATGACAAAAACAACCAATCAGTATGAAAGATCTATCACCTGATGATGTCAAAAAGGTTAAAGTTGATATAAAAGCATACAGTTTGCTTAGTATGGCTTTACCTGAAGAGATATTAACCAGGTGTGAGAACTATAAAACAGCACACTCCTTATGGAAGATACTTCACACTCTCTGCGAAGGGAGTGATGAGATAAGAAGTATAAGGAGAGACACCCTCAGATCACAATATGAAACTTTTCATCATATTGAGGGTGAGTCAATTCCTCAGCAACTTCATAGATTCATGCAGTTAGTCACTGAGATGAATATTCTGGAGTTGAAGTATACAAGTGAGGAATTAAACAAGAAAATGCTCCACACTTTGCCAGAAAGTTGGAAGCATACTGTGTCCATGTTCAAGAACACTATAGATCTGAAAGCAACTGGTTTAGATACTCTGGTTGCAAAAGTGGAAGCTCTTGAAATGGACGAAAAATCAAGAAACAAGAGTGTGAGAACTCATGTTTCACCCTATCACTTCAAAGAAACAAATAATGTAGGAAGTGCATTTATTTCAAACAAAGAAAGTGATAACTCTTGTGCTAGGAGTGATGATGAGGAGGAAGTTAGCTTCTATGCTTCAAAACCCTCAAAGAAATCATCTCAAGACAAGCAGCAAAAGAATAAAGGAAGAACTACTGATAGACAAGATACAACTGCAGCAACAGCTAAGTCTTCCTTTTCAGCAAATCAGTCAGAACCAATAACTGTGATATTGGACTCTGAAGAACAAAGAGCAGCCTTTGCAGCTTTTAGCTCAAGTTTTCAAGCATATTTGGGAAGCTCTCTAACATCAGCCAATATTTCCCAACAAGACTTAGAAGAACTACCTCCTGATATAGTGGAAGAGATGGATCTACAATGGCAGATGGCCATGATTGCTTATAGAGCTAAGCAATATCTCAGGAGAAATAAGAACTTGGCTTCAGCAAGCAAAACATCAAAGATTGGTGTTGATAAATCAAAAGTAAGATGCTACAAATGCAATCTCTATGGACATTTCTCAAGAGAATGCAATCAATAGTCATATCCAGAGATGAGACAACACCAGCATCATCAACAACATCAGATTCAAGCAAATCAACAATCTTCTCAAAGACCTCCGCACAAACAATCTCAACTGATCAATGCTTCCCCACTAGCCACCAAAGAATCAGCTGGACCTAGTAACTTAAAGGAGTTAGGGCTGATCATACTTCAAGATGGAACGTGTGACTGGAGCTTGTATGAGAAGGAAGTTTTGGAAGAGAATCAAGCATTGATGGGTCATATGGATCAAACAGTTCCACCAATGGCAAAAGAGGTAAAAGAAAGATTGTGTTCATCAACTTGTGTTGAGGAAGTTGAACGATATAGAGTCCATGCTCAACAGTTGGCTGATAAAGTAAAAGAAACAATGATTTTGAATAAATCCCATGTTAGAGAACATAAATTATATCAAATAAAAATTAATTCTTTGCAAAAGGATTTAGAAAAATTTGTTTCTGAAAAATATAGCCTAAAAGCCCAAGTTGAGCATTTGACCACTTCCTTAACAAAATCCATGGCTGATCATGCATCAACTGAAGTGAAACTTCAGAAGTTTCAATTATCATCTCAGCAATATGAGAAATTACTAAATTCTCATATTGAATCAGAGAAAAGGTCTGGGTTGGGTTATAATGCGGTTGCACCACCTATAAATGATAATTACACATCCTTACCCACAACAATGACAAACACTCTGTCAAATCATTTTGTGCCTGGCACTAAGTTTGAAAAAGATTCAACTCAAACTAAAATTAATGATAAAGCTGAGGTGAGTGAACTGAATCATCTGAATCAAAATCATTAGATCAAAATGATTCAGAATTTGATTATGATAAGTGTGATGACTTGGATGATTCTGATGAACATGATGTTGATCAAACAAGCACTGGTAAGAATGTTCAACTGAAAGCCCATATCCCAAAAGTGCTTGAAGAAACAAAGTTGCCATATCCTCCTAAACAAAGAAACATGCTGAAGACCATCTGCAAGAGGATAGCTCAATTGAATGAAGGTCTTCAAGAACTAAGTATGCAAGACTCCTCCAAGAAATTGACTGATGAATCTGTCATCACTGAGGAAAAAGGAAAATTCAAAGGAAAGAAAAAGGCTTCAGTAGATCATCAACTGAACAAGAAAACTTCAGCTGCTGATCTACGGAAGAGAAATTCAGCACCAAACAATCAAAATGTGCACAAAGTGGAAAAAGGTAAAGCCCATCCAAAGCTGAAGAAGAAAGAGCTTCAACAAAGATCAGCAAACAAAAGGAATGATTCTGAGAAAGAATCAGAAGAAAAGTATTGCAAATGGTGTGACATGAAAAATCACAACACTGAAGACTGTTACTTCAGCAGCTACTGTTCTATTTGCAATATGAACAATCATATGACTACTGATTGCTACTTCAACAAACATTGTTCTATCTGCAACAAAAATAATCATTCCACACAGGAATGTTATTTCAACAAAAAGAACAAGACAAAAAGCTCAAAGAAGAAAGAATCAGACAAATCTGAATCAGATTCTCAATCTACGGATTCTGCAAAGGGATCAAAGCTGAAGAAGGTTGAACAAAAATCAAAAGCAAAACCAAAGGACAAATCATTATCAAGTGTTCATATACTGAGGAAAAGACCATCTTTTCAGCAGTCAAAAACACCACACAAAAGAGTAGATTTGTCAGACAAAGAATCAAAGGATGATGATTCATTCTTTGATAAATTTGAAAAAGGCATTCATATACCTCTTTCAAAAACAAAAGATAGTGAGACAATTAAAGGTTCATTATCAAAACAAAAGACTCAAACAAATGAAGTTACTCTGAGTAAATCAGACAATGTGAATCATGAATCTACTTCATCAACATCCAATTCAGCAGAATCATCCTCATCTAAATCAAATCAGAATGAATCAATTAAATCTGAAACTAAAACTTCAAAAAATATTCATGATAGAGTAACTGTTTTAGATCCTGTTGACAAACCCAAGATCACTAAGACTTGGGTTGTCACTTCTAATTGAGTTTCTTTTCTGATTGCAGGAACAATATTGGAGAGCTGACAACATGTGGTATGTTGACAGTGGTTGTTCCAGGCATATGACAGGAAACTGTTCTCTTCTCCATGACTTCAAACATAAAAATGCTTCTTATGTGGTATTTGGTGGGGATAAAAAGGGAGGTAAAATTGTTGGTGAAGGAATGATAACTAATGGTGTACTTAAATTTGATAAAGTAAATTACTGTCAAAACTTACAGTATAATTTACTTAGTGTATCTTAAATCTGTGATCAAAACTACACTACATTGTTTGATGACACTAACTGTTACATTCTTAAGCCAGGATTTATTGTCCCTGAAGATTGGATTCTCCTCAAAGCAGCAAGAAAAGGAAACACTTATGTTTTGGATATGAACAACACTTATCTCACCAAACATGAAACTTGCCTTATATCTAAACTTTCAGAAGATTTGTCACAATTATGGCATAGAAGGCTTGTTCATTCTAACATGAAGAAGATGAATAAATTGGTGAAACATGACCTGGTCATTGGATTGCCAAATAAAGAGTTTCATTGCTCAACTCATTGTTCTTCTTGTTACAAAGGAAAACAACACAGAGTGTCACATAAACCCAAAACAATCAATACTAATACTACACCACTCAAATTGCTTCACATGGATCTTTTTGGTCCAACCAATGTAATGAGCATTGGAAAAAGGCAATATTGTTTGGTGATAGTTGATGATTTCACTAGATTTACATGGGTCTTTTTCTTAAAACAAAAGAGTGAAACATCAGAAACATTAATGGAATTTGTAATCAAGATTGAGAATCAACTTGATACAAAAGTCAAAATTTTCAGAAGTGATAATGGTACTGAATTAGTCAACTTTGAACTAGATTCTTTTTGCAGGAGCAAAGGTATCGCAAGACAATTCAATGCACCAAGGACTCCACAACAAAATGGAGTTGCTGAAAGAAGAAACAGAACTCTCATTGAAGCAGCAAGAACAATGCTAGCTGATTCACAACTACCTATTACCTTTTGGGCTGAGGCTGTGAATACTGCATGCAATGTTCAAACAGAACATTAATTGTCAAAGAACATAACAAAACTCCTTATGAGCTCCTATTTAAAAGAAAACCTTACATAGGATATCTAAGAGTATTTGGATGTCAAGTAACTGTTTTGAACATAAAAGAGTCATTAGGAAAATTTTCAGAAAAATCATATGATGGTTTCTTTGTTGGATACTCTTCAACATCAAAATCATATAGAGTGTATATTCCACAACATAACATTGTGGAAGAGACCCCGAATGTATCTTTTGATGAAAATGTGTTTACTAAGTCAGTTAAAGGTTCATCATGGTTATTTGACATAGATGCTTTGTCTAAATCTTTTAACTATGATCATTTGACCAATGCAGGATCTGATGAAGTATGCTATCCATTTGTTCCACCTATTATGACTGAAGTAACTTTATCTGCTGATCCCCCAAGGATACATCCATCTTCAGGTGAAAATACTTCAGCAGAAGCAGATATTACATGTGGAATTGAACAGCATGCATCCGGAGAAGTACCTTCGGAAGTTCAGCATGCATCCGGAGAAGTTCCTTCGGAAGACCAGCACGCATCCGGAGTTCCTTCGGAAGATCAGCATCCATTCGGAGAAGTTCCTTCGGAAGATCAGCATCCATCCGGAGAAGTTCCTTCGGAAGATCAGCATACATCCGGAGAAATTCCTTCGGAAGACCAAAATGTTTCCGCAGAAGTTTCTACGGAAGACCAAAATGCTTCCGCAGAAGTTCCTACGGAAGAGCAAAATCCAACTGCAGATACTTCTGTAGCTCAATCAACAAAGACTCAATTTGATTATTTCTTGAATTCTCAAATTGAGATGAATCAGTCAGAGGCAATGGAAATGACTAATCTGGAATCATCTATTCCAGTTGAGTCAACTCCCTCAATGAGAATTTATAAGTCTCATCCACTTGACAATATCATTGGAAATCCTGAAAAGAGAACTACAAGGAGCCAAAGTGGTACAGCCAACCTTTGTCTCTTCAACTGTGTTCTTTCTCAAGTGGTGCCTCCAAACATTAAAGCTGCTTTAAAAGACAATAGCTGGATTGAAGCTATGCAAGAAGAGCTTCAACAGTTCAAAAAACAAAAAGTATGGTCTCTTGTTGATTTACCTGTAGGTCAACATCCTATTGGAACTAGATGGCTATACAAAAACAAACTGGATGCTAGAGGGATTATTGTCAGAAACAAAGCAAGGTTGATAGCACAAGGATACACTCAAGAAGAAGGCATAGATTATGATGAAGTTTTTGCACCAGTTGCAAGAATTGAGGCAATAAGTGTGTTCTTGGCATATGCATCATATAAGAAATTTATTGTGTATCAGATGGATGTCAAGTGTGCATTCTTATATGGGAAAATTGATGAGGAAGTTTATGTGTCTCAACCCCCCGGATTTGAAGATCCTCATTATCCTCACAGGGTATACAAACTAGATAAAGCCTTGTATGGTCTTCATCAAGCACCAAGAAAATGGTATGAAACACTATCATCTTTCTTACTCAAGCATGGCTACAAAAGAGGAACTATTGATCAGACACTCTTTCTCAAACAAGAACATCAAGATCTCTTAGTAGTTCAAGTATATGTTGATGACATTATATTTGGATCAACTAATAAGAGATTGTGTGTGAATTTTGAAGAGCTGATGAAATCTGAATTTCAGATGAGCTCAATGGGTGAATTAACATTCTTCTTTGGCCTTCAAGTTCATCAAAAAGCAGATGGAATATTCATCAATCAAGAAAATACATACATCAAATTACTGAAGAAATACAATCTTGCTGAAGTATCCTCATGCAAAACACCAGCATCAACAATTGATAAGATTGCTCCTGATCCCACTAGAAAATCTATTGATCAAAAATTATTTAGATCTATGATAGGTTCACTTATGTACTTAACTGCCAGATATTATGTTTGCTGTGTGTGTATGTGCTAGGTACCAATATGATCCAAAGGAGTCACATCTCAATGCTGTTAAAAGAATTTTTAGATACCTCAAGGGAAAACCAGGACTTGGTCTATGGTATCCCAAGGATGGAGACTTTACACTCTACTCATACTCAGACAGTGACTATGGTGGATGTAACAGTAACAGAAAATCAATAACTAGTGGATGTCAATTCATTGGACCCAGGCTAGTGTCATGGCAGTGCAAGAAACAAACAAATGTTTCTGTATCCACAGCTGAGGCTGAGTACATTGCTGCTTCAGCTGGGTGCTCTCAAGTACTTTGGTTACAAAACCAATTGCTTGACTATGGTTACAACTTTCTTCAAACTTCAACCTATATATACAATTCTACTGCTATGTTTATCACTGCTAATCCTGTGCAACATAGTAAAACAAAACATATCGAGATTAGGTATCATTTTCTGAGAGATTGCTCAGAAAAGGGATTGATTAAGTTAGTCAAAGTGGATACATCAAATCAGCTTGCTGATTTATTCACTAAAGCCTTTGATTCAGTCAGATTTAATTTTCTGATTGAGTCTCTAGGTATGATTAACTTAGAATAATCAAGTCTATACAAAAAACATGCTGTGTGTAATAATGCATCAGTATGACATATGCATGGGAAATGATAGTACACTATAGCTTTGCCTATTCCTGAATAAACAAATAACAATATATCTCAGCAGGTTTCTTGATATGTGAGTAGGTTCATCTTGAGTGAAAACAAACCTGAGTGCATGCAAAAGATAATACTATGATAATTGTCTGTGGGGAACTTAATTTTGAGAAAACAAAGTGAGTCTTATCCTATTGTGATCAAATCATTCATCTAAACACACTATGTAGAACACTTTATACTATCTATCTTTGCAAATCATACTCCCTCTATTTTGTGTGAACAAAGACCTGGGTGTATGATCACCATACTGAATATCAGTTACCAAAGGTGAAAAGATCATGATTCTCATCATACCTCTGTTTTGTGTGAACAAAGACCTGGGTTAAAGGCACCTCTGTTTTACGTGAGTAAAGACCTGGTGACCTGATGATGATCATATCTAAAGCTCTCAAAAGAATCCTAAGTGATCAACTGTATATTATATTAAGCTTTATCAACATTGCATCAATAAGATGCCAAATACATCTCAAGATAGCTATTATAACTTAAAGTACATAGTCTTAAGTGTGAAAAAGTGATGATTTGACTTACAAAGGTAGGACTAAACCATTGTGAATTGAATGTGAAGCCCATGACAGTTATTTCAAAAACAATATGAAAACATGATAAACAGCATGCCTAGTTGATACATGAGCTCTTGTATGGATTTATATGGACAATATACTTGCAATCAGAACTTGTTCTTGTATCACATAAACAACATAACTCTTCAGGAAAGGTTTAGCATTATAGTATGATCATATCCTATGTGTATCTGATCATTATCATATAGATCAAATTCATGTTATTCCTCTTAAAGAAATTTATGATAAATGCTTAAGTTCTTCATTAATCACAAATTTAGGGGGAGTAGAATTCATGAAAAAGCATCTCAATCAGCAGCAGCAGCAATTTCTATATCATTATCAATTTGAAGAAATTGAAATCTGAGCATCATCTTAGCTGTTGGATACATGAAAATTTTTTAGTAAAAATCTCTATTTTAAATTTTCTTGTACTAAATTGTCATGTATACAAAGCCAACGAGGTCCTAAAGCAATAAATGGTCTAACCAATGGATTTGGGCCATACATACAACAATATTAATATTTTCGGTGCATCAGCAGAAGATACTGTGTGGAAATCAATCTTAATGTTTATCCGTAGATTGGTAAACTACAGATGAATAAAGATCAATAATTTAATGATTACAATTTCACATCAGCAGAAGTTGTTGTTCCGTAGATGTCCTACGGAAGAGTAAAATGTGGATCCCACTTAATTAATGAGAAATTACTTCTACGGAAGAACACAATGAGGGACCCACTTAATAAATCAGAGAAAATTAATATGTCTGAGGGTATAAATAATGAGGTTTGACTTGTCAAATTCATTATTCACTTTTTGAGTTCACTTTTTCAGACCTAGAAAATCTCACTCAACAAAACTTTTCCCACTTCCTCAACATTCAAAATTTATCAAATCAAAACCTTAAGCAAACATATAGTTGTGTTATTAATCAGCGTTTATTAAGGTAAAACATGTCGTAATCATCAAGAATGAACTAGTTGATTCTTGTTTTAGCTCACAACTGTTCGTATTCTCATATCAATAATATGATTCTAACGAAGTCTTTTCTTATGAACAGATGGATCAACGATTCGCAAAAGATCATAATGTGTGTGCGTTCTTAAACCCTGACGATCCTGTGTCAGAAGGATGCCAAGAAATTATGAGATATCTGAGAAGATCGAGGATATTCTATGCCCTATCAGCAGAGCCGACGATTTATCGCACTCATATCAGTGATTTCTGGAATTCTGCACACATAGAAGAAGATGGTGAAGGCATTATTGCAGAAGTTAAAAATCTAAGGCTGAGAATTGATGAACAAACAATAAGAAGGGTTCTAGAACTAGGAGATGTTGAAGCTGGACACCCTGATGTATTTGAAAATGAATACATAGAAAAAGTTTTTCTCTTAATGGGGTATGATGGAGACTTTGAAAAGGGAGAAATTAAGAAGGGAAGACTGTGTAAGCCATACATATTTTTGTGTCACACTTATCTGAAATGTATGTCAAACAGAAAATCTGGGCTTGACAGATTTTCAAGACATATATCATCTGGTATCATTGGCATCTTTGAGGGAAGGACATACAATTATTCAAAGTACATCTTCAATTGTTTGTGTGATCACATTCGACTACAGAAGGCTGATAAGATGTACATGTTTCCAAGATTCATTCAGCTCATCATTAATGCAGACCTGCCTGGAACATTTGTGGAGGGTGGTGTGTTTATCCAAGCACACCTTGGCAGATCTGTGCTGAACAAAATTTCAGGGAAATATGAAGGAGGTGACATAGACATGTTTGCTCATGTGATTGATGCTAATGCAGACATACCTCAAGAGCTTGTTTAGGAAATTGATGAAAAGCACTCTACTACCAGCTCTGCTCAAGACACTCCTTCACCAGAAACATCACCTCAACAACAACAAACACCTCAACCATAATATCCTCACAGCCAAAATACAGAACCTATCTCTCCAATCCTCCATCTATCACCACAACAACAACAAACAACACCCAACCACAATCACCAGCCAGCCAAAATACTAACCAATATCTCCCATTCAACCCCAATCACCAAATCACCTTCAGATGCAACTTTACAACCAACCTACAAATTCAGCTACTGAGAGCATCTACACTGGGGAAACAGAATTAGTCTCAGAAGCAAGTACAGTTAAACTGTCATTATCCAAGACTGAATCCCCTGTGTATTCAAATGAAACTGAACAAGTATCTCCAGTGACTGATCATCAACAACAACAAACTCATCAAGAGCATGTAGATCAAGCCACTGAACCAATGTCTAGCTCAGCAAGTGTTGATCATGAGGAAGTTAAAGAAGATGAGATTGAGTCTCAGCATCAGGAAGTAGATGCAGCAGCAGATCATGTTGATGTTATAGCTTATAATGAAGATGATCTAAGTGATGATGACATTCCTGTGAGCAAGAGCTATCTGGTTGCTGAGTACAACAAGCTGGTACTCAAATCAAACAAAAGAAAGGAAAGGATACAAGAGCTGAAGGGAATGATCAAAGAAAAGGATGAAGAATTGATAAAACAGCAAGCAAGAATAAAAAAGACTTAGAGAAGATGCTCAAAGTGATAAAGAAGTCATTGATGCTTTGCTAGACAAGGAAGCTGAGCTTAAAGAGTCAGCAGAGTCTGAGAAGAAAGAAAAAGAAAAGATCATGAAGAAATTTGAACAAGCGTCTAGCACTATGACTGCTCAGTCAAATATTATAAAGAGAAAAGAAGAAGAGATTGAGCAACTTAAATTGAAGATCAGTTCATTGGAATCTCATGCTAAGGCTTCAACTGCTCAAACAAAACAAGGTCCTGAGGAATCAAAAGAAATGATCCTGTACTCAAGGAAAAGAAAGTACCTTGGTACTGCTGAGAAGAAGCCAACTATTGATGAAAGTGTCTCCAAGAAACAAAAGCTGACTTCTCCTGAACACACCCCTTCAGTAGATTTATCTACTGAGAAGCCTATCTCTCAAAAGGAAGATGAAAGTGATAAAGAGTGGGAAGAATTAATCAGAGAAGAATCTCCGCCAAAACAAGAAGTCTGACGCCAAAACAAGAAGTCTCAAAGGCTGATGATCTTCTGACTACAAGTAACATATTTGAAGAGAGGCCTGAATCAACCATGTTCATGACACTTATAAACCATGGTTTCCCTTATGATATGGTTGAGAGACTAAATATGACAGAGATAAAGAACCTGTTAAAAGAATTTGAGCTTGAATGCTTTATGATTCCAAATTATGATTATGAAGCCTTCAACACCTTTCAATCAATTCAGAAAACAAAGAAGGAGTTGGGACATTGTGACACAGCCAAGCTCAGCAAATACAACATGACTTGCTGGTTACAAGGACATAATTACAAACCTCATGAGCTTAAAGGAAGATCAGTAGGGGAACTCAGAAGGATGATGGAGCATGTGATGAAAGTTGAGCTAGATACTGGAGTAAAATTCAGAACTGAAGCTCCACATCCATCTTATGAGCAACAAAGCAAACTTCCTGCTGAACCTATAACAGTTGAACCTAAAGATCAACACAAAGGAAAGGAGAAATTGATTAGAGAGCCAAGAGAAGTTATACCTGGCAAAGTATGGCCACTTGGGACTGCAGTTAGAGAGATAACTGAGCAAAAGTCCACTCTAATTCAACTGATAGATCACCTCACAACTCCCAGCTCTGTGGAAGAAAACAGGATCATGGCCTGGAAATATGATCGAGACTGGGATTGTGCCATTATTAAAAGAACATCTGGAAGAGTTGAATACTTCCATGATGTACTCTCAGTGGAGAGTCTGCCAGAGAATGACATCAAAGATCTTCAAAGCTTAATCATCAGCAATTATCCAATTCACCCTAGAGGAAGATATTTCTCAACCCTAGTGGGAAAGTTGAAGACAAAGTTTAAAGATGATGTGCTTATAGAAGCTAAAAGAGAAGATACAGAACATCAAAAGAGAATCAAAGGGCTCAAAAGATTCAAGTCCAATGCCTCAGAACATGTAGATGATGAATTCTTGAAGAGGGTTGGCTACAACAACAGAAACAAAGCAGCACTTAAATGCATTGAAGGGACTCAAGTCACATACCCAATCACTGAATGGGGATATGTTGAGAAGACAAAAGAGTTGGTCCTGCTGAGAAATGCTGAGAACAAGAAAGCTGACAAGATCAGGATCTTTGATCCTGTGGAAATCAAACTACTCCATCCCAGCTACACCTCATACCTTAATGACAAATTCTTCTCCAAGCTGACTGAGAAAAAAGCACAAAATGATCTGTTCCTGCATGTCCATGTGATTCAAGTAATTGACAAACTACATGCCAAAGCATACAAAAGAAGAAGATTTAATGCTGGACTGCTGAAGGGAACAACTTTTGATGAAGTAACAGAACTAAGAATCTCATAACAAGATGAGCTATAAGTGGTGAATAACAACAAGGTGTTAGACACACTCACTACAGAGGAAGATGTTCTGGGAATCAGTTATGAGACTCTGAAGAAGATCAGCAAGATGAAGATCAACTACAAGTATGATGATCAGAAGACTGCTGTTTCTTACTTCTACAACAAAATGATTGCCAGAATCAAGGATCTTGCAGTTTTGAAGAACTGATTACAAGTATCTAAGCCTAAGGGGGAGTATTGTTAGGTTTAGAATCAGTAGATCTAGTCATTATGTATAGGCTTAGTACTTGAATTAATATCTGTAATGAACTTTTGTATTTCATTATTGTGTATGCATTAAATATATAGGTTAACCCATTTATATATGTGTTGGTTTATGTATGGTTGCAGGTACAAACATTATAATTGGTCAATTTGTGAAATTGACCAAGTGTAAGAAACATCTACGGATGAACATTTTGTTCTTCCGTAGATATATTTCTTACAAGTAATTATACATCCAAAGATCTTCTGCGGATGAACAACAAGTTACCTTCGGAAGAACAAGATACCTTCGCAAGAACAATATCCACGGAAGCACAAATTACTACTGAAGACAATATTCGTGCGGAGTCCAAACACTTGTATTATACAAGTGATACAAGTCAACAAGTCAACAAGGCGGTTATGCGAATCCCAAGAAATCCGATGATTCCTTAACAAAAACAAATCAAATCCCAAGAGATCCGGTGTTTCCTATAATGAAACACCACTTTCTATAAATATGGATCCTAGGTTTCGATTCAAACACGATTGAGTTAGACGATTGATTGATTGAGAACAGTAATAGCAATACAACAATCATCGAAAGTCTTCCGATCAACTTTAGCATACACAACATCATAGCATTCTTTGATATCGTACATTCAATTCTTTTGTAATCATCAACACATTATAATAAAATACTGATTAATCATTAATTGTGTTTTGTTACGTGTGTTCTTGATATTTCATTGATATTTAAAGTTGTCTAAACACAATTAAACCAAATCAACGTTAATTCCGCAAACGTTGACTTGACATCGATTCACACTGATAATTCCTGTTGACGATCCTTGGATTCACAGGACTGATAGTACATCACATTTAATCAGTTGCATACTTCACTCGATAATAAAGTCTGACGTGATCAGATATGATGTGCTGGTATAATCATGCAATTATATAGAAAAAATAGATTCTTGTGATTTGACTAAATCACTATGAATTTGCGGGTATTCATCTTAGTTCTTATGAGTGGTGTTGACTTTTCTGATTGATTGCTTGTCAAGTCACAAACTCACACCTGATGGTGATATGAATAACCGTGAGATATGTTTACTGCATCTGTTCACTTCTCTGTTATGAGTCATCATAGACCTAAAGTGACGAGGTATCCTCTGTTGTAAGTCATTACAAACCTGGTTATTCTCACCTGATGCAAAAGATGGCAATGTGCATGATCCTTTCAAATGTCCAAAAAATGGATGCCCTCTGATTCTTATGAATCATATATATATCCAATTCTTTACGAAACGGATTCAGGGATTTCCTAATGGCTTGTCCATGGTGGTTGTCTAAGAGATTATCAAATGGTTTTACCATAATGATTCTCTCATTGTCCTAAACATGAGATCTGGTTATACATATATGTTAGTAATTAAGCTGAGAATAAATGCTTGCTTGCATACCTTGACGAGGGTCGGACTCTCTAAGTCTAATGCGGGTTCCATAATGTTATATCTAATAGAATCTTAACAATCCAAGAATTAAAAAAGTAAGTATGCTGATACTCTTACCAAAGTACGCATTGTCTGTCCTTAGATCTTGTGTCTCTTTGCTGCAGTAATGCTGATCTGGAAAACACCTGATCAGGATTTAATCAGTGTCCATGACTATTCATAATTTCTTTTATTTTAATGTGCTGATTATTCTCTGATATGATCTCACTGTAGGCATATGATTCAGTGTACAACTAGTAGTATTTTTTTATTATTTTTCTTTATTTTGATTTTTGCATGATTCTATGTGTGCAGGCATGTTGATAATGGTTGCTTTTATCAGTTTCCAACTTATACAAACTTCTAAGTTTGTGAACTTAATAGTTTAAGGGGAGTAATATTTTAAAAAAGAGAAAATCAAAATAAAAGTTGAAAAGAATGATGCTAAATTTTCAAGTATGTGTGTGTTTGATATGATTCAAAAATGAACCTAATAAAAATTTCAAATTGTTTTTTATTTGAAATATGGAAAAGCTTCATGTAAATGATTGAGTTGAGATTATTTGAAATCTTCAAAAAATTCAAAATGATTGAGTCTAAAATGATTGGAATTTAATTGAAAAATAAAAGTTAAAAGTTTGAGTGAGAAAATAATTTTTTTTATAATAAAGTCAAAATGTCAAAATTTCTGTGTGGTCAAAAAGTCAAAGTCAAAAATTGACCAATGGTTGACTATTTCATGAAGAACAGTGAATATTTTCAAAATTAGAGTTTAAATGTTTATTGGTGAAAAAGTTTAAGTGTTTGAAGTATGAAATGATTCTCATGTGTCTAAACAGTGACCATAAGTCCAAGTTTAAAAGCATGATGAATTTTCAGTTTTAAGACAAGTGTTGGGCGTTTTGATTCCAACTCATGCGCCTAAAGAGTAGTCATGAGTCTGAAAAATTTGGTTAAAGTTTTGGGCGTTTTACAATATGTCATGCGCCTAAATAGTGCCAATCATTTCATGTTAAAAATAATTCAAGTGTGGAATCTTGAACGCCCATACGCCCAAGCAGTTCTCATACGGACTGAGGGTTTAAGATTTTTGTTAAATTGTTAGGCGTTTTAGGATAGGTCATGCGCCTGAACAGTGCTCATGCGCCTAAACAGGGATCATACGCCTGAACAGTGCAAATGCACCTAAGTACTTTGATAAAAATTGACCAAGTGTAACTCATGCGTCTAAGTCTCGTGCACCTGAACAGGAGTAATGCCCCAGTACAGTGCCAATGCGTCCAAACCTCATGCGTCCCAACAGTGGTCATGCGCCTACACAATAGCAATGCGTCCAAGGGTTTTTCACACTTATATAAATTCAACACTTGACAGAATTCATTTCATTTGAATATTTTCACTCAGTTTACACTCTGTTCTTACACTTAGTCTTCCGACTAGCATTATTCACTTTGTTTAGATTGATTATCTGAGATTGTTGACATTTAAAGGTATAAACAGTGATTCTAAACAACATGTTGATCATATTTCATCACATCAATGTCCTGAATCATCACACTATTATAGGCGTTTGAACCCTATTTGGGCGTTCGAACCCTAAGAACTTGATCAAATTGCAAATTGTTGATAAAACGTGATTGATTGTTCAAAATTGAATCTAATTTTGTTGTTTATACATGGTTTCGACCTGTTTAACATCAATAAATTTAAATTTCATCACAAAAGTTGTCTAATGATTCTTGAGTTCATCTGTGATAAATAATAATAAAAAATTTGAATAAGAATTGAATCGTCAGATAAATTTGATTGAAAATCATCAAAAACTCATCAAATCATTTAAAATTAAAAAGAAACAAGTTACTTAATTGATTGTATATGTTAAAATTTGATTAAACATAAAAGTCAGTAAGTGTTTCAACACTTAGAAAATTTTTGAAAAATACACATAATCAAATTTTAAAATAAAAAATTTTTCAAAAATACACATAATCAAAGTTTAAAATATAAAATCTATTAAGTAAAAACTTAAAAATAATGAAGGTATTATATCTTGATATAAAATTGTTAAAAACTCATTAGTATGATTAATTTGAATTCAAAAACAATTGAAAAATCAAGTGTGTTGAACACTTAGAATATTTTCAAAATTTTTGAATATGAAATTAACAAAATGTTTTGTGAGTTATATTAACAAAATTCCTTCATACTTATTGTTGTTTTTTTGTAAATTTCAGATGGCTGAGTTAAAGTTTGAGCCAAAGCATAATGTTGTAGCTTTTTGGAAGAAGATGTTAGAGAAGCAACTGCCTATGAAGAGATGATTAGATTCATTCTAAGGACTAAGTATATTTATGCCATGTGTGCACGCCCAGCTATCAATGCTAGACTAATAAACAAGTTTTAGAGAATAGCTGAGGTGGAAAGAGATGATGATGGGCATAAAGTACTTAGAAGGTTTGTGTAAGGATTCCTTTAAGTCTGATGCAAACCAAAACATCCAATGTCTCTCTGCAAGTAATGCAGTAAGTACTGAAGAAGAATTGCTTCGCAAGTTTTACACCATACACTAGAAATATTCTAAGTGTAAAATCTTCTGAAGCCAAGACCAATATCTTCCGAAGCCAAATATGAAGTCTTACGAAGCCTCAGAGACAAAGTCTTCCGAAGCTTCATCCTATGAAGACAGATTTCTTCCGAACACTTTTAGTAACATGCTTTATCTGATGTACTGTTCCATAAAGCTGGACACCTTTCCGCTGCATCTCTGTAAAGTCACCAACTTACATGAGTTGGTGAAAAGGTCCATGCTTTTGGTAACTGTACATTGAGGTCTTGAGTCTGTAACTTTCTACTTTATCTACTTTATCCTTTTTGTAATAGATAAGGATGTGAGCTATGGCATGTCATAGTCACAAGGTCAAAAGGCAGATATGCCTTTTGATTCTACAATTGATTTTGTTTGTGTCTAGTCAATTGTATCCAGCTGGCTTTCAAAGTATAGCCGGCTGTAGGTTGTAGTATAAGTATTCCAAGTTCTAGTATATTTCTTTATGCTTTGTAACACTTGTAATAGAACTTGAGAAAGCAATATAGTGCCTCCTTGAAACCCAAATCTCTTGTTCTGTCTCTTTATCATTACTTGTGTTCTTTGTATCATTATCTTGGTTAACCCAGTTTACTGTTTGATCAAGTTTAGTTAATCTCCTCTTTGTGTTGTTGTGTTGTAAATTGTTAAGCCCTTAACCGGTCCTGCAATTGGTATCAGAGCATATCAGGCTCTTGATATAAGATCTCACCATTTTAAGATCCCTCACACACACAAATACTAAACTTTCAAAATGGCATCCATTTCAAAGACTGATATGGAGACTGGAACCATGAACAAGTCCCCACTAATCACTCTTGATGACTTTGATACCTGGTGTATGAGAATGGAAGGTTTCATCAGGTCTCTAGACTCAAGAATGTGGGAATCTGTTGAAAATGGACTTTTCATACCCAGCACTCCTTCTGCTACTGGTGCTGGTATGATTCCCAAAGATGTGGCCAACTACTCTGATGAAGATAGGAAGAGAGTAGAGATTGATAGAAAGGCCATGACTGCTCTTCAAACTGCCCTTCCAAACTCTGTGTACAGAGGTTTCAAGAAGTGCAAAACAGCTAAACAGCTGTGGGATGCACTAAAACTGATGTATGAAGGCTCCTCTGAAGCCAAGGAGAACAAGAAGGATCTTTTGAAGCAGCAGTTTGAAAACTTCACCTTCAAAACAGGTGAAACCATGACTCAGCAATACTTTAGGTATGTTGAGATAGTGGATACCCTTGTGGATGGAGGAGTTCCTCTTGAAAACAGAGACATTGTAAGGAAGTCATGTCCTCACTTCCTAGGCAATAGACACACTACTGTGTGGTGATCAAGAGGACTGAAAATCTCAAAACTCTTACTCTGACAGAGTTATATGGGATTCTTAGTGGCTACCAGATGGAGATGAACATGCAAGGTTCATCTGGCAACTCCAACAATCAAATAGGTTCAGCTCTGCATGTGGTTGAAAGGGATAGCATAGAACCCCAACATCATCTTATATGCTACCCTGACAACTCACCAAAGGGTCCTTTCATCACCTTCCCAGAGACACCTAGGGAGAACTACACTCAAGGAAGCCCATTCTAAGAGACAAGCTCTTCTCAAGCTTTTGTGTCTTCTGATGAAAGTTGTGGTAACTCTCTTTTCACTCTTGAAGACCTTGATTGTATCCATCCATATGACCTAAAATATATGGAAATAGTTCAGCAGATGGCTCTTCTCACTCATAGAGACAAGAAGTTCTACAAGAGAACTGGAAGGAGGTTTCCAAGCAATGCAACCAGTGGAAAGTTTGGCTTGAATAAAAGCAAAGTCAAGCGTTACAACTGTAACTTGATGGGCCACTTTGCTAGAGAATGTAAGGCACCTAAAACAAATGATGGCCAAGCACAAACCAGACCAAACAACATTGACAAAGCCCCTCAAAATGAGAAGCCAAAGCAACAAGCTGCTGTTGCGGTTGAAGAAGGAGGCCTTGATTGAGCTTTCAGGTGGAAGATGCTTCTCCAAACCAAGCACTAATGGCAGATCATATGATGAAGCCAAGGTATTGGAACATATCAGTACTCCTGAATGCATTGCTAAAGTTAACAGATATAGGTCCTATAACTTGGAAATGAGATCTGATCTTGAGTCCTTAAACATTTTAAAATCTGATTTTAGAAAGTCTGATAATGATTATAAGCTAAAGATAGAGGACTTAGAGAAAACCATTTCAGTACTAAAACATGAACATACAGATTTTAGGACTCAAATCCAAGATCTCATAACCAAGCTGACTGAGTGCCATGCTGAGCTTGTGATCAGCAAAGCCAGGGAAGAAAAGAGTGTTCTTGAAGAAGAGACCTTCAAGAACATGATATCCTCATCCCTGCACAACAAAGTGTGTTATCAAAATAGACAGGGACTGGGATCAAATGAGATAGCTCCTCCACACACAATCTTGTCTATAAGATCTCCTAGGTGTGGAACTTTTGAAGATGAGCTTCCTCTCATGGATCCTATAAGTGAAGAGGATGAAGAAGAGATAGTGAAGAATTCATCTGAGAAGAGTGAAGAGGAGGATTCTACTAAGGGCCACTATCCTTCTGAGGAGAAGAAGTCTACTGTGATGACCAAGTCAAAGAGAAAGAACTTGATCAGGAAAAGCAAAAGAAAGGCAAAGAAGGCTCAAGAGATCAAGGCTACTTTTGACTCTAAGCAGAAACAAGTTTTTATCTCTGCAGGGTTTAAAGTAGTAAAGACTGAAGACATCAACCAAAACTTCTCAGCTAAGAGCTATGGTTCTTGTTCAAATCATCTCAGTACCAAGAAGAAGACTGATCTGCTGTGTACCACTGCTGCACAGCCTGGACCATCAAACTCCAAGAACAGTTCACAGCCCAAAAGAACTGTCTCAGCATCTACAAAGATGAAGGTGGATAAGGGATGTGACCAAAGACAGTCTTTCTTTCATAAGGAGACTCTTATGAAGAAGAAAATGTTGTGTGTCAAGTGTGAAAGTACCTCTCACATTGCTAAGGATTGTCCATATAATCCTAAAACTACCATCCATATGACCAATTCAAAGACTTCAAAGAGTTTCAAGAAGATTCAAGCTTCGGAAGGAAAATCTGTTTCCTTCGGAAGCTCCAAATCAAAGAAGAAGGTAAATGGAAAATTACCTTCGGAAGAAAAATTGGTCTCGGAAGAAAGGAGTTCTTCCGAAGCACTGAAGTCTGCTGCAGTGACTGCAGATACTTCCGAAGGTTCAGTCATCAAAACTTATGAAGTCCCAAAAGCTTCCAAGGTTTTTAAGGTCAAGTCCAAAACTCCAAAGGTGGTGTGGAAGTCTAAGAAAGACCAAGTGACTGAAGTTTCTCCATCAACAATAGCTGAAGATCCCTCTAGCACAACCATAGGATCTATTACTATTGCATTACCTTCTATTATACTTAGTGAGCCCAAGACAAGTAAGGCTTGGGTTTCCAAATGTAACTAATCATTTTCTTTGTGCAGGAACAACTCAAGACAAACAGGAATGTCTGGATAATTGATAGTGGCTGTTCCAGGCACATGACAGACAATAGGTTACTAGTCCATAACTTTTAGAGAACTGATGGAGGACCAGTTTCTTTTGGAGGAGATGAAGGTGGTTACATTTAAGGAAGGGGCAAGGTCACAAATGGTAAGCTCAGCATTGAAAAGGTAAACTTTGTCAAGGAGCTTGGTGCAATCTTCTGAGTGTATCCCAATTTTGTGATCAGAGTCATAACATGCTCTTTACTGAGCATGAGTGCATTGTTCTCAAGCCTGGAGTCGTCATTCCTCATGAGCATATCCTGCTTAGAGCCCCCAGGAAAGGGAACATGTACAAGATGGATTTGAAAGAAACATCTCCCTCTATAGAAGTTTCATGCTTTCTATCTAAAGCAAATAGTGATGAGTCTTTCCTATGGCATAAAAGAATGTGCCATGTAAACTTTAAGAACATGAATAAACTGATTAAACATGATTTGGTAACTGGAATGCCAAAGAAAGAGTTTACAAGTGATGATCATTGTGTTGCATGCCTGAAAGGGAAGCAACATAAGGTATCTCACAAGCCTAAGGAAAAGAACTCTATCACTACTCCCCTACATTTGTTACATATGGATCTCTTTGGCCCCACCAGTGTAATGAGTTTAGGAAGGACCTCTTATTGTTTGGTGATCACAGATGATTTTACAAGATTCACTTGGTTTTTCTTTCTTAAACTAAAAACCCCTGAGATTCTAAAGAATTTCATCTTAAAAATTGAGAATCAAAGTGATCACAAGGTCAAAACCATAAGATGTGATCAAGGGACTGAATTCAAGAATCAAATCCTTGATACATTTTGTGATGAAAAAGGTATTACAAGACAATATAGTGCTCCCAGGACTCCTCAGCAAAATAGAGTTGCTGAGAGGAGAAACAGGACACTAATTGAAGCTGCAAGAACTATGTTGTCTGACTCTAAACTGCCCATCACCTTCTGGGCAGAGGCAGTAAATACTGCTTGCTATGTGCAAAACAGAGTTTTAGTAGTTAAGACACATGGTAAGACTCCTTATGAACTTTGGCACAAGAGAAAACCTTTCATTGGTTTTTTCAGGTCATTTGGATGTCCCTGCACCATCTTGAATACCAAGGATCAAATTGCCAAGTTTGCTGAGAAATCAGATGATGGACACTTCATTGGATACTCTTCCCAAGCCAAGGCTTATAGAGTATACAATCTCAGAACTAGAATTGTTGAGGAGTCAGCCAATGTGACTTTCAATGAACACACACCCTGTGTGGCTGGTTCTGGTCCTGATTGGCTATTTGATCTTGATTTAGTTACCAACTGTTTTAACAAATCTTGTGAGAATGTTTAGGATCTGCAGAAAATTTAAATACAGGTGATCCTGATCCAAGATTTGAGCTAGGAAGACCCTCAACTCATACATCTTCAGCTCCAGTTGGAACTACTTCAGCAAATGAGGTTTCTATCAGCACTACAATGACAAATTCAGCTGATACATCTGGGGTGCCTTCAAATTCCAGCTCAGAGGCTCCACAACCAGATAAAGATACCTCAATTGTGGAAGACAACAATGGTGATGGTGAAAGTGATCAGAAATTCCTTGATGCTAATAACCACACCATAGATGACAACATCAATGATGTCACACACTCATTGGATCAAGTTAATCTTGATAAGTGTGGTGATGTGGAGGGTGAATCATCTATGCCAGATCTAAATTTCTCAAATTTGGATCTTTCTCAGCAACTTGCTGTGATCCCTCAGCTAAGGATCCACAAGTCTCACCCCACCACAAACATCATTGGAGATGTTGTCACAGGGTAAGAACAAGAGGACAAACCCATGAAGCAAATGTTTGTCTTCACTCTTGTTTCTTATCCCAGATAGAGCCAAAGAAAGTTGATGAAGCTCTAAAGGATGGAAGTTGGGTTGAAGCTATGCAACAAGAGTTGCTTCAATTCAAAAGGCAGAAAGTTTGGAACCTTTGTCCTCTTCCTCACGGGAAGACTACCATTGGAACCAAATGAGTTTTTAGGAATAAGAAGGATGATAGAGGAATTATCATCAAGTACAAGGCAAGACTAGTCGTTCAAGGATACACACAAGAAGAAGGGATTGACTACATTGATGTCTTTGCTCATGTAGCAAGATTAGAAGCTGTTAGGATACTCCTGGCATTTGCTGCATCCAAGAACTTCAAGGTCTTTCAACTTGATGTAAAGTGTGCTTTCCTGTATGGAGTGATTGATGAAGAGGTTTATGTCAAACAGCCACCTGGTTTTGTAGACCCTGATCATCCTGATTATGTCTACAAGCTTGACAAAGCTCTTTATGGGCTGCATCAGGCACCCAGGAAGTGGTATGAGACATTGTCTGAGTATCTTTGCAAACATGGATACAGGAGAGGTACTATAGATGGAACTCTCTTCATCAAAGAACAGGGAAATGACTTATTGCTAGTTCAAGTATATGTAGATGACATCATCTTTGGTTCAACTAATCCAAAGCTCTGCAAAGACTTTGAGAAGCTGATGAAAGACAGATTTGAAATGAGTGCAATGGGAGAACTCAATTTCTTTCTGGGAATTCAAGTGAAGCAAGTTGAAGATGGCATCTTCATAAGTCAGTCAAAGTATGTTCAGGACATACTCAAGAGGTTCAACATGACTGATTGTAAGATTGTTAAGACACCCATAGCCAGAAACCACTCCCTTGGACCTGATCTTGAGGGGGAGTGTGTAGATGAACATTTATACAGGGCTATGATTGGGTCTCTTATGTATCTTACAGCTAGCAGGCCTGATATCATGTTTGCTACATGTATTTGTGCAAGATATCAAGCCAACCCTAAGATGTCTCACCTAATCACTGTCAAAAGGATTTTAAGATACCTCAAAGGTGCCTCAACACTTGGTTTATGGTATTCAAAGAATCCTGACTTCAATCTGTATGCTTATACAGATAGTGATTATGGTGGTTGCAACATGACTGCAAAGTCTACATCTGGGAGATGTCAATTCCTCGGTGGAAGGGTTTTCTCATGGCAATGCAAGAAACAATCCTTTGTGTCTGCATCAACTGCTGAGGCTGAATACATTGCTGCTGCAAGCTGCTGTGCTCAAGTGCTTTGGATTCAAAATCAGATGCTGGACTATGGATTTAACTTCAAGGAGACTCCTATCCACATAGACAACAATAGTGCTATCTCTATCACTGAGAACCCTGTGCAGCACTCAAGGACCAAACACATCAATATCAGGTATCAATTAATAAGAGATAACTATGAAAAGGGATTAATTAAACTAGTCAAAGTTCATACAGATGAACAATATGCTTATCTGTTTACAAAGGCTTTTGATGAACAGAGATTTAAATATCTAATATCAGCTATTGAGATGATTAACTTTGAGTAGATTTTTTCTTAAAACTAATTCTAGTTATTTCTTAAAATATGTGTGTCCTAAGTTGTCTAGTTCATCACTTTCATAAGCTCATGTTTTCTTTGGATATAAAATTCTTTATGAAGACTTTCCTTAGATTCTTGAAAATTTTCTGATTCTTCGGAAGATATACTTTTACCTTCGGAAGAAAATCATGTCTTCAAAATAAATAACTGTCTAAGAAATTTTACCTTCGGAAGAAGTCTAAATCTATCCTTCCGAAGCAAAATTAACTCTCGGAAGCTTTGTTGTTTCATATACAAAGCATTCAAGTGCTTATTTCTCTTCCGAAGCAAAATTTTCAAGACTCTCAGCAAAATCTTCCGAAGTCGTTTTAGCTTCAGAAGCTTTTTCATTAAAACTTCCGAAGATAATTTACCTTCGGAAGCTTTTCGAATTCCAAGAAAACTACTTTTTGAGCAAAAGTAAACTACTTTTTCAGAGGTGGGACCCACTTTCGGATTTCAAAGTTTATCCTCTTTCATTATCTTTGGTTCAAATCCCTTTTCACATAAATACCCAACGGTCCCCCTCTTCCTCACTATCTTCCTCAATTCTACTATTCCTTAACCGCCTTTCTTTTTACCTTTCTTCAACCTTAAGCTTCTCAAATGGCCAACCTTAACCGCATAAACAACCCAGATTTCTCCATGCAACTTCACAGGCAACATAACCAGGTTGCTCTGCTAAGCTCTGAGAAAGATGAAAGTTTCTCAGAGATTTGCCAATTCTTAACTCTATCAAACTATTTTACCTCCCTAACCATTGATCCTACTCTATATGAGGATCATTTGCTTGAATTCTGGAAGACCTGCCAAGAGGTCATTATGGATGGGGAGAAGGCACTATCTGCCACAGTGCAAAGGAGGACAATCTTCATCACTCCTGCCATCATCAAGTATCATTTGCAGCTGGATGATGAAGAAGGTGAGTTGTCCTTCCCAAAGGAAGCTGTCAATCATTCCTTTGAGCAGATGGGCTATGAGGGAGATTTCTCTGTTAAGACCTTCAGGAAAGGGAAGGTCTCATCCTAGTGGAAATACCTACTCCATGTGGTTATCCACAGCTTGTCAAACAAGCATGGAGGGTGGGACCATATTCCTGAGGATCTCTCCTTCATAGTGCATGGAATGGTTCAAGGGGTCATGTTCAGGTACTCTCAGTTTGTTTATACCAATTTACTTGCAAACTTGGACTCCTTAGAGTATTACATGTTTCCTAGATATGTTCAACACATTCTTAACTGTGAACTGGGCTCACAGTTGAGGGAAACATGTAATATTCTTAAATTAGGACAGATAAAGCCCCGCATCTTTAAAATCATGAAAAAGCCAACTGTAGGCTTCTCAGGGGTAGAAACAGCTCTTGTCCCCAAAATGTTAGAGCTCATTGCTCAAGGTGACAACCTAGCAACACAAGCTAGTGTTGAACCCACACCTTCTACTTCTTTACCACTAAAAAGGCCTCAAATAACCCTCACCTACCAAAGAAAATCCAGATGAACCCCTGCTCAAGCTATTTAGTCTGTGCAGGTCCTCATATACTCACCTTTACAGGAGGAAGGTGACACTAGAGCTCCCATTTCCCCTGAGGAGAAAACCAATCCCATCTCTTCAACTATCAGGGCTGAGGTTCCTCATGCTCACCTTGATGAGCTCACAAGCCCAACAACCTTAAGCCTTCACTCCAAGTCTCAACACTCAAGTGAACAATCTTCAGGGACAGTTACCATCCCCAGCCTTTAGATCTAAATAAACCCATTCCCAACCTATCCTTCTATACTGATGAAGACTTAGGATTCAGTGAGTATCATAAGTCTCTCTTCTCTTCCCCTGCTCAAAGAGAGATGAGTACCTCTGAGTCTCCTCAGTCTAGCCCACATCAGTCACCTATTACTGAGGTGGACACTTCTGAACCCGTTCAGGATGTCCATATGGAAGAGGCTCTCACTTCTGCAAGTGATTACATCATTAAGACCTCAACCATGGCAACTCAGCCCACTGACATCTCAACTGAGATTGCTAGTGAGCAGAGGAAAACCAGCAGCCAAGAACCTCAAGCTGGTGGTGAGAGAGAGGACTTTGGTCCGATCATCTCATCCCCTAATGATTCTTCTGATGAAGAAGAGGGGAATTTGAGACTAAAGGTGCAAAAACTATTAAAAACATGCTCCTATTTAGTCTCTAAGGTCAGTCACCTTGAATCTCAGGTGACTACCTTACAAAACAGGGTTAATGATCAGTAACTTCAGATTTCATATCTTAAGGAAAAACTAGCTGGGAGACCTTTAAGAAGAGCTCAACCAGGAACACAAGAACCTGTGGATGTGATTGATTTATCCTCCAGCTCACCTATGCAAGTAGGTGATGCTACCAAAAAGGGGGAGAAAGTTATTGCAGCCACAGAACCTGGGAGTTCTTCACAGAGAATGGACATAGAGGACTCACCATCCTCACTTGCAATTGTGCATTCTCAACAACTTCCTCAAGTTCACATTAATGTGGATTCTATAGACTCTATCATCAGGAGTCTCTTTGAGGAAGGTATACCAAGGGCTTTGTCATCCCCACCTCAAGGAACTTCAAACTACATCATAAGGTGGAGGTATGATGCTGATAAAAGAGCCCTTATTCTTCACTGAGTTCAAGGGCAACAAGAAATATTTGACTTTCAAAGCTTGAACTTCTATAAAAGATTGGATCTAGTCAATATGCCACTTGTCAATCCAAGCAACTCAAGACAGGCTGACAGATTGGCTCAAATAATCCAAGACAGGATCATTGCAGAGTTCAGCTTAAGAAGGAGACTTAGGCAATCAGGCAATGTCATCGGTCAACTGGATGTTGAGGTGGACCCTAAGATTAGTTTCATAGGGGAAACCTTGACCGAAGGCCCAGTGGCAGAACCTGAGACCCCTGTCTCATCATCATCAACTGCTGCAGAGATTCACACTCCCTCTTAGACACCTACTGGTGAAGGTGTTTCTCAGCCTCTCTCTGGCCAGAGCATGGATGCTACACCAAGCAATGAAGGCCAAACCTCTATCCACCCTGAGTCATAAAGGTCTGTGGGTGACAAAGGGAAAAGGATTTTGACTCCTGAGGAAATTGAGGAGGAAGAGAGAGAGGAAAAGGAAGCTAAGGGGAGAAAGTTCCTCTGGGTCTTCAGGCTTTATGCAAGCTGCAATCAGGACTACCCCAGACCAAATACTCAAGATGATGAGTTGAGGGCAGTCAGGATTACTTATCTGCAGACCAGGAACTATGACATTGATGAATTTATTTCTCTCCCCTTAGAACAACTAAATGAACTGGCTGACATGGAAGTGTCAAGAGAGATGAAAGAAAAAGAGTATGCAAGGTTACTTCTCCAATTCAAAGAGGAGAAGACACAGAAAAGACTCTACAAGCATGCTCCTACTCTCTCCCCAGTTCAAGAAAGCCCTGTACAAGAAGATGTGGTTCCACAAGAACCTCAGGTAGACAAAGAAGAAGATAGGATCAAAATGATCAACTACCTGAGTGCCACACGCTTCTATCAGGCAGATGCACTTCTTCCCTTATCCTATGACTTTGTTGAGTTTGAGTACTTAAAACAACTTGAGCTTGAGTTAGTCAAGGAGAGAAAGACAACTAAGAACAAGCTAAGGGAAGAAGCTGCAAAGTCAAGACCTATCATCCAAAAGAGTATGAAGAAGTCTGCTGATAGACAAAGGATGGTGAGCTTCTTGAAGCTATATGGATTCTCCGGAAGGAGACTTGGCCCTATGTCTCTATCCACAATGGATGAGCATATAAGGGTAATCAAGCAGAAGATTAAGAGTGGTGAACTGATTGATTTACACTCTCTTCCAAGTCAAGTCCCACCTGAAGTGGATGTTAAGTTTGAACAACCTGAGACACCTCAACCCGGACCTCCTGCTGAGCCTCAACAAGCTTCATCTTCTGATCCAAAGCAGAGTCAAACTCCCTCTCCTTCTGAACCTGTGAGGGAGGAACACCCAACTGAGAAAGACAAGGATGATCAACAAGGTGCTGCAGACCAGTCTTCTCAGTTAAAGTCATCTAAGAGGAAGAAGAGGATGGCTTCTAAACCAAAGTCTAAGAAGAAGAAGCCTAAATCATCTACCTCTACACCATAGGCTGAGTCAGATCAACCTGAGGAAGTGCATGAAGAGGCAGCCCAATCAACTCCAATGCAAGTGGCTCCTCTGGTAGCTGAGACACCCATCTTATCCTGGACCTTCTCTACCAACCCAGAAAGATGTCATGTAATCAGAGATCAAGGTGTTGAGAATGTCTTTACATGGCAAGACATAATCAACTTACCTCTGCATGATCTCTTTGAGATGAGAAGATACTATGAAGGTCTGAATGATCCTGACCATCTAATGAAGAACGGTATGGTCATGATTGTGCTGAAGACTACTAACATCTGAAGATCTTCTAAATGTTTTGGTAGCATTAGCCTAGGGGGAGTTTGTAAGGATTCCTTTAATTCTGATGCAAACCAAAACATCTAATGTCTATCTGCAAGTAATGCACTAAGTAATGAAGAAGAATTGCTTCGCAAGTTTTACACCATACACTAGAAATATTCTAAGTGTAAAATCTTCCTAAGCCAAGACCAATATCTTGCGAAGCCAAATATGAAGTCTTCCGAAGCCTTAGAGACAAAGTCTTCCGAAGCTTCATCCTATGAAGACAGATTTCTTCCGAAGACTTTTAGTAACATGCTTTATCTGATGTACTGTTCCATAAAGCTGGACACCTTTCCGCTACATCTCTGTAAAGTCTCCAACTTACATGAGTTGGTGAAAAGGTCCATGGTTTTGGTAACTTTACATTGAGGTCTTGAGTCTGTAACTTTCTACTTTATGTACTTTATCCTTTTTGTAATAGATAAGGATGTGAGCTATGGCATGTCATAGTCAGAAGGTCAAAAGGCAGATATGCCTTTTGATTCTACAATTGATTTTGTTTATGTCTAGTCAATTTATCCAGCTGGCTTTCAAAGTATAGCCGGCTGTAGGTTGTAGTATAAGTATTCCAAGTTCTAGTATCTTTCTTTATGCTTTGTAACACTTGTAATAGAACTTGAGAAAGCAATATATTGCCTCCTTGAAACCCAAATCTCTTGTTCTGTCTCTTTATCATTACTTGTGTTCTTTGTATCATTATCTTGGTTTACCCAGTTTACTGTTTGATCAAGTTTAGTTAATCTCCTCTTTGTGTTGTTGTGTTGTAAATTGTTAAGCCCTTAACCGGTCCTGCAGTTTGTTACTAATGATAGAATGATAGAGGTCTCTGAGCAGTCAATCAGGGTTGCTCTTAGACTGGGAGAGAATGAACCTCAAGATCTAGCTGAATACACCTTTGATGAATGTAGAGAAGTTTTCATGTTGATAGGACACCCATATAACTTCCCTAAGAAACAATTCTTGAGGGCAAGGGTGTATAATCATTGGAAGTTACTATGCTACATATTCCAACATTGTATGTCCAAGAGAAGTGCTGGATGGAATTCATTCCCAGTGGACATTGCTTCTCCAATTATTGCCTTAGCCACAAACAGGAGATTTAACATGGCTAAATGGATTATGAATGGATTCATCTTCAATTTAGAAAAAGGGAAAAGGAACAAGTACTTGATGTATCCAAGATTTCTTCATTGATCATAAATGAAGAACATCCAGGCATGTATATTCATGGTGTAGTAAGTGACAGACTTGGGCTTGAACATATGTCTGAGATTGTTTATAAGAAATTGGCTGTCAATACTGGAGCTCCAAATGTTCCTTTATTTGAGTACATGAGGAATGTTGCTATGGATGAGGTTGATATTCATCAACAACACTTTCATTTGATTGAAGGAGAACCAGTGGATCCAAATGATCTGATAGAAATATGTAATTGCAGAAATAGTAGTAGAAGAAGAAGATGATGATGAATATGAGAATGAAGAAGAACAAGATAATGATGATAGTTCTTCAGATAATGATGATAGTTCTTCTGATGATGATGATAGTGATGATGAATACAATCAAGGAGGTGACATTAGAGGAAATGAAGAAGAAGTTAATCAGGAAATGGACAGTGAAGAGACTGTATGTGATCAAAGAGATAAAACTGTTGATCATGATGAATATGATAATGAGATGAATGATTAAGAAAGAGAGATTGGTAATGATGTGAATGATGAAGCTAATGATGCTAATATTGATCAAAATCAAACATTAGATTTTGAATTTATGGATGCTATGTTAGCTGAGCCTATTACATAGAATGTAAGTCCTGGTGTACAATCTCCAAGTCAAATTCAAGAACAACAATTTATGATGGTAAATGAATCAGTTTTGAAACAAACAAGTGATGTGTGTGTGTTCAAACTGAAAATGATAATGATGAGGAAGTAGTTGATGACTTAAAAGCAAAAATTATTGATCAAGATGAAAGGATAAAGAAACTTCAAGATGAGAATGATGTGTTGAAGGTTGAAAATGAAACAAAAGATAAATTGATTGTTGATTTAGAAGGAAAGATTAAAGAACTTAATGAAGAGATAGAGAAATTGAGAGATAATGTACAAGAGAAAGAGAAAGAAGCTGAAGCACCTTTGAATGAAGAAGATAATGAACCAGAACCCCAGGTCATAGTTGTTGGAAAGTATATAGAAGCTGAGAAAGGAAAAAGAAAGCTAGATGAAGTTGAAACTGAATCAGTATCTAAGTCAAAAGCTCAAAAGACTGCTGAAGATACATTGCATGTTGAAGAAGAAGAAGCACAAAAGCAAATAGAAACACTTGATGATCTTGATTCTGACTTTCCGAATGAATGGTATAATGAAATCCTAGAAGAGGAAGATATTTGTGAAGGAGTTGACTCACCAATGATAATTGTGAATAAAGATGTTCTAATTCCATTAGACTTTGAAGACATATATAATTATCTGGTAAGACAAAAGTATAAGTGAGTGTTCTTAGATGGATTGACTGTGTCTCAGATCAACAAAGAATATGAAAAGTGTATGATAGCAGATTCATCAGCACCAGTTGATACAAATGAGATAAGTCTAGAACATGGTGAATGGGCACCTATGAGTGAAATTATAAATAGATGATATTCTGTTGGTCCATTTGATCGATTTGCAGTACAAATGAGATGTTGGATTGTTCAATATCAAATACACACAATGAGAAACAAAGATGATGTAAATTGAGAGCAACCACAAATGATTCAAACATAAGATAATGATGATCAATACATTCAATAACATCAAAGCATAATGATATTTCTGTGAAATTACTGCTTACAAAAGTGACTTGCAACAAGGATAAACAATTAGGGTTTCGCAAGCTTAACCACAATGAAAATGATCATAACTATATATAGCAGTCTTAGTTTCGCAGATAGTTTCGCTGTCAGCAAAACTGTTCTGCCGAAAATGTAGTTTCGCCCGACAGAAACAACAGTTTCTCCCAGCGAACTAAACTGCTGAATGTGAGCGAAACTATAGTTTCGCTCACAGTTTCATTAGACTACAAAACTACATTAATCTAATTACATACAAAAGGAAACTAACATAAGACCTATTACAAGCAAAAATAAACACTCTAATCTATGGTGAGTCCAACCTATGCATGATCTTCAATACTCCCCATAGGTTGGACCTCACCATCGTCACTCGTCTTGATTTATCTCGTCAGCTTTAGTTTCCTCCGCTGCTTTTGATTTGTCTTCTACACTTCCTGCAGCAACCTCCTTTGGGACTTCAGCAAATGATTCACCTTGGTCTCTTCCTGCTTCATTAGCCCCTTCGAGATGAGCACTAGCTTGCCTAAACTGTATGCCAAGATCCTTTATGTCCATGTTTAAATCATCTTGGGCCCTCACTTTCTCTGCAAGCCTCTTGACTTTTGCTCTAACACCTCTAATCTTACTTGCCACAGTCATAAACAGACTGGCTTCTTTCCTTGTCTCTTCCCTCGCCCCAGCCTTGATATGATTCTTACACAAAACTAGCAAATCTTCATCACAAAAACTGAAAAGCTCCATAGGGTTAAAAACTTTGAATTCTCTACCATTCTTCACTCTTATCACCGCCTCCCCCGTGTTTTTATCATAAAACCACTTCTCAAAATTCTGTAGTTGTTGGGGAAGGGGATCTGCCAACCTGACTCTATTCAAAGTCTTTGGTGGTTTTACCTTAGGACAATTCTTCCTTTTCCAGTCTCCCAATCTTTGTCTTTCTTTGATCGTCTTCTCTCTGCTTTCATGTATTCAAAAGACTCAAAGTTGTCATTTAAACCATTCTATATCTCTTTCTCCGAAAGTGAGGCTCGTTCACTAAGATTGGCATTCAGTAACGGCAATGTTGCCAACCTTCTCAAATCCCATTTTGGCAAGGTCGTGAATGCCTTCCTCTTCTTCATGTAAGAAATACCACCCCCTCTCCTTTTAATCATGAACATCTTGAGATTGGAGTTGTAACACCAGCTAATTATCCTCTTATCAGCCTCCTTCTTGCTCAACCCTTCCAAGTTTTGGAATAGGGGAGTCAGCTCTTCAGGATCCTTTTCTCTAACAAACCATTCTTCTCTAGCCATCTCGAAGAGATCTTCATCTACTTCTCCCTTTTTGGCTACATATGTCAGTGGTCTCTCATCGACTTCATAAAATTCTTGCTTAGAATCATAGTCAACTAGCTGCTCATCATCTTCCTCTTCATCAATTAGCCCTTTTCCTTTTTCAGCATCCGTTTCAGCATTTTTCTTTACTATCACATTTTCACCCACCAAATCCTTCTCAAAATCAAACTGCATACTGACAAACCCAGCTTCAATAATCTCCTCCTCATTTCCCTTATCTTCATCTTAATTCCTCATTCCAGAACCTTCCACACCA